>OU862922.1:3869986-5095486 GCA_917880885.1 Limnephilus marmoratus | reverse complement strand
GTAACATGGTTTGTGATAGAAAAGAAAGTGCCCCCTTCGTAGCGCCTACTCATAAGAAAGTACACGTCGAAAATAAGTACCAGATTGCAATTCCCCGTAACACTCTAATATAAATTCATATTCCACTATGTCGTTGAATGTACGAGTATGCTATATTTTGAACTTAATGTTGCAGGTTCGATTCCGCAATAACGGAAGTCTTGAAATATTAAAGTACGTGGCGTAGTTTTGTGGAAACGTACAACTGACGCTTCACAATTCAGTACTTAAAACTTTGATAAAACATAATTTTCTAGGTTCAGTGTGTTCTGCTGTTAGGTATTATTTAAACTGGCTAAAGTAACTTTATAACTGTTGCAAATGACGTGGATAATAACAGCCTCCATGATCGAGGGGTAAGGCTCTCAACTACGAATCCGGTGGTCACGGGATGAAATCCCGGCATTATTGAATTATTTTGTGTTGTTTCACAATTAATTTCTTAAGCTGCCGCTACCCGAATTTCTACCGATTTCTTACATATCTCCGTGAAACACTTTAAGTTTTAAAGCTCTTAAAAAATACATGTTATTCTTGAAGATAATATCTACACATTTCCCGCGCCGAAACGCAAATTACATAAAATTCTCTCGATAGAAAAATAATCGCAAAGTATGCTCCAAAAATTATTATAAACACGTTTGTTTCAGTTATTTTAAAAGCTATATGTATGAAAAAATTCACAGTGTTTCCATAAATGCTGTTTAAGACAATCTTTGCGAGGTTTTTGCTATATTTTAAACGAGTCGTGTTTTATTAAACATTTTCACAATTTTCGTATCGATTTTATCGCTTTAAATGTTAGCGCGCTTCTCTAACATTCGTAATTACATATCTCTCCATCTTTTTCTGTTTGAGCGCGGATACGGCGCCTTAACAATAAATTACAGTATTTTTGCGGCATCTTCCAGAATGGAAAATACTCTTAGTGTCGGAAAATCGCAGACCACCAAATTGCTTTTGACGAGTTTGGTGACGAGATCTGAATATTCAGGTACATCCCCGCTTTCCTCTTTCCTCTTTCCTTCCCCTCCCCGCTACCTTCAGCTTTACAACATTTTGAAGCCTGATTGATCACTGTTCACTATTCTGAGCAGTTGGGACTCTTGTGTGGTATCCACATATACAAAAAATATGTAATATGCCAGAAGGTAGAAGAGAAATTTGATATTTTCAGAATCATTTTTTACAACATTGAAAAAAAACCATTATAGTAATTTATTACATTCAATTGATTTGGAATCATTTAAAGCAAGAAAAAAACTTAGCGATTAATCACCTGAGTATTGATTTATAGCATCCTCATATTACCTAGACCCAAATGTTTGCAAAATGATAAATAATGTATTGGCGATGTATTGGTTTTTACGAACGACAATGCTTAAATTCAAGGCTATTGTAAATTAATCAAGGTGTTCTTAAAATTATCGTATGTCGAATTTGACATCAATCACCAGGAATATTAAGCGGTAAGACCTCGCTTATTGCGTATGTAACGAATTCGATATTATCTTTATTATAATGAAGTAATAAATGTTTTATGTTATTAATCGAACGTAATATTTCATGGTGATAATTGGTCACGTAACTGCGTTTTATAGTGTTACAAGCCCAGACCTGTGAAAAATCACGGGATGTTATAATTGTAGGATTTGTGAGACTGAAAGTATTTATAAAATATTTACATCGGGATCATTGCCTTTTTAAAATAAATAAGTATTGTCAATTTTATTTATGATAGAATTTTAAGATAGTAGTTTCAATTTTGAAGAATTCAAAGCTATGTTTTTGAATGTAGCTATTACTTTGTGGATATCCATTATAGAAAAATGAAATATTTCAACTTTGTATAAACCACTTATTTGATGTGCAAATCCGACCGGTTTCGGAACAAACGTTCCTTCGTCAGGGAAAGCTTATACTAATCAGTATAAGCTTTATAGCTTTATAGCTTATACTAATCAGTATAAGCTTTATAGCTTATACTGATTAGTATAAGCTTTCCCTGACGAAGGAACGTTTGTTCCGAAACCGGTCGGATTTGCACATCAAATAAGTGGTTTATACAAAATTTATACTCTTAGACACAATTTTATTACTCATTTTAAGGAAAATGATGTTTTATTTCAGATCAAGAAAAACAGCCAAAGAAAGGAATTAATTGTTCAATTGTGTAAGACCAAATTTTCGATAATTTACACTGCACAACAGGAAAAAATAGTTTTTCCTTTCATTTGTTACAGTCAGCAAATTATTACCAATGTTTTTAGAATAGGTATTTTCGTTGTTAAATGACTATGTCAATAGACCTGCATAATTGATAAATTTAGTCCAGCCTATAATGATTTTGTCTTCAAGTTCATGACGCATGACGCATGAACACTGAACACCGCGAACAAAGTCGCATAAAGCAGTCATATTAAAAAAATCAACCGTGACACGCGCGCTTTTCGACGAAGGCATTTAGCATTAGCTGAGACTCAGACGTATAATTTCCATTTCTTAAGCAGCATCGACATGACACATATCTTTCTCCGCGATTTACCACACGGCGCATGGCGGACGGCGATCACAATAGGCCTCTGAGAGCCATTAACCCTTGACAATGGCAGGAATAATGTCATTATCTAGGGAAGCGAGGCTCCTCGGATGTTTAATGCCTTGCCAGTATTTGCGTTACAATGACGGTGACTTCCGAGGCAAGCGGATAGCCTTGGGAATAGATCGAAGCCTGACTTTTGTGCAGATTATTGATGGATCATTCACAAACTATAATCAATACATTTATATTTTGGTTTAGTGATGCCACGGTCCTTACATTGACGATTAAGATTTGGAAGTTTTAATATTAACATTTACTTAAAATATATCATTGAAGAAGAAGACAACGCTAATAATTTAAACGAAAATATGAAAACGAACAAGACACTGGGACTCAGAACCCGGAACCTCTCGTCTGACCGGGACTTCGACCAAGTCAATGGACCGGACAAAAGATTTTGTCCCCTTAAGACGGTATTTTTATTTTTCTGTTTCATGTTCATGTTGTTGTTTTCATATTATTTTCGTTAATTTTTGATTATTAGTGTTATCTTCTTCCTCAATGACATATATTAACAAAAATTGGAATAAAATTTAAAGCACAAAGTAATTTGTTTTTACAATACGACTTAACGCGATGAAACGGATAGTAGAAACAAAATTTAAAGTTTTTTCTTTTTATTTAGAGGTAAGATAAGATAGATTTAGAGTGACCAGATCTAAATGGCCAGGTACTTCCTCTCTCTCTCTCTCTCTCTCCACCTCCTTCCCGTCTCCTATCTCTCTCCACTAACTTCAGCCTCACAACATACCCCATTATGGATGCTAAGTCTCACCGACTCCAGACGGTTGCAGTTGGGAATCTTGTGCCGTATTCACAAAAAAACCTGTCATTATTATTATGGTGAGAGCTGCCGAGTATCAAAGACGTCATTAAATACGAAACAACAGAAGAAACAATATTTAGTAAATTTTTCCAGAAAATATGGACAAAATATTGTCGATATGTGGCATACGTATACGTGTCATGAACACTCTTACCAACACTGAGAATATACTTGCTTAGAACGATAGATGCAATTGCTAAGCAAACTTCACTAGTAGGAACTGACGTACATGGAAATTGCAAGCGAAAACACTGACATACGACTAATGTCCAGAAAACTCCCACGGACACTGACATGTTAATAACATAGGCAAATTGCAAAGAAATCTATCGCCAACTCCGTTTGTCTAGCTGTGAGTTGGTCAATAAATTCATGCATTTATATAATCAACAAATCAATGGCAGATACTCGTAGGTTGGGTTCGGGTTGTCAACAACAAAGGCTGTAATTTCCGCAGAAAGTTTATAGATGCAAGACGACAGAATGATTGCAATGATAGAACACGGGAATGTCTAGACGCAGTATATCAATCCGACAATGCACTGGATCGAAGCACTTTTCTGCATCGAGACAATGAATTCAAGAATCGTTTATCCGACAAACGAAACACAAGATGGTATTATAATAATTGATTTGGGTGACATTTTTCATGCACGGGGTTAACGTAGCACCATTTAAGTAATAAGTTTGATTCAATTTGTCCAAACACCAAACCGGTGAACAGTTTTGCGGCACGTAATGCTTTATTAAGGGTATTGATGATCGCAAAATTTGGAATTACAAAATGTACTTATTTAAATCTCAAGTTAAGTAACTGTTATATATTTGCATTTGATCCAGGATAGATGATACTCTTGATCGCTCAAAAAAAAAAAACACCACACCGTACAGAATCGGATCTACACTTTCTTCCTCATAACATACGAGCCCAGACTCTTGGGCGGAAGCGCTTTTCTCAATAAAATAAAAATAGTTAAAATTAGTTTGAATGTGTAGGAAAGAACTTTGATAAATGAATATCTACTAACAGTAATTAATAGTCTTCCTATATGTTTTATTCTTCTTGCATTTTCCTTGAACTGTCATAATTATTACAAAAACCTTCAACATCAATGCTTATTTCATAATACGTTTATTTTTGTTTATAACAATATCAAAATGACGTTTGATCCATCCTAACCATAATCAAGTTATAACAACTGTAGCACACGCTACCAAAATAAGAAAATATCCCGTCAGGTTTCGGCATGAATGCACGTCTAAAACTCACAATAAAATCCTAAAATGATTGGCATGTTACCCTTTAGAAATCAATAAATTTTATGTAAAGAGCTTTGTACCCTCGCGGTCAATTGATAATGGCGTGAGAGGCCTCACATTAATATGGATGATGGGAGAAATCTTTACATCTAATTGACTTAAATTATACGGTTTAATAACTGCAACGTCATTGCTTATAAATTTGATCCTTTCAAAATTAGATTTATTGGTACCCACGGACATTCAGCCATTGATTTTTCAACTGACCAAATGCAACATCCAGACACCTTTCACTACAGTTCAGTTATAGTCAGGTCTAATATTGACATTTTTAAATCTGAGGTAAAATTCAACAAAACAAAATTGCCGTATCGGCCGAAAACACATATCGACGTTATGACTTCGTTAAAAAGATGATCGTCAATTTTTCTGGTCGTGTGGCATCGTATTACGTTAGGAGGCCACACTTACGATTTGATCATGGTCATAGTAAGTAGTAATGAACCATTATAGTATCTACTTGCCCTGTCTACTTGTCCACTCTATGTACAGAACGCCCATCTTCTAGCTTCAATGGAGCCGCTACCCCCTACCACAAAAAACTTTGGGAGATGGATCGACCGAAGATTATGAATATTTAATAATTTTTTAAACTTATGGACTTATAATAATATTAATTTTTCAAAAGAAGCAAACACATTGTGACTTGACATTTTAAATAAATAAAAAGAAAATACTTTGTTTTACGTCACTTTATTGTTATTTTTTTCCGTTTTCCGTTTCCGGTTTCGGTACCTCCGTACCATCATCAGGACTGAATATAAAAAATACTGACAAATACAGGAAAATATACAAATTGTGAAAGAAAGAGACAGTAAATTAGAGTGGGACAGTGCGTCAGTTGTGGGAGGGAAGTGGGGGAGGGGCGAATGGGATAACGGGAAACATACTTATAATAGGGCTGAATGTTAAATTTAGTTGATTATTAATGATTTCAGCCTTTGTATTAACTGATTTTTTTAATTTCCAATGCCTCTAAATTATTTAATCTTAAGCCTATCCCATTTTTGTGTAGGACTTTAATACCCGTATCCCGGTTAAAAGTGTGGTCTTTATTAATTAAGTGCTCTGCGAATTCTGAAAACCTTGAACTGGTTAGGCACCTTATGTGTTCCTTTACTCTAGTTTCCACATTGCGTGACGTTTGCCCAATGTAGAACGCTGGACAATCCTTGCAACTAATTTTATAAACGCCCGAGTGGCTTAGTATGTCCTCTTTGTCCTTGGCATTAATTAAAAAAATTTCTAGGTTGTTAGTTGTTATTTGTATAAAATGCCTGTTTAATTTCTGGTGGGAATTTAATTGTACACGAAGAGGACAGGTTATTAATATACAAAATTCTTCGCCATTCCTTGTTAAGGTTATTATTGTTAAAAGTTATTGGACTAGGGTAAATGTATTTATTTATGGATATTAATCTTAATTTTTTTGCTAGGATTCTATCTATGAGGTCTGTTTCGTATCCATTATTGTGAGCTATTAATTTTATTGTATTTAATTCATTAGTATAATTAACATTTGACAAAGGGGTAGTGACTAAAGGGGTAGTGACAAAGAGGTAGTGACAAAGGGGTAGTACAAATCATTCTCCACATGTTCATACCCATAATTATTTGACTGTCCTGAAACGGGATAATACTCCTAGTTGGGCAGTCAAAATTTAATAAATAATGTATATAAATGTATAATATTTTGCTAAATAAACAAACAAATATTAAAAGGAAATAAACCTTATTTCCAATGAAACAATAAAATTTTAAAAAATCTGTGAAAGACGTAATAAGAATAGCCATTTTCGTGGGTTGATAACATTATTTGACTAAATAAAATGGGATAGAGATCTACAATGTCAGGAGAGTGTAACTAAGACAGAGCGCTTGCTAAATTGGCTAAATGATTTTTTTTTTCATAAGAAGCAATTACTTTCTGGTTAGACATTATGTTATAAAAATAAAACAAACACTTTGTATTTAACCACGAACATTTATTATTTTATATATCGACCGGTTTCGCTTCGACCAAGCTTCATCAGGATATAATAATGACTTTATTTGTTTTATTATTATATTATTATTTTTTTAATACCTATTATTATATTTATTAGAATTATGTCTATCTTGATGAGGGAACGGTTGTGCCGAAACAGGCTGGCGGCTGGCGAAACCGGCCGTCATAAACAAAATGATGTATACAAGTGTGTTTGATAACGTCTAAAAGGGATCGAAATGAAAATCTAGTCTCCTTCAAGCAATCTTCCGAACAGGACCTCCATCGATATGCTTGGTGTACTATAAGTGACCAGCTCAGGTACGGGGACTCCATCGAAACCAGAATTAAGTTAGCCTCTCAGAAACTGGGCGTACTGGTACAGTAGTCCAGTAAAGGAAGGAGTTGTAGAGTGCGTGAGCAGGAACCTAAGCGATTCTTTCAGGACTTGTTTAGGGTGCTTAGGGTGTGAACATACTAAAAGTCCTGACGTCTAGGTGGTGAGCTAGGGGGAGAGGGGGGGGGAAGGTCCCGATTTTCGGGTTTCCGTGTATATCTCAAAAACGGTGCGTCGCAGAGGAAAACTTTTTTAGAATAAGTAAAAGCTCATAAAATTATCTACAACTTTTATTCTATACGTAATTTTGGAAATCGAAGCCGTTTTGGAGTTATACGCTCCACAAATGTCAATATTTTCGAAAAAAATCATTTTACCTCAAATTTTTCATCAAACATTCCTTCGTATCGTCTAAAATATTCATCCAAGAAAGAAATGCGTTTGAAAAAAGTTGTAGATAATTTAATTACCTTTTAGAATATATATACATATCTAAATAAATCTCCAACCAGTAAATATTTACAGCAATTTTAAGTTTTTTCGTAAAATATCGTCATTTTCAGAAAAAGCTGTTTTTTCTTACCAAATTATTAAGACGGGTTTTTTCTTCATGGGAATTTCCTTATTAATTTTTGCACGCAAGAAAGCAGGTAAATTGTTCTCGAACAGATGATTAGTGGAATTCATTTTATAATCATTATTATTGTGATGGGTGGATTAGGTTAGTCGTCGGAGATGCTACAATAACATGCTACGATGCTGTTCGAGTTGGTGAAAAGGCAATGAATGCGATAGTGGGCTTGAAATTCTCAGACATCAAGTTGTCCCGCAAAGATCGGGCATTCCCAATGTCTTCTGTCAGCTCGTCGATAAAAATTCACGATGAAAAGGTTGCAGTTGACCCAACATTGCTGTTTCAGCGGATGTGTATAAGTAAACGATCAGATAAGGATTCGATGAAATTTTTTGAGTATGAGTTGGCCCCATTTCCCTTGGCACTGTTCTCAATAACATCAAGTTACACTCTCAACTTTATATGGATTCACGTTTTCATATCCTCTTTGGACGTGAGGGTCCTGACAAACGTTGTTTATCCATGGCATCGTCATTCTCAGTGGTGGATGGTTCTTGCTGAAAGGGCTCTACGTCGTCTTCATCGTCGCCCTCGGCAACAGGCACGCTATTGAGGCATCTCCCTTGGCAGTGAAGGCACGCTGCAGAACAGGTCAGCATTGCTTTTAGGCATCCACATTTGCCAATTGCACAATCCTTGGTGCAGCGGCAAAATATCATTTTCAAAAGGACCATGTTTCCACCCCCATTCTTCAGGGGCAGCTCAATCCCGAGCCACTGCTGAACTTGGTGGTATGTCCGCCGGGAATGCTGTTTAGCTGCACTCTCTGTTGGAGGGAGGGAGCTGATGTCAGACTTCATATTTGCCACGGACCTTTGTGAACGACTGGAAGCGGCACTGGTTAAGGGAGGTCTGTCTTTTTGGCGCCGCATACCATTTCAGGAAGCATTTATTTACAGCCTCTTCAACCTCGTCGTGAGTAGAGGAGGGGTTGTAAAAGATCATTGCCACTTGCTTGATCATTTCTGACTCCAAGTACAATTTTGAAAAGCCCACCTTGCTTCTCCTGAAAGTTGCAGACGTTGTATCGCATCCGGTAAATGAATGTAAAAATATGATGTATTCAAATCCACGATGCTGCATCTCTTGGGTGGACAGTGCCATTGTTTTGGTTTTCCCTCGTCAGGGTTTCAGCAGCAGAATATCTTAGGCGGGAGGAGTGGAAGCAATCAAAAGGACACTGAGGTGAACACCCTCACTAAAGATAGCCACTGAGTTGTGAAAGGATAGTTCCACAGCAGTCTTCACGATAAGGACGTCAGCATCATCGGTGGCCTGAAGAATCTGTATCCCATTCTCCCGAAACTTTGTCTGTAGTAATGAGATGAAGTTACTTTTGTTGGTAGGATTGGATAAAAAATCTTCCTGTTTAACGGGTATTGATTTGTTACATGTCAAATTGATGTTGCTGACCTTCTCAGTCTGTATCGTCGCATCTGTTCTTGTAATTTCGTACTATTGACTGGATTTGCGTACCCATCAAATACCACAGTGCGAGTCATACCAGGATAGTGGTGGTTGACATAAGTGATATAACGATCACAAATTGCGGCAACGGAGGCATCTTTTTGTCAAATAACTCTGTATAGTAGAAATCCTCCGTCCACAACTATGTTCATCTGAGACAGTAGAACAGTTTTTTTGGTAGGCTCGAATAAGCTATACAGAACAGATTTAGTTGTCTTTCGCATCCCACTTTCATTGAACAGTGCCAAGGGAAATGGGGCCAACTCACACTCAAAGAATTTCATCAAATCCTTTCATCGTGAATTTTTATCGACGAGCTGACAGAAGACATTGGGAATGCCCGATCTTTGCGGGACAACTTGATGTATGAGAATGTCAAGCCCACTATAGCATTCATTGCCTTTTCACCAACTCGAACAGCATCGTAGCACGTTATTGTAGCATCCCCGACGACTAACCTAATCACCCATCACAATAATAATGATTATAAAATGAATTCCACTAATCATCTGTTCGAGAACAACTTACCTGCTTTCTTGCGTGCAACAATTAATAAGGAATTTCCCATGAAGAAAAAATCCATCTTAACATTTTGGTAAGAAAATACAGCTTTTTCTGAAAATGACGACATTTTACAAAAAAACTTAAAATTGCTGTAAATATTTACTGGTTGGAGATTTATGTAGATATGTATACATATTCTAAAAGGTAATTAAATTATCTACAACTTTTTTTAAATGAATTTCTTTCTTGGATCAATATTTTAGACGATATGAAGGAATGTTTGACGAAAAATGTGAGGTAAAATGTTTTTTTTTGAAAATATTGACATTTGTGGAGCGTATAACTCCAAAACGGCTTCGATTTCCAAAATTACGCATAGAATAAAAGTTGTAGATAATTTTATGAGCTTTTACTTATTCTTAAAAAGTTTTCCTCTGCGACGCACCGTTTTTGAGATATAAACGGAAACCCGAAAATCGGGACCTTCCCCCCCCCCCTCCCCCCCCCTAGCTCACCACCTAGACGTCAGGACTTTTAGTATGTTCACACCCTAAGCACCCTAAACAAGTCCTGAAAGAATCGCTTAGGTTCCTGCTCACGCACTCTACACCTCCTTTTGGACCATTCGTTTACTGGACTACAGGGCCCGCAGATACTTTAATAGTACACAACTGCTAACTCTGCACAAATAGCAAGTGCGCCCCACGGTTGAATTTGGCAGCCACCTCTGGTCTGGAGCTCCAAAATACCAAAAAAAAAAAAACCTTGACTCTGTGCAGAAATGGGCGGTCCGTTTGATAGATTCTCCCATCTTAACAGACGGACTGCAATCTTTATAGCACAGGCGTCAGGTGGGAATGCTGTCCTTGTTCTACCGGTATTACAATGGAAGATGCTCCGAGGAACTAGCGTCATTGATCTCCTCGGCACCGGTGCATAGTCGGGAAACACGCCAAACACGCGCCCAACATTTGTACACGGTTGACATTAGTCACATGAGAACGGGTCGTTTCTATGACTCTTTCTTGAGTTCAACGGCTCGGCTGTGGAACGATTTGTCGGCCCTGTGTTTCCTCCCGCCTACAACATGGGTCTCTTCAAGACCCGTGTTCACTCCTTCCTTTCCTCAAAAAGACCCTCCACACAGCATCTTCAAAGATGACATGGGCCCTGAGGGAAGTTATTTTCCTCAGGGCCTCCTGTGTGGAGTTAATGTAAAAAAAAAAAAAGTTACTGAAAAATAATTAACAGATAATCTGTGATCATGTACACGGCAAGAGATCCTTATAACTTGAGCTTACCACGCACAGGAATCGTAACCGACGCATCGCTAATTATTATAGCATTCAACACGCAGTGCATTAACACGGAATAATCCTACCTATTTGTGGGCAATCCACCAGGCGGTGGGTGTATTGTGGGTGGCGCACACGAGTTAGGTAAGACTGCATTTGTTTCAGGTGCACCTAAACATTACATTGTTTGAATATGGATATGTACTGGATGCAGAACGATGATGAATTCATTTTTTAAAAAATCCACATTACGATCGTGCAGGGCGGTTATAACGAGAAAGATTAATAATTCTCCGAACCAGCTTTTTAAAATTATAACTCAATATCGAATTTATTTCAATTCAAATTAGCTTTAATTTATACCGTCATCCAAAAATGCTGAAAGGCGTGATGATAAAACTATTAAAATAATGTACTTTTTGTAGTTTTTTTTATTATAAGTATTTATCATTTTTCAATAATGTCTAAATTTAATAAGAATGTTAAAAAATCTGAAATATATTAGTTTGTAAGTGCGCAAATAAATACACAAATGGACCAATTTTCGTCAAGAAACACATGTACGTACATATTTTTTAATAATTTTATTGAAACTAAAATTAAAATTCTAAAACATGCGTTTGCTAGATAATGTATTGATTTATTTTACTGCTTGATTATATTATTTGAAATGGGTGTGGTATAATACAAAATCTTTTTTGAAAATTTTCAAATCTGCCAACGACCTATGGAATAACCTTATTATACTAAAAATTTAAAAAAATTCTTAATTTATTACATGCAAATGCTAGATAAAAGAACTATCTTTCAAAATCCATTTATAATTTTTTGTGGAAAAGAGTCAATACGTCTAAAATCTGATTTGAAAATGACATATTTCTGGTTTTCTATGGTAATGCCCTCATAAACATCATATTCCATTAGAGTCTCTAAACGACAGATCTGACCGGGGCGTCCATATGTTATAAAAGCGTTTTTATCTTTTTTTTCTATAATGCGGAGATGAGTGATTTTTTCATCGTTTGAAAGCAAAATAATTATTCATTCGAGTTTGTTTCAAATATTTATAATTGATTCTATGGATAAAATCCTAAAAATTGTCAAGTGTATGATTACAAGTTGAATGGATTTTTTTGTCGACAGTATTTTTTAAGTCGGCGTACAAGTTGAAATAACAATAATATTTGGATTATTTTGCAAAAATCACTTCAAAGACGCTACGATAAATAATGCATTTCTTTAATACTCTATCTTATTACCAACTAGCTGACCCGGCCACGGGTTGCTGTGGCTAATAAAACACAACGTCATCTACTGGATGGTTTTCCAACCTTTATAACCACCGCCGTCTTTGAGTTTATCGCGAAGAGACAGACAGATGCCGAGGAAGATTTTAATTTAAAACTATTTAAGTTAATAACGTATTTAAGTTAATAAGGATAATACTGTATCCGTCTAAATAACTTTTCAATTACCGCAACGTACGTGACTTTTTTTTTAGAAGATAGAATGGGTATAATAAGCTATCCGTAAAAGATAGATATATGCCTTCGCGGACTTTTTTGTGGATCTAGAAAAGAGGAATATCCCACCATGCATTGTTTTGTTATATCCCCAAAGGATTAGGCAGCGTTTTCGATGAAAGCTACCAGGCGGCTTGACTTTTTCCGACACTTCTAACAATTATCGTTATGTTTCAACCAATTTACACAAATCCTTGACAAATTTCATACCTAAACCTTCCTCACGAAACACTCTATCTATGCCGCATGAAAATCCGTTCAGTAGTTTTCGAGTTTATCGCGAACAGACAGACAGACGGACAGACGACGCGGGGGACTTTAATTTATAATATGTAGAGATAGACATGTACAGCCTTACTCATCATCGCAAAATAAGATTACACCTCGGAGCAAGAGCGGGTTAGGTGAAATTGTTACTCAACATGGTGGGTTAATCGCGCGCATGCGTGTTTTTACCGAGTCGCTGTACTGGGAGATGTAGTAGCTGTCAGAATTTAAACCACCCGATCACCAGGGTTAACTCTTAACTCAGTACCCCGTGCGTTGTAACTGACGAAATGGCGAACTTTTATGAGAATCTTGACATTTTGAACGGAGCTTTGGCAAATATTGACCGTATTCGCAGCATTCGTGCACCACGGCCACGGAAAAGGTTTAAAAAAGGTACGATCCATTTGCGGCACTCACGGAAGCAGATTTTAGGTGTCTAATATAGATTTACCAAAGTCAACATTGTGTTGACGCGTGTTGACGTATGAATAAACGTGAAGTTGGCAACACGCCGCGAAATGCTAAATTGGACGCGTTTTTGAGCTTTGGAGCAGTGTTGCTACCGTAAAAAAATCATAACAGCTGTCGAGAAACATTATGATGATGAGTAAACATTTTTACCCTGAGCAGTGTAAGCTTACTCCACTGTGCCGCGAGTACAGAGCCGCTACAGAGCCGTGGTACGGTTTTATGATGAGTAAGGCCAGTAGAGATTATAGAATAGATAAACTATTGTAACAATTTAAGACTAACAGATCGCCGATTCGTCGATCGTTGGTTCGTCGATCAGTAATAAAAAACTATATGCACAATGCATTTAACCAATAAACGTGATGCTGCGTTAGAATGTCCATAGGTATAGGTATTATTATTTCTTCTAACACAGCAAACTTATTTTGGGGCACCATTTTAATTCAAATTAATAAAATACTTAGTTTTTACTACTTTCATTGTTTACAAAAACCAACATGTTATGTGAGGAATGCTCACTTCTTCAGGGTTTTTATCAATAAAAAGAAGTTAGCGTTGCTCACGAAACACGTTGGTTTTTGTAAACAATAAAAGTAATAAAAACTAAGTATTTTATTAATTTGTATTATTATTATTTATTTATATTCTGTACAGGCAGATAATATACGGGACCATACTTACCTGGGAGATCACTTAAGATTAACACTGTTTATGGTTTATTGTGTGACAGTTTTCTTAATAATTCGCTACACAAATTGAACGAAGTTTTTTTAAATTATGGACATTTAAAGTCAAAGCTTTTTGTAACATTTTCTTTATTGATTATTTTTTTAGAAATATCAATATATGAATGAGTAATGAGTAAGTACAAACATAGGAACGATAATTTTATCTAGTTTATGTAATGGTATTTTTTTAAGCACAACTTCAACAATTGGAAATAATAAATAGTGAATTTAAAAACCTCGGAAGCATTCCAAAATTCCAGGAGAAATTTCAACGTCGCGTCATTAGGACTTGTAGATAAAAATATTTTAAAATTTGAAGGGTTGAAACACAAATAAAAAAACGACAAATAAAAAAAAATTTAAAAATCGCAAGAGGGGGGGAGGGGGGGAAATTACAAATATTATTAGATCCTAGAACTCATTAATTCGTTCATCATCCAGATTTGGCCACTTTATGTGAGGGTGGGACGGTTCCTGCATACTGATAATATTGTCTTACATCTTTTCCTCTGCAGTTATTTCATCATTAATCACAGTTAAAAATAGTAAAGCGTGGTTTTCATGCTCACGTGTAAAACCGTCATGGTATAATTTAATGATCAAAATTATTGGCTTTTGTGTCGGAAGAACCTATAATAACTAATACCTGATTCGTAACACGGTATTAATATAAAAGGCATCTGATAACGATATCATGGCACCCACAAATAATGACGTTATCGTTGCATAATATTAAAAGCTAGAAAAAAGAAAAAACATATGTCTTGTTTTTGCAAATTAGAATTATTTCACACACGACAAGACACCTAAAGTTTTTTTGGTTAGTGTTTAATTATTCAAGAAGAGAAAAATATATCGAAAAACTAAGGTTTAAAGATGCGGTGCAGAAGTAAAACCCGTAATTTATAAATATAACAAATCGATCTTAAATGTTCTAAAAAAAACAAGTTCCGATTTTAGATTTTCACGGCCAAAAATTATTTTGTTATTAGTTTTTGGGATATTATGCCGTGTTACGCTACCTCCTTCTTTAGCCAACGTTTCAGACAGCGTTGCAGTGTCCATCAACAGGGCAGATGTATAATAGTTGGGGTGATGTTTGTACTTATCTACTTAGGAGCGATACCGTGTCGCCAGCTCCACTCCTCTACGAGCTGGCGCTACAATATACTTCAACATGTTTTTTTGGGTTTAGCCTTGATGTAACCGTCAATTACCGGATACCAAGAACTATTGAGCTTAGCTCCGTCGTCTCTATTAATATTTATAGGATTTTTGTGAATTTCAATTGCCTACGTAATCAGGCGCGTTCTATGAGTTTTGGGTCTTCCCAGGACCTCAGGTAGAGAAGTGGAGCTGGCGACACGATATCGCTCCTAAGTAGATAAGTACAAACATTACCCCTAACTATTACACATCTGCCCTGATGATGGACACTGCAACGCTGTCCGAAACGTTGGCTAAAGAAGGAGGTAGCGTAACACGGCATAATGCCCCAAAAACTAATAAAAAAAACAAGTTTAAGAAAAAATCAAACGTACTGATGGCATAATGCCCCAAAAACTAATAACAAAATAAAAAAAACAAGTTTAAGAAAAAATCAAACGTACTGATTTCGGTTGTCTGTGGTTTGCGTTATTCCCGCGTGAAATTATTTGGGTTCAATGAACTCAAATTCGCTTTTAATTTCAAAATCCGAACTGTGTAAAGAATAATTCAGATAAGCGATAAAGTGGGCACCACCCTTATTTTAATAATTCCTACATTATTTTAACTGTCTTTTCAAAATTGGAATTATAAAATCTCTTTTATTTTTCACGGATATTCGCTAGTATTCCAAAAAAGGAAATGCTTTATAAACTACTAGCTGACCCGGGAACTTCGAACCTTAAAGGCACTGGCACACTTGTGTGGTGTGGTGTGTCGTGGCGCGCCAGAAGCACATCGGTTTCATACATTTATTATGGTTAGAGACATATTTGTAGGTTGTAGCGTGTCGACAAGCGACGACGATGATTGGTTAATTTGTAGTCACGACACACCACACCACACAAGCCTTAAGTTAAAAATTACACAACGAAGCAATTATCGATGCGCAACTGTCCGTGTTTTGTTTATGTCAGTATCAGAGATGGCGTTGTGTACTTATTTATAATTTTTGTGATTTTCTTACTTTTCCACTTACTTAAGGGAATTGCGTTTTATTTTCTTTATACGTGTGAGAGAGATTTATTATAATTATTGTATTTTTTCTTTGGAGGGGTGCAGACATACGTTCACCGTTTGTCCCATCTTAGACTGTTGACGTGTGTAAAAAAGTGGGCAGCATTATATATATATATATATATATATATATTTTTTTTTTTACTTGAGCTCCACACAGGAGGCCCTGAGGAAAATAATTTCCCTCAGGGCCTATGTCATCTTTGGGGATGCTGTGTGGAGGGTTTTTTTAAGGAAAGGAAGGAGAGGAGAGTTCTGGGAAGGAAAAGGGTTTAAGGGGTGGGTAGGAATCTGGGGTTCAGTATGTCCTGGTCATCCGCCTCCAAGACCTAGACAAACCTCACCCCACGAACCCGGGCACCCCTCCCTGCTAAATCACCAATCGTAGCGAACCACTTGGGGTGACCTATGGCAGAGGTGTTGATTATCCAATAAAGGTTCCCGGGGCGGCGGTACCCATTCCCGCCTCCCAAATTGAAATTATTTATGTTTAAGAACATATGTTTAAGAACAAAAGCAAAACAATCATCGCATCGACATTTGACATTTTTGAATTTTTTAAATTCACGCACTACTCAATATTATACTTATCAAAATATTCCTGCAGCTCTTTCAAAAGATAAGAATTCGTTCCATACAAAATGTATGAGGAAACGAATTTTCTTCATAATTATGATATTATAATAGATATTCTGCTATTCGGGGCTGAGACAAATTCAACAAATCAAAGATCATAAAAATCGGTCCAGCCGTTCTTGAGTTATAAATGTAACTAACTGTTACATGTTCTGCTAGTTTTTAATGTACCTACATACCAAAACAAACCATTGAAAAAAACATTATATTACTGTAATATAAAGGATTAGACATGTAGTTTCAACATCCTTCAATAGATGTCGTTAGTATAGTTAGTTGTACATAGTTTAGTGGTGTCTCAACAGATGTCAGTTAAGTAGTAATTTATTATCATCAATCGTCGTTCGTGTCTCATGTATGAATGGTTAAGGTAATAGCCGAAGGCGTATGATAAACGGCTGGGCTTCCACAGTGTCACGCGCCCAGACGTAGAATAACTTTGAGCCTTCTATAGAAAAGACGTCACATTACGATGACGTAAATTATCAACTTGTATGTAATATATCGTAGAACCTCGATCTTATTGTAGAGTTTCCCCGAACACTACGTTATGTTAATCAGCGGGATTAGAGTAAATTACAACATTCAAACTTTAACACAAATTTAATGTGTCAATGGCAGTTTTAAACACATAGTAAGCTAAATAAACATGAAAAATGACCTCCTATCTTCCCAACTCTCCCCTAACGGATAAGCGATAAGCACTTTGCGATATCGAGTCCCAATTTCTCTCTGGTATCACATTCAGGGGATGTTGGGGTATATCTCCACCCCGTGTAGTTAGATAACACAGGAAGTTAGATTTCGTGCAATGTCAATAAAGCCCGGACTAGCAAACAGCAAATAAGCTAATGTTTATTTTCAGAATTTGTCAAAAGGCAGATGCAACGCGTTCCAATGCAATTTACTACCAAAACGAGCAATTTATTTGATTACCAGCGGGTTCCCGGCATGCGTTGCAATGCTATATATTTTTTTATTTTTTTTACATGAGCTCCACACAGGAGGCCCCGAGGAAAATAATTTCCCCCAGAGCCTATGTCATCTTTGGGGATGCTGTGTGGAGAGTTTTTTTAAGGAAAGGAAGGAGAGGAGAGTTCTGGGAAGGAAAACGGTTTAAGGGGTGGGTAGGAATCTGGGGTTCAGTGTGTCTTGGTCATCCGCCTCCAAGACCTAGACAAACCTCACCCCATGAACCCGGGCACCCCTACTAAACCACCAAACGTAGCGAACCACTTGGGGTGACCTATGGCAGAGGTGTTGGTTATCCAATAAAGGTTCCCGGGGCGGCGGTACCCATTCCCGCCTCCCAAATTGAAATTATTTATGTTAAAGAACATATGTTTAAGAACAAAAGCAAAACAATTATCGCATCGACATTTGACATTTTTGAATTTTTTAAATTCACGCACTACTCAATATTATACTTATCAAATAATATTCCTGCAGCTCTTTCAAAAGATAAGAATTCGTTCCATACAAAATGAATGAGGAAACGAATTTTCTTCATAATTATGATATTATAATAGATATTCTGCTATTCGGGGCGGAGACAAATTCAACAAATCAAAGATCATAAAAATCGGTCCAGCCGTTCTTGAGTTATAAATGTAACTAACTGTTTCATGTTCTGCTAGTTTTTAATGTACCTACATACCTACTCAAACCATTGAAAAAAAACATTATTTATTGTAATATAAAGGATTAGACAAGTAGTTTCAACATCCTTCAATAGATGTCGTTAGTATAGGTAGTTGTACATAGTTTTGTTGTGTCTGATGAGATGTCAGTTAAGTAGTAATTTAGTATCATCAATCGTCGTTCGTGTCTCATGTATGAATGGTTAAGGTAATAGCCGAAGGCGTATGATAAACGGCTGGGCTTCCACAGTGTCACGCGCCCAGACGTAGAATAACTTTGAGCCTTCTATAGAAAAGACGTCACATTACGATGACGTAAATAAGCAACTTGTATGAAATAATAATATTTAATATTTGGCTGATTTATAAAGCGCCGTTTTCATGAAAAATCATCTCAAGGGCGCTGAAATATCGACGAACCTCGATCTTATTGTAGAGTTTCCCCGAACACTACGTTATGTTAATCAGCGGGATTAGAGTAAATTACAATATTCAAACTTTGACAAAAAAATTATCTGTCAAAGGCAGTTTTAAACAAATAGTAAGCTAAATAAACATGTAAAATGACCTCCTATCTTTCCAACTCTCCCCTAACAAATAAGCGATAAGCACTTTGCGATATCGAGTCTCAATTTCTCTCTGGTATCACATTCAGGGGATGTTGGGGTATATCTCCACCCCGTGAATATAGATTAAACTGTAGTCAGATAACACAGGAAGTTAGATTTCGTGCAATATCAATAAAGCCTGAACCAGCAAACAGCAAATAAGCTAATGTTTATTCAACTTTTCGGAATTTACCAAAAGGCAGATGCAACGCGTTCCAATGCAATTTACTACCAAAACGAGCAATTTATTTGATTACCAGCTGGTTCCCGGCATGCGTTGCAATGCTATATATATATATATATTTTTTTTTTACATGAGCTCCACACAGGAGGCCCTGAGGAAAATAATTTCCCCCAGGGCCTATGTCATCTTTGGGGATGCTGTGTATAGAGAGTTTTTTAATGAAAGGAAGGAGAGGAGAGTTCTGGGAAGGAAAGGGGTTTAAGGGGTGGGTAGGAATCTGCGGTTCAGTGTATCTTGGTCATCCGCCTCCAAGACCTAGACAAAGCTCACCCCATGAACCCGGGCACCCCTACTAAATCACCAAACATAACGAACCACTTGGGGTGACCTATGGCAGAGGTGTTGGTTATCCAATAAAGGTTCCCGGGGCGGCGGTACCCATTCCCGCCTCCCAAATTGAAAGGAATAAATTGTTTCTCCCTGCATGTCCTTTCACGTGCGTACCCGTTCCTCTCCCGCATCCCCTGCCCTCCCGCGTTCCCGTGACTCCTTCCCCGCCCATTTCATATTTCGTATATTACAAATATTCATTTTAGTATTTTATAAGAACAATCAATAAAATTTGGTACTTAACATAGGTACCTATTTAAAATGTCTATAATTAAAAAAAAACCATAAACAATTCTTTAAATAAAAAAAAAATGCTGCTTCAAAATTCAATTTCATCAAACGCGCGAACTGTCAAACGTGCGAAGTTAAAGCAGTCGTTAAGTTTTCAGATATTATTCAATTTTCAGCGCAATTTTCTTAATTTTTCTTTCCGTAAGAACTTTCAACAGAAAACTTAAAAAAAAGATTAATGAAATAGGTAAAGTCGTTCTGAAGTAATGGCGTGACCAACGGAAACAGGGATTCATTTTTTTTTTTATAGATAGAAATTTTGATTCCAACGGTCATAATCTGTAAGTCCTGCCATGTGCCTATGTAGTGCCATTTAAGGATGGGAATTGTGATGATGATGACGAATACCTTACCTTCGACTTACATTCGAGCACACAAGTGGATATCTATATATAAGTACATTATATCAAACATAGGTACTAATTTCTGATGGGTGATGTGAAATATTCCTCAGTATTATTTCTGCGTAATGTGTAAAATTATTCAATTTTAAATGAACGTTTTTATTTTCAAAATTATTAGCATTACCAGTAAGATTGACGACCTCCGTAGTCCAGTGGCTAAAACTCTTGACTCACATTCCGGAGGTCGCGGGTTCGAACCCGGCATGCGCAAATAAATTTTATTTGATTAATTTGTGTTATTTCACAATTAATTCATTTAAAATAATATATAGTATATTTGCGGCATGTTCCAGAGTGGAAGATACTATCAGTATCGCCCTGGTGTAAGACCACCATTCAGAATTGAAACGTTGCTTGAAAATGGCTTTAGCCGTGTTTAGTGGCCAGATCTGAATAGCCAGGTACTTCCCAACCTTCCTCTTCCTCACCTCCTTCCCCTCCCCGCTACCTTCAGCCTCACAACATACCCCAATTGGGGATGCCATAGTCTCACTGGCTCCAGACGGGAGCAGTTGAGATTCTTGTGCGGTATTCACTATAAAAAAAAAAAAAAAAAAAAAGGGATTACAAATGCTTGGATTTATCCTCAGAATCGCTAAAGACTTTAATAACATAAAAACCATAAAATTACTATACACGTCTTTGGTTAGAAGTCAGGTGGAATACTGTTCAAGCATTTGGTGTCCTCATTTCAACTCTCATTGTTCACAAATTGAAAAAATTCAAAATAAATTTTTACGTTTTATTAATTTCAAAATTGGTGTTCCTATTATTGAAATCAATTATGTCAATTTACGCAGTAAACTTAACTTATCGAAATTATCTGAAAGGCGAAAAACATTTGATCTCCTTTTATTGTATAAAATTGTTCATTCAAGGTTGGACTACCCTGACGCTATAAACTTGTTATCCTTACACATACCTCCAAAATATACTAGACGAAACATTTTATTTTACAACAATAACTTCGCTACGAATTCTGTGATGGAAAGAATACACAGGTTGGGCAATGAACTAACTGATGTCGCTGACATTTTTAATTTAAATTTCGATTCATTTAAAGCCAAATTAGTCCACCACTTTTTAGATATAAATAATGAATGAGAAATCATTTTATTTTATTTCAATTTTCTTTTGTTTACTTTTTTTTTATTGTTCTTATTTCAAAAGCACACAACGAGTAATTCAGTAAAAATTAATGTGTTTTGATTATTTTTAATGTTTTTATTGCTCGTAGGTATATGTACATACGAATTCCCTAAAGTCATCCATGTGGAATTAGCATTAGATGTATTCCTATTATTTTACATTGAGTTTATGCTTTATTTGTAAATTTTTTAATCTTTTTTATTTTGTGTTATATTGCTGTTATAAATGAAATTTGTATTTTATATGTAAAAGCCCAATAGGGCGTCAATAAATAAATAAATAAATAAATAAAAAAATTGGAACCGATAAGCATTAAATCGTATGTATCAGACAGGTTATAAAGTAGGTACAAATATTATAACATTTTTTTTTAAATTATTATAATAATATTGGATTAATATTTTTTACAGATTTATATCTGAATAATGATTTTAAAAGTTTACTCACGGTGTAAATTGTTGTGACAGGCAACGATCCTGAGACAAATATTTTCTAAATTATTTCAGCTTCACAAATCCTACATTTTTAATATTCCTTGATTTTTTATTTATTATTTACTGAGAATTCGATCGAAATTTTGATATTAAAATGACAGACAATAACTTAGCATCAGCTTTGTTTTATTTTTAGGATCAGAGATTTTAAATTTTAAGGCGAAGAACTTCGAAGTAATGCAAAATCAAGTGTTTTTTATTCGTAAATTTGATCGCTTAGAAATAATAAATTAATTAGACACTATGAGTTGAACACATTATTTGAAACTTGAAACGATAAATCAACATTTTGCCCAGAGAAAAAATACAAGGCCTATAAAAACTGCCAAAAAAAAAAATACAAGGCCAATAAAAACTGCCCACGAAAAGTCCAGAAAAAAATAAAATACAAGGCCAATAAAAACTGCCCAAGAAAAGCCCAGAAAAAAATAAAATACAAGGCCTATAAAAACTGCCCAGAAAAAAATTTCAAGGCCAATAAAAACTGCCCAAGAAAAGCCCAGAAAAAAATAAAATACAAGGCATATAAAAACTGCCCAAGAAAAGCCCAGAAAAAAATAAAATACAAGGCCAATGAAAACTGCCCAAGAAAAGCCCAGAAAAAAATAAAATACAAGGCCTATAAAAACTGCCCAGAAAAAAAATTCAAGGCCAATAAAAACTGCCCAAGAAAAGCCCAGAAAAAAATAAAATACAAGGCATATAAAAACTGCCCAAGAAAAGCCCAGAAAAAAATAAAATACAAGTTCTGTAAAAACTGCTTAAAAGTGCAAAGTCTCCTATTTATCAACTCCTTTTCCGTTATTGTTTTATTGTATAATGTGAAAACTAACTTCTTCAGAAAATGTCTGACAACATTTCAATATTTTGTGGCTGAACTTCACAAAATAAAATAAAATACGCTTTTTGGCGAGGTTTTTTTTGCGCCAAAATCAAAACAGGCGGCTGATTATGCGGAAATTTTAACCTTATTGCCATCTACATAAGTAGTGTTATTATTTGTGGCCTGATTCCGAATGTTACACGACGTGGTGCATCGCCTTAAGAAGCAATTTGTATGGATTTTTATTTTTGCCAAAGGGTTTATAAAAGTCGCATTGAATTAGCACCAAATGCGCCGACGACGCCGTGTTAAATTGACTCAAGTCACTTTTTATTTTTGTGTTTCATTGCTAAGGAGATGCCATTTAGGGTCTGAATTCTAAATTAGATTTAGCAGATACCGTGAGAAGGAATCTGATTCAAGATGATACGGAGAGAGCCCGGTTTTTTACTTAATATATTAAGTTTGTATCTTGTATTCCACCTGAAATGTTATCTGCATTCTCCTTTATCATCATTAGCTACGCAAGCACCTCAAATCCACAAAAATGTTGATATTATACAAAATTAATGGAAAATTACGTTATTCTGCCAATGAATGGAATCACATTGAATTCAAGCATTTGTTAATAGGTAATATTTATTTTTTGACTGTTGAAACTTCCATTAAAATGTTTTATTTCTTCAATAATTTCGTGAGATATTAGCGTCTTAAAAAAGGTCTGAAAAATCAAGTTCTTTGTCGTAACTCTCCTCTTCCCTCCCTCTCACTCTTCAGCCTCACAACATTTCCAGTTGCATTTAGGACTTTTGTGCGGTAGGTACTCATTTAAATAAATATTCAGACTAACACTGAAATTTAAAAAAAAACGAGTGTGGTTTAGACCACACGACTGAAGAAAAACTTCACTAACTTATAAAAGAACATCCCGATCACCGTTCGCATCACACATTTTGTAACATCACACTTTTCGTAACGCATTCACCAGCTTACCCCCTAAGTCGAGCGTGCGTAAAGAAGTTATACTTCAAAAAAAAAAACTAGTGTACGTTAGACCACACGCCTGAAGTAAAACTTCATTAACTTATATTTCCCTCTCAACTTCCGTTCGCCTCGCCCGACCACACTTTTTATAACGTTTTCGTCACGAATTCACCAGCTTACTCCCCAAGTCAAGCGTGCGTAAAGAAGTTTTACTTCAAAAAATCAAATGCTTCGTACAAGATATTTCATTCCAATCCAAGTACTTCACAAGGCACTTTTTCAAATTGTCACATCTAACTTTTCTATTTCTCTTTTGACGATTTCCTCTAGACTCTAGGTGAACAAATGGTAATAAAATGTGTTTTACACCTTACAATACTGTGATGTTCTTTAATCCCAGTATTTGAAACGGGCGGTCCGTTTGATAGATTCTCCCATCTTAACAGACGGATTGCAATCTTTAGAGCACAGGCGTCGGGTGGGAATGCTATCCTTGTTCTACCGGTATTACAATGGAAGATGCTCTGAAGAACTAGCATCATTGATCCCTTCGGCACCGGTGCATAGTCGGGAAACACGCCAAACGCGTGCCCAACATTTGTACACGGTTGACATTTGTCACATGAGAACGGGTCGTTTCTTCGACTCGTTCTTGTGTTCAACAGCTCGGCTGTGGAATGATTTGCCGGCCTCTGTGTTTCCTCCTTCCTACAACATGGGTCTCTTCAAGACCAATGTTCATTCCTTCCTCTCCTCAAAAAGACTCTCCACACAGCATCCCAGATGACATAGGCCCTGAGGGAAATTATTTTCCTCAGGGCCTCCTGTGTGGAGTTAATGTAAAAAAAAAAAAAAAAAAAAATTTGAGATTACTTGAAATATATTCGGGAAAACTCCAATAAATATTGAGGTTCGTCGAGATTACAAGCCGATCAATTTATGTTTTCATAAGATTTACAATGAACATAACCGGACTAGACTTCCGACCTATTGGATGCTCCACATAATTCTAAAGTTAGAGAACCCGACACTGCGGGATCCCATCTTCTATCGTGTATCATCGGCTATTTCCGTAACCCTTCGCACATTAAAAATAAATGACGATAGTCAACCCTCTTCTAAGGTACTAAAACTGACATCTGTTGAGATACCTCAAAACTACATATAACTATCTATACTAACGACATATGTTGAAGAATGTTGAAACTGCATCTATGATCCTATATACCACAAATGTAGGGACTATTTTAACGATTTTAAATATGACATAAATCAAACGCATGTCCTTCATCCAACACCACACAGTTATCAAGCCATCAAAATACGAACAAAAACCATTCTTCCGCAATCTTCAATATCTCCTCAACAAGCTGCACTCCGGATTCTCCAAAAGCCAGAAGGCATAATAAGCCACTGCGATGAAAGCTCACAATTCTCTGGGCTCTCAGCGGAGGCTATATTGTTGTGCACTAAACTACAAGTCAACGCAGTCTACAGACTATGGGCCTTTAACTCATGTATATTATCAATTGTACGACCAGCGAACCTGGTGCTATTCATACGTGAATAATACACTGCGCATTATAGTGTCACTCACAAATAACCATTCAACCCTTTAAGTGCTGAACGAAGTGGAGATTTTATTGGGAAATCGTTTAACAAGTTTTATGGCATTTGGAATGGAGAGAGAGTTTAAGGAGAATATGGAAGCATAAGTCACAGGAGACACAGCAACATCAAGTAAATCAAATAGGCTTGAATCATGTCATGACCATTGACCATGTCAAGAGTTGATTTTTAATTCAGCACATTATATCTTATTTTGTATACCATTGAACAGAAAATGGTCAGTGTCGTCAGTGTCAATTTGAGCGTTAACTACGCAAGGAATCGGTAACGCCCAAGAAAGACAAGGAGTTTTTCTTTAGAGTATTTATTTAATCAGCTTTATTTGTACATATTACATCACTAGTACTAATTCTAAAACTACTATAATAATATTATATTATGTGCCAAAATTTCACAACATTGAACCCACGAAAAACAGCAAGTCTTTGAGCTTCCTTTAACATTTAAAGAGAATTTTAAAAACTTATAATGAATATTTTTTTGTGTTCCCGATAAATCAAGGAAGCCTAAAATCGTTGCAGTTTCTCGTGGATAGCCATGATTTGTACGTAACACATTGTAACATATAAGATGATAACATTTTTTTTAAACTTATAAATAAATACTAGAATATTATAGACTAAACCTTGTCACACATTTACGTTTAATATTGAACTGGCGTTGCATTGTTTTTGTCTTAGTGTAACTGCTACAGCGCAATAACCTCATCTTCTGTTGTGAATTATTTACATTCTTTTAACTTCAGTTATAGGTACTGTTCAGAAAAATTACACTAGTGTAGTAATTCGGGTGAGATGCTACAATGGTATTGTTTGTAGACCAATTTCCTTGTTTTAACGTCTAATTTTCCCTTCATCCTACTTAAGAAGTTAACCTTTTAAAAAAAAAATTCAGTTAACATTTCAAAGTTAGTGTCAAGTTTTAATTTGTTATTGATTACAAATCAAAATTATTTAATTTTTATGTAATGGTGAATCTGGATTTGAAAAAACAACAACTTAAGGCATAACGGCACTCTAGGATTTCGGAGAAATTTAAAAAAAATGTGTTGCTTAAATGGTGAGACTTGTGCGTAAGAGGACACACGTCCTTGTAATTGGGAAGTTAGATTTTGTCTGCGGAGCTCTCGCAAAAGTATGACATGCCTGCTTGTGTTCGGCTATCTTCGACTAACATCATAACCGACACCATGTTACCCGAATATAGCATAGACAATGGGAAACAAAGATAGAACTGGTCGTAGACTAATATTACGATACATTACAAATTTGAAAACGATTTGATAATTTTATTAATAACTAGCTGACCCGGCTACGCGTTGCTGTGGCTAATAAAACACTTTGTAAAATCCAACATTTGTAACCACCTCCTTCTTTGAGTTTATCGCGAAGAGACAGACAGATGCCGCGGAGGACTTTAATTTATAATACATAGAGATGGTGTGAAAGATTATCATAATCTGAATGAAATGCTTGGGGTAACTAACGTATTTAAGTAAATAAAGATTAATACTGTATCCGTCTAAATAACTTTCCAATTATCCCATTGTACGTGACTATTTTTTTAGAAGATAGACAAATCTTTGAGAAATTACATACCTAACCTTCCTCACGAAACGTAATGGATCTGGTGGTTTTTTTTTTTTTTTTTACAGTGAATACCGCACAAGAATCTCAACTGCTCCCGTTTGGAGCCAGTGAGACTATGGCATCCCCAATTGGGGTATGTTGTGAGGCTGAAGGTAGTGGGGAGGGGAAGGAGGTGGGGAAGAGGAAGGTTGGGAAGTACCTGGCTATTCAGATCTGGTCACTAAACACGGCTAAAGCCATTTTCAAGCAACGTTTCAATTCTGAATGGTGGTCTTACACCAGGGCGATACTAATAGTATCTTCCACTCTGGAACATGCCGCAAATAAACTATATATTTTTTTAAATGAATTAATTGTGAAATAACACAAATTAATCAATAAAATTTATTTGCGCATGCCGGGTTCGAACCCGCGACCTCCGGAATGTGAGTCAAGACCAATTGTGCAATTTTACTTTACCACCAGCACAACATAATCCAGGTGATTCGCCGTTGTATTTTTACGCTTTACAACATTGACAAATGATTGTCATTTCCCCGATTATCACGGAATCGTCGGCACAATAATCTACTTCCGGATCGAAGTGGAATGCTACTCGTTCCAGGTTCACGGTTGTGAGGTAGCTCATCGCCCATTTGATTGACTTCGACGAACTATGTCAGCTCGTCTTTTCCTTGGCACATTAAAACGGTAAATAAAGTTCTCACGCACTGACAAACTAATCCTAGAAGATTTTAAACAGTAACAGAATGACAGGTAACTTTTGACGTTTGACGTTTGAAATATGACAATTAGAATTCTTTTATTTTTTGCATTTCAATTTTAGATTACGTTGTGTTTCTGAAAGTAGGTAGGTAGAACACTAAAACTGTTTATATGAGGAAATGAAATTGTTGTTTTTACTATCGATTTCACAATTTTTCCATATTATCTCACCGTTTAAACCTTCCCTGGACTACGACAAACATTTCAAAACCAAAATCACCTAAATCGGCCCAGCCGCTCTCGAGTTTTAGCGAGACAAACGAACAGCAATTGATAATAATAATAAGATAAGAATATATAATGTGTATAGTACGCTATCCGTAAAAGATAGATATATGCCTTCGCGGACTTTTTTGTAGATCTATAAAAGAGGAATATCCCACCATTAATTGTTTTGTTATATCCCAAAAGGATTAAGCAGCGTTTTCGATGAAAGCTACCAGGCGGCTGGACTTTTTTCCGACACTTCTAACAATTATCGTTATGTTTCAACCAATTTACATAAATCCTTGAAAAATTACATATCTAAACCTTCCTCACGAAACACTCTATCTATTGGTGAAAACCGCATGAAAATCCGTTCAGTAGTTTTCGAGTTTATCGCGAACAGACAGACAGACAGACAGAAAGACTGCGCGGGGGACTACTACTTTATAATATGTAGAGATAATTAAGTTAAGTTAAACATTCCAATAACTAGAATTAATCCTTAACTATTTCTAATTTTGAAACTGCATAAATTAATATTCATTTTTGATAAACAAATTTAACTCAAATTTCAGGGCATGTCCTGATTGCTCAGGTATCTGCTATCAAATACACATCGGTACATAGTTTCGTTGCAATATCGCGGTGTGTTAAGTCAATAACGATGTAGCCATAAATGTGCGAAATTTCTCACATGAACTTGTGCGGTGTATGAAATTCTCGTCTATTATGTTAAAGTTTAACAGCGCTATTTAATAATAATAATAATAATAATAACATTTTATTTATATAGCGCAGTTTTGTGACATTTCACTTCAAGTGCGCTTAACTATAATAAAATTTAAAATAATTCTACAGTGCTCCTTATAATATTAAGAAAATAATAAAAGAATAAACAGTATTTACAAAATAATGACAGAAGAACAAAATTAACTAAAGAATATACAGTATTTACAAAACAATTTATATTCATTATTCATTCATTATCTATATATTCATTTATATTCACAACTGGGATAGCTCCTTAAGTGGATACCTTCCAATACTCTTAGGAAGAGGAATGTTTGCACATCGCAAGTGCTAAGGTCAAAGACGTTAAAGCACAGTTTGACGACGTTCCATTAAAGTTATTTGACACCGAATAAACTTTTCATCCTATCAATTAATAGCCTCAAGCGTTCTCACACTAAAAAATATCAAAATGTTGTTAGTTCCGATGGAGAATCTTATCCTCTCAATCGGTGACGTCGCCACAATGTATTTTTTATAGAGTTCAAAACAAAATATACCGAACCTGTTAGTATGGGCACCATAAATTAGGGAACGTACCCATACTACGTGACACTTTTAGGGGGGGGGGGGGGGGGGGTCTTCAAAAGGTCACGCTCCATACAAATGAGCGGCGGGTTCCTTAGGATTTTGGTCACCGGGGGGGGGGGGGGGGTTAAAAATTGCACAAAGTTGGTCACGTAGTTTGGGTACGTTCCCTTACTTGAATTATTGAGAAATGTGATATATTTAAAATACACAGGAGAGCCTTTACGAAGAAGAAAAAATGAGGACTCAATTTAAAAGAAAATCAAGTTTTTTTTAACAACGTGATTTTTGTAAAAATTAAGAAAAAAAGTTTTTTTACAACATAATTTTTTTTTAATTGAGTCCTCATTTTTCATCTTTTGCGAAGGCGTGTTTTTAATGTAATCAATTTTCAATCTAGTTGCAACATCCCTTGGGCCGGCTTGAAGCAAAAAGGCATGTGTGCACTTGTGTGCGTAATCAAGTTGATGGAATTCATTGTCATCGACAGCGAGTCCATCGGCTGAGTGTCAGCTCGATCGGATGTCGGGAAGTGGGTTAATTTCCACTTCAAAGATTTGCACTCACTAAAAAAAATCGAAAGTCAAATAAATGAATTTAAAAAAAAAGGTAAACTAACACAGCATCACGCCGTTTCACCGCAGGGGTAACTCGGTCTTGGCACACACTCTTTGACTCACTCACATTCATGCATCTTCTCATACATACTTTTCTAATATTCTGACTTTTGACATCGGGCCATGTCAAAAGTCAAGTATCTGATTTAGTGTATCGTGCCTTATCTTCCACGGGCGTCCGTGGAAGATAAGGCACGATTTCTTCTACCATTCACATTTGCGTCATATATTCTTCTTACACTACTTTCTTCGTCCATTCGCTCCACATGCCCAAACCATCTGAGGGTCCCTTTCTTAATCTTACTCATTATGCTTACATCAGCCTTACATTCTTCGCGTATATCCATATTTCTCACACGAGCTTACATGGTTTTACCACACATACGCCTCAGGGATCTCATTTCAACAGCATTCAGTCTACTTTCATCTTTCCCCTGTCAGTTCCATGCCTCACTACCATACATCATGGTAAGTACCAGGACTCAATTGTGTACTGCTAGCTTCGCTTCTTACGTAACGTAGTTGAAGTTTAGAAAACACAATCCATTAAACAACTCGCCCAGTGTTAGTAAGTTTGATCTCACATAGGATGCACCAATTAACTAATTAATTTTATTACAAATAAGTTATAAAACAAGCCGCTTTTAATAATACATCATACGAAATATTTGTAAATTCGTCCGTAAGAATCAACGCTAAACAAACGAAAAGTTACATGTGATTATAAGTCATCTCTAACCACAAATCAAACGGTCGGCTTTATTTCAAAGTCAGTAAACACGTCATAAGTTGTATTATCTTGATGAATTGCTTCATCCTCAAAATTAATTAAGAATAAGTACTGAGAAACGATTTTTTTTTCAATTCATCATTGGATGAATCCGACATTAAAATTAATGATAAATTTAATTAATAGAAATATGAGTAATTTCTTTAAATAAATGGGTTCGTAATATTGCTTTTTTCACGTTAGATCCACACACGAGTCCCTAAGGAAAATAATTCCCCTTAGGGCCTATGTCTTTTTAGTGAAAGGAAGGAGAGGAAGTCGTGGGAAGGAAAAGGGTATGAGGGGTGGTTAGGAATCTGGGGTCAGTGTGTCCAGGAGTGACGGAAGAATGAATCAATCCCCCACTGCGGGTAAGACGATGTTTCGAGAGTCTTGCTGGAGTGGTCCACAGGTCTTCCTCAACCAGTCCCTCCCGATCCAGCCTGCCACGTAGTTGGTGGGCAGACACATTCGACGCCAAGATCTGGACAATCCTCACCCTATGAATCCGGGCTAACCCCTGCTAAGTCACCAAACGTGGCGAATCACTTTGGGGGACCTAAGAGAGAGCTGTTCGTAATCCTATAAAAGGTTCCCGGGGCGGCGGTACCCATACCCGGCATACCCGCCTCCCAAATTGTTTAATAGTTATTATGCATTTAGTACATTCAATTCGTATGTAAACAGGTAAATTATCGTAAATTATTTAAAAAAGCACGATGATGCGTGTAGCGACACTAACAACACTTAAAAAAAAAAAAAAATAATATTCGAGGCTTCAGTTTGGTGAGAGCTGCAAAGAAACGCAAAAACTTAGGATATTTTCGAGGAGACATACATAGGTACATGTGTCAAAAAAACAGGAAGATTTATGGTGATTTATTTTTGAGGTATTATGCTTCCTCCTCCCTTAACCAACGTTTTGGACAGCAATACAGAGTCCATCATCAGGGCAGATATGACGTGTGTGTGTGGGATCAAAAAGTAATCACGAAGATTATTTTGGATACAATTAATATTACGAGTATTATTCGAACTCATACAACTGAAAACTGATATAAAATTATTATTTATTTCAAAAAGCTTTTCAATTGACCACAATTTACATGCAAAGTTGTGTAAAAGCTTTAAAGCTATCAAGATATAAATGGTGTTTTGCACAGCGCGTCTGGTGTACGAATCCCGACTAAAATAGATTCATAAAGTTCGTTTTGCAGCAAAAGGACGAATCAGGATTTAGCGTGCAAAGTGCAACGATGCGATAATGTGCACCGACTGGATCATGCCAAAACAAGGAACAGCAGGACCCGAGACATGGCACTCTGACCATGTTTGATAAAGCAAATAATGTTAGACAGCATTAGTTTATGTAAATGGCAGTATTATTATTTATGCTTTCAATGGCTAGGTAAAATTTCATGCTTTCAATGGTGAAGCAATATTTTAAGCTTTCAATGGCAAGGAAACATTTAATGCTAATGGAAGAAGCAATGATATTTTATTTATTGCAAAGGTAGAAAAGATAAGGAAGTGTAGAATTTATCAAGCTAATAGGTTGAAATATGGTGCTATTGAGATGTGGCATAATATTATGGTAAAGAGTCATGGACAATGAGCATTGACAAAACTGGCTGATTTGCAAGTAGTGTTGTCCTTGTCCTTAGAAAGGTTTTGGCATCGAGACAAGCTATTGTGCGATAGGTTTGTGATAGAGGATGCTTGCAATAAGGAACTCCAGTGAAAAATAATATGGCTTTAAAAAAATATGTTCATACTGACTGATAAACGCTGATTGTGAATATATAAGTTTTATTTAATTATATTAAACGCAGAGTTTTTATAAAATTATTAAAAAGTCCATTTTTAATCCGGTCGTAAAAACACGCCGTCAAGTTGGCATTATTGAAATTTTGTTCGACGTGTCGTGACGTCACCGTAAAGTCATTTTATTTTATTTTATTTATTATTAATTTCAATAACAAGGTTTGTACATGTATGTATAATGTATAGTATAAGTATAGATTCTTTTTTTTTTCACAGACCTCCTCACTAGGATTTCCTGTTCTGAGGTGGCCTGTAGTTTTTTTAAATATTAGTATTTGGTTATGGACTTTCTTTATATCGTCTTCATGATGTTTGTAATTTTATTATCACTTTGATCTCTCAGCCATATTTTTACTTTTGTTTTAAATATATTCATTTCCTTTATATTTTTTATTTGATCTGGTAGAGCATTGTATAATTTTATAGCATGGAATTTATTATTTCTCTGTCCAAAAGATGTGTTCAAACTGGGAGTAACGAGGATGTTATTGCTTACTGACCTGGTTGAGTATTTATGTTGGGCAGTGGAGTATACATATATGTTTTTTTTCAGTTTAAATAAAATATTTTTTGAATAAAGTTTCTGTACATTGAAGACTTGAAAGTTATTAAATATTTCTTCCGTCGGAGTTCTAAGCGGAACTTTCAGTATTGTCTTTAGTACTCCTTTTTGGGCTATATTGAGTCGCTCTGTGTGAGTGCTTAAGGCAGACCCCCATCCAGTTATACCGTACTCTATTTATGATTGACACAAAGCATAGTATACTTTTTTAATATCGTTTATGTTGAGGATATTACGAATGTTTCTGAAGAAGTATATGTACCTGGTTAGTTTTTTTGTAATTACGTCAATTTGTGAGTTCCACCGGAGATTATCATCAATTTCAATTCCAAGATATTTGATGCTTTTGGAGTGTGCTATAGTGGGACAGAGGCATGATAAGCCTTGATTTTGTTGATAAATTCCTTGGCATGAGTGTAATTTGAGATTTAAGTCCTCCGACGGCTGCCCTCTGGCTGTTATAGAAAATGTAAGATATTTTGTTTTATTAACATTAAGCGTTAGGGAGTTTCTTTTAAGCCAGGTTTGCAAGAGACTAAGCCTGTGTTCCGCTTCTTTGTAAGTATTAATCCAATCTTTTTCGTTAAATAAAATTACTGTGTCATCAGCAAAACTAATAATTTTTCCTCTTGTTTCTAGGTTACAGATATCATTGATGTATATCAAAAACAATATTGGTCCTAGTACGCTTCCTTGCGGTACGCCATGGTTGATGGGAGAGCAATCTTGCTGTTGAACAGAATAAATTCGGATATCGACATATTTAGCGTCAGTGAATACTGTTATAAATGTATTTTAAAAACGCATTAAAATTTTAAATTTTGTAATATTTTTGAAACAATAAAATAAATTGAATTGAATAAATTGAATTGAATTGAATTGAATTAGGAGAAGTTCGCTTTTTCTCTTTTTAATTTGAACGCTCTGTGTACGCTGCATCATATAGCTTTTTAGCAAGTTTAGTGTTGTATTTGTCATACCAATTTTTGTAAGTTTAGCAAAAAGTATTTTGTGGTCTATTGTATCAAAAGCCTTTTGTAAGTCTAAGAAGATTGCCAAAGTTTTTCCACTGTCTAAACTTTTAGTGATCATATCTGTATGGTGATCTTTTAGTGATCATTGTATGGGAATGTATGATATGACACAAGCCATCGTATCAATTTATTCGTTTATTTACATACTGTTTATAGAGATTTAGGTATTGGGTTTATTGAAACATTATTGAAGCCTAAATAATGTTTAAAAAATAAAGGTATCTCTTATTAGTTTATTTCCATTATTGAAAATATTCAAAAAATTACCGCACAAAAAATGGTACTGTTCCTTCTAGGGAGAATACTTCGAACAAGGAATTCAAAATGGCGGTAGTTGATCAGCTGATTACCCGATCCTATAGTAATTTTTCAGGAGTGATGACGTCACACGATTCACCATACATACGGTGGTTTTCGGGGGGTCTTGAAAAATTAAAACTTTGACAATTATTTTAACTGTTAAAACTAACTCTAAAAATATTAATAAAACACAGTTATTTAAGTTAGAAGGTCATTACTCATTAAAAAAATTTAAAAAAATTGGACGTGAGTTCTTTATTGGAAGACAAAGAAGAATATTAAATTTGTAATCCTTGTAACTTGTGTAATTTGTGTCTCAGAATCAGCGTTTATAGGTCTATATGAACATATTTTTTTAAAGCCATAATATTTTTCACTGGAGTTCCTTATTATCCTATTTTTTTAAAGCCTTTAGCTCAACTGAGGGCTTATTTTGAAATCGGTACCATATTCTTGATTCTATTTTGTTTTTAATTAACTAAACTTTACATATTATGCAAACATAAAAGCAACAAAAACACGTCAATTTAGTAGCCCATCAATAAAATTTACACTTGTTGAGAAAGTGGTACATCTGATGTATTATTTTAGTATTCGCACTTGAAGAAGAAAATTACATTGACCCCAGTCACTGCCGGAGGAAAAACTAAGGTAATCATCTTCCATCTAACACATCTAACATCTTTTCAAGGGGGCAATTTTGATGCCTTGTTAAATCGGCACGAGGAACCAACATCTATAATTTATTAATACGTTTACCAGAACCCATCAGGTTGCGGGAAGAAAATGCACGAGCCAGTATAATATGTGATTTCATAGTAAATTTTGAGGCGATTGATCACTTCATTTTGGGTGAGTCTTTATTTATTATTATAACAGAATTATAATACAGAACTACAGAATTATAACATCATATCAGGTGTCTCTTGAAAATTCCTTGAATCCTTCTGATCTCCTTTGTTATCTTTCCTCATTACTCTATATCGAAGGTTTTGATGCCTCTATTTTCAGGGTTCTTCCTTATTCTGCATTATTAAGTAAACCTATTACGTTTCCTTCCGTCCTTACATGCCATGCCAAACTGTTACATGCCAAGCCGAGACTGTTTTATAAATATTGTCCTTGAAGGCTCTTTAAACAGTTGTTAATACTTGTGGTTGTACGTAATGCGCCAGAAACCATACTTTGATTATGATTAGTCTATTTTTCTCATAAGCAGTCAGTGTCTGTTGGCCAGTATGTATTGATAACTAGCTTCACCACAACTTTCCACCACAAATCGGGTTGATACAACATTTGACTTTCGTATAACATTGCTTTTGGAAATATATATATATTTTTTTTAATGTCTTAGTTCATCAAAATATTTGACTTTGATTCATCACAGCAAAAGATATTATCTCTGACGAGAACATAAATTAAAACCAGTAAGCTTAGGTAGCTACAAGCCAGCTTCAAGTTTCTGAAACTAATCATTGTGTCTGACCTATGGAAGCCATGACATGTGGATTTCGTAACACTTTAATTAAAAATGATATCTCTAACAATAAATCATTATACTTTTCACGTTACATAATCCGCCTCCCAGATTTAAGCAAACATTGTAATAAATCAATATCGGCCTTCGATTCAGGGTGTTACTCTTTCTAGCATTTCGTGAAACTTAATTGAAATGCCATGGAATCGTGGTGTTCATTTGAAAACTTGATACACATCCTGAGTTACATTCTAAAAATACACGAGTAGAGTATTTATGCAACTAGATAGGGGGAATCAAGAAACGTAGACCAATACAGACACTGAGAATGTATGTTTACATCGAAATCTGATTGAATTGCAGCTTGAAGGAAAGGAAAAAACTCCATGGAAGCCGGAAAAAGACGCGGAAGAATACAGGCATACGTATGACGAATATTCTGATTGAGGACAATAGACTACTTGTTCAACGTATATTGATTGTTAAATTTTACAAGATACATGCGTAACTATAAAGCACCCTGTGGAAGTACGCTCATAAAGATGATTAAAGAGCTTTGCAGTAAAGATACTAATCCTAAATGGCAAATCAGATGCTGCATTTCCTCATGGATGCGTGAAATCTGACAAAAGGTGGCAGAAAATATGCAAACAATGAACCTCTGAACTCTGCACATAAGCTTGCTGAGAATATCTGGAACCGAGTAATCAAAGTAGATCACTTCACAAAAATATCCAGATCCAGTAAATAACAAATAAAGTGAAACCTTTTTCGCTTATACTACAGTCACAGATACGCCGAAAAAAGTTCTGGCAGAAGACAAACAAACCCCATAGCTAAAAAATCAGTGAGAGGGATTTGACCGCAGCACAATGTTGGTCTGCATTGTCAACAAAAAGTCATCAACAATCTTTACGATGATATTCAACTCCCGATTGGAGCCCGAACATGAATGATTGTCGCATGTTTTACTCATCTCGACGTCAAGTGGGTAGGTGGGTTTCTATCACATCTCATAATTTCTCGTAGTAATGTTGACTCTAGACTATAGTGGACTTCAGTAGACTCTTTGCCGCCCTAATAGATTATCTAGAAATACCCACGGGCCCTGCGCACCTTTAAGGAGAAAATCAGAACATAACACCTGTAAATTACACCCACAGCCCGGTTCGAGAAGTGCAGTAGGCGAAGTTGTCGGTACAAGAAATCTGCTGCTGGCAAAATGAACTAACTTGCATAAGTTTAATTGCGTTCTTCCCTGAAAGTCCAAAGTGATTTCTATTAATTCTACACAAACCTAATGTAACCGGTTAGCGATAATCTGTTACGAGTCTCAATGTTAATTATAGCGTCGTGATCTACCTGCGATGAATGGATAGTAATTATGTAATGGACTGAGTACTATGTTTCCAGTCGAAACATTAGGAGAGGTGAGATCTAAAGATCAAAATTATTCTACAGCAACATCTTTACTATATACATTAGGTAATTCAGCAGTTGATAAAAATGTCAAAGAAAGCGAGGCTTTAGCAGTCTACGGGCGGGTTATCATGCGGCAGTGAGGCTTAGAATTGACAGAGAATGATAAAAAAAAGTAAGCAGAGTAAGTGGAAATACAATCCCCGAGGAAAAGGTGTAATATTATATTTTAAGAGCAAATTTTCGACGAATACGGAGATCTATAACAAATGCAACAAATATGTTGGAAGCAAAATGAATACAATTACATGGACACACTCAGAATGTGAACTGAGAAAGAAATGTCAAAAGAATCATCGACTCAAAAATACGTCGCAATATTGAGTCGATTCTTGCCAAGATTCGATATAAGTGGAGGGTGTATAACAGATGATACATATACTGTATATAATAGAAAATTCTCCTTCAACTGCGGAGACACAGTGATAGTTATAACTATACCAGTTTAAGAAAAGTAATGTTGTTTATGTTAAAATCATGGGCTTCCCAGCTTCTGGTCAACGTTTGAGTCGTTTAGAGACCATCAGGCATGTTTGAAATGGTAAGAAAAGTGAGTGATTATTTACGTCTAGTTTCTTGAGTGAAACATGCTTACGAATTCGTTTGAGATTGAAATGGTTGATCATCTAAATAATGTATTGGATTGCTCACTACCATGTATTTATCACTCTCGCTGAACTGGTTTTATTCGAACTAATAATATGTTGAAATCCAGATAAGATCTAAAAATGAACCGTTAATCTAAGGCAGTGGACCAGCCTGAAATGCAAGAATCTTATGCCAATATTTTATTTAATATAACTTTTGCTCTCTTACACATTTTATTAATTTATTCGAAAATTTGCGCAGTATCAACTATGCAAATTTTATCGGTGAAATAGATTTGAATATGTGAACTTTCAATCATTTTTTTTATATTCTCATGTATCTGTGCAAGAAACAACCTCGAAATGTGAAATAACTTGAGAATCAATCCGCAGGATAATTCTGAAAGTGCTTTTCGAAACAATGGGAAGGAAACGAAAAGATTTCTGACTGTAATTGAAGTTCGTTCACGGACAGTAACATCTGTAGCAGATGATACAACATTCTGTGGAGGGGTTTAATTTGGTACTTGCGTTATTATCAGAACATACCAAGAAAGAACAAATCATTTTTGTAAAACCAGAAGGGATTCCATTTTTTAAACTTTGATGAAACAAATCAAGCAAACTTTTTAAAGACGAAGATGATTATGCAAGAATAAAAATGAGTTGATCAGTGATCAGGTAGTCTCCTTCGATGTTAATTGACCCATTGCAATACAGTCACAGCTACGTATGTCGACACTTACACGCACTATTGATCGGCATGCCAATAGAGGCTGAAGCGTGCCGCTGATGCAAGGAAGGAATGCAGATTTTCAGACGCCTAACCTAACCTAACATAACCTAACCATCGATGATCTGATGACAACAATAATAAACCCCACAATTCGTGAAAACGTAACACTTTTCCGGGAAGAACGGACTCAACTTTCATTACATTGATGATAACATTATTATTGTTTAAAGACGGTGAGGCTAACGAAAGTTAAACAGTTCCCGAAAAACGTACCTTATTTTAGATTTCTAAAATTATCGTCATAAAATGCACGAAAAATAACAACCATCCACTGCTTTATTTGAGTTTAAGTGCTATTTTGGGTTACGGTCACAACCGTGCCATATTCAGGGAAGTTATGTTGTATGGAACTTTTATTTATTTATTTTCGGGAAATCGACAGTTTACATTTTTACAGTTTGTAAATGTTTGTATAGCCAAAATAAAACCAATTATGGATTTCCTCCATGTGACTTTACCTCTGATTAACAGCATAATAAAAAAAATTAAATAATAAATTTATAATAAAGCAGTATGAGATCAAAAATTTTATAAAACAAAAGATTAAGTATATAAAACTAAAATTTACATAAAACATAAAATATCAATACATTGGTAACCATAAGAAGCCAGATTGTACATATAAATCAAATCATAACAGAATTAAAGATAAACGATAGAAACATAGACACATAATATATTCATGAAACATCAGAGAAATACTCTTTTATGTACCCCTTATATTTGGTAGGTTCGGAATTGAAAATGTCCACCTTGGATAATATGCTATTGTAACTATTGCATAGTCTGTTCAGACAAGAATTTTGCTTGCAGTTTGTCTTGCATTGATCAACCCTGAACAGGACAGAAGAGCGTGTTGTACGTGCAGGTACATTAAATTGAATTTTATTTAGCAACTCTGGGCATTGAATATTATTGTTAACTAATTTATACAGGAATATTGCATCCTTATGATGCCTTCGTACACTCAATGAATCAATTTTAAAGTATGAGGCTGCCTCTGCATAATTATTAAATCTTACATATGACTTGTAACAAAGATATTTGAGGAATTTGTTTTGAATTGCTTCAATTTTGTTCGTATGGATTTTATAAAATGGAGACCAAACAACTGACGCAAACTCCAAATGACTTCGTACGTAGGCAAAGTAGAGTTGCTTAATGACGTTGATACTACTAAAAAGTTTTGTGTTTCTCATAATAAAACCTAACATTTTAGCAGCTTTATTTGTGATTTGTTGTATATGAAGGTTATATTGTAGTTTACTATCAAGGGTTATTCCAAGATCACGAATATCTGAGACTGTTGCAATGTTGTTGTTATTTATAGAATAATTAAATAATGTTTTATTTTTATTTCTTGAAAAGGTAATATGATGACATTTTGAGACATTTAGAAATAGTTGATTTTGTTGGCAATAGGTAAATATATTGTTTAAATCATGTTGTAAATTGACGCAATCGTTTAGACTTTTTATTGGCTTGTATAGCTTGGCATCATCAGCAAATAATTCTATTTCAGAGTATTTAACAACATTGACCAAATCATTGAAATATAAAATGAAAAATAATGGTCCGAGATGTGAACCCTGTTGGATCCCAGAGGAAATTTCACTGAAATCTGATTCGAAACCCTTTATTGCTACTGCCTGTGATCTCTTGAGTATATAAGATGTAACCCAACGAAATAAATTACCACGTATACCTAATGACCAAAGTTTTCTGAGTAATAATTTTTGATTAATTTTATCAAATGCTTTGGCAAAGTCTGTATAAATGATATCTACTTGAGTGCGGTTGTCCATGTGATCGACAATGAATTCAGTAAGAAGAACGAGGTTACTTTCCACATTTCTGCCTTTTGTAAAACCGTGTTGCTTTGTTGTAATGATGTGATTCAGTTGTGGGCTTAGATATTTGTAAACAATTTTTTTCCATAAACTTACTGAATATTGTTAGAATTGAAATCGGCCGATAGTTTTTAACATTATTTTTTTCACCATTTTTGTGGATTGGTGTTATATAGGCTCTTTTCCATATTTCAGGTACCGTGCCTTCGTTCATTGATTTATTATATATAATGCAGAGAGGTTTTGCAAGTGTTTCCGCGCAATTAACTATAAAGTATGAGGGAATGTCATCACACCCCGCGCTTGTGTTTATGTCAAGAGCTTTTATTTCTTTTAAGATTATTTCTCGTGTGAATTTGACCGTGGTGATATTTATGTTATTTGTGTTTTCTGGTATGTCGAAGTCTGGTAGGTTATTATCGTTTATGTAAACTGATTGGAAATATTCCATGAAAATATTGCATATGTCTTGGCCATTTTCTGCTTTTTTGTCATCTAGGTGCATCGTCCTTGGAAGAGACGATTGTGTTTTTTTCAAGTTATTAAAATGATTCCAGAAGAGTTTAGGATTACCATTTATGCTATTTTCAGCAGTATGTATATAATTAATGTAGAGTTGTTGTGCGATACGTTTTTGTCTAGATCTTAAGTGAGAAAACGTTTGATAGTCACGTGGATTTTGAAATTTTTTAAAATTTTTATGGTATTTATTTTTCTCTTTAATTATTTTTATGAGCGATGATGTGTACCACGGCGGATAATTACAATTTTTAGCTGGTTTAGTTGGTACATAATTTATTTTAATGTTGTTTAATATGTTGTAGAAGACGTCAGTTGCGGGTTGAGTATTCAAATGGTTAAGTTTATGATCCCAATCAATTTCGTTTAATTTTGTGTTTATTATTGAATATTCCGCTTTTCTGTATAGTAATATTTGTTTTGCGTTAGTTTTCAGATTTTTATTTATTTTTTTAATAGGAATTGAAATTAGCAGTGTTTTATGATAAATATCTTCTGGTACTAATGAGATATTATTGTGCCTAATTTTCAGTGGTATGTTGCTTACAGCTAAGTCGAGAATGCGATTATTTATACTATTACTCTGAGAGTTATATTGTTTCAGATTATTAAATGATAAAAATTGTGTAAAGTTCAAATGGGCGGGATTCAATGAATTGATTGGTTCAGTACACATATAATCACAGTTCTCATTAATTGGTAGCCAATGAATATTTGATATGATACAATAACGGTCCATCATAGTTTAATTATTTATTAACACAAAGATTCTTCAATAAATAATCGTAGATAAAGAATATCATTTAACCCAGTTTAAAATGTCTGATCGGAGTTTTTTATGATGGAACAGGATTCCCTCGATTTTTTCAAATTGGACATAACACAAAAATGTTATATCCTAGAAGGAGCGTCAATAAAACTATAATTTTATAACTGTAAAGTGCGAAATCCCCGTTTTAATGGCGTCATTAAATATTTTAGAAACATTTCAACCAATAAAATTACTATCGCCAAATAACTCCTCAATTCCGATATCGTCATCGTAGAAACCAGTTTCATACCATTAAATTATTCCTGTTAACACTAAGCCCGAACGGTTGGTCGGGTCGATTTAATGGCGCATCTTTATGTTTCAATCGCATTTCTGATGCAAATCTGCTCTGTCCTCTCCTCCCCTCTGTTCTCCTGTTCCCCAGCCCGAGTACCCTGGGGTCAGAGTCGATCAAGATCATCTTGAGGTCAATCTTTTATTTGTTTGGCAGTATTTTTGTTGTTGATTTCTGCCATATATGGAAGGTGTTTTGAAAATATGCGTGGTCATTTTCAGGGTTGTATTGCGACCAAAGTGATATTTTATTTATATGCATCTTTGTTCCTTACGCTATTTCGGTTCAAAGTAGTTTCAGACGTAACTAAGCCATTATCTCTACATATTATAAATTAAAGTCCTCTGCCGCGTTTGTCTGTCTGTCTGTTCGAGATAAACTCAAAAACTATTGAACGGATTTTCGTGCGATTTTCACCAATAGATAGAGTGATTCATGAGGAAGTTTTAAGTATATTAATTGTTAAGATTTTGCGTAAATTGGTTGAAATATAAAGGAGAATGTCTGTATGTGATGGGGAGCGGGCTGGCAAGGGGGCGGTGTGGATTTGATTCGTATGCAATTTAACAAAGGGTTGGTGGTTATAAAGGTTGAGTAACCATTTGTAAATGGCGTTGTGTTTCGTTAGCCACAGCATCGCGTGCCGGGTCAGCTAGTTATTGTATATTATTGGTTTATTCTAATCACTTTTACATGTTTCGGTTCCAACTATATTAGAGTTAAAAAAAAAAACAAAGTGAAGTCATTAATAATTATGTGTACAAGTTCCAAAATAATGAGTCTCTTAATTTATCGTTGAAGTTAGTCACGGTTTTAATCAGTTTGAGAGGCGGGTATGGGTGCCGCCGTCCCGGGAACCGTCCCGTTAATTGGATAATCAATACCTCTGCCATAGGACACCTCAAGTGGTTCGCCAAGTTTAGCGACTTAGCAGAAGTGCCCGGGTTCATGGGGTGAGGTTTGTCCTGGTCATTGCGGCGGGTGCGTCGGTCCACGTGCCCACCATACGTGGCGGGCCGGATCGGAAATTCAGTTGAGGGAGACGCTATAACGCAGGAGAAGGGAGAGATTCAAACATTTTTCACTCCTGGAGTCACTGACCCTCAGATTTGTACCCTACCATCATACCTTGTTCCATCCCAGAACTTCCTCTACCACTTTCCTTACAAATACCCTCCAAACGACATCCCCAAAGACGAAATAGGCCTAGAGAGAGATTATTTTTCATAGAGCCTCCCGCATGGAGTAATGTAAAAAATAAAGGAAATGATAAATACACAGTCAGTAATCTGCCATTTAAGGAGAATATACCTAGTGTCAGTACTCACTGTCCTACTGAATTGTATTTGAAAATCTGTTATTGGATATTTGAAAGCTACCTACATGTCGACTACCAAAATGCCGACTTTCAAATATGTTTTTAAGCATTTTTTCCGAAAGATTTGGGCAAACAGCATTGATTGTTATCCTGTCACTGTTTGATGTGGTGCTTCCAATTGATATAATTTTACTAAGTCTAAAACTATCTCAATTTTAAACCTAAAGTCACGAAGGTTCGAAGTGACGTAAATGGTACCGGAATAAAAAAGTCGACCATTAAATTAATAATGTTTAGTTGACTGTATAATAGCCAGGCTGGTGTGAGGTGGAATGTCGGTACAATTTCCATGTTTCCCGGCTGCGAACTGCGCTGATGGCGATAAGGTGCGTAGCTTTATTATTCTGAGGGAATTATAGCGGCAGATAATGGTGTTGTTTCACACGATATTATATTATGCAAACATATCTCTAGCATAAACACAACACTCCCGCATAAAATTATGTCTATCGTTAGAAAACGATTTGTCTAGTGGAGATATAATTTTTTAATATCATCCGACATCACGCAAGAATCTATGTTAGAAAACAGTTGCAGAGATTTAAATGAAATCGGAGAATCCAGAAATAAATTAACAATGGAGATTCTGCAAGTTCCAAATGCTGCAATGCAATGGTCATGTGGAAAGAACAGGAGATGTCAAGGCACCGAATATCATGAACAATAGGGTGCCCAAGTGGAAGCAACCCACATGCATGCCAAGAGAGAAGTGGACTGACTGCTAGAAAGAAAATTAAAGCAGGGTAGACTGATATGGACGGGTAAGAATAACTAGGGACAGGAGCCCGAATTGTTGATGGAAAACAATATTTTTGAAGTAGGTCAAATCCTATCCCGTTATAATGAAAATGATCAGCAAGATCATGACGAGGGTCAGAAAGACTATGGCATCCCCAATTTGTATTCAACGGGCTAAAATCAGAAACTGCAATTTGTACTCATAAGTAAGCAATTTGGAGAAGAAAATACTCTGTACAACAACAACAAATAGGTAAGCTTTTTTGACACAACAAAAAACCCATTTTTTAATCCTTCATTGTCAATTGGCACTCGGAAGACATACTGTGAAACATGACTTCAGACATAGAGCAAAACATGACTAACACAGCGGCGACATAGTTTTTTGCAAAGCAGGGGAGGTTTGCTTTTATTTCAATCTGCAAATAAATCGCAAGTCACTATGTATTATTCAAATAGATCATCTACAAAAGCATCATGACTCTGCCGATCAAAATATTGAATTTTTTTCTCCAGGATAAAACATCGGCAGAAATAATGGAATAATTATTTTAATATAACGAATGACGGTGATAAAATGCCATGTTATTGATTATTAATTTATTGGGTATAAAGTGACTGGTGTGCGGTGAGAAATGTTGAAGTCTGTGACAGAAGAGACAAATTGTATATTCAAAAAGTAAATTTTAATTTAACGTCAAGTCTTAACATTAAATTTCATGAAAAAGGGAACTCTTAATGTAATATAGTAAATTGTTTGGCTAAGGCCAAAACAATATTAGCCAATTATTTTTTTTAAATAAGGCCTGTATCCTATTGATGTATTATTATGTTTAGAAGAGATATGAAACAACTATAATTGGTTTCACTTTTAACTGCTTTTAAAGCTCCCAAAGCTATAACGCCGAACGACCGGAAACTACCAAATCTAGAAACTACCAAATAGATTCTAACACATTTCGATGAAATATCAGTACGCATTACTCAACTTGGGAGGCTGGCATAGGTATTATCACCCCGGGAACCATTTATTGGATAAACAACACCCCTACCAAAGTTCACCCGAAGTGGTACGCTACGTCTGTCGACTTAGCAGGTGTCTAGGTCGTGGCGGCGGATGCGTTTGCCTTCCTACTGCGTGGCGGGCTGGATCGGAGGAGACTTATTGAGGTAGACCTTTTGATCTCTCCAACCGTACTCTCTCAACCTGTCGCCTTGCACGTGGGAGGAATTAATTCATACTTCCGTCACTCCTGGAAGCACCGATCCCCAGATTCCTACCCAGTCTTTCCCTTCCCAGAACTTCCTCTCCTTACATTTCCTAAAAAGACCCTCCACGTTGCATCTCCAAAGATGACGTAGGCCCTGAGGAAACTTTTTTTTTTCCTCATTGCCTTCTGTGTGGAGCATTCTAGATGTATCATAAAAATGACTATTTAGCAAAGATTACAGCTCTTGAACTTGCTCTAACATCTACTGTAGACCCCGACCTCGAAATCTATGGATAATTCCATTATCTAGCCGAATTCCGATGATTTTTTTTCTTCAATTTCATCATCATCATCAATCATCACTATTGGCTCTACAACCCCTGGCGGGTCTTGGCATCCTCAAGAGTCTTCCTCCACTCATCTCGGTTTTGTGCCAGCTCTCTCCAGTTTAGAAGCTCCAAGATAGATATGTCATTGAGGACGTTGTCACTCCATCTTAATCTTGGTCTTCCCAGGCTCCTTCGCCCTATTGGTCTTGAGTTCAGCAGGGACTTTGGTGCTTGATGCTCGGTCATTCTCTCCGCATGACCCAGCCACCGAAGTCTTCCCAGTTTTATAAATATTGCGACGTTTATCTCCTTAAACAAAGTAAGCTCATTGTTATAACGTCTACGCCAAAATCCATTTTCTAGAACCGATTTTCAATTTCACATCTCTGTTTGGGAATAGAAGCAGTCATCTACCGAACTGTTGGCATCTGATTGCAAATGAAACAAATAATAATATAAAAGTTTTACGGGTCATCTAATAAAATTCTATGCAGACGGGCGCGGCGAGAGTGACTAATTAGAAATCTGTAACAATTCATGCATCCCGGGGCAATGGTTTCATTGGTTTCGCAAGCAATATTTCAATCTTCTATTATTATTCTTGTATTCGATTAAGGTCATTGGCTTCACACAGGCACCCGACAGAATGAAGTATGGGAAAGGTTCAGTTTAAAAAGGCAACTGAAAAGAAAATAACCAACTAACCATCACACCGTTTCCCCGCAGGGGGACAGGCAGAGATGATGGACCGCAAACAACTCGGTCTTGGCACACACTCTTTGTCTCATTCACATGACTCTCATGTCCCGACTCAACTATCTGATTCACTAGATCGTGCCATGTCTTTCTCGGGCGTCCCCGACTTCTTCGAGCATTCACATTTATATTCTTCTTACACTACTTTCTTTGTAAATTCGCTCTACATGCCCAAACCATCTTGCATTCTTTGCGTATCTCCACATTTTTCACACTATCATACATGGTTTTACCACACATACGCCTCAGGGATCTCATTTCAACAGAATTCAGTCTACTTTCATCCTTCCTCTGCCAGTTCCATGCCTCACTGCCGTACATCAGGGTAGGTACCAGGACTCCATTGTGGACTGCTAGCTTCGCTTCTTTTGACAGTTTTTTATTAGCGCCAATCATGGAGTTACCGGCATTTACCCTTCTTTCAATATCTCTATCAGCCTTTCCATCTCTCGTAAATATACTACCCAGATACACAAACTAAGAAGGTTCAACGTAAATATCGACAAATTTACTTACGCCGCACACTGTAATGACCAGATATAATGGACACTAAAAACTGAATTTAAAAAATAGTAGATATTTTGATAGTTGTTGTTAATCTATTGACCGCCTGCAGAGATAAGTATTTCAATCAGTTACAATTTGACAGACAGGCAATCGACATATATACCTACTTTGAGATGATTTAAAAATGCATGCACAAAACATCGATACGAAATCAAGGTACCTAAGTAACTGCCTAGTGGTTTTTTTTAAGAAATTGATTTTACATAATGCCTAAGGTTGCTTTTTTTCAAATTGAATATAAGCATCTTTGATATTGAATGAAAAAAAATAAATGCAGCTGCAAAATCATTTAAAGAATTTTTGTCTGATCACAAATACTTGCTCTGTATATTTTTAGAGATTTGTGCAGTTTTTTTATGTCTAGCCAGGTGTCATTTATGCAGGTAGTTTTTTGAAATGTCAGAATAATCATTCGATAATTTATAACAGCCCAGTTGCCAAACCTGTATTTTATTCCAGCTGATGCAAACATGGGTATAAAAAATGTACCCATACGTATGAAGCGTAAATGCATGTGTTACTAATAGTTTTGAGTTCTGTAAGTTCTAATTTGCAACTTTTTTCATTGGAATTTGGAGGTATTGTAAATTAAATTTTGACAGAGGCTCTGGCAGAGCATCATGTTAAGGTTATATAGGTTAATGTAAGTATCTACATAAATGTGTACAGGACCATCGGGTGAAAAGAATTTTTTTGAAATTAAAGATATTATATACTCGCATATGCGAGGTGCAGTTTTTTTTACATTAGCTCCACACAGGAAGCCCTGAGGAAAATAATTCCTCTCAGGGCCTGTGTCATCTTTGGGATGCTGTGTGGAGGGTTTTTTCTTTGGAAAGGAATAAGAGGGAGTTCTGGGAAGGAAAATGGTATGAGGGATGGGTAGGAATCTGGGAGCCAGTGTGTCCAGGAGTGACAGACGTATAAATCCATCTCTTCCACTGCGATGCAAGGCGATGTTCCAAGAGAGTACGGCTGGAGAAGTCAAAGGGGTTTCGTCAACCACTCTCGCTCGATCCAGCCTGCCACGCAGCTGGTTAGCAAACGCATCCCGGACAAACATCAACCCATGAACCCTGGCCCACCAGCTAAGTCACCAAACGTAACGAACCACTTGGGGTGACCTATGGCAGAGGTGTTGGTTTTCCGATAAATGGTTCCCGGGGCGGCGGTACCCATACCCATACCCGCCTCCCAAACTGAAATATATATTAAAATATATACACGAGCAGCAGTTTTTTTTAACACAATCTTTTTTTTTATCGTTGATCCGTATCATTGGGCAATGTAATTTTACGTATATTTATTCCAATTAACAATGTTACTATCGTGATTTATTTATGAGGTATTTTGCCGTGTTGCGCTACCTCTTTCATTAAACAACGTTTCGGACAACTTAGCCGTGTCCATCATCGGGGCAGATGTGTAAAAAGATTCATATTTCTACTGGTACCATCGATTCTTTCTTGCACCTCCAGGCTGTCAAATAGATGGTTACTTCTCTACCTCAAATTCAATCGTCGTACTGTTCTGTGAACTTCCTCCCGATAGAGGTTCGTTAGATATGACTTTAGATTTTCCCGGCCAAGAGCATTATCGTGATTTATTTTTGGGGTATTATGCCATGTTGCGCTATCTCCTTCTTTAGCCAACGTTTCGGACAACGTTACAGTTTTCATAATCAGGGTCGATGTGTGAAACGTTGGCTGAAGAAGGAGGTAGCGCAACACGGAATAATAACCCAAAAAAATCACGATAATACTTTTAACCTAAAATCATAACAAAGTTACGTTTAAAATAAAGAGCTTTTGGCTTTTGTTTAATATTTTTTACCTCTGCCTTGGTACAACAGATGTACCAACTTTTTCCAATATCGATCGACAACAAAAGTTCATTCGTGAGTAAAAAGTAAACGCCAAAAACTTAGACACGAGCCAATCCATAAAGCCCATTATCAGAAATAATATATGATTATATATACACACACTTCTCCATGCACGAACGTATGGCGAAGAAGTAAAAACCTTGTACCTTGATAAAAACAACAGAAAAGAAAGTAAAAGCCTTTAATATTTGTGTTTATCGTCGCACGTTAAAAATTCTTTGGAAGACCTAATGACTAGAGGTCAAGACAAGAATGTAAGATGAAAGGAAAATTAAAACCCAACAATAAAATAACACCTCGATACAGGTTCTCTTACGTAGTCAGATGTTCACGAAACACTACATGTAGTTTTACCTAAAGGCTAACCTAGCACTCAACATCAACACTTTTTTGAAGTGAAACTTCTTTAACCCCATTAGAGTGATTTGAAATTCAGGTGAAACGGAAATGACGCATTACGCACCTGCGAAGCATCAAACTGCGCTCAAGGCTCCTATTGGTTGAGATATAAAACGGAAACGACAATAGGTCTGCGCTCATTGGCCGCTTTGTTTTTTTCACGGGTCGTCGGAATATAATACGGTAAATTTGCGCCAGAGAAATCCAGCGGACGGAGGTTCGAATCCTACGAAATCCAAAAAAATAAACATTTTTATTTTTGTAAATCAATATCCAATCTTCAAACTACTTATAAAATAAACAGGCAAAATAAGCTTTGCTGACGATACAGTAATTGTATTCAACGAAAAAGACTGGAGAAGTACCTACAAAGAAGCGGAACATGGACTTGGTCTACTGCAAAACTGGCTTAAGAGAAATTCCCTTACACTTAATGTCAATAAAACAAAATATCTGACATTTTCTATAACAGCCAGAGGACAGCCAGAGGATGACTTTAATCTCAAATTACATACATGCCAAGAAAACAATCAAAATCAAGGCTTATCATGCCACTGTCCTACCATAGCACACTCCAAAAGTATCAAATATCTTGGTATTGAAATTGATGATAATCTCCGATGGAACGCACACATTGAAGTAATCACAAAAAAACTCACCAGGTACATTTACTTCTTTAGAGCCATCCGTAACATCCTCAACATAAACGACATTAAGAAAGTGTACTACGCTTTATGTCAATCACAAATAGAGTACGGGATAACTGGATGGGGGTCTGCTTTGAGCACTCACACAGAGCGACTCAAAATAGCCCAAAAAGGAGTACTGAAGACAATACTGAAAGTTCCGCTTAGAACTCCGACGGAAGAAATATTTAATAACTTTCAAGTCTTCAATGTACAGAAACTTTATTCAAAAAATATTTTATTTAAACTGAAAAAAAACATATATGTATACTCCACTGCCCAACATAAATACTCAACCAGGTCAGTAAGCAATAACATCCTGGTTACTCCCAGTTTGAACACATCTTTTGGACAGAGAAATAATAAATTCCATGCTATAAAATTATACAATGCTCTACCAGATCAAATCAAAAATATAAAGGAAATGAATATATTTAAAACAAAAGTAAAAATATGGCTGAGAGATCAAAGTGATAATAAAATTACAAACATCATGAAGACGATATAAAGACAATCCATAACCAAATACAAATATTTTAAAAAAACTACAGGCCACCTCAGAACAGGAAATCCTAGTGAGGAGGTCTGTGAAAAAAAAAAATGAATCTATACTTATTATATACATCATACATACATGTACAAACCTTGTTATTGAAATTAATAAAAAAAAAAAAAGCGACATCTAGCGACTTTCTAGTTTCACTTCTATCGCGTGTGAATTACACACTTTAATTTTTTTTTAAATATCAACCGTAAAGATAACATGTGCACATAAATAAATAAAATCTTCTTAATTCGGGAATCAAAATCAAAGGTTAAGGTGAAATTTGGGACCAGGCCGCAAACAATAACACTCCTTATGCAGATGGCGATATGGTTTAAATTCCTGATTAACACCAGCCGCTCTTTTGATTTAAGAAAAAAATATCTCCAAAAACCGTGTTTTATTTTATTTTACGAAGCTCAGGCACAAATATTAAAATGTTTTACAGTAACTTTCCTAAGATTTTAATTTTCTACGTTGTACAAAAAAACCGTAACCAAAAAGGGGTTCGTAAGTAGGAGATATTGAACTTCAAAGGAGTTTTAATAGGCCTGATACTTTCGTTGTTTTGGTCTTATTAAAATACCTATTTCAAAGGCAAATATGTGTTCTAGTCGCAGTATTTTATTAAAGCATCTAAAATATACGATCTAATTTTTACACTGCATTGCGTAGTACATTACCTTCGGTAACTAAGAAATTATAGTTTTAAAACATCAATTTTTATGAAGAAATCTAAACCGTTTAAGATGTCGACATCTTTTTTCGAAGGAAATTTAAATTTACTTTTAACCTATTTTCTAGCTTTGTACAGCACCCTCGACTTTTAGAAAAATGGCGCTTTATAAGTTAGTCAAGTGTTATTACTATGAAGTAGGTAGACTCCTTGTCTCCCGTCTTCACCATCGGTCAACAGTTCAATAAATAAACACTCATCGAGGAGAGATTTTCAGAATAATATTGACTCAAGTCCGAATTATTATTTTACTCTTGAGACCTCTACTCAACTGGCAAAAACAGGTGAGCAAGAAGTGCTAAACGAATAACTTAAAACTAAATAATTCTCTTGAGGAGCTAAAATGCATGTCAAATATGTAATTATTACCTATTGCTTCGGTTCGTTTGCGCTTCGTACTTACAGTGTGTCGTACTCATTTGCAGAGATTCTCAATCTAGAGAAACCACCTCAAGTCAAAGCAACCCACCGTCACTTCTATCCGAAAAATGGATATTCTTTGAACAACTTTCTCCCTGGACGAATTTTCTCCTAAATGCATAATCTTTAAACTACTTTCTGTGAACAACATACCAATATACTATATATGGGAGTAGAGAAGTGTAACAAGGGGCATGGGGGGAGGGAGGTCATGAGCTTTGTGACGTCACATGCATATAAAACGACTGAGACACATATATGGCGACCGGTCTGTGGTTGAGTGGGCATAGCGCTTGGGTCCCACCCGAGCGTCGCATGTTCGATTCCTCGGCTGGCTAAGTCCTCCATCACAACACAAGCAACATTTTCGGCTTTCTGTGGTGGTAGTAGGAGATTTTCAAACATTGTTGGGTTATTCGTAACCCGGGAATGTTTGTCTTTCTTTAAAAAAAAAAAAAAATATGCTATCTTTAAATATTACAATTTGAGGTTTTACTCATAAACTTAAAATAAAAATAAATATTCATCTTAGATTTGCAGAAAAGTCAATAGATGTCGCGTATTAAAAATAAAATGGATAAAAATTATCCAGACACTATCTACATAGCATCTAGTTCGGTTTTGAATCTTGCAATCATGTATAAAGATAGCAGCCAATAATATGTGCGTTAAGAAAATGAAGATAATGTTGGTAGTTCTTAGTCGAAGTATGATATAGTTAAAAGTAACCGAATAGGACATAGACACCTTAGCTCAGTTGGTAGAGCTGTTGCCATGAAAGCAGAAGGTCCTGGGTTCGGGTCAAAGAGGTGCCAATATCGTTTTCTGATTTTTCTGTCTCCAGATTTTCGATTGAGTTTCGCTAATATTGTCTTCATTTGATTAAATAAAAAAAAACAATTTAACACTATTATTTTCCCTACATTGTCATCCATTTTTTAAAGAATGTTCCTCTAATTTTATATTTCAATGAATACACATTTCCCTAAACGTGACAATAAATGGCAGCCATAGCAATAATACTGATGGTATTGTTAACTTGTTTGCAAAATTTTTTAAAAGTGTTTATTCAACAGACGCAAATAATGCTCCTCTTCCATCAACAACTCTAGATGAAACTCTTGATATTTCGCAGTGTACCATAAGTCTCTCTGATGTAGTAACTAAAGTTAAATCATTAGATATCAACAAATCTGCAGGACCGGATAATATCCCCACAATATTTATCAAAGAATGTATCAAAGTAATTGCTCTTCCATTAACCAAACTTTTTAATTTATCTTTATCCAGTGGAATTTTTCCCGATATGTGGAAACATAGTTATTTGACTCCAATTTTCAAAAAGGGCGATAAAAGTGATGTTTGTAATTATAGACCAATATGCATTCAATCCACCATACCGAAACTATTTGAAAGCCTAATACTTGACAAACTTTTTGCCCAAATAAAACCTGTAATATCACCTTACCAGTTTGGATTTATGCCAGGTAGAAGTACACTTTCTAACTTGATTATTTATGAAAATTTTATAACCAATGCTTTTAAAGAAAAAAAACAAGTAGACTCTGTCTATACTGATTTTAGTAAAGCCTTTGATTCAGTTTCCCATAAAATTCTCATTTGGAAATTAGAAAAGCTTGGTATACGTGGCAGTATATTAGCCTGGTTTGAAAGCTATCTTACTGGAAGACAACAAATTGTTAGAATAAAATCCTCATTGTCGGAAAAAATTTATGCAACAAGTGGAGTTCCACAGGGTTCACACCTTGGCCCAATATTATTTATCTTGTTTATAAATGATCTTACAAAAATATTTCATGATGTATTTATCTTACTTTTTGCTGATGACCTCAAAATTTTTAGAATAATTCAAAATATTTATCATTGCAACATTCTTTAAGATAATATCAACAAATTGTTAATTTGGTGTAATGAAAATAGACTTTACTTAAATATCTCAAAATGTCATATAGTTAGATTTTCTCGAATAAAAAATCCAGTGATCTTCAATTACAACATTGATAACAATACTCTGGAGACATTAACACAAATTAAAGACTTGGGCATCACTTTTCAATCTAATCTTTCATTTGTTAACCACATAACAGAAATCTCTAATAAGGCCTTAAAAATGTTGGGATTTATAACTAGGCTAACTAGAAATTTTAACAATATTAAGTGTATAAAACTGTTATATTTTGCATATGTTAGAAGTCAACTTGAATACAATTCTCCTGTCTGGAACCCATATTACAATATACATGTACAAGCTGTTGAAAGAATACAAAACAAATTCTTACGTTTTCTTAATTTTAAAATGGGTATTCCAGCAGTTATGTTGAACTACAATACTATTTTGAATGATATGAATATGCTGAAATTGTCAGACAGAAGAACTTTCACTGACTTGGTATTTCTGTATAAAATTCTAAATGATTTAGTTGACAGTCCAATATTGCTCGAATTGATAAGCTTCCGGATTCCAATACGTAATACTAAAAGTCAGGATTTATTTCAGTGCAGTAATTCTGGAACTAACTATCATATGTATTCTTCTTTGCCCAGAATACTAATGGAGGGAAACAATTATACCAAGTCAGTGGACATCTTCAATTTATCTTTAAACAAATATAAAATATTGTTACGAAGGCAGTTCAGTTATGTACAATAAATACTGTGTATTTCTTACTATTCATATGTAAAAGCCCCGAAAAAGGGCGTTAATAAAAAAAAATAAAAAAAATAAAAAAATAAATAAAAAAAAAAACAATATAACAACTTATAACGGTTCCACAACCTTTAAACCGGGAGAATTTCAAGTAAACGCGCTTACCATTATGTTAATAAGTTAACTAAATAAATCGTACCTTTCCACAATTCACAATGCGTGAAACACTATTTCTTGTTATTCCGTGTTTTCCTTTCCTTTATCTCAATACACAGTCATCGTAAAGAATGATTGTTTATTGCAACTAGTTCGTATAAACTCATTGCACAACATCTGGTATTGCCAACCGCAAAATGATTCATAAAAATATATAATAACGACATTATTGTGAAGTTAAAAGAGGTGAAAAAATGTAGAAAAGGAGATATATTATAATATTTATGTATTACTCGACAACTTCCAACACCTTTTACATCATCTTTCTTAAACAAATTACTTTGTAAATCACCACTTATCTAATCAAAACCATCATCATATGTCAAAACCAATGGTTTTTTGGACTGGATAAAATTAAAAATTAAAATTAGTGGTGTTTTACAAAGCTATTTGTTTCCACTCAAATGCATGTAAAGTGAATTTGAAATGATTGAAGGAGATTTATTTTTATTTTAACTCAATGAGTAAAACCTCAAATTGTAATAATTAATCACTGAAGACAATATTAGCGACTTCCAATTGAAAATTTGAAACAGAAAAATCAGAAAAAGATGCGGTTACATCTAAGAACATTCGGTCACATTCCAAGATGTGACCGTATCTTTTTTTGATTTTTCTGTTTTAAATTTTCGATTGAGAGTCGCTAAAATTGTCCTCAGTGATGAAAATGATTGAGCTGATCTAAGAAAGCTACACAGAAAAAGCTGTGCAAATATCATGACCCCTAATTTCGCCGTTTTATTGAGCTGCATTGGACAAAAAGTAGTTATGTTTTATTTTTCAAAAAAGGATCTATTGTGTAAATCTTAACATATCGCTGCGCGCTGTTTGCTTGGTGAAAGTGACCATTGTAACCAAAAAAACATGTTTTTGATTTTACGGGTTATTAGCGTCTGTTATTTAATGGTCCAATTCGAGGGCTATTTTTATGGTCTGACGTAGATCACTCGCGCTATAATCCTGGGGTCATGGGTTCTATTTCGGACGCGCAACTAAAAGCACACAACGCACATGGCTTTGTATGTAATCAAAATCACTTTAATAGAAATAAGAAATGCATCTCGACTAAGTAAAATGAAGCGGTGATGTAGGCATGTATCTTAATATGGGGCGATCTTTGCATAGGGGCGTGACTTTTAACATCGCGGACAACCGCTATCACTCAGAAATTGAGGAGCTTTTCACAAAGAGAAATATCTACTCCCGTAGAAAGAATGTGTTAGGTATATTTTATTCTATGTCTACCCTAAACGGTTTTTTTTCATTTTTATTCTCATTTAGATTTTTAAAGATAAAAATGAGCTTTTTGCTTTATGTGTAATAGAAAATTATACATTTTCACACTGTTAAATATCCATATACCTACATCTATATAAAAATGAAACAACAAGGTAGGTATATAATGTAATAGATCTTGATATATGAATAAGAAACTTTTTTTCTGATTCCCTACCAAATTTTTCCTTATTATTACGTTTCTTGTGCATTGAAGGTATGATGGGTATTGCGTTAAAAAAATATTTTTTAGTAGTGGAAGGTACTTAAAATGACAAGCAAACATCTATTCTTATTTATATTTGAAATATATTTAATAAATTTAAAACGTATGGGATATTTCACCATTGAAATTTTTTTTTTTAATTTGTCGTTATTTATCTTTTGTAAAAATTCGTAATTTTCAACTTATTTTTAATTAAAGATGGCTTTTCGCAAATGAATTGAGTTATCTTAACATTCGTCAAATCTAACAGTTAATGGAATATGCTCTTAAAGATTATCATGAAATATTGAAAACGCTCCTCAATTACATACTCGTTTATTTTTAATGATATTTTTCGGGCAATATGGAACCAATGACGTTTCGAAAATAACTGTCTTCTATATATTTAAACATATTGATGGATGATTTTCAGATAGAGAAAAATGAAGGTAGTAAGGTAAAACACCACATTTCTGACCCTGCTCCGATTTCTGACATATGTAACACAAATTACGATTTTACCAACTGAAGTAACATTCCTACGTATATTGATATTAGCGCATCGAGAAATTTGTTCCCCTCTCCCTCTAACCAACGTTTAGTCTAAGGACTATTTGACACCCATTTCAACCAAAACATTATTTAGTATATGATTTTGGTGATTTTGTGACATTGCACATTTTTCACCTTTTTCGAAGAGTAAACCAAATTTTACAAAATGTGAAGACACAGTTCACCAATGTTTTATATATTGTTTTTGTATGTTTTTCAATAGAGTATTGACCATATTTGTACATTTTAAACGGAAAATAATATATTTTAATTGATTTATGACAATTTTTGAGCGGACAGAAATAGGTACCTGTTTTAATAGGGTGACCATATTTCTGACATGTATGTCAGAAAATGATACACCTTCAAAAAATCGTGTTCATATTTCTGACCGGTATGTCAGAAATTGATATTTATCATAATTTGGGGGGGTTTAATCCTGACATAAGAAGAACGGCTGCGTGACCTCTCTTATAATTAACTATATTTTGGATTTGATGACAAAATACCCAACCAAATCGAATAATTAAAAAAAAATGTTTGAGAAATATCTATTGCCGATAGTGTAATTTAATTTATTTGATATTTTTAAAAGGAAATAGTTTTCTAATGATTTTAAAGGCAAATTTGGCAATGTTTTCCGAGTTTGTGAGTAACAATTTGATTAAATAAATAATGTTACCGAACTAATGTTTTAATAAAATGAAATATAACTTCTGTCATTCATTTCGTGCATAATCTCACCTAACACTGAATATTAGTGAGTTTTGCAAAGCAAATTATTTTGGTCGTTTTGTACCCAAACGCCACACACTTCTTGCAACCGCTGGATGTTGCTGTGTTTAGGCCGTTAAAAGTGTCCTTTAAAAAATCTATCCAGGAATGGTGACTGAAAAATAAGGAAGCAAAAGTAAAAAGGGAAAATTTTGCGCTTATTTTAAAAAGCGCGCTAGATAACACGGATATGAAATCGCACCTCAAAAATGGCTGTCGAGTGTGTGGTATTTTCCTTTTGATGCAGATGCCATACCATACGAAAAATTATGAAAATCATAATTATTCAATGAATATGTAAAATCAGTGACTCCAGAGAGTATTGCAGTGGAAGAAACAATACATTTGGTAGAAAATAATCTATCACCGGTTATATCCCCTCATTTCATTCCATTCCCTTATTATTCTGCTGTTTTTTTTTTAAATTTCGTGAATCGCACAAGGTTTGGATGGGCCTTGCGGAGTACAAGGCATTATTTGATATTTGGAAAATTATGACCGTAACTGTAGACAATTTTTCGGGGAATTTAGATATTTCGAATATATCATCGGAAATTAATTCTGATAGTGTTAAGGTATAGACCCTCAGTGGATTGCTGACATGAATGACGAAACTATTTTGAATATCCCTTTGAAGACAGTTAAAATAATATGGAAATACTACACGAGAACCAAAAAAACATTGAAAATGAATCTAGTTAGCAGGAATACCCTTAATCCATTTAAAAATAGTTTTTTTAATGAGGCCTGTTATCAATCAACCTTCTACTTCTTTCAATGAACGTGCGAGGATGAAAATACCTATTTTAATTATAATGCTTGTACCTATTTTAATTTAGATGTAATGCCTGAAGAAGGTAAGATACGGTTAAGTTCCTTGTTGGCGTAAAACAAAGGAAAAATAATATAAGCGATGTTTTATACCAAATAACAATGTTTTAATTAATTTTCATCCCTGTATAAAAATGTTTTTTTTTTTTAAATTTTATGTTTAATATTTAATAAAGTTTCTCCAAAATATTGATTTTTGCTTTAAATGTTGTCCACCTGGCTTTGCATTTTATTTACATCAACGAATCGAAATATCAACATGTATGTCGGATACTGGATTCATATTGATTTTGGTATGTCAGAAATACGAACAGCCATGTCAATCAATAGGAACATATTGATTTTGGTATGTCAGAAATATGTGTTTTGCTAGCATGTTACATATTAAATGATTTTAAATATTTAACGGTAATAAATTTACCAAAAAGTGCGATTTCATTATTTGAAATTGAACAATGATTCCAAAAATTAAAAATTTCGTTTCAGAAATACAAGGTTGATTTTACAAAAAAATATTGAAATTCATGAAAAAAAGTGATAGCTTAACGTGTCAGAAATAGGGTGTTTTACCTTACGTACATTTTATAAATTCTTTAACGATTATTATAGTTTCGTGATAATTATATTGTAAAGTTATCACTTATCAGTATATCAATATATAATTTTACAAGCACTTGAATATTCGAACTCGCATTTTTCACATTTTTGGGGAAATTGGCTATCAGTAATAAGTAATAAAAATGGTACATCAAAGTCGTCCCACTCCGAAAGGTGACTTTGATTATCATGTTTTTTTGACTGCAAAACAAATACACAATTTAAAAAAATAAAAGTATAATTCGAAAAATTTGCAATAAATACGATAAAAGGGTTATTTAGTTTAAAAGTTTACCCCATTTTACGGCAGTAAAAAACTTTTCACCTATTTTTTGTTCTTTAAGATAATTCAATGAAATATAAAAAAAATCATTCTGAAATAAGAAAGAAACTCTAATGCTGTGCCATCTATGAAAATATATGTTTTGTAATGATGTAGGCAGATTCTAGTTTCATCGCCGGTAACCCGGGTGTTTATTGACATTACATTTGATAAAAATGCATGTTTGTACTTTACCCTCGTCTTTACAGACGGTGCGATGCCTATTCTGAGATGGGTACGATTGCATGGACTGTCAGAAAACGCACTTTATAGATATGACTGATTTCTATTTCTTTCATTGTAAAAACTTTCTTCCCTTTTCTCTGCCCTTATTCCATAAACTAAAGGGTCAGAAAGCCATCACTTCTACGAAGCAACATAATCATAGTGGATCTAGCAAGTTCAATGTAACAGCATTTCATATGTAACAGCATCTAACAACATCTCATATGTAACAGCGCACACATTATTTTTCACACCGTTTCTTTGGTTTGCTCTTTGAGTTCGCGTTGTCACATTATTTAGAACTAACCTTTGGAATTCCAGGGCTGGACACTATTTTCAAAATAATTTACTTATTTTCTTGTCAAAATTATGTTATTGTAAATTGTACCTTCTTACGAGATGTGTTTATATATATTTTGTTTTCTAACCCATGTACTGTCCAAAGGACAAATTTAGAGAAAGAAAATTATCTCTAATTTTATAAAAAAATATTATAATAAAGACATTTCAAAATATTCTTGAGCTTTCTTATATTTTCCAGCTAAAAAAGCGTTCTTTATAATAAAAATTAGACATAGGTACGTAAGGTTAGTAGAAAATGCTTTTAACGAGGTTAGCTCACACGGGCCTTCGAAAATCGTACGCTTGTAGCTTGAAGTAAAAGACTGCTACTTGTGTTGCAGTTAATTCAAATCTCCCAGTGGAACGTGGACTGCAAACTACGTCACGTATTTTTAGCCAATCACCGCTTTACCCCTCGTATATATCCTCCTAGATATTTCTGGAAATAGCTACAGTACTTTGACTTTTGAAAATCAAATTATGACATTTGATATTGAATTTTCCTAAGCGCTTTTTTACAGATAAAATAAACATATTTTCATTTTTTTTTTATTTTTTTTTTTCGATCGTCTCTTAAAAACTCAAAAAATAAAATACCCAAACTAAAAAATAGTGGCATTTATAAACTCCAGTGTGATGAATGCAACGCCGTTTATGTTGGACAAACTGGCCGGTCCTTTAACACCAGATTCAAAGAACACATGCGATCGTTTAAAAATAATAATAAAATAGAATCACAATTTGCTAAACATCTCTTAGAAAACAATCACTCACTTAGTGATAATAATAAACCATTTCCGTTGCACTTACAAAATAAAGGACGCAAACTCAATCTGTTAGAGCAGTTAGAAATTAATAAAAACTCTAATAATCAGAAAGCTATTTTAATTAATGAACAAACAAATATAATTTGCTCGCCACTTTTAGATATATTTAAATCCAGTCCAAATACCTAACTGTGCTATTAAGTAAATACATGATTCATAGTGGGTTATCCAAGAGAATGATGACCATTTCAAATATCAATTGTAAGGTAAATCCTGATGAATCATCAAGGGTTTATTTTATGGAATAATTAACGACCCTCAGTCAAATTTAAACAATCCAGTAATTGGGAAACTTAACCATTAATATTTCAGTCATTTTACTTAGAAGTTTAGGGGCACAAGTAATAATAATTAAAAGCTATTCATTTTGTCATCATAAGTACCTGTCTAGAAATGATATAAATACATCGTCTGTAGGTGGTAACAACCACAGTTTGATAATGCCTTCAGAGGGCGAAACAGCTGTAACTCATAATAATAATTACGAAGCAGAAGCAGAACTTGTTTATAATAAACTGTTTTTATACATTGAATAATAATATTATTAAATATATAAAATAAATTAAAAATTAAAATGGAGTTCTACAAAATAAACTTAATAACAATAAATAATAAAAAAAACATATTTTCAAATGATGAAACGGCAAGATAGAATAATATTAAGATTCGTTATTTTATTGCTAAGCAAAAAAAAGTTATTTGAGTATGCTATGAGCATTTTTGAAGGTTCAAATACCATAAAATTGAGGCAAGTGCTGTGTGTTACTGGCAAGTCAACGGTGGATTTCTTGGCACACTAGATAAATAAAAAAATTTAAATTAAATACAATTTTTAATAAGCGGGCATAAAACGAAGTTTCAAAATGCACATGATTACTTACAAGCTTTGTTTAATTCATTTAAGAAGCTGAAAAAAGACAGGAATTTACTTACTAACTTCGCAAAGTTTACGGCGAAATTCCATCAAAATAATCGATACTTTAAAATTCGGTTATGTGCCAAGCCACGCAAATTTTAAATTGAATTAGTTAATAAATTAAGGCTTTAAGTGTGCATATTAAGATGGCATGTCGTCACCATGTGATCTAACTTAAGATTAATAAACAAATAGATACCACATTAATTATGCACTATACTGTTGACAGACGAAAGACACCGACAAAATTTAACGCGCGATTCAGCACGCCGCGCGTCAAGCGTATTGATGCGAAATGACTACCTAATTTTGTTGATCAAAAGATTTGACCGTTGTGGATTTATATCTTATACATATATATATACTTGTATGGTTCAAGGTATGCGAAATGTTTTATAACTGTTTTTTTGTCTTTGGTTGTCTTTAGTATTATTATACTTCTAAGTAAAAGCTTTGTAAAAACGTGTTTTGATCAAATCCAAAACGTGCATCATACATTTTCCCATTTTATATTATTTCATCACAATGATAATAATAAATTATTTATTATTCCGAAATTTGGGGACACACATACCGTAACGTAAGAATGTATAAATATAAAGTATAAAGAGTGTATACATTAAAAGGGTAGTACGTATATTATAAAAATATTATGTTTGTGTTCAGGGTGCGTCAGCACAGGCCATATGTAGCCGAAGGAATTTAACAAACGATTCCTGAGCATATTTGGAATAAAAAATAAAAATGTCATTTGCTGGGACGAGACGGAGTGCATACCTAGGTACCACATGACCCGCCAGGCTGAAACCAGCACAGCTTGCTAAAAAAATAATATGAAAGTATTAAAATATAAAATAAAAAAATGATGTTAACTATTTTTAGTTTTAAGCCAACTTTGCAAGGTAGATACGACATAATAAATACGCAATTTTATTTACTGATACACGCAATTGAACGTGGTATATAATTTTATTTACTGACACACGCAATTGAACGTGGTATATAATTTTATTTACTGATACACGCAATTGAACGTGGTATATAATTTTATTTACTGATACACGCAATTGAACGTGGTATATAATTTTATTTACTGATACACGCAATTGAACGTGGTATATAATTTTAGATTTTCACGGCCAAAAGCATTTAGTGATTTATTTTTGGATTATTATGCTGTGTTGCGCTACCACCTTCTTTAGCCAACGTTTCGGACAGCGTTACAGTGTCCATCATCAGGGCAGACGTGTAGATAGAACGTGGATTATTATTGCGACAAATCACATAATCAAGATCAAGACCTAAGTTTAAAGAAAAGAGTGTGCTTAAGACCACACGACTGAAGTAAACCTTTTGCTCCATCTATATGATAAGGAAGAGAGAAAGAAAATGTGCGCGCGCACTGCTCTCTCTTGCTCCTACAGTGTGATACAGACAATAGGCATGCTCTGTGTCTTAGATATACGAAACGTAACTGGCTATGAGAGAAAGAGAGAAAGAAAATGTGTGCTCGCACATCTCTCTCTTGCCCTTACAGTAATATACGGAACGTAACTCTCTCTCTCTATCTTCACTAAATTATATCTCCCCCTGAACTACCGCTCGCCTCGCTTTTCGTAATGCTCTCGTCACGCATTCGCCAGCTTACTCCCCAAGTCAAGCTTCCGTAAAGAAGTTTTACTTCAAAAAGTGCGAAGTTAAAAAACCCATATTTACAATTACTTCATTCCATCATTCTGCGCACACCGTCTTTGCAAATCATTTCTCGTCCAGAACAGGTAAACGGAAGACAAATAATAAGTTAGTCGTGTTGTGTAATGCTGTACTTGACGTCGCACAGTGTTGACCACAAGATATTATTGTAAATAATTGTGCTAACCACATTCTGCCGCGTAATTCAATTAGTCAAGTACCCACCTCCGTTCTCGACACTTCATTATTAAGAGGGTTATTTGCCCACAAAAACAATTTTCTTATTTATTGGTAAATTATAATTTGGGAGGCCGGTATTGGTAACGCCGCCCCGGGAAACATTTATTAGATAACCAACGCCTCTGCCGTAGGTCACCCCAAGTGGTACGCTAAATTTGGTGATTTAGCAAGGGTGCCCGGGTTCATGGGATGGAGTTTAACTGAGCCTTGGTGGTGGATACGTCTGCCCACCAGCTACGCGACAGGCCGGATCGCGAGAGGCTGATTGAAGTAGACCTTTTGGTCTCTCCGGCAGGACTCTCTCCAAACATCGCCTTGCACCGCTGTGGAAGGGTTGGATTCATAAGACCTTTATTCCTGGACACACTGACCTCCAGTTTCTTACCCGACGCTTAACCTTTTTAGTTCCCAGAACTTCCTCTAGTTCCTTTTCTAAAAAAAATCTCCACACAGGATCCACAAAGATGATATAGGTCTGAGGGGATTTACTTTCGACAGGGTTATGTTATCTTGTTAGAATTAGTTCTGTGAAAGGTCCACGGCAAACCGATTTGTTCTGAGTTCAGAGTTTTACTCCTGATGCGGAATTCATGTAAAATTTAAAAAAATATATTGGTAAAAAGTTTGAGCGTCCTGGACTGGTAGGAGTCGAATTTCTGCTTGAAACGGCTTCAACCATGCTTAGTATCCAAATCTAAAGAACCGGGTACGTTTGCTTCATCTTTATCTTCCCTTTTCCTTTTCTTTCGCCTCACGCAATCCGTTGTCTTACAAGATCCTTTATTCGGGGAGCCATAGAACAACTGCCTCCGAGCATTTTCTAGGAATTTTCAAAACAAAACCTTGAAAGATAGATATTTATCTGAAACAGGTCTCAACACACTACCCGAAGACTGTCCCCTAACAAATAACCAGCAGGGATATTAAATTAGTGGCAGGTGTTCAAAATCGTTTGAGAAGTCAAGAATTTTGTTTTAATTCGGGTAATTTAAAATTTAATGAATAGATAATAACAAAATTGTTAGTAATAAAGAACGAAACAGTCCATGAACGAATCAATGTTAGCAAAATATCATAATAATTGTAGAGGTTGTTCAAGCATAATCGACATATTCTAAATATTAAGTATATATTGGAAATACACAAGCAAATGCTTCAAATGGAAGAGAAGCAAATAATTGTAAGATGTAAATTAACGTTAAGATTTATTTATTGCATAAATAAATGAATATATATATATATATTTTTTTTTTAAATTAAATAGAATAAAATAAATTATTAGGTGCATATAAAAACCTACACTGTCTAAAAATTATCAAATAATTCTTTCGTAAATTTGATTAATGGGTAAATGAAAAAGTGAAATTTCAATCGATATTTCGTACTACATATTTCAAATGGGATAACTCCAATATTTGCATTGGGAGTTTCAACTAAGAAGCTGTTGAAATAAATACGAAATAATAATATATAGTTAAGATAGGAATTTAATCATAATTATTGATGTATTACTTAAGGGCCCGCAACCCGAATTTCCACCGATTTCTTACATATCTCCCTTAAACACGTTAAGTTTTAAAGCTCTTAAAAAAATATATTTTATTCTTGAAGATAATATCTAAACATTGCCCGCGCCGAAACGCAAATTATATAAAATTCCCTAGATAGAAAAAAATCGCAAAGTATGCTCCAAAAATTATTATACACACGTTTGTTTCAGTTATTTTATAAGTTACATGTATGAAAAAAATCACAGTGTTTCTTTAAATGCTGTTTAAGACAATGCCCGCGAGAGTTTTGCTCTATTTTAAACGAGTCTTATTAAACATTTTCGCAATTTTTGCATCGATTTTGTCGCTGTAAATGTTAGCGCTCTCCTCTAACATTCGTAATTTCGTATCTCTCCATCTTCTTCTTTTCGAGCCCGGTTGCAGAGTCTTAAACTATACCTACTTGTTGTGAAAACAGTTTGCGGTACACAAGAATTCATACATATTCTATTATAATAAACAAGCGATTTCTGTAGATTTGTGTAGCAGGAAGGCAGTTGTGATAATTTTATATTTGTCTTTATTAAGAATAGTTTATTCGTGTAGATAAAGGGCTGGTTGGATAAAATCAGATCATAAAGGACACAAAGGGTAACAATCCACGTCGTAATCATAACAGCTGCATTGGCACATAAATAATAATTAGAAATGATTGCAACTTGATTGCACATTGAGGTGTGTTACTTACAGAAAATGGGTAATCTAGACCTAGACAACGGACGCTGGAACATACCTGTAACAAAAGGAAACACAATAATAAGTTAGTATTTTTTTTAATTAAGTTTCGTAATTAAAAGAGAAAATAAGAAGGTACCTGCTACATAGATGTGTTTTTATTCAAAAGTTGAGTTAGCACATAGAGATATTTAATATATCGATGAGTCAGCAAGTAAAATTGTGTTTTTTTTTTATTATTAGTTTTTTATATACATATACATGTAATATAATCATGAGTAATTACCTTTTCAGGTTACAAACGGATTAAACTCAAATCATTAAATACTAACATGCAACATTGATTAGAAACAGTATAAACATATATGTGTATATAATATATAACCTTTACGAGAGTGTAACTACTCGTGTGTAAAGGAAAGAGAAAAAAATATATATATATATATATTTTTTTTAATTAAAAAAATTAAAATTAAAAATTATAACACATACATTATATTTACGTACGTACATAAATCGAAAGTGTAAAAAAAAAAATAACAATATTTAAAAAAAAAAAAATAATATAAAATAAATTTTTGAATAAGTATTGTTAATTAAGGGTTAATGCGATTCTAAGTGGCTAAATTATTTAAGATATTATTTCTTCTAACACAGCAAACTTATTTTGTGGCACCATTATGATTGAAATTAATAAATTACTTGGTTTTTACCACTTTTATTGTTTATAAAACCGACATGTTTCGTCAGCAAAGCTGACTTCTTCGGGGTTTTGACAGAACTTTTAAGGAAAGGAAGGAGAGGAGAGTTCTGGGAAGGAAAAGGGTTTAAGGGGTGGGTAGGAATCTTGGGTTCAGTATGTCCTGGTCATCCGCCTCCAAGACCTAGACAAACCTCACCCCATGAACCCGGGCACCCCTGCTAAATCACCAAACGTAAGGAACCACTTGGGGTGACCTATGGCAGAGGTGTTGGTTATCCAATAAAGGTTCCCGGGGCGGCGGTACCCATTCCCGCCTCCCAAATTCTCGCCTCCTAAACCTCACCCCATGAACCCGGGCACCCCTGCTAAATCACCAAACGTAGCGAACCACTTGGGGTGACCTATGGCAGAGGTGTTGATTATCCAATTAAGGTTATCTGTTTATATATTTTTATTTTTTCTCTTACCATCTAAATTTTTCTAAAAATAATTTGTAAACTTTTATAAGGATATTGCGCATTTCTCTCATCTCTATATTTGTAAAATAATTTTCTTATGCATATTCCTTTCTTCCCTAATTATAAGTAAAAATATTTGTATATGGTAGAAGAAGTCGGGGACGCCCGAGAAAGACATGGCACGATCAAGTGAATCAGATACTTGAGTCGGGCCATGTCAAGAGTCAGAATAATAGAATAGCATGTATGAGACGATGTATGAATGTGAACGAGGCAAGTTGTGTGTGCCAATACCGAGTTGTTTGGCAGTCCGTCCTCTCTGCCTGCCCCTGCGGGGAAACGGCGTGATGGTTAATTAGTTTAGTTAGTTAACGTTTTTATCTGCTGTAAGTCAATTCGTGAGAAATAATTTGGATGCAGGTGAGTTCTCTAGTTGTTTGTATATTCTTTTTAATTGAAATCTGTATCTGTATTTTCTCCTTGATAAAAAATAAAAAAAAAACGTAAATTTAGGTGGGCATTTTCGCCAATTTGACCATGATCGTTATGTTTGATCGTCAAAAACGCAATGTACAAATTTTGGCAAAATTGCCCCCCAATGAGTAAGAATGCGCCAATTTAATGATTTTTCCAATCCAAATTAAAAATACTCTGTTGGAAAATATTGAATGTGAGTACATCCAAATTGATGTTGAAATATAATAAGAAATCTATAAAACACATCAAACTATTACAAAACCCTGATTGAAAGATCCCCTATTATTAAATTAAAGTCAAATGCATACACCATTAATCGCCAATGAATCAAATGGTTTTCAAATGTGACAACTATTGCATATTACAAGCCAAGTCATTACCTTACGCAAAGGTTATTGACCCACTTACATAGTTTTACCTTTAACCTCAACACAACATTGTAAAGTTAAATTAATCAGATGTTTAACATAAGTCAAGGCGACTTATTATGATGTAAATAAAATATGCTTGATGCTTTGAAGCTTTGACACGAACCCACGATCCTCGGGTTCTAAGTCAGTGGGCGTACCCAGACGTCAAGATGATTTTCAAACACTTCAACACAATGGCATCGAAATTTTATCAAAGTAATCACACGTCAAAATGCTTTTATGTATTTTAATCGATTTCTCGTACATCCAATTCAACATCGTGATTTGATGGAGTGTTTTATTGGTTACATCACAATATGTCGTGGGAACTGTTTGTATAATTTAAAATTATTATATCGCATGCTAATTAGGTAGGTACCTACTAAAGATTGGAATTCTAAATAAAGGTTATCTACAAAAAGTTCGTTGAATAGCAATGAGGTGCTCTCTTGTGGTTAGAAGCTTTTAAAGAAAAAAGTGGGAAGTTTGTCTACCTCGGCGATAAATTCCCAACGGAAGTTTGGGCGTTAATAAATTATTTATTTGTCTGGAACTATTTTAAGCTACAAACGTGTTTTTAATCGAAGCTTTGGAATATTCATAGAACTGTCACAAAATTAGATAAGACACCATAGTGTTTGTCCCATAATGTTCAATCAATGTTATTTCACAATTTAATGATTTAAAATAAAATAAGGAATATTTGCGGCACGTTACAGAGTGGAAGATATCTCTCAGTATCGCCTAGTTGTAGGACCACCATTCAAATTGAAACGTTACTTAAAATGGCTATAGCCGTGTTTTATGACCAGATCTGAATTGCCATGTACTTCCCCACCTTCCTCCTCCCCACTAACTTCAACCTCACAGCATACTCCAATCTTATCCCATAGACTCGCTGGTTTCAGGCGGTTGGGAACAATTGGGAGACTCGTGTGCGGCAATCACATAACTTTTTTTAATAAAACGACTCTCAAACAAAAAATATGAAGCAGAAAAGACAAGACTCGTCAAAAAGTCAATAGATGTCGCGCATTTAACTAAAATTGGAAATATTTTTCCAGGACACTATTTAGATTGCAATTTAATTCGGATAGTATTTAGCAATCATTCACAAAGATAGCAGCCAAACAAATATGCGTTAAGAAAATTGACGATAATGTTGGTAGCCCTCAGTCAAAGAATACAGTTAAAAATGATATGGTCAAATAAACTCTGTGGTCTGAACACTATTCTGGCAAGGAAGAGATCTTGTGTTTAATTCCTAGATACAACTGAATCTTTTCTGTCTATTCTGTTCATAGTTTTTTCGTTTGAGAGTCACTAACATTGTCTTCATTCAACGAATATACATTTATCAAAACCTCGCTACATGAAATGGATGGTTTACCTCTAGAGGTAGCTAGTCTCTACGATTTTAGCTAATGATGCAAAATGATACAATCGTTTTTTGTCGAAGTCTTGCAGGAGAACATTAAAAGTTGTCAATTCATTGATTTATAAACTATAAGTCTTGGATCATCAGCCAAAACAAATCTACAACATCAAAAAATTTATCAATACCATTTTATAATTAAGCATTTCCAGTGGTACGATGCTAATTATAACGTTGTTATTTTATTTAATTATAAAGCCTTCGATTATAAGTTTGCATTTCTAATATATTTTAAACGTACGTTGTTATTTATATTTTTTGTCATAAACTGCTTATATTATAAACTACTTTATGTTATAAACTGCGCCTCCACTTATAAGTTTGCATTTCCAAAGGTACAGCGTTGTATTTGTTATGTTGTTATTTTTGTATTTGTTATATTATGTATTTTTGCTATAAACTGCGCCTGCTGTCAACTCAGGACTTCCCAGAGAAACAGGCACAACGCATCACAAATTTAAATAGAATTAATAAATATGAATAAAGAATAATATCTGCATCCCGGTGAAGATGATTGACAAATTCATTCATTTAAAAGCCTTACGCTTTACAAGCTTAGACGAGTAACATAATTGACGTATTTTCCCTCCACCAAACAATTAGCACATACCTGATAAAATCAACAAATATTTGCCATCGCGAGTGGTTTTAGTAATAATGCTCGGTACTAAAGCTGTGCAAAGCTTGCAATTACATTATATTATTATATTTTATTAGTGTGTGCAGACGTGCAATTTCAAGTATTGATAAAATATTGATTTACTTGATTGTCTCATTGATATAATCTTCAATTACGTGATGTGTTTAGTACGGATTGAGTATATATATTATGACTGCAGCTTGTACAGTTAACAATATTATGTAATAAGATATCCTGAGGTTGCAAAATATTTTATTAATCACACATGTCAGTATGGAATAGACATTGGTAGATATTTGACCTATCATGGACTCTGGCTAAGCAACCTATCACGTCTCATGTCTGTCCATTGTCCGTTAAACCAGTAATACATATTTATTACATTGTAATATAATGGTTGACATATTATTTTAAATCCATTTGCCGTTCGATCACTGATTTAACCTATATAATTCATTAAACAATTCATTGACCTTATAAAATTAGTTTAGCCTTACCAAAGTGATTGTGAGAATGAGATAAAAGATTTGCAACCTATGTACACTGTATGCGTATACTAATGAAAGAGGGACTAACGAACAAACGAACCATAAGTAAAGAACTATGTATCTGTAAGCCTAATTCAAATCAATATTGTACTATCCCCAAACAATAATTTCGGACGTGGATCTGTTTAACATGTAACTCTGGTTGATTGAACTCGGATTTGTGTAATTTTTAAAACTAATTGTTACAAGAATGCAAAAAAGCAATAAAGTACCGCTCTGATATATTTTAAACACAAAATTATTTTTATTTTGTATTTGAAATGTGAATTATTTCGTAGGGTTAATCTGGACAATTAAAGTCATATTTCGTGAATTTCTCAGGGTCTGCGCTTTAATCCATTTTCAAGAAAACGTTATTTACTAAAGGTGTTCATTAGAAAGATTAATTTATGTTTGATCATCTGTTTAATTTTTTTAAATTACATTTAAAGAACATTGACATTTTTTTTGAAATGCACGCATCCTGGGCAATTATTTTACAAATACTTTTAGCTTCCAAAATTAGTCTTAGGGAACGTACCCATACTACGTGATCCTTTCAGGGAAGGGGGTCTTCAAAATACCACGCTTGGTACAAATGAGCGGCGGGGGCTTAGGTTTTTATCACCGGGGGGGGGGGGGGGGATTAAAAATTGCAAAAAGTTGGTCACGTAGTATGGGTACTTTGTCACACTTTTTATTGATAGTCCGCATTCACACTGGTACACGTTTAAACACAACTCTATGGCATCGTGTCAAATTACAAATCAGTGTCATTTGTCATTGTACAAGAAATGTGAACCCATCCATCGTTTGAATGAGTTTTTTGCAGGGTCTCTTCATTAGCACTGTGTTTGCACTTGTTTAATATATCTCTTTTAAACTGTTAATTCGTAAGGAATAACCATTATATCGAATAAAATTGGATTGACGTTAAACATTTGAAACTTATAATCTATGGTGTTTCGAAACATTATGAAAAGTTTATCACCCACTGGTCTAAATGCATCGATGTATTTTATGATGCATTCAGCTGATCCAATTCCAGACAAATTTTGACAGCTAGGTTCATTCATACTATTTGTTATATAAATATCAGCAGACACGATTTCGAATCAACATTTACCATAAAGATAAACTTAGTGTAAATAAACAAGAAGTCGCCGATAAGAGGGTCTGCCATAAACTCACAAATAAACAAACTATACACTCTATCTGATAAGTGTTCATTCATAAAATCAGTTAATTCGAGAACAAATAGTTATATGAACTATAATTAAATTTCCATAGAATAATATACACTATTATTACCTACTCTGTTGTTAGTATTTACTTATAATTTCAAAACAACTTGTCCGATAAAGGTATCCATTCCAAGCGTTTAAGATGAAATCATAGTAAATAATGCAAAATCATATGTTTTTGTTTTGAAAATTTGATCGCTTAGAAGTATTGTAGATGCTTCAATTAAATACTGCGTGTAGAACATACCTTGGCCCTTAAAAATATCGGTCATTTTTTTATAAGTTTTTTAATAAGCCTATAAAAAAATAAAGTATAAGGTCCAAAAAACACACTTTCAAGTCCAAACTCTCCTATTTATAAACCCCTTTTCGGATATGGTTTTATCGTGTAATGTGGCAAATTCAGTTTATTTTATAATAATCGCAAAAAAAGTTGATATTTACACCCAATCTTCCCAAAATAAAATAAAATATGCATTTTCGCGTTGATATTTTACAATACGGCCGCTAGTCGACGAATTCGGTTATTCAAAGTGACCCCTATGGCGTCCACCGAAGGACTACTGTCCACGGCACATTAGTGAACTAGTGGATCGCCTTAAGTATTTATCTACTTCATTTCTATTATATTGGTTTAATATTTTAACCGAGCATTTATCTATTGCAATATTTTTTTCTTACCGAATAAGTTAACATTTTGAAACAAACAATTTGGAATCTTGTATTATATTTTGGCAATTAAAGGGGTAATTCAAATCTCTACAGGTTACGATTTAAATTGCGTAAAGAGTTGAGAATAGTTTTATTAGCCTACTGAAAAAAAATCTGTGCCAATTGTAATTCTCCCGACCTCACTGTTAGGAGATTTTTTGAAAATTCCAAAGTAAAAAAGACGATTTTGTGGAAGCGTGTCTATTATTTCAAAACCAATTTTTGAAATATTTACAAAATTTTGCCAGTCTCAAAAGAAGGTTTAGAACTGTTTGTTGTACAAATGGTATATTTTTTTAGTTTCACTCTAGAGGTTTCGAGGAAAAAAATATTCATCCAGGCCTGTTACACATTTGTGTGAAGGGTATTTTTAAAGAAATTATTTAATTAACATACTTTGTATCGATTTTTAACGTTATGCTGAAGAATTAAGGGTAAAATAAAACAGGAAAAAGCTTGCAGCTATAGTCCAACTTAAATGACATTGTAAATTTTGTTTCCAATCTGATTTCTAATACCAGTCCATAAAATAAATAGTGTAAGATATTCCGTGCAGAATTCTACTCAGCCCAGGGCCCATTTATAGAAGCTTGTTTGTGGGACCGCTATCGTTCAGAAGAGTGACAGAACTTATATCTACAATATGAAGCCGACAATTTCATGTTGTTTTAACAACTGAAATTAAGATAATAATGAGCTATACAAAATTATTACTAAAACATAATATTGTCTTTTGAAATAAATTCGATAAATTTAAAAACAGATATGATTTTAAATTTTCAGTCAAAAGTATTTTTGAGATGTGGATCTACAGAAGAATACTTAAAATAAGCTGGATGGACAGGGTTACGAATGAAGATGTTATGGTTCGTATGAATAAAGAAAAAGAAGTTATTAAAACTATAAAAATCCGAAAACTTCAATATCTTGGACATGTGATAAGACATCTAGATCTTGCATCTCATAATGCAGGGAAAGATTGCCGGAAGACGCCTGGGAGAAGAACCTCATGGCTGAAAAACCTGAGAGAGTGATATGGCCAGTCTCTGTAGAGCTGTTCCGGGCTGCAGTAAACAAAGTCCGCATAGCTAACATGATAGCCAACGTCCGTTGGACGGACAGGGCACAAGAATAAGAAGAAGAATAGTATTTTCGTTATTTATTTTTGGAGTTTTATGCCATGTTGCTCTACCTCCCTCTTTAGTCTTCACTGGAAAAGTTAAAAAATATATATTCTAATTTAACTCTCATTACTGAGTATGCTGTAAATACTGAAGGACAATGCTCAATGTCACCCTAATATTATTGCTTTGCAATGGTTTATGATTGTTGTCTTTTGGTTAATCTTTGGATAGTGAGTTAAGTTTTTTAAAGCTTTAGTAATAGAATTACTAAGATTTTATCAAGTTGTTGTAATGTATGTTGTACGCAGAGCGAAGTTTGAAGTACATAGTACGTAACACAAAGTGTCCATTGTCAGAAATACGCCAACCACGAAGGCTGAAGATCGGATGATGCCATGATAGAAGAGAAATAATTCGAGAACATGGACTGCATTTTTTTATAAATTTTATTTAAGTAGATTATCAAGGAGTCACGTGGGGAAGGAAATAGGGAAGATTAAGATTGGAAGTACATAATTGATTTCGCAACCATCGTAATATGCATTCACCATCCTAAATCTATTTTTTTAAATGTCAATGCATCTTGGCTACGAGTTGTTCAAGAAGCCACACGGCCGAACAGATGTTTTAGCACAACATGGCATGACAAGAGGAATGGTGGTATTTTCAATAACTTTAAAACTTTCTGTATAGGTATCTAGCCAAACTTTAAGAATGTTAAAATTGAGAAATAGTGTACCTACTGTAAATCGATGATTAATCAGTCGAAAAATAAAAATAATAAAAACACCAACACTGGAACTATTTATAAAATTTCAGAGAGAGGCTAAATTATAAACTCGTATAACACAACTGAAAACACAAGGGAAAACTCTTCCATAGTAACTAATAAAGCTTTTCATAACATAAAGTTCCACTTTTCACAGTGGCATTTTGGTTGTATGTAGTAAATTGGTGGAACTGCTGACAAAGGGCTTTTGAGAAATAAACGGCTTTTTTCCATTAAATTGGTGTAGTGTATGAAACTGTGTTAAGCTGATCCATTAAATTAATCGCAGTAGTTCATCGCACAATCAAAAACACCTGAGGCGGATCATGTCAGGAGTCGGAATAACAAACAGTGTGTGTCAGAAGATGTGAAGTATGTGGATGAAAAAAATTGTACTTACGATGGCTGGTACGTATCGTTTTACTGTATCAACCCACTCGTGCGATAACGATTTAAATTAATTTCACCAATTGGATAATTTCGCTGCTTTTTTGTCATTTTCGAAAAAAATTACGAATTATGATATTTTAATTTTATTTTTATTTTGACGAAAATATTTTCTATAATGCTTTAAAATTTGCCATATTCGATTTTCCGCCAAAACGAAATGTTCGTTTTTAATCGGCGGCTGTGACGTCACGCAGGACAACAATGCTGACAGCGTCTTGCCAGCCTGTAGCGGTTTCTACGTCATAATGACGTGGTAGCCAGTTAAAACTGTATCCTAATGTGCGTTTTTTAAAACAAAATTAAATGAATATGAAAATTACAATTTCATATTTTTAGTAAAATGATTAGGATCATAAAAATAAATCTTCCACTCATTATTTTGTGAAAATACCCCATTATTACACAATTTAGATTGTGTTGGTTATGAAGAGAGGTTCACGGTGTTATGTATAATCGCGGAAATCTGAACAATGATATGTGGATGCTGGGTAGGTAATAGATACTCGTATATGCCATGTTACGCTAGTGTTTTATTTCGATATCTGCATAATAATGTATTTTCGAGTCAAGAGGAGACAAGGAGAGCCAAGAAGAGCCAAAAAAGCTAAGAAGAGCCAAGAAGAGCCAAAAAGAGCTAAGAAGAGTCAAGAAGAACCAAGAAGAGAAAAAAAGAACCAAGAAGAGACAAGAAGAGCCAAAAAGTGCTAAAAAGCGCCAAGAAGAGCCTAGAAGAGTCAAGAAGAACCAAGAAGAGACAAGAAGAGCCAATAAGAAACCAGAAGGACCAGGAAGAACCATGAAAGAGTCAAGATCCATGAAGAAGCAAGAAGAATTTTTTATTAAGTTCTGCTAAATTGGATAAACCTCTTATTTTACGTAAGTACTGTTTTGGCGATCAAACTTTTAAAAAAATAATTTATGTGGCATAGTCTCCACAGTTCTATAATCTAATGCACTAACAAAGATGTACGTCCTTATTAATAATAATAATGGTAGCCCATGACTCCAGCAGGAAATCGCAATCTTTCTCGGAAAATCATTTGTCAAACATCAAAGACCTACAAATTACAATATGGACATAAAATAATATACGTGAACGATAGTCGTGTGCTTAGCTCGGAGTACCTATATTGTTTATGTTTAGTTTATCATAATAACATGGAGTATTTCACTCAACTTTACCCATATGACCATATCGGCAACAATACGACATGTTTCGTGACGTTATCATATTCTTAATAAATAATAATAATGAATGTATTGTCGAAGCTTTTCGTTTTTTTACGTGAAACTATTGTGCAGATTCAGATGCACTATTAGCGCAGACCAATGAAGAATTGTAGGATTTGTGAAGTTTAAAGTTTTATAAAAAAATTATTTGCCTCAGGATCGTTGCCTTTAAAAGACGAAATTACCCTATCGGATGTTAGTAAATTTGAAAAATGACGACATCTGTCAAACGTACAAACAAATGAAATACTCATTTCAAATGAAGAATTATTAATTAGTAAAATAATTTTCGTACCAACTTTACCGCATTTCTGACACGTTTTATACTCATCAACTTTAATTTTGAAAATTAAAAGTTCATTGAACTTGAGTGATTTTACGCATTACGCAGGTATACAATTCCAAATAATTTGTAGCTTTATCCCTCGACTACGGCCTCCGTGGTCAAGAGGTAAGGCTATCGACAAAAAATGAAAAATCAGAAAAAAATACGGTCACATCTAGGACGCGAACCAGGACCTACGCTTTGCCGGGGCGTAGCTCTACCAACTGAGCTAATGTGTCCCCATACAATTCGACCATATTTAACTCATACTCGTACTATCATACTTCGACTGAGAACTACATTTCTTAACGCATATTTTTATTTGCTGCTATCTTTATGTATGATTGTAAAATTCAAACCAGAACTAAATGCTATCTATATAGTATCTTGGATAAATTTATCAATTTTCATTTAATATGCGAAATGTATTAACTTTTCTGCACGTCCAGGGTAAAAGACCATCATTCAGAATATAAATTGGTTGAAATCAAATTTGGCGTTGCTTGAAATGGCTTTAGCTGTATTTGGTGACATCTGAATAGCCAGGTACTTCCCCACCTTCCACCTGTCACCCAATTGGGGATTCCATAGCATCACTGGTTCCAGACGGTTGGGAGCAGTTGAGATTCTTATGTGATACTCACATAAAACAGTAGACAAAATGGCGAGTTAAAAAAGAGTGGCATAAAACCATAAAATTCGGATGAAAAAGTTATGCAAATATCCTGAAGCCACTGTACACTAGGGTGTGTCAATTATTTCAACTTTTAAATTCAGAAACGCACGGAGTCTCAAAAGTTGCGTCTTACAAAGAAAATGACAACAGCATTTAAATTTTTTTTTAAATGGTCATTAGCCCGCTAAAATGCATTGAAAATCTGAAAACAAACCTAATAACCATTTTTTTTTTTAAATTTTTAATAATTTTTTTTTTGTAATTTAACCTTTTAACGTTTGTTTATTATTAAAATAATGCGTATAGGTACATAACTGACAAAAATTAAAAAAATAGTTCAAGTTTCTTAAAACAACTGAGTCAACAAGAATTCTGAGTTTATCCAGAAAAAGTTTTAATTTCACCTTTTTATATTTTTAACCAACACACCACATATGTTTAAAAAAAATTTTTTTTTTTGGGTTTCTTTGTACCGCAGTTATGGAATGAAAAATAAGTTTGGTACAAAATATAAAATATGAACCCTATGTTTTATTTTTTTTCCAAAATCACGAAATCTATTTTTTTTTTTCAAAACTTCCGACCATTTTAGCGGGCTAATAGTGAACAATAATTTCATTTATTTTTACGTTTTCGAATAGCAACAGATCATACGAAACTTTAGAGACCCCGGGCGTTTAAATATAAGCCCATTTTGTTTCTCTCTATGGAGAGCGACACAAGCGACTGTACCCTAACCGGCACACTGGCTGCTCCAGTAGGTAGTTCTATTTTAGGCAAATTTTCATCCATTTTGTTTTGAAGAGTTTTATTCACAACTTACAGCAGTTGTTACTCGGTTTATGTGTAAGCATTCAAATATTATTAATATTTAAATTTGTAGGCCTTAGAAACAAATAGAAATAAAAAAATATCAAAAAATTAATTCAGTTAACAAAATAATTGCACCCCGTATGTCAACTTCGTTGACCAAAGTTTCCTTGTTATTTTTACCCTTTCCACCGTTACCAACCCTCTCGAATACGCACTCCCCCTATCCTCACCTGATGATATAGTGAGGGTATATGTGAGGGTATGAACAATATGTAATAAATTCTGAATGTTCCCTGTTCTTCACCTAATGATATTTAATCATTTCTGTACTTGTATATAAATGTTAGTTACTTTAAAGACTGCTAGTGAATGTCACGGATGTGTCGAAACCAGTAGCAAATATAAAATTAAGTAACAAATGTTTATTGTGAATAAAACTTTTCGAAACAAAATATCTAGACAATGTTACTTAGTTGTTAATGCCTAAGAAATACAAAAAAAAATCCTCCTTTACCTTTGGGATTGATTGATGCAAGGTTATTATATATTTTTTATAATATATGAAAATAAATCTAGCGCAAGGACAGACTGAAACGACGAACTTCCTTTATTATTTCGAACAGAAAGAATTTATAATTTATCGGGTGATTTAATATACCGCTGATGACTAAATCATGATGTTAACAGATGAAGAATTTCTATCAATAGGAATGAACAAAATGTGTATTTTATAATAAATGTCAATGAAAATCAGTCAAAGTAGCACAGTATTCAGTGTTCATGGGTTCATGCAGTCAGCGCAAAAATATGACTATGTATGACCATATGTACCGCACTACCGTTCTTACAAAATTATTATTGACGTTTCAAATTTAATAAATCCTTCTAGAATCATTATTTCACAACGTGACGTGACCATTATATTATCACGTATCTCCGTGATCTCATTATTATGTTTGCCATTTGCAAAAGTTTACTATTTTCAATAATAGCAGAGATAACGTTACAAAAAAGAAAATATATACAGGGTGTAAAGGGACGTACTTGACTTACTTTAACCAATGATTCCTGACATTATTTGGAGTAAAAATGTGAACGAAATGTTGATCTCCGCGGACTTTTTCTTTTATTTATTTTTTTCTTTTTCTCCAAAATTAAACAAAAAAAAATCAATTTTTATCGAAAAAACTCTCTTTTTATAACTTTTTGAAGGTTATTCCCATCAATGTAATATACCATTGAAGAAGAAGAAAATAATAATAATCCAAACGAAAGTATGAAAGATTACACGACACAGAAAAACAAATTAAGATAATGGTCGCAACTGGGACAAAAAAAATTCTTTCGCCCAACCTCTTACCCTGCCCCCAGCTATCCAAAACCTACTTTTTTATGTTTTTGTAGAAAAAAAAACAATTATATTGGAGACAAAAATTTTATTTACATTTTTTACTACAAATAATGTCAGGAATCACTGGTTAAAGTAAGTCAAGTACGTCCTTCAACATCCTACGAAGGATTTTAAGCAGCGATTCCTGTGCATATTAGGAGTAAACCTGAGTAGTCGGGTAGTAAGCCTAGCAAGTCACGTGATAAGCACTCTGTCTCATTCCAGCAGCACGGTAACACACGAAACAGCGCGCGTATCACGCGATCCCGTTGCGACGGTAGAAATGTAATGGAATATTTATTGTTGTATATTGATATCTAGTTTTTTTACTCCAAATATGCTCAGATATCGTTGAATCTTCCATATAACATGTTGCTTGAAGGGAGAAGTAATTGACTTACTTAACCAACGATTCCTAACATTATTTGGAGTAAAAAGTGTAAATTAAATTTTGATCTCTTTGTCCTTTTAGATGTCTTATTTTTTCGCCTATCGATTCAGAATATAAAAATAATATCGTAGAGGTTGCTTTAAATCAAACTTAAAGAAACCAATACACATTCCATATTATTAAAAGTTACAATCGGTTATAAACAATGCAGTAAAAATGCCTCTCGTAAATTCATGAACGTCTAATTGGGAGAAATTGTTCATGCATAGATTATAATGGGTGCTGTTGGCTATGAATTCTTTACACTTAAAATTTCATTGCAGGAATAATAAAGATTGGGAGACTCACACTGGTAGAAAGTCAGTATTTAATTTTTAATGGCGATGTTTATTTCAAATATGTACTTATTTTTACGACGTTCTCTCTGAACAAAACACTAAAATATTGATTAATAATGTTAATCGTGATTTTGTGAGTTAGTTTTCTAATATTGTGGTAGATAACACGAAATACGTAAGCACCTTCTTCATTCACATTTTTTTTTTAAATACTTATTTATATTTTTAATGATTTTTTTTAAATCCAATTTTTTTAATTCGTGTAACAACTCAAACCAATTTACTTTGCACTATGTCAATCTGTAAAATCGAGTATTATAGCATAGGGAAGAGTAAACGCTGCTGCCATTGACCTGATTTTTAAAGCTAAGAAACTAATTATAAAGACTGTTCTAAAAATGCGTTTTGGAAATTGGCCACTTTATGCCAAAACATACTGGCATTCCTCTTCAAACACACAACTGATTTGACAATGTCCAAACTACTTGATATATGTTTAGCAATTATTATATGAAAGTTAAAAAAAATATTATTTAAAACGACACTTTCGAAAGCCATGATATACAACGTGTGCCATGTGCGTCTGTTAAATACCTACCTACATATATTATTTTTTAAATGTCATGAATCTCGTTTGTCAAAATCTAGCTAATTTTAAATGTTTGAGTTGTTTTTTATTGTTTTTAAAAGTTTACCGACTTATAACGCTTAAGTAACGTTTCCCTTTTTTTGTTATTTGTTTTTAGGGTGTTATGCCGTGTTGCGCTACCTCCTTCTTAGTCAACGTTTCAGACAGCGATGCAGTGTCCGTCATCAGGGCAGATCCGGCAGATGTGTCTGCATATCTGCCGGATCTGCCCTGATGATGGACACTGCAACGCTATCCGAAACGTTGGCTAAAGAAGGAGGTAGCGCAATGCGGCATAACACCCCAAAAATAAATAACGAAAATACTTTTGGCCGTGAAAATCTAAAAACGTAACTTTTCCCTTGTTATGAGTTTAATCTGTTTTATATCCTGTCATATCATATTATCAAAATATTATTGTTTTTTGTTTTGTATAATTCTGTCATAAATTAGATTTATACTACATTATTTATAAATATAGGTAAAGTCACAACGAGGATCACAAATCTGCAATTAGTTTTATTTTTAGCATACTACCCACCTAAAAAATAACATAATGTTATGATATAATAAAAAAATGGTAAATTTTCCGAAGATGAATGAACAAATACACATATTATATGATTTTAGAGTTCATCTTATTTCAATCAGTTAAATGAAAGTCCGAAACTGGTCGGAGATACTGAAAAAATGGGTTTTGCAAACGTTACATCATGATTTGCTTATTTTGTTTGATGGATATTATTAGATTATAGACTCAAAAAGTTCTAAGTGAAAAATTTGCACATGTTACTTAGTTTGCGTATACTTTAATCACATGGAGAAAAAATCAATACATAATAATACATAAATTATGTACCTACCATATCTCTTTATCTGAGTTATTTAAAATTAATTTGTTAAGTCGTCCATCTATCATTGCCTAACTTTGTGGTTTATGACATTCGAGACTTACAGCCATGTCTAAATATTTCGTCGATTAAGTCATCCAGCACGAATCTATCGATAGCTATTTCGAGATGTGCGCTAATTTATAAAGCTTACTCTAAAAGCAAGAAGTTCTATAAGTTATCCATAATGGACCGGCTGTACCAACAACTGGGAGACGATGGATATTTTACGACCATCACGGAGCGACTTTAAGATTTGGTCAATGTAGTTCAACCAGTATATCAAAATATAGGACAAACGAATGGTGTATTATCACGTGCCCGAAAGACTTTAGGCAGCGATTCCTGTTAATATTTTGATTAAAATATGATCATGAGTCGCTGTTTTACCCTATAGGGGAAGTGCTGATAGAACCTGTACTGTATATTGTATATACATAGGATGAAGTGAGTATTAATGTGCTATTAAGGCGATCCCATAGTCCTGGACCCATTCGAAATCGGGCGGAGCGACTTTAGGGCGTTGACCAATAAAAACAATAATCAATAGCCAACAACGGTGTTTTGATATTCCGCAAGTATAGTTTTTACAGAACGAAGCGATGCGAAGAGCAAGGCACGTCTAGTCCCCTCGAAATCTGGGAGGGTGGGGGGCAACTAAGTGCGAATATACGACGCGCTATTGGTCCTTCGGCAGATGGCATACGTACGATACGATACGATACGATTGTACCCCCTGGCCAGGAGCACTCATGTCCCGGTAAAAAACGGTATACCAGAGGGCACTGATTTGTTAGGACTTGGAACAATTGCTCTGAGGATTCGAAGGAGGTTGGAGTTTAATCGACCGGTATACATGGCAACCTAATAAGCCAATACTGGAATTTTAGGATGGGCAGGAATAAAGGAATGGATTGAGCTTTATAGTTTTTCTCCCTTTCTTTATGTCTTTCTTATTCTTGCCTCTTCTCGGCTCTTCTAGGATCTTCTTGTCTATTTCTGGCTGTTCTTGGCACTTCTTGCCTCTTCTTGGAACTTATCATGGCTTCAAATTTTGAAGGAGGCTTAAACAAAATAACTGGACAGTAAGGATAGCGGAAGTTCGAAAGCAGTGGAGGAGTTTCACAAGATTATTTAAATTGGGACGGCTTGGCTGGGCAGGACACGTAAAAATAATAGTAGGAAAAAGCCGACCACCAAAGAGACACTTTTATAAAACCCCTGCAGGGTGAACGAGGGTTTTGGGGATTAAATACAGGTGACTGAACGGTGCAGAGGCAAAAACCTTTTTCTTGTAGATAATAAACTGGATGGAGACAGAATGAGACTGACAGGAGTTGGAACGTTTCTTGAGTGTCGACGGGCTCTCCAATGGTTTAACCTGTATTTAAATGTTTGGGTTGGGTTGTGGAGTGAAAGTCTTGGAAGTTATTATTCTTGGTCGTAAGGTTGTAAACTTGGGTAACACCGACAAGATTCTGATGGTTTGTGAAGATGATTGATCGTGTTGGTGAACCTTACCCTTTTTCCAATCACAACCTACCGTCGTGATTTTATGACCCCCATAACATAACAATACGCGCATCTGAATTTGAGTCAGGAGATCGCGGATTCGATTCCCTCCGCGTCGTTCAATCTAGGTAATAAAAAAATGATATGGAGTTACTTTATGTCATACACGGGCACTGTCCCTCAGTTAACCTGGGTATGTTATGTTGATTTTTAAGTATGATAGATTCATAAAAATATGAATTATTTGATGATCTGCTATCAACAGGCTAATCTAGCGAATGAAATATCAATGTTCAGTAATGAAATATTAATGGCCCACCGACGACGCGCGACGTCTCAATTGATGATCTAAGGAAATGAGATCATTGACACGTGGCAGACTTCCCGCATAATTAAAATGGGGGAATAGCTAAGATAAATATCCAAAATTACACGATTAGCCAAAAAATGAGAATTACTTGAAGATAATACTGTTAATTCTTAAATTAAAATGTGAGATCGAAAAAATTAGGGACAGGAAATAATCAGTTTTCAGTAGCTCAATGGTTAGAGTGATGCCCGGGTAAAAGAGGGAGGTCCTGGGTTCGATCCCCAGTTGCGACCGTTACATTTTTATTTTTTGTGTCTTTTTTATTTTCGCATTTCGCCAGGATTCTTCCACTTCAAAGATTTGATAATACATTGAATGTTTAGATACTTCCAAAAAATTTCCAATTAATTTATTATTTTTAAATATCCCGCTAGAACACATAAATAATCATTTCTTTTAAATACTTTAACACATTAGAAGAAAGACGTTAAATAATTGATTTAACTTTCTTGTTTAAAATACTAAACTCCAAATTAGACTTTTTCTGACAAATATAAGCCCACAAGAACACACGAAACAATACTCTATCCTACTGCATTATACATAAACGCAATTACATTGGTAATTCTTCGATACAGCAGTTTCCACCAGTGGAAACCAACATTTAATAGGCGATATTGACGTGTTTAATGTTAACTTGTTGAATTTTTTAGATCCTATTAAAATTAATTTCAACCCCTATTTTTAAAGCTTTGGTTGTCTCTTTGTAAACCAATCTGATCAATATTAAAAAAAAAATTCTTGTATTTTTAAAGCGTGAATGTATTTTTTATTTAGTCTGAAAGTATGTTGCCTGTTGAATTCTGATGATGCGATGCTGATTTCTAACACTATGAAGATCTACAGTCTCTTGTGTATAGGATGAACGAAGTATGTATGAATAATGAGTTAATGATGAATGTAAGTCAGTCTAAGTTCAGGGTGTTTGAGAGAGAGAGAGTACGAAAACAGTATGCAATATAGTTGTGAATGATGAATACTTGGAGCAGGTGGATGAGTTTGCGTATCTGGGTAGTATGTTTACGTGAGATGGGAAGGCTGAAAGGGATATTGAAAAAAGGGTGAATGCCGGTAACTCCATTAATCGTGGACTGAATGCCGTTGGCGCTAATAAAAAAATGTCAAAAGAAGCGAAGCTAGCAGTCCACAATGGAGTCCTGGTACCTACCCTGATGTATGGCAGTGAGGCATGAAACTGGCAGAGGAAGGATGAAAGTAAACTGAATGCTGTTGAAATGAGATCCCTGAGGCGTAAGTGTGATAAAATCATGTATGATCGTGTGAGAAATGTGGATATCCGCAAAGAATGTAAGGCTGATGTGAGCACAATGAGTAAGATTAAGAAAGGGACCCTCAGATGGTTTGGGCGTGTAAAGCGAATGGAAGAAGAAAGCAGTGTAAGAAGAATATATGAAGCAAATGTGAATGGTAGAAGGAGTCGGGGATGGCCAAGGAAGACATGGCATGATCAAGTGAATCTGATACTTGAGTCGGGCCATGTCAAAAGTCAGTATGTATGAATGTGAGTGAGGCAAAGAGTGTGTGCCAAGTCCGAGTTGTTTGGCGGTCCGTCCTCTCTGCCTACCCCTGCGGGAAAATGGCGTGATGGTTAGTTAGTTAGTAATTGTATTTTTATTATCCCTTTCTCATGTTCACAATTATTTCTCGTGTTAAAGTTATCTATTAATTGTTTTTGTGTTTAATTCGTAGAACTCCATTTTAATTTTTAGAAATTTCATTAAAATTAAATTCGATAATGTTATTATCGAGTTCTGCAAGTTTTATGGTTAGTGTTTTAGTTACAGCTGTTTCGACTTGTAAGGTCATTTTCAAACTGTGGTGAAGCCACGTACGCACGACTTATTTATTAGATTTTAAATGTCAATTTTTAAAGGTGTCTAATTTTAAAAATTGACATTTAAAATCTTATAAATAAGTCGTCTTATTTATAAGATTTTAAATGTCAATTTTTAAAGGTGTCTAAGTTTAAAAATTGACATTTAAAATCTTATAAATAAGTCGTCCGTACGTGGCTTCACCACAGTTTGAAAATGACCTTACAAGTCGAAACAGCTGTAACTAAAACACTAACCAAAAAACTTGCAGAACTCGATAATAACATTATCGAATTTAATTTTAATTAAATTTCTAAAAATTAAAGTTATCTACCTATATTTACCTATGTAAAAACCCTCTGGGCGTAAAATAAAATAAATAAATAAAAGCTTTTTTATTTGTATCACAAAATCTACACTAGCGACGAGACTGAGATTGTCAATCTGTAATAAACTAATAAAATAACTAATAACTGCTCATTTAAATTACTCGTTCTATTGTTTGTCTTCAACAACGCAATAGATTAAAAGGTGGAGTAAATGGGAAACTGTAATTCTAGTTTATCGTGTCCGATCCAAATTTCATCACGACCAAAGATGTATTGTGCATTTTAAGAAACACAAAGAACTTTCTACGAGACACATTAATAATGGGAAATTTTTCTTATCAGTCAACTAGAAGTTATTATGAAACGTGCCCACTTTTGGTACTAGGTGATCAGAAATACTTATCATTGTTTTTAATTTACTTTAGATCAGATCTGTGTACTGCGTCTTATAAATGTTATTGAAAAAGTTTGTAATATATATGGTACCAACCTAAAAATAATACTTTGTAAATATTAAAGGGACTGGAAAAAGGTGTCGAAAATAATTGTGAAATAGTGTTCCCTAAAGACGACCAATCAGAGATAGGAATGCATACAAAAAGTTTACCCTAAACTAAGCTAGAAATGTACTGTATTTTGGTCGTATTTAAAGTGGATTAATGTGAAACCGAATAAAAAACCTTGCTTGAATATACCATGTAATAATTACAATAATTAGATATCAAAATAAAAAGTGGAAATCTTCCATATTGCTGGATCCATCAATGTGAAAAGTCCTTAAACGTATTTTTCTGACATGCAATGAGTAAATTTTCGGTTCTTGCGTACATAATTCTGTCATAAATTTAGTTTGTTACATTCTGTCTTCTTATTGTGTATACAATATTATTGTTTTTGTTTTGATGTTGTATACTTCTGTTCTGTCAAAGGCGGAAAAGTATAATTGGTTGTATTGTATTTTTGGTATGATTCAACTGATGATTTCCTGAAGATTAATAAATTTTAAACAGAACGCAATATGAATTACAAAATTGACGGTGTAAAGGTGTCATAAACCACGAATTCTTAGATGGTTTGGTCACGTACAGCAAATAGACGAAGAAAGGAGTGTCAGAAAAAAATGATACGCGCAAGTCGACGGATAAAGTAGTCGGAGACGTGCCAGGAAGACACGGCAGGATCAAACGAATCATTTACTTGAGACAGGACATGTCAAAAGATCATCGACCAAGCAGGTATTTGCGTAGAAATGTATTGATGCAAAATACAGATTAATATAAAACAACAATATATGGAACCATAAAATAAAGAAGAAAACTAGAAGTGCCTTCTATACAAATTTGAATGAAAACAAATATTCCATTTAACACTTACACTCGCCTGATATCGTAGATCTCCATTACATTTAAATTCCGTAAACACAGTTTCTCATTAGGAATTTAATTTAAATCGGTTTTATAAACTCGTTAGTCTAAATAGGTAAAAATTACTCTTCTCGGGAACTCAGTTTTCAACAGTTCATGTAAATTTTGTAAATTTAAAAATTATAAGTTACAGATTTGGAGGACTTTTATTTGTACTTAAGATTTAACAAAGATAAGACTTAATGCAAACAAACAACGTAACACTGTAGCAAGAATACGATTTTCTGGACATCATCTGATATCAACACTGAACTTATTACTTAAACAATAGATTCAACATCCATAAACCATTTTCGAAACTCCTAGTATCCGTAAACCGCTTGGAGGCTTCCATATTTCATCAATGTTGAAAATAATGCCCCATCGACCACACGAAACAGGAAGATGCAGTTAGATCGTATCAACACTCGCCACGCAAGAAAAATTGCCCCGGCACATTACCTACAAACCACTGACAAAACGCATTATTACCTCTCACGAATGGAAACAGTATCTAAGTAATTTAGATTTTTCAGACCGGAATAAGAGATAGACGGAAAGAAAGGGCCATTATTCTTGTCAATTTAAAGGGATTCATTATAAACTGAAGGGTATGAGGCAAGAAAGGCTACATTTCATCATAGCAGCATCACTATCTAAATCTAAAGCCCTTCGGGAATAGTTCACTAGGAAACAAGGCCCTCGCATTAATTTACAAAAAGGGATGCACTAAACTTTTGAGATAAAAGCACGTAATAATATTTTTATAAGGGAATATTTTGGAAATTAAATATTTTGCGATGGATCAACTATCTTTAATAAAAAGAATATCCCCGGGGTGTTAGTTTTTAAAAAAAATTAATCTACACCTTTCGAGATTGGTGAAGTATTAACTTTTTTAATATTAACTCCACTCAGGAGGCCAGAGGAAAATAATTTCCCTCAGGGCCTATGTCATCTGAGATGCTGTGTGGAGGGTCTTTGTGAGGAGAGGAAGGAATGAACATTGCACAGCCGAGCTGTTGAACACAAGGAGACCTCCAAAACAGGAGAGGAAGCAGTTTTGAAATATCTACGAGTACGCGAGATTTCGAAAAACCACCCCACCCCCTTTTCACACCCCTTATAACAGAATGTGTTGACACTTCGTGATGACATTTTGCACACTTAACATTCAAAATCAGAGGAAAATACTGTTTATATCTGATTTCAAAACTCTGCGCCGGGGACTTCAGCTAGTTTTAAGATAAAAACATTACAACAAAGTTACAATGTTTATCTTGCTATCGTCGATATATTATTTTGGGTTCCATGCCAACTCAGAATAAAACCAACTCAGAAACACTGCAGAAAGGTCATTAAAAGCTATGAAAAAATAATTTTAAAATAGTCGATAACCCTAACCTAACTTAACCTATTTAACCATTTTTTATTATTTTATCATCACTCGTAAAGACCTTTCTGAGGTGCTTCTGAGTTGGTTTTATTCTGAGTTGTCCGGTCACCATTATTTTGGCGTTCGATACATGCAAGCAAACATCAAATCGAAGCTAATGTTTCTCCCAAATTATTAAACTTTAATTAGCTTTGTCACTTTAATGTAAAAACTGCCTTTATTTGTGTACAAATTAGAAAGATATACAGATTTTCAAGACAAAAACGCATCCCTGGATGTAGAAATGCACCGACACAAGTAATGAATTCCGTACTTGAGAGGTTTTTAGTGTAATTTAAAACTAATCACGTAACAGCTGCCGTACAAATGAGGCTGTATGTCTTGTGACCCACTAACAGCCGACTAACTAACTGTTGGATGTCCCGCCTCCGAGGTGCCGACAAGATAGCGGGGCTAATTACGATTCGATACGTTTTATAACAAGTCGTAAATTGTTAGTCCATTAAAAAAACTTACATTAATTAGGTGTCGTTGGTGATCCTGCTTTTGAAGATGCAACAGATTAGATATTTCTACGTGGAATAGCACAGACCTTTTGGAAGTGAGAATCGGTTAAACTCTTCGGATAAATTCTTATGAAAATAAGATAACTCCATGGACATATGAATATATATGGACCTGCCCTAAGTAATAAAAGCGTATTATTTGCCCCTTTCCATACCGGTTCCATGGATCCGGCTGGGCTTACGAGAGCCTCGCTTGAATCTAAAAAATGTGACGTCATCATTCTTGTCCTGACCAGCGTCGAGCTCACATCGTACATTTTACGAAATAACACAGCAAAAATGATAGCTTGTGCTATGCATTAAACCCTAAAATATGTGGACATAACGAATGTGGGCGGTTCTCCAGTGAGCTCGTCGCTGGTTACAGGGGTAAGTAAATTATGAAACATTTGTAAAAGTGTCTTAACTAAATACGGCAACAAAATATTCGTCTGTGAAAATTGGCGAACTTTACTTTGCCGCATTTGAACGTCGCAAATATGTTAATAACGTGGCGAGCAATTCGCGCTCCCATGTAAAAAGGTCTATTCATTCAAAAGCAGATTTTGCTTTTAAGAACTAAATGGTGATATTATAATGCGAGATGCCTATATACTGTCAGATTGATTTTTTAACGAATCACAATCATCTTTCTCCTCTTCGCCCCCCATAGTTTGGTTTTACCCCTCATCTGTATCTTCTTGTCTATTAAATTTGGATGTCTATGGATAACTCATATTATATCTTCGCCACATTATGAGGATCTATAGATAGAAAAACAATCGAAAGGAAGTTTGATGAATGAAATTATAGGGGAAAATCTTGGGACCGGTACGAGTTAAGATTCGTCGAGTTTATTGGGTAGCAGCCTGCAGTATGAATCTTAGAACAAGGAGAAGTCAAATATTCAACACCATATTCGTATGCGTGTAAACTTAATCGTAATGATAATGATAAAAATTAACAACAATTTTTGGTGAATCAGCGAAGGCCAGAAGCGAGATATTCATTTCTTAAAAAAAAATAATGGGAATAAATGGGTCGATTTCGTTTTCGATTGGGGTTTTTTGAGGACACAAAATCGAGTAGAGCTAATTTTAAATATATTTTGAAGAATTTTTCGGAAAATGGATATTTTCAATATCATCATAATTTGTTTTTAGATTTTCACCGTCAAAAGTATTTTCCTTGTTTTTTTTGAAAAATCGCAGTGACACCGGTCACATCTCGCTAATTAATCAAAAAAATACTAATTAATGAACCCCAAAGTGTCGGTAATTGTGACCTTACGTTGTGCCATAATTGTGGAAAGCAGCCAACACCAGGATCGATTCGAAACAGCTGATGAACCCATCGAAAGTGAGTTAAAACACAGTCAATTGTCTCGTTATCGCAAAATTCAGATTTACAGTCCACATCTCTCTCGTGTCATGACATTGGTCGTGACATTTTTGGTCTGATGATGGACACTGCAGGAAAGGTACTTCGAAGAATCTTAGGAGCGGTGCGAGAGGGAGAGGCATGGAGAATCCGCCACAACAATGAGCTCTACGATATTTACCAAGCTCCCAGACTCTCCACCTATTTAAGACTCCAAAGATTAAGATGGACCGGACATGTGCACCGAATGCCAAGCACACGAGTACCGAAGAAGGTTCTGACAGGACACCCGGGAGGTAAACGAAAGGCGGGCAGACCTAGACTGAGATGGGAGGATGAAGTCAGGAAGGATGCAAGAGGATTACTCCATGTTGCAGATTGGAAGACGACGGCCGAGGACAGAGGGCGGTGGAGGCTTATTTTGAAGAAGGCCAAGGCTCGAAATGGGCTGTAGCGCCATTGAAGAAGAAGAAGAAGAAGAAGATGGACACTGCAACGCTGTCCGAAACGTTGGTTAAAGAAGGAGGTAGCGCAGCACGGCATAACACCCCAAAAACAAATCAGGATTAAAACAATTATAATTATTGCAAATGCGCAAAATTAACAAAATAAACTTTGTATATATCTTGCATCACAATTTTATTACTTGACATTATAACAGTTTTGCCCTTCGCAGACATTTTCAAACTGTAATATTTTTATATTTTTGAATGTAGCTATTACTTTGTGGTTATCCATTATAGAATAATGAAATAATTTTACTTTGTATAAACCACTTATTTGATGTGCAAATCCGACCGGTTTCGGAACAAACGTTCCTTCGTCAGGGAAAGCTTATACTAATTTGACAGTTTCGAACAATGTTTTATTATGGTAATGTAATATTATAATATTATATGTAATATTTTTGTACTTATTTAGTATTTCACAAGTAAAAGCAATTTGTGTAGCAATTCACGCATTCTATCAGTGATCGTAAATCTAAAGTCTGAATTTCTAACTGAATAACCCTTTCTAAATTAATTTTGATGGCCCGCCTTGTATAAAATACAACACTGTATGATAAGATTATTTCTAAACGCAACGTGTGTTATTTTTATTTATTTTAAATTCAGATCTGCGTGAATACGAGTCCACATTTTATTTTCTTGAAAATCAAGTGGTGTGCTCTCGCCAATGTATATCATAGCCTTGCCAGATATGTTTACTCACCACAAGTTCGCGTATCTCCGCATTTGCTTTTATTGTAGGAAAACCCACAATTTTATTCCTTTGGACCTGTTCCATAATTTTCAAAACGCAGAGGGTTCATTGAACGAATTACGCATTGTAGCTTCTGGCAGCGAATATAATAAATAATATTTTCTGATACACCGCATAACCTAAATTCAGGAAAACATTCAATAAAATCACATAAATAGAAGTTATTATAAATAAATATCACAACGACTGTGGTTTGGTAATAAGACCCTTTGCCACAAAATGAAATCATTACAACAGACGATAAGAACGAATAATTCTTGCATACTAAATGCAACGCTATTTAAAATTACGAGAAATTTGAAGGTTGAGTAATTTCATCTATGGTTTTCTAGAAATAACCTAAAAGAAATTATATGCATAAATTTAGTTGTTAATGGATTATTTTATATGAAACCACTGAAAAGCGACATTCCCAAAAAATGTGGCTTGAAGATTTTTACCAAAACTCAGTCGATTTGTATTAAAAATAATGACCCGAACTCTGATAATTTAGAATAATTAAAAAAAAATATTTTTTAAAAAAATTAAAAAATTAATTAATTAGATTAGAAAAATGTTTTATAAGTGTAACAGCAATACAAGCTAATTTTATTTTATTTATTTTTATTTAATCCTTTGTTGCTTTTATTTGAGCTTTAGCGTGTCCTATAAATCTACTTTTTTATATACCGCAATTTAAAATTATTGAATTCACAATACGTGTAAGAGTTTGAATGACTCAAACGACCGTCATACCAAAGATAGAGCTGGTGATATCGAGTTCAATTCCTATTGATATCAAAACATATTTATATAAATGTAGGATTTCAGGCTGGATATTGCGATTATCTCAAATACTGATCCACAAGGCAGCGTGGAATACTACTTTAATTTGGCTCCGAAAATTCTGGCGACGTCGGCAGTCAATGTCGATCTCGGCAGGCGATGTTAGCAGTTGATGTCGATGTCGACATGCGATGTCGGCAGTCGATGTCGGCAGCATGATAATAATTAAGTTTCTCGGACTCTTCAAACCCCTTCCAGCAGCCCCTTCCTAAATATGCCTCAACAAAAAGGGTGACCATATTATATCCGTGCAAACATTTTGTCCCCATTTCCTCTTTGAATTTTGACCCTAGTACTAATGTTTTTTTAATATAATATAGAAATCGACCACTTGCGTGTCAGCGCATTTTGATTTTTTGATGAGCTACGTTTTATAGAAGTTAGGAAACTTAGTTAGTTAAAATTGCCTGATTCGAACACCATCTTCAGACGTTCTGTATACAAACTAGACAATGTATTTTTTATAAAAGCAAAACGTACAGATCTAGAATATTTTCTTTTGATATAGTTGGTAAAAACAAACTTTAAAATCGGTTCAGTTTTGGAGGAGAAAAATGGGGAATGAATGAGTGGGGATGAAATTATTTATCAGCATTAGGTGCAGTGACAGTGACAACAACAGTTTGATAAAATACTTATAATTCAAATTTATTGACGACCGTGTTTCCTCAAGTACTCACAGTTCTTAACTGGAATCACAAAAACATTAATAGAAATGAACTTCACACAGTGTACACATAAAAGGAAGCACTACAAATTGGTAAAACACTGGTAAATTTATTGGCAATTGACTTTAATGTGCGTTTTTTCTTCACATTTCAGTATTCGTTCTACTTCTAACTTTTACGTATACTCACTGCAAGATTTCAATCAACTGAAATTTATTTAACAGGCACGCAGCACTCGTAAACGCGTGAATTACTCAACTGTTTGATTGATCCATAGTCATTACACTTTACATCGCATTTTTAGTCGATTCACTGAATGGTGATGATTGAAATCTCATATCAATAATTTATTCTCCGATCCCTAAACATTCTGATTGAACTTTATCTGTGGAACAGTGGAAATGAAACTGGGTGATCGAGAAATAGATCACATTAGGATTTGCGACAAGACTAATAAAGCATATTGGCCTAGTTTGATGTCAAAAGAACTGTGGATTATTATATACACTTTATATTGGCTCCTCACAGGCGGGCTTGAGGAAAAAAACTTTCAGGGTCTATGTAATTTTTCAGGATGCTGTGTAGAGGGTCTTTTTAGGAAATGGAAGGAGAGGAAGTTCTGGGAAGGAAAGGGGTAGGAGGGGTGGGTAGGAATCTGGGGGTCAACGTGTCCAGAAGTGACGGACGTATGAATTTATCCCTCTCACTGCGGTGCAAGGTGATGAGTCGGGAGAGTCCGGAGAGAGGTCTAGGTTAGGTTTACTTCATCCAGTCTCTCCCGATCTGGCCCTCAACGCTTTATCTGCTTTATCACAAAACGTAGCGTACCACGTGGGGTGATCTATGGCAGGGGTTAATGTTATCCAAAAAAAAATTCAGGGATGGATATACCCATGTCGGCATTTTTTTATATGAATACCTAACAAGGATCCCAGCTGTCCCGGCTGGAACCAGTGAGTCTATTGCATCCCCAATTGGAGTATGTTGTGAGGCTGAAGGTAGTGGTGAAGTGAAGGAGAAGGGGAAGAGGAAGGTAGGGAAAGTACTTGGCTATTCAGATCTGGTCACCAAACACGGCTAAAGCCATTTCAAGCAACTTTTCAATTCTGTCTTCTGTCTTCTGTCTTCTGTCTTCTCCCCAATCATTAAAAAACCACAGCTTGATGCCGACAACTTGGGTAATTATCGACCTGTGTCAAATCTGCCTTTTGTAGCAAAACTACTTGAAAAAATTGCTGCTTCTCAAATAACTTCCCACTTAAATCTGAATAAATTATTTACCGATCATCAATCTGCATATAGGAGGTTCCACTCGACAGAAACTGGATTACTTCGGGTCCTATCAGATATTACCCTTGCCATAGAGTCAGGTAAGTTAGCACTTTTATCACTTTTAGATATGAGCGCCGCATTTGACACCATTGACCACGACTTTTCATTAAGAGACTAGAGGTAACTTTCGGTTTACATTCTAGCGTAAAAAAATGGCTACAATCCTATCTAACCAATCGCTCACAAGCAGTGAAGGTAGGAAATAAACAGTCAACTTCACAAAACTCTCTTCAGGGGTACCTCAGGGATCCGTTTTGGGTCCACTTCTCTTCATTCTATTCACAAATGATGTCGCAACGATTATTAAGTCATTTGGTCTCCTATCTCACTGTTATGCCGACGATCAACAAGTCTACTTTTACTGCACACCAAATGAGATCACCTGTCTTAAAATTCGTATAGCTGAGTGTCTAGAAGCAATCACTCTCTGGATGTCCTCAAACAAACTGAAGTTAAATCCTTCAAAGACCGAGTTTCTGTGGGCAGCCACAAATAGACGCCAACATTTAATAGATAACTCACCAATTGCTATTTCCGGCAATGACGTAATTGCGAAAACAACCGTCAAATTTCTGGGAGTTTATCTGGATTCAGACCTTTCATTGAAAAGCCAGGTGAATAGGACCGTTAGCACGGGGTTCTTCTACCTTAGACAGCTTAAGTCAGTTCGTAGGAACTTTTCTACAGAAGCAACTAAGCTTCTTGTGAACTCGTATGTAGTATCACGTCTTGATTACTGCAATGGCATCTATGCAAGTCTTCCTAAATGTCAAACTGACAAACTACAATCAGTTTTCAACGCCGCAGCATGACTTATCACTGGGGTACCCAAATTTTCGCACATTTCGGAATACCTCCGAAATCTTCACTGGCTGAAGTGTCCTGAAAGGATCCAATACAAGTTATGCTGGATGGTGTTTAAATCTATCAATGAAATGGCTCCTCCCTATATCTCTGAACTATGCATTCCGGAAAATATTGGTCTAAGGCAGTCAACTCTTAGATCAGCGACATCTTCTGCAATTGGAAGGTTGAAAGAACCTAAGCGAAATCCGAACACTAAGTTTGGTGATCGTGCATTCGCAGTATCCGGCCTTGAAGCTTGGAATAAACTTCCTATGGAATTGAGATGCATAACCAACTCAGCGGAATTTAGATCCAAACTGAAAACTCACTTTTTCCGATACTCCTTTCCATAAGTTCATCATTCTATTTAAACCCTTTTTTTTTTTTTTTTTTTTTTATAGTTAACTCAATCTGTTTAATGTAATCTGTTAATTGTGATACCTCAATCTGTTAACTGTTGAGCGATGAATCACCTTAATGCAGTAAAGATCGACTATTAAATTTATTAATTTATTTAAAATATCTATACCTTCCCGTAAATCCAGTTAATCTTCATTATACTTTTTGTACCCTTGTTCTTAATATTATGTAAAAACTTCCTACTTCTTCTGGCGCTAATCTTAATTGTAAATATGTGTGTTAATAAGTCATCAGTTTTAGGTTAGAATCTATATGTCTTAGTCATAAGTCACTAGCTATAAGTCTTAGATGTAAGTCACTAGTTATATATGTAAATCTTAGTTGTAAGCCAGTAATATAAGTAGATATAAGTCTTAGATGTAAGTCACTAGTTGTAATTGTAAATCTTAGTTATAAGCCAGTAATATTAATTCTTTCATATATTTATTTGTACAGCGCCCTTGAGGTGATTTTCCACGAAAACGGCGCTATATAAATTAGCCAATTATTATTATTATTATTTATTATTCAGTAGTTTTTGCGTGAAAGAGTAACAAACATTCATACATCCATACTAACTTTCGCCTTATAATATTAATAGGATTATTTTAATGAACATTATTTCCTATACAACCACTCAAACAGCATTCATAAAAATTCCTTTCGATAAAATTTTAATTAATTTCTCGAAGATCCACAAAAAGATTTTATATCTCAGGTCACCCAGAATCAATATGACATAGCAGCTGATTATGGGTTATTAAATGACTCCCAACTGTTTCCTGGGAATTCCGTTAAAGAGACCCGTGAAACATTTTAACAGCCACACACTTTGAAAGCCTTCTTATCAAAACAAAGCCGCACCAGGCAGTGGGCGGTATCGGCGAGCCTCGTCCAAAGTAAATCCAACGGCATCGACTTTGAGTAATTCGTTAGTTGGGCGTTACTACGAGGCGTTATGTTCTAAGGCAGGGGTAGAAAACATCTGAATTAATTACAATTTTTATAATAATAATATATATATATATATTTTTTGGAAGTGAAACTTCAATGGATGATATATTATAATAAAACGAATAGAAATGACAATTTCTGCACCTGCGACTCCTCAACTGCGCGCTCGTTGAACCTATTATTATGATTTCACTTTTAAAGGCTCCTATTGGTTGAGATATGAAACAAAAATTACGCTAATCTGCACTCATTTGTCGCTTTGATTATGACCTCACTTTTCAAGTATAGGTTGAGATTGTTTTGGTAAGGTTTCGCTTCTGCCGCCTGTAAACTGCACTCGATTTTATTTTTATTTTAGGGAAATCAACAGTTTAAAATTTTATTAATGTATACATGTATAATTTACCTAACTGAGAAACCAATTATAGATTTCCTCATTATACTATTTTATTGTGTTTCTAGAAATTAAACAGTAATCTTACGGTGACCGGACAATTCAGAATGAAACCAACTCAGAAGCACCTGATGATAAAAAATTGGTTAAATAGGTTAAGTTAGGTTAGGGTTACCGGCTATTTTAAAACTATTTTTTCGTAGCTTTTAATGACCTTTCTGAGGTGTTTCTGAGTTGGCATAGAACCAATCTTACGACAACTAAAAGATATTATAATGAAATAATTTTACTTTGTATAAACCACTTATTTGATGTGTAAATCCGACCGGTTTCGGAACAAACGTTCCTTCGTCAGGGAAAGCTTATACTAATTTGACAGTTTCGAACAATGTTTTATTATGGTAGGGGTGGAGCTGTTTCTAGATAATAATGTAGATTGGATAGGTAGGTATTAGTGTAGAGTGGGTGGGTAGGGGAACAAATCCATGATTGGGCTATATGACAATATTTTTTGTTTGTTGATAATAGATTCATTATTTTTAAGGGATTTTTTAATTTCCAAGGCTTCTAAGTTACCTAAACGTTTTCCTTTATGATTAATATGAAGAATATTTATCCCTGTATTTTTTTCAAAACTATGGTTATTTTCAATGATATGGTTAGCAAACTCAGAAAAATTATTATTATTAAGACATCTTAACCCTTCGAATAATAAGAAAATAATTTTCTGTCAACTTTTGCCTGTCAAAGTTTGCGCGCAAAATTCCTGGTTCTTCCCATGCATTTTAAATGTTCCTATTTATTAGTTTTTTTTTAACGCTTTTGCAAAAATAAAAATTGTTCTAAAATTTAGATAAAATAATCTTTCCGATATGTTTATTAGAAATCAACATTTTTGTTTATAAATATTAAAATTTTAATATTGGAAATGTAAATTAACTAAAAAATGCATACCTGCGAATATTCGAATTAAAGTAATTAAAATAGAATAAACTTAAAATTTAAAATACAGACTCCTTTTCTAAATAAAATTTGTAATAAAACTGTCACCTCACTTTTTATCACTTTCAAACAATTTTATTTTAAAATTAAATGTGTGGTACGTCACAAATTGGCGAAAAATTAAACCGTCACTTTTGATCGGGTTTGTAAAATATCTGAAAAACCTAGCTCATATAATTCTGAGACAATAAGAAGCATTATTTCATTCCGTTTCTAACATAAAAGAAATCACAAATATTCGCATTACAGAAAGAGAGATATCTAACTTTTAATAATGCACGGTCGCTCTGGGACAATCTGGGTCTCCTGTTATTATAACGGCATATGATGTTTTGGGACAACTTGGGTCTCCTGTGATTAAACGGGTTAAATGTTCTTTGATTCTGATTTCAAAAAACATTTAAGGTGTCTTAATAATAATAATTTTTCTGAGTTTGCTAACCATATCATTGAAAATAACCATAGTTTTGAAAAAAATACAGGGATAAATATTCTTCATATTAATCATAAAGGAAAACGTTTAGGTAACTTAGAAGCCTTGGAAATTAAAAAATCCCTTAAAAATAATGAATCTATTATCAACAAACAAAAAATATTGTCATATAGCCCAATCATGGATTTGTTCCCCTACCCACCCACTCTACACTAATACCTACCTATCCAATCTACATTATTATCTAGAAACAGCTCCACCCCTACCATAATAAAACATTGTTCGAAACTGTCAAATTAGTATAAGCTTTCCCTGACGAAGGAACGTTTGTTCCGAAACCGGTCGGATTTGCACATCAAATAAGTGGTTTATACAAAGTAAAATTATTTCATTATTCTATAATGGATAACCACAAAGTAATAGCTACATTCAAAAATATAAAAGATATTACATTATTACAACAGGAGGTAGATAGTAGGTACATAGTATTTATCACATAATATATCATACATTTATGCAGTTTTGTGCTCATTTAATACATTTTTAATACACTTTTGACAGAGTTTCTTTAATTTATTTTCGTCACAATTATCTGTATAAGATATCTGTATCAGAGAGAATGTTATTATATGTTGAAGACAGTCTTACAAGGCAAGCATTTTGGTTTGAATTTATTTTACAGTGTTTTTCTTTTAACATATTACAAAAAATCTAATCTAATCTAAGTACCTACATAGATTGAAAAAAAAACATAAGTCGTAAAACGTATAAGTCAAGTCTGATATTGTAAGCGGTGATTCAATCCCTATTCTGTTTGTAGCAAAGATTCATAATTTTCGTGTACACAAGCAGGATAGAAAGGAAACACCGGTTTTCTTTGTAAATATACGGGGTATAACATAACGTCCCCGAGGAATTTTAACCAGCGATTCCTGAGCATATTTGGAGTAAAAAATGTACATGTCATTTTGCTGTCAGATGATATTTTTTCTATTAAAAACAAACAAAAAATATGTTTCAATCACACGTCGCTACTGTTCCCATCGCTATGGGATATATTCCGTCGCGATGGGTTTGAACGATACGCGCACTGTTTCGTGTATCAACATTCTGTTAGAACGAGACGCAACCCTTATAAAACGATCATTAGGATATAAACGCGCCACTCTCCTGACTAGCCAGTTGAGACGTGTGATGGAAAAATATTTTTTTAGGTTTTTAATAGGAAAAAAATGTCACCAGACAGCAACAAGTACATTTTTTACTCCAAATATTCTCAGGAATCGCAGGTTAAAATCCCTAGGGTACGTATATATATTAAACTTTTATTAAACTTAAAGTAAATCCACTTCAATTTTTTATTGTTTTTTTATGTGATTACCGCTCAAGAATCACAACTGCTTTCTTCTGGAGCCAGTGACTGGCTCCCAAATTTGGGTATGTTGTGAGGCTGAAGGCGGTGGGCAGGGAAAGGAGATGGAAAAAAAGGGGGGAAGGAGGAGGAAAAATCAGAAAAAGATACGGTCACATCTGGGACCTTCGCCTTTCCGGGGCGAAACTGAGCCAATATCTTCCTATCCAATTCGGTCATATTAAACTGTATAATACTTCGACTAAGAATTATTAGCTTTTTTGTAAGTTCTCTCGGTGCTAATGAAAACATCTGCTAACCTCTGCATATTGGTTACCTAAGCCGTGCATGCATGGTGGTTTAATGGAGATCACAATTTGTTCAAAAGCTAAAACGGACTTAGAATCGGCATTTAAGGGCCCGCAACCCGAATTTCTACCGATTTCTTACACATCTCCCTTAAATATATTAAGTTTTAAAGTTCTTAAAAAAATATATGTTATTCTTGAAGATAATATCTAGACATTACCGGCGCCGAAATGCAAATTTATATAAAATTCTCTCGATAGAATAAAATCGCTAAATATGCCCTAAAAATTATTATAAACACGTTTGTTTCAATTATTTTACAAGTTATATGTATGAAAAAAATCACATTGTTTCTTTAAATGCTGCTAAGACAACGCCCGCAAGTTTTTTGCTCTATTTTAAACGAGTCATGTTTTATTAAACATTTTCCCAATTTTTGCACCGATTTTGTCGCTGTAAATGTTAGCTCTCTCCTCTAACATTCGTAATTTCGTATCTCTCCATCTTCTTCTTTTCGGGCCCGGTTGCGGAGCCTTAAAGGAAACCTTTCAACCGTCAAAAAAAATGGCGTTGATATTATTATTATTATTATTATTGCTTATTTTTTGATACACTTGAAGAAAAAGGTTCGCCATCCCTACTCTGTGTTCTCCAAATGCAGTGGTTTCCCAGCCATATTCAATGAGTTAATATTCAATAATATGTACGAACACGCCAGCAAGTTGGACTAAATACATAACTTACAATAATTTTATACCAACTGGGTATGTAAATTAGGTGGAAATTCATTCATTAAATGTTATGTTTTGTTTTTTTTTGGAAGGTAGGCGGTAAGGTATGTCGTAATTATGAAATAATTCATTTTCAGTGTCAGAAATACATTTTTGTTCTTGTCTTATTAGTAGGTAAATAAACTTATGAACATGAAGGTAAAATACGTATGGACGTCTTAGGAAGACATGACTCAAGACTCAATCACATTGGTTGTGTCACAGTCGGAATTTATTACTACATGCGTAAACGTTGATAAAGCAAGTAGTTTTATGCAGATTGCAGACCCTGTACTGCCCCTTTGGGAAAATGGCATAATAATTAGAAACCTGGTGATCCTTCTAGTTTTCACAGTTCACGAGAGAACGATCGATGACCTGTTGCTTTGTTAAGACCATAAAACGAAAGTAAAGACGGGTCCACTTAATAGATAAACCTGGTTCAATTGTGTTCAAATTGCCGGATAAACGTTGACATTTATTTCGCTTTCCAGATCACATTCAAATAACCTCTCTTTCTTGTCAAAAAAGGATTAAGAAAGAAAAATAGCTATTTGGCGTAAAATATACATAATAGATCTGCAAAATCGTTTTAATTTTAATCTTGAGATTAAATTTTTTTTTACATTAGCATCACACAGGAGGCCCTTAGGAAAATAATTTCTCTCGGGGCCTATATCATCTTTGGGGATGCTGGGTGTAGGGTCTTTTTAGGAAAGAAAGGAGAGGAAGTTCTGGGAAGGAAAAATTATGAGGGGTGGGTACGAATCCGAGGGTCAGTGTGTCCAGGAGTGACGGACGTATGAATCCATCCCTCTCACTGCAGTGCAAGGTGGTGTTTCGAGAGTACGGCTGGGGAAGTCAAAGAGCCTCCCTCAATCATTCTCTCCCGATCAGCGGATGGGCAGATGGGCATCCGCCGCCAAGACCCGGACAAATCTCACCCCATGAACCCGGGCACTCCTGCTAACGTAGCGATCTATGTGCAGAGGTGTTGGAATAAATGGTTCCCGGGGCTACTAGCTTCGCTTCTTTTGACAGTTTTTTTAATAGCGCCAACGGCATTCAGTCCTCCATTAATGGAGTTTACCAACATTTACTCTTCTTTTAATATCTCTATCAGCCTTTTCATCTCTCATAAACGCACTACCCAATACACAAACTCATCCACCTGCTCCCAAGTATTATAATTATACAATATCTGAAAAACCTATTCGCGCCACATTTTGACCACCAGGAGAGCAGCAAAACGGCCGAAACAAGTTGAACCTAGAAGGCATAGGTAGATGGGTACTGTACTAGCATAAGCCTCTGGTAAGTAATGACCTTGTCCCGGTGACACCGCTTCGTCGCGCGTTGGATGGGCATAATACCTCTATAACTCCTTGCCTCCGCGCAGTTCTGTGCTCCGGGTATACTGTTACTGGATAGTTAGTGTTTATAAGTTAAAATAATAATTAATTGAGGTAATTAGCGGTGGGGTTATTACTGGGTAAAGGTTTTGCCGCCTTTGTGGGGTATTCTACATGTAAGAATGTTGTCCGATTTGTGGAAATGTGTTAGTAAGTACATTTTAACCAAGTTTTTGACCACTGTATTAATTGCACCAGTTCTACAAAACTGTGGCCGTAAATTAACTGACTGTCTTAGATACCTAATAAAATATTCTACACATTGGATATACTTTCAAAGTTTAAAAACATGAATGCAATATTTAACATTGAAGAAAAGATAATCTGAAACAGAAAAAGATAGAGAAAATAGTAAGGAATTGAATCCAGATATTTAATCTTACCGGGACAACACACCCCCAAATGAGCTACTGAGACCTATATGACCTATATAGGGTGTAATAGAACCTGAAGGATTTTAACCAGCGATTCCTGAGCATATTTGGAGTAAAAATGTATAAATATGTCATTTTAAAACAATAAAAATATTTGTTCATCACGCGTCGCTGAGTAGTCGTGTATAGCCTAGCCGCTAGACCCTAGCGGGTCACGTGATGTAAGGGCAACACAATATGAAACAGAGCGCGTATCACATGATCCCGTCGCCACGTGTAGGAGTGTGAAAAGTGGCGACGTATGATTGATTTATTTTTTTTGTTTAATAGAAAAAAAATTGTCATCGGACAGCAAAATGACATCTAAGACTTCTAGTACTCCAAATTTTATCAGGAATCGCTGGTTAAATTCCTTCGGGTCCGTGCTCGTATACTAAGTATACTGAAATCTATATCTCAATTGATTGAAGATATTACACACTAGTAATTCTTAAATTTAAATATTGAATCATTAAAAATGAGGAATACAATGGATCACAGTAGCTCAATTGGAAGAGTGTTGTCCTCTGTTTGTGTATTTGTATGTTTGTAGTTTGTGTTTATCTAAGTTCATCTCTCAATAATCCTATTCACTCCTCACACCTTTTTCCTTCCCAGAACATCCTCTCCTTTCTTTCCTAAAAAGACCCTCCACACAGCAACCCCAAAGATGACATAGGCCCTGAGGGGAAATATTTTCTTCAAGCCTTCTGTGTGGAGCTATTGTAAAAAAAACATGGAAGGAGGCAATTCGTTCTTTCGTCGACACAACCCACTCTATCTAACAGAACGACCCTTCATACAGCAACCCCAAAGATGACAAAGGCCCTGGGGGGAATAATTTTCTTCAGGGCCTCCTGTGTGGAGCTATTGTAAAAAAAATGGAAGGAAGCAATTCATTCTTCCATCGACATAACCCACTCTATCTAACAGAATACCCCTTGTGCGTGTGATTCTCAATTAACTGAAGTACCCGTCGGGAAGATGAAGTACGTGGTTTTATCGAAGGGCATATATTTATATCTAAATATGGATCCAATCTATAATAGGGCCCTCTAATCAAGCAGGCATTTTAATCACAACCCGAGGAGATAAAGCCAGTGCTACAATGATATCTCTGTTCACTTCTATCCTGCCGATATCCCAACGATAGCCGATAAAGATATACCGTTGATCAATAATAATCGGCTTTAATTACTTTATTCTGGAACTTCCGATTACATGTTATCGGTCAATATGTTAATTAATCAGAATTCTATCGAACAATCTGTTTATCTGAACACGAATCACTGGTAGCGATCGATTATCGAAATTATCGAATGAATTGAAGATTGACTGTCAAGAAACTTTAATAAGCTTCCCATGGAAATCACGTGACCTGCAGAAAGCTTTTATTGAGCTTTGTGGTAGGATAATGATCTAATCAAAATAAGAAAGGCTTTTCAATGACTTATATAGTCAAGAATTTGAGAATAAAATATCACACTAACATTTTAATTAAAATTTAGTTGATTGCAAGGTTAGTAGTTAACACTGGTACTTTATAATCTTAATATTTAAAACGAAGTCGGGTTAGTTACACTATTTATAACTCGAGATCGGCTGGACCGATTTTGATGATCTTTGATTTGTTGCATTTGTCTCCGCCCTGGATAACAGAATAACTATTAAAACATCGTAAAAATTCACGAAAAAGAAAGTTATGAAAACAAATATTTTTTTCATACATTTTGTATCGAACGAATTTTCATATTTTGAAAGAACTGCAGCAATATTGTGATAGGTATAATATTTAACTGTACGTGAATTCCAAAAATTCAAAAACGTCAAATGTCAATGCGCTAATTGTTTTGATTTTGTTCTGAAAGTCTTTCTTACACACTAAACGTCAATGGTAGAAAATGAAACAAACGGTGAACGTATGTCTCTGCACCCCTCCAAAGGAAAAATGCAATAATAATAAATCTCTGAAATGAAACGCATTTTTTTACGTAAGCTCCACTCAGGACCTGTGTTATCTTATGGGATGCTGTGTGGAGGGTCTTTTTAAGGAAGGGTAGGATAGGAAGTTCAGGGAAGGAAAAAGGCATGAGGGGTGGGTAGGAATCTGGAAGTCAGTGTATCCGGGAGTGAATCCAACGCTCCAACTGCGGTGCAAGGCCATGACTTGACTTGACCGGAATTGACCTTTTACCTTGACCTTTCCAGCCGGACTCTTTCGACCCATTGGTCAAAAGGCCTCCCTCAACCAGTCTCTCTCGATCCGGCCCGCCACGCAGCATGTGGGCAGGCGCATCTGCCGCCAAGACCCGCACAAAAGTCACCCCATGAACCCGGGCACCCCTGCTAAATCATCAAACGTAGCGAACCACTTGGGGTGACCTATGACAGAGGTGTTGGTTATCCAATAAATAATTCCCGGGGCGGCGGCACCCGTACCCGTTTCCTTTCAAAAATTCCCGTAAGTAAGTGGAAAAGTAAGAAAATCACAAAAAATATAAATCCGTACACAACGCCATCTCTGATACTGACAAAAACAAAACACTGACAGTTGGGCATCAATAATTGCTTCATTGTGTAATTTTTAACTTAATAAAACAACTTAATTTAATTCAACAGTTACTGATTCTGAGGCGGTACGAAGTTCGTCGGGTCAGCTAGTAGTATATAATATTATCTACATGCTTTCTTTTTTCTTTATATTGGTATACGATATTATCTATATAGAATTTTTAGATAACTTGACCCTTAAGTTGAAAAAAAAAACATTTAAAACCGCCATAGACCAAAATTTCATTTGAATTTTTTACATTCCAAAACTCCAAATAATGCCAGCAATCACTGGATAAAGCAAGTCAAGTACGTCGCAACTCCCAGTGTACGTATATTACTTCTATATAGATGCTTATTTACTGATTGCTTTTATTTTTATTACTAATTATTACACTGTTACACCTGTTATTACACTTTGAATTGAGATCTACAATTAATCTTGATGAAAATTAAAAAAAAAATATGTTACCAAAAACAGAATTTAGGATTTAGAAGGTATGATATTTGTAATGAGTGCGGCCAAATCACTCAAAAAACTCTATCGCTCGAGTGGATAAATTCTTATCTATAAATTCACGGATAAGTTGAGGGTTGTAAGATTTTTTGTTACGTGACACCTTACAAAAGTTCCACCGACTGTACGGTGTAAAGACATGGGGAACTGGGGTTGTAGGAAGGGATTTAATAATACGGGTCGTACAGAGGTCCGGGTTAAATAAACAGGTAAAAACAGATGCCGGTAGCTCTTTCCACAAATGAGTCGATTTATACAAAAACGTGTCGAAAAAAAGATCCGTTCTATTTAAATTAAGTCTGTATTTTATTCTCCTAGGGAGCGGGCTATAGTTGCATTGGTATTATCACGGAAAGAAGATATTATATCTAATAAAAAAAATGCAAGTTGCCTAGAAAGCAACGGAGACACGTATGTATTGTTGGTCCTAGCCTAAAAGATCATAATAAAAGGAAGGAGATGCAATTGGAAAACAAACTAAAATGTAGTTTATTGAGAGTGGGCTGACCAAATAAACCAAGTTTCAAGAAGAGGCGATGATCGATGATGCAAAAAACGTATCGTCTGAGATGACTGTGGAAAAAAAACGAAGAAAGATCGTAAGCCAGCTGGTCTGATGATATTTAAATAATATATTATGTAAGCGACATACCTGATCATTAAATATTTTAGTCCACTCTCCTCCTCAGGTTTTCTGAAACAAAATTGCTTGAAATGAGTAAAATTATAAGATTAAGAAACAAGGTAGCATATAAATGTTTATGACTATAATTCGTATAGTTATGTGAACCAAGTGTGTAAGATTCTTTCTCGAAAGCTCTGCTCGGAAAAAAACATTTTTACGTGTGATAGCCATATAGCCTTCTTAGACCTTGTTAAATAAAATAGCATGCATATTATTTGGTACTACACTACATAAAAAAACGCTACACATTAAGACGCCGTAAAACTATATTATTCATGTTATGATAAATATTTTATTTAAAATGACGAGTTGACTTTTAGAAAACGTAACAGTTGTTTCGCGTCACCCTAATATCAAATACCACTAAGCAGAATTTTAAAATTCCTTTTTGATAATATATATTTTTTTAAATGTCATCAAGATTAATTTTTAGAGCTCAATTCAAAGTGTAATTAATAACCATTAATAATTCTCGACAATTTATTGGGAAGTGGATAAGCACATTGATATTGAAAATACAGCATTTTGTCAAAAGATATCATTATAAGCATCTATATTTATTTATTTATTTGTACACGCCCAATTAGGGCTTTTACATATGATAAAATTAAAAATACATTTGTTATAATCAAAGAATTAAGAGATAACAATTAAATAAGTATCAAGTATAGATTTTTTAACTTAAAACAAAAGAGTAAATTATAGGATACACATTCATATACATTTATTTATTTATTTAAACGCCATAGCATGGCTTTTACATTGAAGTGAGTACATGGTATTATAAGTATACAGTGGTACACAGGAGATTATCAATAATAAAAAAGTAGAAATGAACATTTAACAAAGTAGCAAGTATTTAGGTGAAGGATACTATTATGTGTTACTAAACTACTGTTACTATACAAAAAAAAATAATATCAATGTTATAATAACAGAGAACATAAAATTTAGATAGGATTATTTAGAATAAAAAAGATGTACCTAAACAAAGGGCACTTGTCAACAAGTTGTCAACAGTATTTATAAGCACTAAATAGAGTAAATTTGTATTGAGTTTATTGTTACCTTCAAAGTTATCTTTGTTTGAAATTATTAAGCAGGTATTGCTAATTAGCTAACTGTTTCAGGGCTGTGAGTTAAATATTTAATAATAGTTTTGGTTTAAAAAAAAAAATAATTTTTAATAAAATAATACATTTAAAAGCTATCTCTCTTCAGTCTGTTAGTAAAGATATCTGAAGTAAGTACCTAGTTGAGAATCTACAGTAAAATATTTATTTATTATGAATTTCCCGCCCGGCTGGGCTTTTACACGTTAGTTTTTTAATTTATTACAAAGAACATCTAAGTTAAGCACAACAGAATCAAAGCAAAATCAAAAACAAAATCAAAAGCAAAATATTAGACAAAATCAAAAACAACATCTAAAGCAAAAACAAAGTAAAAAACGAAATAACATCGAAACTAAATACTCCGCCATGCAAGATGGAAAAATGTAATACTAGGAAAATTACAATACATTGGTAAGGTCTCGTAGGTCGATGCTGAGCTACGTAGTTTGTTCGGTTAATTAAATTAAATTTGATGTTCTTCTTTTCAATATAAATTGGGTAATGACTTGTTTATATTTGGTGAATGGTGTGTTGAATATGTCAACAACATCTTTATAGTCATTACCCAAATTTTGTATGCGGCGAGCGGGGGTATACAACTGTGATTCTGTGTTGGAGTTATCACAATAGAACGGTAGATATTGCCTCGATGTTGGTTTACGAGGTATATGAAAAGAAATCAAGTATAATAAATAGTTCATGGCTATCAATTATTGAATTTATGATTTTATATAAACATGTTAGGTCATTAACTATTCTACGTTCAGATAATTTTAATAAATTGAGTTGGCATAGTAATAGATAATCATAGTTGACACAATCCCTTGTAATACCCACTCTAAAATTAATAAATCTTAAGAATTTATTTTGGATTCTTTCTATCGTGAGCGAATGACTAGCGTAACTAGGTGCCCATACTGTAGAGTTGTACTCAATTTGACTCCTAACCAAAGACATGTACAATTTTTTAAAGGTTTGAATATTTTTAAATTGACTGCAAATTCTTATTACAAATCCCAACATTTTCAAAGCTTTATTTGATGTAATTTCAATATGGTTAATAAAATTCAGTTTTTGATCAAAGTTTACACCCAAATCATTCACCTCGGTTACAGCTGTTAGCATTACATCATTGATGGAGTAATCGTAAATTATTGGATTTTTTATTCTATGAAATCTCATAATTAGACATTTACTTATATTTAGTTGTAGATAGTTCTCTTGGCACCAAACAAAAAGTTTAAACAAGTTATTTGACAATGTTTGGCAGTCATTGATATTTCTTATGGCTTTGAATATTTTCATATCGTCCGCAAACATTAAAACTTGGACATCGTTAAAAATAGAAAGAACATCATTCACAAATATCAAAAATAAAATTGGTCCCAAATGTGATCCTTGGGGAACACCGCTGGTAGCGATAAATTTATATGAAGTAAAACCATCAATTTTAACCGCCAATTGCCTGTTACTTAAATAACTGTTAAACCACATGTATAAATACCCTGTTATTCCTAATTTATGTAGCTTTTTTAACAGCAAGTCATGGTTACACTGTCGAATGCTTTGCTGAAATCAGTATAGACTGAATCAACTTGCAACTTCTTAGACATGGATTCGGATATAAAGTTTTGGTAAATTAAAAGATTGGACAAAGTAGATTTTCCAGAAGTGAAACCATGTTGGTTAGGTGAAATTACTGGCTTGATACAGTGAATGATTTTATTTAAAATAAGTTTCTCAAACAATTTTGGAATAGTTGATAAAAGGCAGATCGGTCTGTAATTGCTCACCTCATTTTTGTCTCCTTTTTTAAATATCGGGGTGAGGAAACTGTATTTCCATTTTTCAGGAAAGTGTCCTGTTTGTAATGACTGGTTGAAAAGAAAATGTAGTGGATATGCAAGAGTGGTAGCGCAATTCTTTAAGAAAACAGGTGGGATATTATCAGGACCACCGCTCTTACTTTGATCCAGTTGTTTTAGCTGAGTCAGTACATCTTTATATTCAATTATTACATTGGCTAAATTTAAGTTATGATCTGGGGAAAAACTAGGCGAGTAATCGTTGACTATTATTGAGTCACGGACATATACACTTTTAAAGAAGTCGGCAAATAGGTTAGCTACGTTTTGAGAGTCGTTGGCTATTTTTCTTTCATAGCACATATTGGAGGGTATGCTAATATCATCATTTTTCAAAGACTTTGTGTAATTCCAAAATTGTTTTGTGTCTCCTTTAATTGACATTTCTACCTTATTTATGTAATTGTTGTAACAAATTTTTGACATATTTTTGCAATCTTTTCTTATTTTACTGAACTCAATATAATTTGATAGGGATCTCTCTTCTTTATATTTTATGTGTAGAACTTTTTTTTTAGCTATTAATTGGATTAATTCCTTATTAAACCATTTTGGATGCATTGATTCTTTGAATTTAATTAAAGGTATACAGTCTATGATAATGGCATTTATTTTATGATAAAATGATCCTATATTATGGATCATATTGTTTTCCTTGAGAAACGACCAATCTACCTTGCTGAGATGATCATTAATTTCAGTGTAATTAGCATTTTTGAAATTAAAACTAGAACTTGTGAGTTTATAACTTTTTTTTGCATTGTTTGGAATAATTACTGACAGTGGAGGATGGTGGTTATCTATGGGAAGGATAGGCTCTAATGCTTTTCTAACTTTTATGTCCTCTTCATTTGAAAAAACAAGATCTAGGACGCGATTACTCGAATTATGTACATTATTAAATTGGGTGAGATTTAGAAATATTGACATATCAATGATTTCTCTTTCGCATAATATTACTGATTGGTAATTAGTACAGTTGAAATTACAATTTGGAAGGTTGTAATCTCCAAAAATTAAGAATTTATGTTTTTTATGTTTTGATTTTAAAAGTTCGACATCTTCGGAGTGATTTTTATATATAGATAAATTAGCTGACGGAGGAATGTACACGCAACCAATGATGTAATTTTGATTTTTACCATTTACCATAATGAAAATTTGTTCGACATCACTTTATTTGGTTTTCAACATTTTTGAAGACATTTTATTGGAGACTGCTAAAAGAACTCCTCCACCTCTGGATCTGGAACTGGTCTTGATATTTCTGTCAAGCCGGTAGATTTGATGATAGGGTAAACCAAGCTCCGTTGAGTAAATTGAAAGTTCTAGCCAGGTTTCCGTAAGAGCGATGACATCGTGTGAAGTAATTGGGGCGTTTATCCTAAATTCGTTCAGCTTTGTCCTTAATCCTCTGACGTTCTGGTAGTAACACATGATAGGTTTTAGTTTTTTGGATTAGTATTTACAATAGTAGGTTTATTATTTTTGTATTTGATTGTGAGTCCTGTTTCACCATTTTGTGTTCTTTGCTCTAGGGTTAATCGTAGATTGGCGAGATAGTTTCTTTGGGCTGGAGTTTGATCGGAATAAATTTTAATACCAGGGTACTCGGTTATGCTGTTTTTTTTCCTCAATATGTCAATGGCTTGGGCGGGATTGACAAGCATAACTTTTAGAGGTCTAGGTTTGTCCGATTTTCTGATCCCCAGACGAAAGGTCGTAATGTTGGCTTGCGTGATAGTCGAGTTTAGATTTGTTAGTGTAGTAGAGATTCTCGTCGTATCATCAGTAATTTTGTCGATTTGGGAACAGGCTGAGCTTTCGGGAAAGTTGAATATAATTAAATTTTTCGATCGTTCTTTCCTCTCCTCGAGCTCATCAGCAGCTTCGCACATCGATAAATTTGATGAATTTGAAGATTCTTGCGATGAGTTTGATTCTATCAGTTTTGAGGAGACCATATGTTCGTACGACTTAACCTGACCCTCGAGGATTCCAACTTTGACACCAACATCCAACATGGTGCCGGAGAGGTTGGAAAGTTTATTAAGTAATTTGGTCATCTGATCTTTAGTAAGCTTCAGCCCTGGATCAGTAATGCTAGTGTGTAATAAACTTATTTCTTCCTTTGCCTTATTTATGTATGAAAGTGCATCGGTGGTACTCATCTTGATTGTTTGATTTTTGTTTGTTATTTGGTTTAATATAGTGGTGTCAACCCTGTATCTGAGTTGTCTAATTGTCTATGACTGGAAGTGTGTTTGGCGTGGGTAAATATATGTCTATTGCACTTGGGTGACAGTTAATAATTTGAGTTAAATAGTAAAGATTTACCGGTTGGCAGCTGCTGTTATAAATACACAATGTTAATTTAGATTTTGTTTAAGTAATCGCCAATAAAATTCACTACAAAGACTCGTTCAATCAATGCACACTGTAAAATTTTGTGGAGCGAAAAAAATACGTGACCACTGTGACACTTGTTATTGTTGATAAAGAAGTGATTTTCTTGCAGCTTAAAAGCAACAGAATAAAATAAAGGATACACATTCATATACATTCGACACATATTGAAAATTTATAAACATTTCAAATTTATCTAGATAGACATACAGATTTAATGACAATGTTTTTATAGGTTGATAGACTTTCAGTACCGTTGGTATTCATGTAATATTTATTCCCTGTACTGTGCAGTCGGTTCATTACTGAGTTTGTTTCTGAATTGGTACCTGAATTGTTACAATGGTAAGGTACAATCTGACGAACCGTTCTACTAGGCATATGAAAATTAATCAGCCTAAGGAGTTCAGGGGAGTCAATCATGTTATTAACAATTTTATACAGAAAAATAGATCAGTACATATTCTTCTTTCTTTTAATGTAGCGAGGTCCATAATTTTCAACAGTGACATGTAGCTAATTATTTCAATAGGAATTCCTAATCTATAATTTATATTTCGTAAAAATTTATGTTGGATTCGCTCGATGGATTTTTCACAAATATTGTAAAATGGATTCCAAATGGTTGAGTTGAATTCTAAATGACTTCTGACAATGGGTGAATATAATATTTTTAAAGGTTTTAATTTTTTGAAATCTTTTGAAGTTCTTAAAATGAAACCCAGCATTTGCATCGCTTTAGTGGTTATATTATTAATGTGGGAGATAAATGATAATTTTGTGTCAAATATTATCCCCAGGTCTTTTATTTCGGGTACAGATACTAAGGCTTGATTGTTCATCCTATATGTGAAAATCAATGGGTTATTCTTCCTATAAAATCTCATGACTTGACACTTTTTTACATTAAGGGTTAATTTATTTTGGATACACAATCAGAAAAGCTAATGAGATTTGATTGTAAGAATAAGCAATCATTAATATTGTCTATAATTTGGTAAATTTTCATATCATCTGCGAACATCAGTATAAAGACACGAGTAAATACATTTGTAACGTCATTTATAAATATGTTAAAAAGAATGGGTCCTAGATGTGAGCCCTGGGGCACGCCACTTGTAGCTTTAAAAGTGTAGGACAGTTGACCTTTGATGCAGACAGTAAGTTCTCGATTAGACAAATAATTCATAAACCAGGATAGTAAGTTACCAGTTATGCCATATTCCGCCAGTTTGTTAACAAGAATTTTAAGGCAAACCTTATCAAACGCTTTGCTGAAATCAGTATATATGGAATCGACTTGTTGTCTATTAGCAAGTGCTTTTGATATATAATTTTCGTACAGGGATAGGTTGGTTAAGGTTGATCTGCCCGAGACAAAACCATATTGGCAAGTTGTAATGATGGATTTCACGCTAGGGTTTATCTTTATAAGAATCAATTTTTCGAAAAGCTTGGGTATAGATGATTGGATACAAATTGGACGATAATTATCAATTGCAGATTTATCCCCGCTTTTAAATATTGGCGTTAAATAACTTTTTTTCCACAGTTTTGGGAAATTTCCCGTTGACATATAAAAGTAATATGCGTACACTGGGTGTTGGGATGTATTTGACTTGCTCTAGCCAGTGATTCCCGGTATTACTTGAAGTAAAAAATGCAAATGAAATTTTGTTCTACGGCGGCGCTTTTGATGTTTTTTTTTTTCAACTTAAAACATTAAAAAATCCGTAGGTACCGGATAGTTAGGGTCGTGGTGAGGGGTTGGGCGATTATTCGGCTGGGTGATCAGTGATGCCATGTGGAAGAAAATGTTTTGTTTGGTTTTGAAGCTAAAAAATAGAAAAAAAATCACTGCATACCAAAATTTCGTTTACATTTTTTACTCCAAATAATGGAGGAATTACTGGTTAAAGTAAGTAAATTACGTTTCTTAACACCCTGTACAGGTCTGTAATTGGTTTCACCACAATTTGACAATACCTTAGAAAGGCGAAACAGTTGTCATGTCTAATAATAATCACACAGAAGAACTTGCTATAAATAAATCTTTTTTTATTATAAAAATGATTATACTTGATATTTACCATAAAATTAATAAGTACCAAAGTAATCAAAATTTATTGAGTTCAACGAAATAAAGCGAATGTCCACATACTTTATTTGAAAATATGACATTAATTATCTTGATTATAACTTGCTTACAGTTGCCAACGTTACGTACCCTGTCAATAATTTCATAGATAATGCATGAGATATCTTCTTGTACATTGTGCAGGTTTTCGTTCTTCACCATTCATTACAATCATTCTTGTCATCTCCAAACGGGATATTATCCGAACATGTTATGAAATTGTGCATTCACCAACCAGTTTATTGAATAAAACTTCATAATTCAACAATTTTGACAACGTTTTGCCTACAAACGACAACTTGCGCAATAACAACAACATTAGAAGCTTCAAAGAAAAAATCCGACTCATTAAATTAGTATCTAAGTTCGTTGAGTTTAATTTAAATTGCACTGAACAAATATACCCTAGACGTGTGACCGATACTGATTGTTCTCGCCAATGTACATTAGGTACACGTTTCGACTCTTTTTCGATTTAAACCCCTAATAGGCCAATGAAATTAATTATCTGTTCAAGGAAAAATTTCAATATATTTTTGTTTAAAGCAGTCGCTTTGTGGTTTGATTATATTAACTGAAATAATCAATAACTTTGTTTGTAACTACGATTTTTTTTAATACCGACCGGCTTCCATTATATTATGTTTTGTCTCTTTCTGTACCTTTGTATATATAAGCCCACATAATGTATTTCATTTTATACCCTGAAGATGCTTGTGTCAAGCGAAACTGGTCAGTATTAAAAAATTAAATAAATAAATCGTGGTTACAAACAAAGTTATTGTTTTATTTCAGTTAATTTCGATATATTTTTTTTAAATGTTAATAAAGTGGTAAATAAAAAGAAGTAATAATAAAATGAGGATTAGAAATATTGATCTGATCAATAAACACGTACATTTTCAGTTCAAACAAAGGTTTCGAATATCAATTATTAAATATTCTGTTAACGGTGATACTATACCTAGAATACCGCAAGTGTCCGGAGCGTGAGACTACGTCACCCCTTGTGGTATATACTATGAGGCTAAAGCAAGTGGGGAGAGGTATAAGAAAGGTTGGGAATTACCTGGCTATTCAGGCATGGTCAACAAACACTATGATTGCCATTTCAAGCAACATTTCATTTCTGAATGGTGTTTTTTCATCAGGGTGATAGTTAGAATTCCCCAATTGTCCGAAGCCAATGTGACTATGGCATCCCCAATTGGGGTATGTTGTGAAATTGAAGACAGTAGGGAGGAAATGATATAGGGTAAGGAAATGATGTAGGGTATATAAAATGTAAGTATGGTCCTGTATATATTTTCTGCCTGTACAGTGTACAGTACATTTTTACAGCAGCATCGCGTTCATTGTCAAATCATCGTACATATAGTATCGGTGATCGATAAATCGGTGGATGCAATTTTTAACCATAAGTTGTTATAGTGGTTTGCCGAGTTTGTAGTTAGAAATGTACTATAAGTTGTACAGCGCCCTTCCGGTGATTTTTCACAAAAACAGCGCTATAAAAGTCATCCAAATATTATTATTATTATTATGAGGGAGAGGAAGGATAAGAAATACCCAGTTATTCAGATGGGTATTAAACATTTTGATAAAAAAATGTTCTTTTACCAGGGCGATACCTATAGCGTAAGTACCTACCGCTCGATCAAAAATTTGAAAATGTTTGATTTATTTCACCAGAACTGAGAAAAATTTGAGCCTACTTACTTAGGACAGGCCAATAACACATTCTATCTGTTTATTAGTTCAGTGTTCGATAGTATTGGAGGGCTGTCATCAAAATATTGAATTACTTTTAACGTGTGGTAATTTAAGGCCGGCAATTAAGAGAATGCAGCGGAACTAAATGGCCACAAACTAACTGTAATGGTCACCTTTGGAAGTTAAACGGTCGATAATTGCCTCAAGAAGGTATTTGTCGAAGCAATTCGATGGACGGTTTCAGTATCGGTGTCAAATTATTCTCTTCTATTGAGCTCTTATTAGCTTTCAGATATACCAGTATTTACAAGGTTTTGTAGAAACGACAAACGTTTACACATTTGTACGCCGTTGAATATTTCTTAAAACATTTTACTAAAACCTTTTTTTATCTTATGTTATTATCATGTAATTCATACATACAATAATCATAAATACAATATGTAGATTAGTTGAAGACCTAACTATTTGTTTAATTTTGCTTTTCTCGGTGTGCATCATTCTGTCAAATATTCCTAATAAACAAATAAATAAAAATATAGAAACCTTATCACAAGGTATTTAAAAAGATTTTAAAGTTTAAAAAGATTTTAAAATTTAAAAAGATTTTATCCTGTTTCTCCAAAGTTTAATGAATCAGTTTCATTTAAAATTTTACAATAAAAGAACCTAAAGCATAAAGTAGGAAATCCTTAGAAAGCATTTCAATTTATCGTATTGTATGGTAACCACGGTTTATTCGGGAAAAATGACAATACAGAACTCCAGTGAAAAAATATTATGGCTTAAAAAAAAAATGTTCATGTAGAGGTAGACCAATAAACGCTGATTCTGAATACATAAGTTTTATTAGATTAAAAAGTCAATTTTAACATGTCATTAAAACATACTGTCAAGTTGGTATTATTAGTGCTGACGTCACTGCTCTCCATAATTTTAGTCAGTGTATTGAAATGTATGATAAAAGCCATCAAACAACATCCAACAACATTTCATGTTATTGATTTATTTACGTACTGTTTATAGAGATTTAGTTAAATAATTGTTGTGTTTATTGAAACATTACTTATGCCTAAATAATTCTCTATCACAAATAGAGGTATCTCTATTAGTTTATCTCTATTATTTAAAATTTACAAAAACTATAACAAAAAAAAACGTAATGCTACTTCTACGGCCAACCCTCCGAACTTCGAACTCCAAAATGGCGGACGTCGAATAGCTGATCCGGCGCCGCGTATTATTTATCAGTTGCCTACCGATGCTTCGGTTTCCCTAATATTGATTTCGATGCGTAAGCTAAAAAAAAATTTCAAACATTTTTATATCACTCTCCCGTAATAATATTGAAAAATATAATAGTATAATTAATAAAATATAAAAAATAAATAATTCCACCTAAATAATGTTTTTACTTATTGAATAGTTTCATAGCTTCTTCCATACAACTGTCATACAAAATGACAAAACCTGTTGAAAATAAAAATAAAACTTTTGGAGAGTGATGACGTCACACGATTCACCATACATTCGGTGGTTTTCGGGGATCTTGAAAAATTAAAACTTTGACAATTATTTTAACTATTAAAACTAACTCTAAAAATAAAAAAATAAATATGTAGTTATGTAAGTTAGAAGATCATTATTCATTAAAAAAATATTGGACTGGAGTTCTCATTCGTTTTTACTTGCAGGGCTGTTTTTTTTAATTTTGACGATCCTTGAATACACTTAACCCAAAATGGGGGAATAGTGCCTAATGTTTTTTTTTTAATTAACTACAGAAATATTTTTTTAATTAACTACACACGAGTCCGATGAAATTTCCCTACAAAGGGTTTTCTTTACAAAAATTCAGATAGTCGTGAATTAAAAATTTAAATAAAACCTTACGAAACAAACATTACCGTTTTGGTTCATTTAATTCCCTACCTTAAATCTCTATACTTTATTATGACTAGAAACCACGTAACACGAACCACATTGAGATAAGGATCAAAGATCTAGGTTCATGTTAACGTAGGTACTATTAGAATACCGAAGATTTCCTTAATTCATACTAAATCAGCCTCAGAAAGTGTCGTTTAGTCTAAAGCCTGGTAAAGCGTACAGGTAATATATATTTTCCACATTCACAGCTACGTTTAAGTAATATTTATGTCCAGGAATCTAGAATTTATTCACGGTAAATCGGTTTAACATGACTTTATATTAAATTTGTGAAGCAAAATAACATAGAGAGGTCTTCTTGTAGCATAGTGTAATGTAATGATATTATTTTATTAATAATATCAACATGTTTTTTTTATCTACAGTTCAATAGTGATTGAACTTATTTCCTCTGTTTTAGTGTCCATAAATTAATTTTGTGCTCATTTTTAATGCTTACTTTTATTGTTAATTATTGTGTTATCAATGAATTTATTTTATTTTATTGCCACAATGCACTTAAAAGATTAAAAATACCAACAAAAACATCAAACAGACTACAGTTATTGTAGTTTTCACTGTAAATGGTGTTTGCATAAAGCTTTTTATAAATGATTGCCAATGATTCAACAACAGTTTTCCCAAAATCAAAATCTTGAAAGAACAACAAGAAAAAAGTGGTAAAAAGTAGAAAACAATAATCCAATACTAATTTGGAATGTAGAGTGAAACAAGTACTTTTTTTTAAAACCACTTTATTTTTATTTATATTTGTCGACCGGTTTCGGTTGATCTCAACCATCCTCAGGACAATAAACGTATAAACTAAAAAAACATATAAGCTTTTTTTTAGTTTATATGTTTATTATCCTGAAGAAGGTTGAGGTCAACCGAAACCGGTCGACAAATATAAATAAAAATAAAGTGGTTTTTAAACAAAGTACTTGTTACATTCCATATAATGTCAAGCCACAAAGTGTTTACTTTCTACGATAAACTAATTTGGAAGATAATTTAAAAATATATATTATTTTCATTCCGGAATCCGTTCCGCTCCATTCCGGACCGATCATTTAATGTTTCGACATTTAGGAACTTGGTTTTCGGGAGTCAAACATTCGGTATTTCGGTGACTCCAAAATTCCAAAACTATTTTGTTTTATGATAATTACACGAGAATTGCCCGGTTTTGTTATTGGTACAGAATTACTCACAAATTACACATCATTAGTTTTCTAGTTGTAATTCGAGTAGCAAACAACCTGCACAAACCAAGAAGTTCACTAGAAAATAATAGATAGGTATTGGCAGATTTAGGTACAAACAATAGAGATAGGTCGTACATCAAACAGAAAGTACTAATTGTATAGCTTTAGCATGACTACCAATAGCTTAACCGGTAGTTAAGTTTAATCTTCCTTTGAACAATCGGCCCTTAGAGATAAATACCGGACAATAAAAGTCAAAAAGAAGTCTTTATCTGAAATATTACAGAATGGGGCCTGCATTTCAGAGATTACAGAGAAAGTATTATGAGTGCATGTTGTGAAACGTACCAATAAATAATAACACGATGGGTTAATTGGTTTATAAATATAATTTATGGTCAATGAAAGAGAAATATAATGATTTCTAGTGTTCATTAAAAATATTAAAAACCCTTCATCGCTGTGATAAAGGGTATCTTTAAATTTTAATGATAATTTGAATGGGATAATCACTTATTTATCGGTAGAAGATAGTTCAATTGACAGCAGATAGACATAAGATGATATAAGTTTGAATCAGAAATCGCTTTCAGTATGTAACTTGACTTTTTTAATCTGTGTGAGGGAAGCGTTTACTGCGTGGTTTTGCGGGGTGGTTTGACATCACAAAAGGTGTTAAGCAAGGTTGCGTAATGTCACCATGTTTATTCAATTTACAAATGGATAATTTTATGCAAAAATTTGAAAGAGGTGGGATTGGGCGCGAAATTGAGTAATCTGAAAGCATGTTGGCTGTTGTAGGTATGCTGATGATGCGGTGCTGATTTCTAACAGTATGGAAGATCTACAGTGTCTCATGTCTAGGATGAACAAAGTGTGCATGAAGAATGAGTAAATGATGAATGTAAGTAAGTCAAAAGTCAAGGTGTTTGAAAGAGAGAGTACGAAAACAGTGTGCAAGATAGTTGTGAATGATCAAGACTTGGAGCAGGTGGATGAGTTTGTGTATCTGGGTAGTATGTTTACGAGAGATGGGAAGACTGATAGAGATAATGAAAGAAGGGTAAATGCAGGTAACTCCGTTAATGGAGGACTGAATGCTGTTGGCGCTAATAAAAAAGATGTCAAAAGAAGCGAAGCTAGCAGTCCACAATGGAGTCCTGGTACCTACCCTGATGTATGGCAGTGAAGCATGGAGCTGACAGAGGAAGGATGAAAATAGACTGAATGCTATTGAAATGAGATCCCTGAGGCGTGTGTGTGGTAAAACCATGTGTGATCGTGTGAAAAATGTGGAAATCCGTAAAGAATGCAAGGCAGATGTAAGTGTAATGAGTAAGATTAAGAAAGGGACCCTCAGATGGTTTGGGCATGAGAGCGAATGAACAAACAGTAGTGTAAGAAGAATATATGACGCAAATGTGAATAGTCTGGAACTTTTGGAACCAGTTACTATTAGGTCCTTACATATGAAATTGGCGTTTTGCCGTACTGGCAACTTTGATCTCAAATATCTTCTCTTTGGTTAGGAATTCCAAATTCAAATTTATACAGTTATTTACTCATGTATTTGTGTTTCGAAAATTATAATTCATTTGTTTTTTCCTTAATTCTTTTTTTTCTTTGCGTCACTTAGTTTACAAAATGGAAAACTTGAAATATCGCGTTATTTACGAGTACGAGTTCCACCGTGGCACCAGTGCTGCAGAAACGGCTCGAAGGATTAATGATGTGTATGGCGACGGTGCCGCAAAAGAAAACACAGTGCGTTTTTGGTTCCAACTTTTTCGTACTGGAAATTTCGACCTGCAGAACAAGCCCCGTGAACGGCCGGAGACCAAAGTTGATCATGAAGAATTGAAGGCTATTGTGGAAGCGGATCCATCGCAAACCACGTCCGAGATAGCTGCAGGCTGCGGTGTTAGTGATAAAACTGTTTTAATCCACTAGAAGAAAATTGGGAAGGTGAAAAAGCTTGAAACGTGGGCACCTCACGAATTGAGTGAAGCAAATCAACAAACGCGCGTTAGAACGCTGGACCACACGCTGCACAACAGTCGGCTACCAAATTAGAGGAGCTTCAATTGGAATATCTAAGACATCCACCGTACTCTCCGGACCTTGCCCCAACAGAATACCATTTTTTTCGAAATTTGGATAACTTCTTGCGAGGGAAGAAAATCAACTCCGATGGGGCAGTCCAAACCGCCTTCAAAGATTTTATTGATTCCCGTCCGAATGGTTTTTTTGGTAAAGGGATCGATGAACTTACCTATGGGATGGCAAAAGTGCATATATAGCAATGATACATACTTTGATTAAATAAATATATTATATTTAATTAAAAAAACGACTTCATGTTCCTCCCAAAAAAAAAGCCAATTTCATATATAGGAACCTAATATTTATCACGCATGATTACGGACAAAATTGAAATCTACAACTATTTTGAAGCATACTGTAATACCAGCTCGTAGTGGAGTGAAGCTGGCAACACGGTATCGCTTCCAAGTACATAAGCACACATTTCACCACTAACAATTACACATCTGCCGGATCTGCCCTGATGATGGACGCTGCAACGCTGTAGAAAACATTGACTAAAAAGAAGGAGGTAGCGCAACACGGCGTAACACCCCAAAAACAAATAATGAAGTATGGGTTATTGCATTATTACAACTTTTAAAGTATCGATATTCTTCAAAGCTAAGTAGACCTCATTATCAAGATGGCATTTCCTTCAACAGCCTCCCGCGGCCGTGGGCACTGGGCATAGTGGGCAGGTCCAGGCACAAAGGGCAAGGGGGAGATATGATTATGGCCGGCTAATAACTCTCCCGCGGGGAGGTAATTGCTTAATAAAGACGCTAAACTGATGTATCGATCCGGTGGGCTTAACAGCGCCCATATAAATACTGCTTGTACAGGAAATACTCCAAGAGTTACTGAAAGACCGCATTGTAACGTTTTGTTGGATGTTGTAAAAGGTTGCGCACAGTGCAGCTGGATAATTCTTTTAAATTCAATCAATGAATCATTTTATCAAGTTTTTTTACACATAATATTAGTGTTAAAGTTTATTTATAAACAAGTTCTGCTTATTACGCATGACAGCTGTTTCGCCTTTTAGAACACCGGAAAAAATGGTGTTCTATAAATTAATCTTGACAACAATAAAAAAATCAGAGTATGCAATTCACACGCAGTAGAAGTGAAACTAGAAAGCCGCTAGATGTCGCTTTCTTTTCTTTTGCCAGTTTATTTTAAAATGGTTTGAAGATTGGATATTGATTTTACAAAAATAAAAATGTTTATTTTTTTGGATTTGGTAGGTTTCGAACCTCCGTTCGCTGGATGTCTCTCTGGGCGCTGAGAGTCAGGCGCTTCATACCGCGGCGCTATTGGAGGTCCGTACTTAGTCGTGAATTTACCACATTATATTAGAACCGAGGACCGTTAAAAATTACATTTTGTGACGCATTTCCGTTTCATCGGAATTTTAAATCACTAAAAGGGCTAAAGTAGTTTCACTTCAAAAAGTTAGAAAAATAGAACGAATCTTCAAAATGTTGTTGCTGTCTTAGAAGGAAGTTTGTCACAATGGTAACTGTGGTAAAATTGTGCGCAAATTAATGAATCTTTTTTATCGACACAACAATTGTTCAATTCAACAAAATATTGATGCTGCTTTAAAAGGAAGTTTGTCGTGATCAAATTGTACTCAAATTCAATGCTCATTATTTCAAAGATAATGCTGTAAACAATTAATATAAAATGACATTATAGTGTAAACTTATTTGATTGTTGTAAGGATGTTTATGATAATCTGAATCACAACTTCTTTTCACAGGCTTTTATCAGGACAATGTACCCCTTTTACCTACAGGCTTCAGCCCGGAACTGCAATCGTAATTCCAGCTTCTGAAGCCATGTGACCTTTTTCGACTACGTTTTACGTCAATCTCCCCCTAGATTTTCAGATTGGTTATTTGGTATTTTTCGCTCATATTAATATTACGATCAAGATTAATGGAGTGTTTTTATTTTTTTAAATATAGCACATTTCTCATGTTTGGCCAAAGGGAAAAGAACTTCTAATTAGTAATTTGAATGAATTCAGGGTTTTTGAGGATGCGCAGTTTAAATTTGGGTACAGGATTTAATGCCATAATGCAAAAACTATAAGAAAGAACCGGGCTCTCAATGTTTTAATAATTGAATAAGAAGATAATATTAATAATAAATAACAACACACAGATGATAAAAAAGGTAGCGGTCGCAACTGGCGATTCAATCCAGGATCCCTGTCTAACTGGGACAACACTTTAGCCTCTGAGTTATTGAGACCCGAGTGTTTTCTCACACTTAAGAATTACGTATATTAATTACCCAAAATTAATTCGCATATTTTTTCGTCGTAATTTTTAATCGTAATTCTTAAATTGAAAACTGAAACCAAATAATCAGGTCACAATAGCTCACCGGTTAGAATGTTATCCCGGTAAGATAAAGGTCCTGGGTTCGATTCTCAGTTGCGACCGATACCTTTTTTTTATTTTTTGTGACTTGTTCAGATTTATTAATATTATCTTATTCTTTGTGGTTATTTCCTTTTGGGGTATTATGCCGTGTTGCGCTACCTCCTCTTTTAGCCAACGTTTCGGACAGCGTTATAGTGTCCATCATCAGGGCAGATGTGTGTGTGACACATCTGCCCTGATGATGGCCACTGTAACGCTGTCCGAAACGTTGGCTAAAGGAGGAGGTAGCGCAACATGGCATAATACCCCAAAAGGAAATAACCATAAAATTTTTGGCCGTGAAAATCTAAAATCATATCTATCTTATTCTTTAATTAAATATTACATCGTGGGATAATTACTACAACTGGGTAACTCCGAAATCAGCGTTTATGAGTTACACACTAAAAGCATAACTCTATTTTACTACAAACAGAAAAGTCGTAACGCATTAGAAACGTCAAGTTATATTAATATGTATTTTGTGGGTATCTCAAAAAAACCATTCTACAATTCTAGTTACCACAAGGGTTTTTCTTGGATTTTTCCATGTTTTAATTAGGCAACTAGACTTAGCTAGTTGTAGCACTAAAATTTTAGAAATTGCTTAAGTTGTCTTCAGTGCATTTTGAAGTAACAACTACTAGGTAAGTCGTTCCATTTTTATAAATAAATTTTTCAAAAGAAGCAAACACATTGTGACTTGACATTTTAAATAAATAAAAAGAAAACACTTTGTTTACGTCACTTTATTGATATTTCTTCCGTCTACCGGTTTCGGTACCTCCGTACCATCATCAGGACTGAAAGTATTTTATATTCAGTCCTGATGATGGTACGGAGGTACCGAAACCGGCAGACGGAAGAAATATCAATAAAGTGACGTAAACAAAGTGTTTTCTTTTTATTTATATAAATAAATTCTTTAAAAAAATGATTAGGCGTTTTCTTATTTCCAAAACATAAATATTACCGTTCCCAACATATCAATCTACGATTTCACCATACTTATCAGTATGAATATATAATAACCGATTCATCAGATTGATTACCATCATAAAATTCAATTTCCGAAATATTGAAAACTAAAAATTTGTTTTCAGGTCCTGACACAACCACTCGATTCAAAAAGACTAGAGTCGTTTGCCGGTAAGTCGGTGAGTACTTATGAAGGTACGTTAAATCGGCGATTAAATAATAAGTCTGAAATATTTCTCTCCTCCTAACAATGTGCGGAGAAATGCGATCGTGAATGTCATAGGGCATAGAATCGGCTCCTTTGAGGAAATTAATTCCTCTGCATTATTGAGACTGCCATAGCTGTGAATTATTAATAGCACGAGATCGTGGGTCGAGAGTCAGGACTCGGCTGGGGACTTACTTACCAATAAAAAATGGATTGGAAACTAAAGCAGTGGTGAAATGTACCTTACTACTTAACTGGCAGGAGTGCATAAACGAGTAAGATTGAGACAAAACTTCCACGGAATTTTAAAAAAGCTCCACCGTGAATTCAACAAAGAATGAAACATAGCTTTGCACTTCTGTATGTCATGTTTTTAATGAAAGATAGAAGTACAAGCAAGATTATTATGGGACAAGCGACACAAAAATAAGTGACTTGGAAGGTGCGGTCGAAAGGATTGTGCAGTAAATCTTTGAACTTGAAGTATTTGTATCAAAACATGAAATTCTTTTTTTTTAATTGATTAAACAACAATTAATTTTTTAACACAGACAAATGAATACCATTTTAAGGTAGACCTTGCGTCCAAAAAAATAATTTCGTCTTCTTAAAATCAAAACCGAAATTTTCTCTGAAATTATAGTATTATTTGTAAGTAGATACTTAAATAGGTAACCTACCTAATTATAAACCAAACATTTAGTGAAAAAAAAATTAAATAAGTATTCATCATTCACAACTATGTTGCATACTGTTTTCGTACTCTCTCTTTCAAACACCATGACTTGAGACTTACTTACATTCAAATGCCGGTAACTCCATTAATGGTGGACTGAATGCCGTTGGCGCTAATAAAAAACTGTCAAAAGAAGCGAAGCTAGCAGTCCACAATGGAGTCCTGGTACCTACCCTGATGTATGGCAGTGAGGCATGGAACTGGCAGAGGAAGGATGGAAGTAAGCTGAATGCTGTTGAAATGAGATCCCTGACACGTATGTGTGATAAAACAATCTATGATCGTGTGAGAAATGTGGATATCCGCAAAGAATGTAAGGCTGATGTAAGCAAAATGAGTAAGATTAAGAAAGGGACCCTCAGATGGTTTGGACATGTAGAGCGAATGAACCAAGATAGTAGTGTAAGAAGAATATACGACGCGAATGTGAATGGTAGAAGAAGTCGGGGTGGCACGATCAAGTGAATCACATACTTGAGTCGGGCCATGTCAAGAGTCAGAATAATAGAAGAGAATGTATGAGACGATGTATGAATGTGAGTGAGGCAAAGAGTGTGTGCCAAGACCGAGTTGTTTGGCGGTCCGTCCTCTCTGCCTACCCCTGCGGGGAAACGGCGTGATGGTGAGTTAGTTAGTTAGTTAAAATGAAATAAGGATTTTTACAATTTGTCCAAAGTAACATCACAATGACCATTCGTTTCCCAAGCTTTCTTCTGGCAGGTAGATAGGACAACTTGTAGAAGGATCCACGCTCATGAGAACCCTGGCGGGATTAAATGGCTGTATCCAATACGTCCACCATATTGAAACGGAAACGGAGCATTCAAACATGTATACAGACCTTTGACGATTTGGTCGAAGATACAGGCAGACGAAATTGGAAACAGGCCTTCACTGCGCTTTGTCAAAAATTTGTCCAAGAAGTCTTTTATATCATTAAATATGGAAACATTTTTCACACTGAAAAAAAAAAATCACGCAATATGTAGCCTTGTCATATTTTTTTTATGTTGGTAGTTATTTCAAACCTTCATTCCTCACAGAGAGTTTAAAATGGTAGCGGGGACCTAGATATACTCGTAGCAAACAAAAAACTGCGCAATTTTTGTTTTTTTTTTTTTACTTGAGCTCCACACAGGAGGCCCTGAGGAAAATAATTTCCTTCAGGGCCTATGTCATTTTTGGGGATGCTGTGTGGAGGTTTTTTTTAAGGAAAGGAAGGAGGGGAGAGTTCTGGGAAGGAAGAGGGTTTTAGGGGTGGGTAGGAATCTGGGGTTCAGTGTGTCCTGGTCATCCGCCTCCAAAACCTAGACAAACCTCACCCCATGAACCCGGGCACCCCTGCTAAATCACCAAACGTAGCGAACCACTTGGGGTGACCTATGGCAGAGGTGTGGAGGCAAATGTCATAACGCTAGAACTAAACTGTACATTTGCATACAAATCAAATCCACACCGCCCGCTTGCCAGCCCGCTCGTCCACCACAAACGACATTCTCGTTTATATTTCAACCAATCTACATAAAACCTTGACAAATTGTAGATATACCAAAACCTTCCTCATGAATCACTCTATTGGAGAAAACAGCATGAAAATCCGTTCGGTAGTTTTTGAGTTTATGGCGAAGACAGACAGACGCGGCGGAGGAATTTAATTTATAATAATATGTAGAGATCAAAAAGATGGAATAACTTCTAGCTTTGATATTGCATCATCGTCTCAAGGATTTAGTATTCGTATAGCTGCCTTGTGATGCGAGTCTATTATTAGTATAGTCAACTACGTTGTCAACAAGACAAATCACACTCATTAGCGCCAGAAGGTGACTTAAGAGCGTTTAACCAGCCAGCGGACGAAAATCCACATTTCGTCGAAAGTTGTTCTTCCGATCGTGCAGGGCGGTTACAATGAGAAAGATTAATTATTCTCCGTACCAGCTTTTTTAAATTATAACTCAATATCGAATTTATTTCAATTCAAATTAGCTTTAATTTATACCTTCATCCAAAAATTCTGAAAGGCGTGATGATAAAACTATTAAAATAGTGTACTTTTGTAGTTATTTTTTGATTATAAGTATTTATCATTTTTCAATAATGTCTAAATTTATTTAAGAATGTTAAAAAAATCTGAAATACATTAGTTTGTAAGTGCGCAAATAAATACACAAATGGACCAATTTTCATCAAGAAACACATGTACGTACATATTTTTTAATGATTTTAATGAAACTAAAATTAAAATTCTAATACATAACTCTGCTAGATAATGTATTGATTTATTTTACTGCATGATTACATTATTTGAAATGGGTGTGGTATAATACAAAAACTTTTTTGAAAATTTAACAAATCTGCCAACGACCTATGGAATAACCTTATTATACTAAAAATTAAAAAAAAATCTAAAAATTTATTACATAACTTCACTAGATAAAAGAACAATCTTTCGAAATCCATTTATAATTTTTTGTGGAAAAGAGTCAATACGTCTAAAAACTTTTTTGAAAATGACGTATTTCCGGCTTTCTCTGGTAATGCCCTCTTAAACAAACTTTTTGATCATCCAGACTAGAGGAAACCGAGTTTTAGTCTGTTAGTAGCTCTTGTTTAAATATTCGAGGGCTCAAAGAAAATATAAAAGTTCAAGAAGATTAAAATCTTAAAATAAAGGAATTATTTTATTATGTCACCTTGACTTCAATTAATTTTCGGAAAAATCTTTTCGAAATGGGTTTCTGAAACTGCGAATGAAACGTATATAAATTAATTTCTATACATTCTTTTGACTGCTAACTGGCATTTAACCCGTGTAATCACAGGAGACCAAATTTGTCCCAACTCATGTAGTTCTCATATAAATCGTTGTATCTCCCTTACCGTCTGTCATGGTGAGAAATATGACCTAAACGGTGCTAGGATGAGAAAACTCCATGCTTTATATTGAAATCGAGAATTCAACACTAGAAAAATTTTAATATGCACCTCTATGAAAACTAAGTTTCCAATAGAAATTTGAAAAAAAACGAATAATTTTTTTATTCATTATTTCTTTGTGGAACGACAAAAATGAGGGTTATAATAACGCTTATAACAAATTTGCCAAATAAAAAATGTGTGTGTTTTGTACCTTCATTTTAGAAAAATAAAACAATTAAACATAACGCCATTTTTTAATTTTTTTATGTTTGTATAAAAAAATTGATTATTTCGGTTACTTTTGGAAATATTCCATTATCTATAGGTACTTTATTGGAAAGTGTAAATTTTCTGACCTTCTAACATTAAGAGCGCATTACCAGAGAAAACCAGAAATATGTCATTTTCAAATCAGATTTTAGACGTATTGACTCTTTTCCACAAAAAATTATAAATGGATTTCGAAAGATTGTTCTTTTATCTAGCATTTGCATGTAATAAATTTTGAGAAATTTTTTTAATTTTTAGTATAATAAGGTTATTCCACAGGTCGTTGGCAGATTTGTTAAATTTAAAAAAAAAGATTTTTTATTATACCACACCCATTTCAAATAATATAATCATGCAATAAAATAAATCAATACATTATCTAGTAAAGGCATGTTTCAGAATTTTAATTTTAGTTTCAATAAAATAATTAAAAAATATGTACGTACATGTGTTTCTTGACGAAAATTGGTCCATTTGTGTATTTATTTGCGCACTTACAAACTAATATATTTCAGATTTTTTTTAACATTCTTATTAAATTTAGACATTTTTTAAAAATGATAAATACTTATTATCAAAAAATAATTACAAAAAGTACATTATTTTAATAGTTTTATCATCACGCCTTTCAGCATTTTTGGATGAAGGTATAAATTAAAGCTAATTTGGATTGAAATAAATTCTATATTGAGTTATAATTTAAAAAAGCTGGTACGGAGAATAATTAATATTTCTCATTGTAACCGCCCTGCACGATCGTAAGAACAACTTTCGACGAAATGTGGATTTTCGTCCGCTGGCTGGTTAAACGCTCTCAAGTAAGCGCCGAGAAATTTGAATACCAGGTATTTTACAAAACGGTTGCTGTTTCCCCCCCCCCTTCCCCCCTAGAATTTTCGGAGAGTTTCAACTCCTATAAGAAGATACTTATCAAAATTTAGAGCGTGCCAGTGGTTGATATTTATATTATTTTAAAAGATATTTGCACTGGTGTCAAAATCCAGCAGGAAATAACTTTATATGGACGAAACGCCGCTCGTGTTTTCTCTTAATAATTGAATTAGTTGTATAATTCGTTATTTGTAATCAATCAACAAAATTTTGTCAAAGAATGATCCAATCATTATACTACAAACTAGTTTGATTAATTCATTGCTAATTTGGGCGAATATCCGACCCAAATAAATATAATTCCATTATGAACGCTGACAAGTTTACACGATGTTTTTATGTAGCCTATAGCAAATCACGGCCAACGGGCCTTTTGCGGTAGCCAGCAATGCCATAGGAAATTGGATTATTTGCGGTAAGATCTGATGCTTGTGATATGGGAACAGCCAGAGTCGGGTGAAGAGAGGGTCAACGGGCGTTAAAACTGCAAAAGAATCAGTTTGGTTTTCTAAGAAAAAAATATTTCATTACTATATGGCAGAATCTATTGTATAGTAGAATATTGATATTTCACTCCATGTTCCTATTTGAACAGCTACGGTTGTTCCCACTGTTGGACGGTAAGGTGGCATACATTAATTACGTGAGCTCAAAAGGGGTGGGGGGGGGGGGTCCAGCAAAATCTCACGTTACTTGAAAATAATATACGAATGTATCTATAGATTGAAACCAAAACTGCTCATGCAATTAATGAATGCCCCTAATCTAATGCGCGTTCAGTGGCGTAGCTAGCATGGGTGGCACCCGGGGCGGATGTTACCCCTCGGGGCGTGGTGTCACCCCCCCCCCCCCCCGCCTATTGAAGTTGACTTGAGAAAAAATTCAAAACGCAATTGGTCCATCCCTGGGGGGGGGGGAGGGGGGGTGGCTGCTAGAGAATTTCAGATGACTCCAGATACTAATATCTACAGCCTGTATGTCGGACTATGTTGACTAATATCTACAGAGCATAGGTTGAACTAATATCTACAGAGCGTAGGTTGGACTAATCAGCTAAATGTGTCCAATAGTCCGATATTAGGGATTTTTACATGCATACTTACATAAATTTAGTTTTTTAAACTGCATACGCAATATTACGTTATTCCAATATGCTATACATAATTGCAAATCCAACCTCTGCCAGTGCTGTAGATATTCGTCAACACTTTGGTTCTCATAGATATTAATCAACAGTTTGAGCTGTAGATATTCGTCAACACTTTGATTCTCATAGATATTAGTTCGATTTTTTCAGTTTTTGGAATTCCTGTAGATATTAGTAGACGCCTCCATTTCAGATTTCTCCACATATACGCTATATTCGCCTATAAGAAGACCTGAACACAAAATTCGGGGCACTCCACGGTGAAAGAAAAGAACAGACCGTGTTCATGTATACAATAATTTTTACGAAGGATATTGGTGACAATATCCTTCGTAAAAAATTTCTACGGTCGAGTGTCACCCCCCTTACGAAGGATATTGTCACCAATATCCTTTGTAAAAATTATTGTATACATGAACACGGTCTGTTCGCGTTTTCATCCCGCTACAAAACAACCTTCAATAAAATATTTACTAAAACCTAACCTAACCTTGGATTAAGATTTTTTCGGTTAGGGTAGGTTAGGTTAGGTTTTAGTAGATATTTTGTTGGGGGATATTTTGTCGGGGATATTTTGTCGCAGGTTGAAAAGTCGCGGAACCCTATTGGACACGTTTTCGATGTAGGTAGGTAGTTATTGATAATCGCTTTTACAAAATCACAAAACAAAACAAAAATTTTATTCGTAGACTTTTATGATTATGGTATGAGTAAGTGAGCGTAAGCCTCATTATACACTTTTTTGAAGACGGAAGATTTTTTTAAATATTGACTGTTATTGCTTCATTGAAATGCTGTGAGAAACTGGTAAGTCTTGCACACAAGAGCGAGTCGTAAAAGTTTTTTTTTTACCGGGAATCAGTGTTTTTTTTTTTTTTTAATTACATATATTTTAATAAGCAAATAAAACTTCAGGCGTGAAGAAAAGTGTCCATTACTTTAGGTGCGTTAACTTGTCCCGGATCTGTAAACCACATAAGTAATAACAACAATATGGCAGTAGAATAAGCCACGACTGCCTTGAAAGTGTCTTCAAATCAAGTTCACCTCGGTCCAAGCCAGAACCCACAGCGGGCGTGATCTTATATGGACTCTGAAGAATTTCATCTCATGAGAGTATAAATACTAACGAAGCATTTCATTCAGGAAACCGTCATGTTGTCACAAGCCATCACCAGTTTCCAGTGAAATATAAAAGAAATCGTTTCTTTTTTGTTGGTTAGAAAATTACACCAGTTGTTATGTGTCCACCACATTGCAGATACAATTGCGAGATAGCTCTACAAGTTAGTAATTGATACAAATTTGATATTAATTACAGTGTTAACTAGAATTAACCGTAAATCACCTCAGAAGATGATCAACGTGAGAAATGTATCTACTTAAGCTAAAAAATGCAAGGAAAAGTGCTTAAAGGAAGATTGTTTTCATACAAAACTGAGTAGATATCTCGTCCACCCTCCGGGTTTTAGCAGTCTCAGTGATTGTGCTTGAGTATCGCCAACTTTTAGATTTGATAGGCATCAGGAGGTCTAGCATGGACGATCGATACAACCCAATATCAATACGATACTGACCAAACCCGTAATCTATGGTCAGATATCAATATTTGCGAGCACGGTCAACGATTGGTAAGAGATATTCCGACCGACGGCGACGCGACTATCGATAAATTTAAGCCCGGACTCCACGTTATCAGATAAGTTTCAGTTAACTGACAATAAACGCATATTTATAATAATTTTATTCATTATGTAAAATTACTGGATTTTTAAGGAACGGTTTGAACTAACGAAGCTCTTAGAATTGAAAGAAGTCGTATACGCGATCCATAGACTTAAATAATGCATCTAAGACGCGATCAATTTATTCCGTACGATCTTTTATAAAAGAATGTAGTTGAAATAAGACTAAAAACCTCATTAATTAATTAACTCCAGTTTAGTGTCAAAAAGTAATTGCGGACTACCAATGCATATTTAGGTTAGTATTTCAAATCAGCATTGCCAATTTATTCACATTTTCAAGTAATTGATTGGCGTTTGACGTTTTCTTATGTGAATTCGTAGACAGATCCACCATTACGGCCGGCGTAGTCCAGTGGTAAGGCTCTTGACTCGCACTCCGAAGGTCGCGAGATCGAATCCCGGCGTGGCAAATAAATTTTATTTCACAATTTATTCATTTAAAAATAATATATAGTATATTTGCGGCACGTTCCAGAGTGGAAGATACTTTCAGTATCGCCCTGGTGTAAGATCACCATTCAGAATTGAAACGTTGCTTGAAATGGCTTCTGCCGTGTTTGGTGACCAGATCTGAATAGCCAGGTACTTCCCCACCTTCCTCTTCCCTATCTCCTTCCCCTCCCCACTACCTTCTGCCTCACAACATAGCCCAATTGGGGATACCATAGTCCCACTGGCTCCAGACGGGAGCAGTTGGGACTCTTGTGCGGTATTCAAGTAAAAAAAAAATGAATAAAAATAAAATAAAATAAAAAAAATCTTGCTAGCGTATACCGATTTCTTATTTATTCCTTGTCAAAATCGGTTTGGTTGTTAACAGTGAAACCGTGCTCGGCACACCGATATAAAATCATCGGAAGTTATGCCTATCGATCTGAAATTGTAATGTTATCGATTTTTTTGTGCGTGACCCCCAAAAGAAGAACAGTAGAGTACTGATACTTCCGAATTATTTATTTCTTCTTCAATCGCTTCGAGTGACAGCTTTGCATCCCACGTGAAGATTTTAGATTTTACAAGAAGGTATTTAATAATGTAAAATTAAAAATGAAACGAACACAACAATACCTGTATTATTATGAATCAATAAAATCAGAAAACAAGATAGCCAATCTCGTCTTTTACTATGCAGTTCGACAGAATGCGACTATTATTTTATTCAAATTACTTCGAGGTATTTGCTGTGGAAGACATTGGCATAAATTAAGAAAAGACGTGTTCTCACAACACGCATAAGTCATAGAATCAAATCGTCACGGATGGGACTTAGAAATGATTTGAATCGTAGAACTGGGAGATGGAGGGACACGATTCGATAGAATGAACATCTGAATCAGATCAGAGATACATGAATAATGCAACGAGGGATGCATCTCAATCATGCATCACGGAGAGATCAGTTGTTGAATGTTGAACTGCAGGTTAGAAACCGAAAAGGGTTCCTAAACTCAAAGTTCAAATCCGTTCATGTGTGAGACAGGAAGACATAAAAGGGTCTTAGTCTAAATTTTCTACAAATCTTATGAATAAATAAATATATTATAGTATCGGTCTGCTTACAGTTTGCGTAGTGGATTAGTGGTTCGTTTTAAAACATAAACAATACCGCAGATTCCATAAGTTTTTTCTTAAATAATATCTTTTTTTTTTACGCGTTTAAAGTTCTGTAAATCTGTCTGTTATCAACTTTCTTTAAAATGTCGATTATACTAATCCCAGCGAGAGATCTTACCTGACGTCATCGTTCTAGTATCTTTTGACTTTTTCGTTTTCATGAGAAGGAAGAGGACTAGTTTATATTCGTTAAGAGCGTTTAACCAGCCAGCGGACGAAAATCCACATTTCGTCGAAAGTTGTTCTTACGATCGTGCAGGGCGGTTACAATGAGAAAGATTAATTATTCTCCGTACCAGCTTTTTAAAATTATAACTCAATATCGAATTTATTTCAATTCAAATTAGCTTTAATTTATACCTTCATCCAAAAATGCTGAAAGGCGTGATGATAAAACTATTAAAATAATGTACTTTTTGTAATTATTTTTTCATTATAAGTATTTATCATATTTCAATAATATCTGAATTTATTAAGAATGTTAAAAAAATTTGAAATATATTAGTTTGTAAGTGCGCAAATAAATACACAAATGGACCAATTTTCGTCAAGAAACACATGTACGTACATATTTTTTAATGATTTTATTGAAACTAAAATTAAAATTCTAAAACATGCGTTTGCTAGATAATGTATTGAATTATTTTACTGCATAATTATATTATTTGAAATGGGTGTGGTATAATACAAAATCTTTTTTGAAAATTTAACAAATCTGCCAACGACCTACGGAATAACCTTATTATACTAAAAATTTAAAAAAATTCTTAAAATTTATTACATGCGAATGCTAGATAAAAGAACAATCTTTCGAAATACATTTATAATTTTTTGTGGAAAAAAGTCAATTTGTCTAAAATCTGATTTGAAAATGACATATTTCTGGTTTTCTCTAGTAATGCCCTCTTAAGTCTGTAGATAATTCAATGTAGACCGTTCTTTGGTAATTCTTATCATTCCATTACTGTTGGCTACGACAATTGGCCCCCCGACATACTATACACAATATGCAGTCGGTTTAGGGAAATATGCTATACCTATTACACAAAATATAACTGTTTGTCGCCGAAGGGGTGTGCAGAAAAGATGTACCACCGAATAACCAAAAAATTAAACATATTTTTAATTCAAAACTTGAAAACTACTTGTCTGTGTGCATAATTACCAGGCAGCGTATAAGTACAAAAAACGACACTGTAAATTAATAGTTTGATATCCGTTCCAATGTATTAAAAGGTATTTTTGAATTCGAGTTCAGTTTTGAAATTGGTACAAAATGCAGAAAAAAAAAAAATTAATAATTATTATGATTTTGGAGGCCAACTATAAGGGGATCATCTTTCGGGTCACCAATTCATATGTATTATTAATTTGAGATGTAGTTAAAGTCACAAAGCTAGCGGCAAACCGCAAAAAAACTCGGTTAAAAATATTTCGTATCAAATGTATGATTGTGTTATTCCCTCCACTATCAATTACGTTTCAGAAAGTAAATTGATTTCGACAATTTTTAGAATTTAATAAAATAATGTAGGTATCATAAATTACTTACAGTGTTGTTTTTATAAAATGTGGGAGAAGAAATTCATTGCTTAACTCTTTCCACTCTAAGTATTCTTTGTTTTTATTACACCAGCGCTTTAGTTAAGCGAAATTGCGTTTTTCTTTTTTTAAAGTTTTTAGTTATTTTTTGTAAATAAATTTGATATCGGTTTATATACCGCTAATATTTTTTTTTGGTTTGTAATCACTATAATATAAATAGCCAAAAGTTTAAATACTTTTAAAAACTAATGCTTTAAAACTGTTTGGCACCACTGTGTACTAGTGCCTACATCTATATGTTCATGTACTCAGAGCCCAGTGCCATCAGAAAATCACTGTAACAATAATAATTTACTCTAGTGACCAGTATAATTCGCCGGACTCGAAACATAAATTTATTCCAAAATTTATTTGTACAAAAATTGGTTTGTAATAATGTACCTACCAATATAACCACGTACACACAGATTTTCATTATAATCGTTATCCTTTCTTATTTACATACTCTATAAAGTACTTACTTAAACTTTATATATTTTATAATTATATCATTTTTATATTCTTTCATGTATTGCTTTCTATGTTCTATACTTTTTATATTATTTTTATATTCAACTATATTCTTCCATACTCTTATACTCTATAGTCATTTATTGTTTCCATACGTCATTTACATTCTTTTATATTCATTTGTATTATGTATATTTTTATATTTTTATTTTATTTTTTTATATTCTCGCACATTTCTTTATATTGCGTCTGTTAAGAGGTAATAGCACCGGTGAGAAATCTCGACGGTAGGTATTTTAAAAAATTCTCGCTATCGCACCGCGCTCAAAAAAGAACTAGCTATCGATGTGTTGGTGAGACCACGTGAGTGTTTGGCTTGTACACCCTCTCGCCCCCTCTGCACCGTCTTTCGCCTCCACGCGTGCTTGTAGCTTGTAGCTCATTGCATATCCAATATTCTGTTTAGATAAAGCATGTTTCGACTTATTTCGTCGCTAATGAAGTTTTTGAATCGGCCTTGCGGTGTGACAGAAAAAGGGCCCATTATTTTTAAACGCACGAGGTCTGCTATTGTCGGTCATTTATAAATATCGTCGATAGGTATTGTAACAATGTCTTCTGTTCACGCTTATTACCGACAAATTACGAATTATTTTACTAGAACTCTATGTAGGTTAGTAGTTTTAAAGTTTTCACTGTATTTGCGTTTATAAATATGCAGTCAAACCAACTACATCGAATTATTACATACATACATATGATTATTCTCTATGATACATTAGTTATTATTGAAAATTAGTATTAACCTCTCAGGCCTCGGGCCTGTTTTTCGAAAAGTCAAAATATTTCCGCTTTCCAATAAATTCCAAATAACTTTAATATTTGTGAACGCATCCGAAAACTAAAAACTGTTTTTGAAAGATGATGAAATAAGCTTTCAAATTTTATAATTCGAAATAAACATATAATTTTGTTTTTATTTTATTAATAACTAGCAGACCCGGCCACACGTTGCTGTGGCTAACGAAACACAACGCCATTTACCCAACCTTTATAAAATCCACACCATCCGCTCGCCAGCTGCCCGCTGCGCGCTGCCCTTTGCCTAAATTGAATATTTGAATTTCTTGGCTTTTCTCTACTATAATAAGCATTTATTATACACATAAACCTTCCTCTTAAATCACTCTATCTATTGGTGAAAACCGCATGAAAATCTGTTGCGTAGTTTAAAAGATTTATGCGCACATATTTTGAGCGACTTCATTTTATACTATGTAATGATGATACCACAAAACTTAAATTTCTACTCATATAATTTGGCACTTACCTATCTTATTAAAAAAAAAACTCAAAAATGCATATGCAACAAAAATGTATTTTTGACCGATTATCTCTATCTCTACATATTATAAAGTCCCCCGCGCCGTCTGTCTGTCTATTCGCGATAAACTCGAAAACTACTGAACGGATTTTCCTGCGGTTTTCACCAACATACAGAGTATTTCGTGAGGAAGGTTTAAGTATGCAATTTGTCAATGATTTGTGTAAATTGGTTGAAACATAACGATAATTGTTAGAAGTGTCGGAAATAAGTCCAGCCGCCTGGTAGCTTTCATCGAAAACGCTGCACAATCCTTTTGGGATATAACAAAACAATTAATGGTGGGATATTCCTCTTTTATAGATCTACAAAAAAGTCCGCGAAGGCATATATCTATCTTTTACGGATAGCTTACTATACACATTATATCTAAAATGCAATTGATAAGAATAATAAGATAAGAAGATAGAATGCGTATAGTAAAAGATAGATATATGCCATCGCGGACTTTTTTGTAGATCTATAAAAGAGGAATATCCCACCAAGCGTTGTTTTGTTATATCCCAAAAGGATTAGGCAGCGTTTTCGATGAAAGCTACCAGGCGGCTGGAATTTTTCCGACACTTCTAACAATTATCGTTATGTTTCAACCAATTTACACAAATCCTTGACAAATTACATACGTAAACCTTCCTCACGAAACACTCTATCTATTGGTGAAAACCGCATGAAAATCCGTTCAGTAGTTTTCGAGTTTATCGCGAACAGACAGACAGACAGACAGACAGACGGAAAGACGGCGCGGGGGACTTTACTTTATAATATGTAGAGATAAAAAAGGTTTAAAAATAGCGTTTTTTTCTAATTAAAATTACGATAACGAAAAAGATAAAAGCACTTACATATTTTATTAGACAATTAAATCTAAATGGATTTATTGTGTTGTGTGTATCATACGTGTGAGTTGACATGTTTGTAAATAATAATGTTTAAAATGTTAGATATATCGCTTGCTGAGGTTTGATTTGTACTCCTGTATTTTTGAGTTTCTTTAAGCAGTAAATACAAAAAAGGATGTGTTAGTTCGTTCAAAATTCAATAAAAAATGTTGGTCTTTTACCTATAGATAGATTTACCTACACATTTTTTTTAAATATTTATTACAGTCAGTTTGAAATAAAGGAAACAAATATATAATTTTTTTAAACTTCAAAACTTTTTATTTTTATTTTCAACTTTATAAAACCTTAAATTGTAATATTTAATTACATGAAGACAATATTAGCGAAACTTCAACCCAAGGCTTCAGGCCCAACTTCATAGTACAAAAAAAAAGTGCAAAAATCACTTACTTCGCAATTTTTGCAATAAAATAAAAGCACTTAGAAAAAAAACCAACAACGCTAAAGGCTTTGTACCAGTTCACATAAGGAAAAAGGTTGAAGCAAACGTTTTACGTATGAGAAAAGCTATAGTTTGAGCAGTAAATTACAGAAAAGAGCAAGAAAACACGGCACAAAGTGATAAAGTAAAAAATCTGAAAATGGACAAAAAAATGCCGCAAACCATGTTTTTGGTGATCATACAAAATGTTCGTCATACTATTGCAAGTCGGAGAAGTATACTAATGATCCAAATTTAGTAAGCGATCTTCAAGATTGTGGAACAGGACTGATATTCAACAATTATTGTCGTCTCTAATAGCAAATGCAGAAAGTCTTATTATTAACGTGACAAATAACACTGTGGAGCAATTCAACAACGTTATAGCCAAATTTATAGGCGGAAAAAGAGCAAATTTTACAAAAATGGGATAACTTCAGCAGTTGAGCTTCTTGAGCAGTAACTTCGTGGAATAGTGAAATGACAACCCATTCACGAATACAAAAAAAATCCAAGGCCACAGTCCTGGCAACTACACGAAGCATTTTATTGAAAGAAAACGACGTTCGAAGGAGACAATACAGAGGTGTCGAAAAATAAAACTAAGGTATTACGAAAACACGACAGAAAAGAGAAAAAAAGTTACAGGGCCTGATGAAAATTATGGTCAATTGGAATTAGATCCAGATATGCCAGCTGAATTATTTGAAACGATAAAGAGGAATTTTTCAAAGAATTATCTCCATCGAATAAGGATGAACTCGAAAGGAATACGGTGGGCCAAAGCAATAATAATTTGTGGACAATTGAAAGCCGTAAGCGGCTTACAGCTTCTAACTTTGTTGGAGAAGTTGTTGGACATCATTGGAGAAGCTGTGTGGAGGGTATTTTTAGGATAAGGAAGGAAAGGAAGTTTTGGGTAGGGAAAAGGTAGGTAAAAGTATGAAATGATGGTGGAGAGTCCAGCTGTAGAGATCAAAAGATCTTCCTCTTCCAGTTTCTCCCAATCCGGCCCGCCACGCAGTAAGTGGACAAAATTATCCGCCACCAAAACCCATGCAGACCTCATCCGTGAACCCGGGAACCCAGGCTCTGTCACCAAACATAGAGGACCACTTGCGGTGACCAAGTGGCGGGGGTGTTGGTTATCCAATAAATGGTTCCCGGGGCGATGGTACCTAAAACGCCTCCCAAATTGAAAATTTATTATAGTACTTGACATAAAAAAATTTAATTTTGCACAATTTTAGTATGAAAGCTCGGTCAGTATTGGTATACCGCGATGAGTCACTAAACAGAAAAAAAACGAATAAAAAATATCGATTACTCGGGCAAGGACAACACTAGTCTACCGATAAAATTCTTTACATCACTACTTCGCATTATATCCCTTTCCGACCGGCTTCATACGAGCGTGAGTTTGTCTTTAAAAAAATCTTTTCAGAAAATAAATCTGTTTTTGGGAACCACACCGGTGTCGATCGATCGTAGGTAGCTGCTTATGCAGGGCGCTATCACGCGCACATGGTTAAATCAGTAAGTCGCCCAGCCCCAAGAAATCATAATTACGAGCTTTACTGGTGAGGCCCATCAAAATTTTGACATTTTTTCCCGGTCGGAAAGGGATATGTATGTATTTGTCAAAACCCACGTTCCCCGGCCCCCCTCAGGAGAAATGAGCGAAAGGGACACCTGCACGTCGGGCCGAAAATACCTAAATAAAATCTTCGAAATCGATGTTTTGTATTCCCCATTTTTCTTCTCCAAAACTGGACGGATTTAAAAATTTTTTTTCACTAACTGTATTAAAAGAAAATATTCTATGTCGGTACGTTTTGCTTTTTTTCAAAATACATTGTTTAGTTTGTATACTGAACGTTTTTTGACGGCGTTTAAATTAGGCAATTTTATTCATTTTTGGAAGGTCGTAACTTCTATGAGAAGTAAATTATCAAAAAAAACAAAACGTACCGACACGCTAGTGGTCAATATCTATATTATGTAAAAAAAAATTTTGCTCTAGGGTCAAAATCCAGAGAGATAAACGGGGAATACGTTTGTATAGAAAAGCGCAGCTAGTATTTCCTCTTAATATACTAAATACGAAAATCGACCACCACAATACGGGCATGTGCCTAGTATGGTGGTCGAAAAATCCCCAATTTATGTAACGAACCATTTAAAGAATAAAGAAACTTAAAAAAATATATATATACTTTGAAATGACGTTTGTATTGTTACGATAAAATAACATACCATTATTTAAAACTGCATTAAACTGGTAAAAACTAACCGAGACATAATGAGCTTTTATAAATACTTTTCCTTGTTGTGTACAACGTAAACATGTTATATAATAAATTCATAATACGCGAGCAATTTGCATGGAAAATTATGATAATGTGTATAATTTATTTACGAGAGCTTTAATACCGAGTGTTATTGAATCATATGGCAGTGTTGCATGGAACTGGCAAAGACGAAATTATACTGAATGCAGTAGAAATGAGATCCCTAAGGCGTGAGTGTGAAAAGAAAACAATTAAAGCTCAGAATATTCAATAATGGAGTCTCAGAAGGCTCGGACAATGCAAATGGGCGAAAAAAAGAATGTCCGAAGAATATGTGAAGAGCAAGTGAAGGAAGGGAGAAATAAGAATTGCTCCAATTAATATTATTTTTAATTAATTATTTATTTATTTATTTATTGACGCCCTATTGGGCTTTTACATATCAAATACAAATTTCATTTATAACAACAGTATAACACAAATAAAAAAAGATTACAAAATATACAAATAAAGCATAAACTCAATGTAAAATAATAGGAATACATCTAATGCTAATTCCACATGGATGACTTTAGAGAACTCGTAGGTATAACAATTCTTATACCTACGACCAACAAAAACATTAAAAATAATCAAAACACATTAATTTTTACTTAATTACTCGTTGTATGCTTTTGAAATAAGAACAATAAACAAAAGAAAATCGAAATAAAATAAAATGATTTCACATTCATTATTTACATGTAAAAAGTGGTGGACTAATTTGGCTTTAAATGAATCGAAATTTAAAATAAAAATGTCAGCGACATCAGTTAGTTCATTGCCCAACCTGTGTATTCTTTTCATCACAGAATTCGAAGCGAAGTTATTGTTGTAAAATAAAATATTTCGTCTAGTATATTTTGGTGGTATATGTGTAAGGATAACAAGTTTATAGCGTCAGGGCAGTCCAACCTTGAATGAACAATGTTATACAATAAACGGAGATCAAATATTTTTCGCCTTTCAGATAATTTCGATAAGTTAAGTTTACTGCGAAAATTGACATAATTGATTTTAATAATAGGAATACCAATTTTGAAATCAATAAAACGTAAAATTTTTTTTTTGATTTTTTTCAATTTGTAAACAATGAGAGTTGAAATGAGGACACCAAATGCTTGAATTCTATTCAACCTGACTTCTAACCAAAGACGTGTATAGTAATTTTATGGTTATGTTATTAAAGTTTTAGCGATTCTGAGGATAAATCCAATCATTTGTAATCCCTTACTGGTAATGCTAATAATGTGATTCAAGAAGCGTAATTTCGAGTTATAAAATAATAAAACTTTATTTGTTCATATGAAGCGGATACTTTGTGGTGTGACATTATTAATTTAAAATAAAACAATAACTTTGTAAACACCACTTTTATTTTTATACTTTATGCCGACCGGGTTTCGCTACAACCGTAGCTTCATCAGGGCAGTATAATTCTCTACTAACATTAGGTTACATGTGTGTTATAATATATAATGGGCCGGACTCGTCAAGTGTAGGGGGAGGAAGAAGACATAGATGGAGAATTGGGAAGGGAACGGACGTGTTCTTTATCAATAGGGAACAATCTTAGTATGGGACTTTTATTTAAATTTAGTTGATTATTAATTACCTTACTATTAGTGTTTATGGCTTTCCTAAGCTCAAGTGCCTCTAGATTATCCAACCTTACTCCGATATTGTTTTTATGAATCAGTTTGGCGCCGGCTGTTTGGTCAAATTTATGATCTTTTTCGATCAAGTGGTTGGCGAATTCTGAAAAACCCGAGCTGTGTAGACATCTGAGATGTTCTTTTACACGGGTGTGTATGTTGCGCGCTGTTTTACCAATATAAAAAACTGAGCAGTCACTGCATTGAAGCGAATAAATTCCCGAGTGAGATAAGCTATCATCCTTATCCTTACCGTTCATTAAAAGTTTGCCTAGATTATTATTAGTGTAAAATGCTGGTTTGATTTCTGATGGGAGATTTTTAACACTTTTTTGAGAGAAATTATTGATGTACAGGATTCTACGCCATTGATACGGTTGATTATTATTACTTGGTATATTATTATTATGAGGTGGACTGTTGTATAAAAATTTACTTGTGGATAATTTCTTTAATTTTTTATTTAGAATGTTGTCTACTATTTTTGGGTTGTAACCGTTATTTATTGCTATTTGTTTGATCGTAGATAGTTCTATTGCAAAGTTAGTATTTGATAAAGGTACTGTAACTAATATATGTGTCATGGAATGAAAAGCTGAATGTTTATGGGAGTTGGGATGGTTAGATGAATTGTGAATCATTATATCGGTGAACGTCGGTTTGCGGTAGATTTTATATTCAATTTTATTATTTATTATCGATAACGTAAGATCTAAAAAGTTTAAGGTAGAATTGGTTCCTATTTCTATGGTGAATTTAATTTGTTTATGGAAGGAGTTTATTAGCAGCAGGAAGGAGTTTAATTGTCTCTTTGTTCCTAACCAAACACAAAAAACATCGTCAACATACCTCTTCCACAATAATAAGTTTTGTAATAATGGTGATTTACTATTAAAAAAACACTAATATTAAGGTAATTAATAATCAACTAAATTTAAATAAAAGTCCCATACTAAGATTGTTCCCTATTGATAAAGAACACGTCCGTTCCCTTCCCAATTCTCCATCTATGTCTTCTTCCTCCCCCTACACTTGACGAGTCCGGCCCATTATATATTATAACACACATGTAACCTAATGTTAGTAGAGAATTATACTGCCCTGATGAAGCTACGGTTGTAGCGAAACCCGGTCGGCATAAAGTATAAAAATAAAAGTGGTGTTTACAAAGTTATTGTTTTATTTTAAATTAATAAAACTTTAAATAAAATAATTAAAACGAAAAACTACATCTCCAACTTATTTTAACATGAGAGACCTTTTTGGCTTGAATTAATTAAACTTTTTTTGTATGTATCTATGCTATTTGTCTCTTACAAATAATACACAATTAAAATAATAAAAAATTAAACATATTAAAAGGCAAGATAGAGGGTCACCGAGCTATTCCAGGCAGAGCAAGATAGAGATAAATTTACCAGAGTGATCGCTTACGTTGAGGGGACCTGATAGGGCACACGAAGAAGAAGTGGAGGAAAGATGAAGTTGGAGGTGCCCAGAGGAAAACCCAACATCAGGTTAATCAAATAATATAGTCGGATCAAGTCAAGAGTACGAATACTGGACGAAGCAACCTCCAAACGAGAATACGTAAAGTTAAGGAATGCCTAGAGAATCTATAACTTAGGTACTTCCAAATCTTCCTCTTTCACATCTCCTTCCCTTCCCTACGTACGTCAGCTTTACAACATATCCGACAGGGTATGCCATAGTCACAATAGCTCCAGCATGGAAATGTTTGCGATATTCACATTTAAAAAAAAATTAAAAGGAAGGAGGAATAAGACGCTGACGACATTGGTATACATGGTACGATTAAGTGAATCAAATGTTCTAGTCGGGTCATGTCAAGAGTCGGAATACCAGAAGAGGTGAAGCCAGGACAAATTTATGCACCATTATAAACTATCATAATTAAATGTTAATAATGAAATTGTCTTAAGGAACTTCATGCAATTATGGTCTGAACTTCATTTATGCTAATTATCTCAGTCGACTCTAGACTGTGTAATCTCTTACGACCTTTACACGCGTATCGCATAATTCATAGGATACGTCTTTGTGAAATAATGCATCTACATTTATTTTTATTTTGATTACATGTTTCAGTACAAATTATCGTTAAGTGTTTCAAGTTAAAACTATAACCAAAAACTCCTTAAATAAATTGCGTGCATTAAAAATACTTCTTGCTAACCTTGCAACATCGTAATCAATCAAAACAAAGATTAATGAATTGTTTGTCCTATTCCCAATTACTGTCATAGTTTGATAGTAGTTAATAAAGATTAATTTGAGCAATAATTATGAATATTTTATATATTCATTAATCTTCCGAGTCAATTCCTGGCTATGGTTAGTTTTTTACTTGATTTAATAGTACCGGGTGTAATAGCACGGTTAACCAGCGGTTTCGGAGCATATTTAAAGTACAAAAAGGAGATTTAATTTTGCTGTCCGACGATATATTTCAATCACGCTCCTACACGTCGCGACGAGATCACGTGATATGTGCGCTATTTCATGTGTTACCGTGCTGCTGGAACGAGGCGGAGTGCTTATCACGTGAATCACTTCGCTATACCCGAATACTCAATTGGGACGTGTGATGAAATTTTTTTGTTTGTAATTGAAAATAAATATCATCGAACAGCAAAATGACTTTTTTACTGCAAATAAGCTCAGTAATCGCTGGTTAAAATCGGGTATTTGCTTTACACCCTACATGTAAGATAAATATTAAATTTACCCCGGAACAGACTTTGTCTAGAGAGGTGGGTAAAATAAAACTATGTACATAAATGAAAAATAAATAAACGCCCGGGTTGCCGGCACTGAAACCATATTATTTTTATGGAATTTTGTTTTTAAGTTTTTGATTAACATACATAAAAATATTTCCGAAATTTGATATTGAATTATTTTTATTAACACTGTATACAACAGATTAACAACCCCTTCGGCTGTATAAGCAATGTATATATCTTTCCATGAACAATTTTTTTTGTAACTTTTTAATTAGTAATGTTTTCACCCACACGGTCGTTTATCACTTGAATAAAAATTTCAAGACGTTTTTTAGTAAGGCTGAAAAAATAATAGATTAAAAGTAGATATTAGGTATATCTCCCTAAAATTGAATTTGATTTTAAACAAATATTTATTTTCATTTGTATTTTTATTTCATTTTTATTTCTTTCTAAAAATTATTTCTCATTTTAAAGTTATCATACTTATATTTTGGTAAAAGAATTAAATAAATAAAAATTGTGTTTTTTATTCAGATCTCCATTGAATGCATTTATATATATATATATGTAAGGAAATATCTTCCCTTTAAATTTGAATCCTATAGTGTCAGTTAGAATGCAATCATCAATTGTCACTTGTTTTGTTTTTCTATTATTTGATTATAAAATATGAGATTTTGTTAGAAGAAACCATTCAAAGGAAAGTGATATAAATAAACCTCAATGTCGTTTCTTTGTTAAAAAACTTTGCAACACTCGTGTTTTATTTATAAATTAATTGAAAGGAATTAAACCTCTGAACTTATTATATACATTTTTAGTTAATAAAAATTGAAATGGAGTTCTACAAAATAAACTTAATAACAATAAATAAATGCATTTCTATATGATTGTGTGTATAATCTATAGCTATTCATTGATATTTTAGTACTATCTAGTTATTAAGTCGACTAAAATTGTATTATTTGACGGTTTTACTTTTCGGTGTTTTGTTCGACGGCCGGCGTGGTCCAGCGGTAAGGCTTTTGACTCGCAATTCGATGATCGCGGAATCGAATACCAGCAAGGGCAAATAAATTTTATTAGATTAATTCAAAATATTCTAGCTATAACCAGTTTGAAAACATCTTTTGGACAAAGAAATATGAAATTCAATGCGACAAAACTATACAACGCTCTACCAACTCAAACAAAAAAATAACAGAAATAAATAAATTTAAAACAAAAGTAAAAATATGGTTGAGAGAACTAAGTGAAAATGAACTATCAAACATACTGAAGACCATGTAAAGACAACTGGATACTAAATACAAATGTGGAAAAACTACAGGCGGCCTCAGAACAGGAAACCCTAGTGAGGAGGACTGTGAAAAAAAAAACTTTATAATACCTTAATATAATATAATTTATAAATACATTATGTACAAATTTTGCTATAGATAGGTACTAATAATAAAAAAAAATTAAAAAAAATTGTGTTACTCGTATTTCATTCATTTAAAATAATATATAGTGTATTTGCAGCACGTTCCAGAGTGGAAGATACTCCCAGTATTTCCCAAGTGTAAGACCACCATTCAGAATTGAAATGGCTTTAGCCGTGTCTGGTGACCTGATCTGAATAGTCAGGTACTTCCCCACCATCCTCTCCCCACCTCCTTCCCCTCACAACTACCTTCAGCCTCACAACTCACAACATACCCAATTGGGGATGCCAATTGTCACATAAATAATTATGTAACTAATGCAGTTCTTGCTTAGGTGTTTATTTTGTCTATGGTGTTTTTTTGGACACTGGTAATTTTTGGAAAAGAAAGAAGAGCAGTTTTGTTTATGGGCACTTCCTCCCGAGCAGCCATGGACTAGGTTGTTCTGGAATTGGTCACTCACCATAAAGATGTTTAATTTTGAGTTTAAACCATGAGAATCTAAGTAAATTAAAACCTAACCGATCGCGGGTGATTTTTTCGTAACACGCGAGGCTCGTGTACGTATAATGTTAATGGATGACTTGTAAGTCCCATTTTTTTATCGATGTGGTTGACCGACGCCGGCAGTGATATTTTCGGCCTTGCTGTAACTTTAAAAGTGTGATTAGTTGTCCCGGTCAAGGGATGTATTTTGGAAATGGGATTATAAAGAATTCCCGACAGAAAAACGGAGTGTTAAGCCCGTGCAATGATGTTTTCGGTCGTGAGATGCCTAACACGCGATCAGAGTACGGCCGGCAAATTAATCCGAATCGAATCGTGAATTAACAATCCTCACCCGTCCTGCAATCGTGGCTTTGCCAAAATCGGGAAGACGCTGCTTTTCATCGGCCGAGATTATTATTTACTTGGGATAAGTTCGACATCTCATAATCTCGCCACGTTGTCTGGGAGCCTGTTCCTACCTCGTTTGGAGACTTTCTTGGGTCATCATCACATCACCAATCCATCCTCATGGAAAGCCCTAGGCTGGCTTTCATCCAGGCGCGGACTGGAACGTGCTACCCGCAACATTTCTCGATGGGCCGGCTTTCATCCTGGCGCGCACCTCTTCAAGGAACATCATCACGGCATTGTTTAGTTAGATAGATAGTTTAGCGAGTCCATCTGGTACGTATGTTTTTATATGTTTTCCTTTGATACCCTGATGGGAAGTTTGTACACTTCCGTGTTGCTTTTGTGTTCAATACATATTTTTTTGAAAAGTTAATATTCTTTGATTTAATTGAATCCCTACCTACATGATAGAGAATTACTTGGCCCACTATCCCGAGTTTGGATCTCTGCTTTGCCGCCAGGTTATATTTAATACGAGCCTAATTCGTTACACATTGTCTCACTGGCTTCAGACGGGAGCAGCTGATACTCTTGTGAAGTATTCACATAAGTAAAATAATTAAAAAAATTATTCAACGGCCCCCTAAAGCAAAGCACACTCGGTAGGTAAACTTGGGATAAATCTTTCCAGAATCAGAATGATTTGAATAACCGAGCCGTACTATATCTCACCATGCATTATTCAACGTGTCACGACCTTTGATTCGTGATGTGTTCTTAAATTCAAATTGAAATCAGAACATCGCGTCAACAGTCGATTCCTCGAACTATATTGTTCTCCATTTTCTATGTCTATTGTATTTGTGTTTATAGAACTCAAGAGTTTGAAAAGCAGGGTTGACATTATGTTTAAGGTGAAACAATTATGAAATTACATACTTCAATTTAATGAAGGCAGCTCTATCTACATATATATAGCTGTTCAGTCTTAATATCCGGAATAATCCGGAGGGAAAAGTCCGGACGGAATAGTCCGGACGGAATAGTCCGGATGGAATAGTCCGGACGGAATAGTCCGGATAGAATAGTGCGGACTGAACAGTCCGAATGGAATAACAGGACAGAAGAGTCCTTACGGAATAGTCCGGATGGAATAGTCCGGACGGAATAGTCCGGACGTAATAGCCCAGATGGAGTAGTCCGGACGGAATAGTCCGGATGCAGCTATCAAGTCCGAACACATGACCAGCCTAGTGACACGACTACCAATAGGTATACAAGAAAAGAATTTCATCAGATTATACACGGTGCAGGGAAACTATGATTACAAGCGTGAAACCGGTGAATCTACATCAAATTATAGAGAATCCAAAAAACTTTTTTTTTCGATCTGAGCATTTTGATATCGGTATATATATATGTGATTTTACCTTTTCTATTTTCTCGTCAACTAAAGGGATAAAAAAAACTTCTTGAGTCGGGTCTAAGTAATCTTCGACGCATTTTTAGAGATAAAACTCCTTTGTTTACCCACTAGCGACCGATTTATTTGCAAATATGACCTAAAAAATTCCAACTTCAGATTCGATTAAAAAAAGTTATACTACGCAAACGATGCCAAATGTGATGTTGATCGACCAGTTTACGGCTTGTACTACGAGTTTCCGGACACCGTATAAAACAAACTCGTACCTATATTATGTAATGTTCAATCTAATTCAATTCATCAATAAAAATGGTTGTCTAAAAGCCTTGGTTACTTTGTTTGAAAAAGGTTCGAACTGGAGGTTAGATTTGCAGGGCTACAAAGATTCCTTGTGACCAGGAGATCTCTGGATCTTAGGCCCCTCATTTTACGACAATTTATGAATATAAACATTATACCATTTTGTGCTGCAATATAATATGCCGGTAGTATAAGCAACGATTGATGAATAAACTCAATTTCGCAAACGTAATTACTGAATTTTGTCATCAAATAATTTTATTTTGTAGTAATCTCTTTGATAAATCTAGTAACCATATTACAAAAATTGAAACACCTGGTTTAGGTACTGCAGTTTTCATTGCGCTTTTAAATGCATCACACCATAACTAATGTAATAACTAATCCAAAGCTGAAGATCTTTTGATTTCATACTAGTTGGATGTTTGATATTTGAAACCAGCCTTGATTGCAATTGCAAATGACTGTTTGTATGCTCTGATTTCCTTAAAATGTCACTTTCATGTTTACCGCCGATTCCTTTAACACATGAACAGTCAGTTTTCTCTCCTTATTATTATGACAAGTGGTGTAGATTAAAACAGACCATAAATTTATTGATAACATTTATGTGTGAAGCTATTTTGACATCGGTGCTTTAGAAAAGTTGAAAAATACCAAAAATCTGAATTTTAAAAAGTTAAACAGAAACTTTAAACTAATGTTTGCTTTAATCAAGTAAACATAACATTATTCAATAAATTCACGTTTATTATTTCAACTTTACCTTGTAGAACACTTAATGTAGAGTATTGTTCAGTTATTTTTTTCAGTTCAGTGGATATTTGAAAGCTCATGATGTTGCAAGTTGAATAAAAAAATGCACTGATCTATAAATTTCCAACAGAAAAAAGTTTTGTAGGTTTCATATCGCTACAGCTTTTGTAATAGAGATTTTTTATTAATTTTGAGTCTAGTAGTAAATGTCTTATAATACTGGTGTCACCCCTAGCGTTAAAAGCGCCAGCGTTTTTTGGCTTGGCCCATATCAGCATATCGCTTGCCATACATTCCCTTTGGGATATGCTAAAATAGGCCAAGCCAAAAAACGCGGGCGCTTTTAACGCTAGAGGTGACACTTCAGATATTCTAAAAAGATAATTTACGAGCTAGTATTTTACCATTTGGTATTTGATTGAGGCGGATGATTTAAGGCTCTGCAACCGGGCTCGAAAAGAAGAAGATGGAGAGATACGAAATTACGAATGTTAGAGGAGAGCGCTAACATTTACAGCGACAAAATCGATGCGAAAATGTATAATAAAACACGGCTCGTTTAAAATAGAGCAAAAATCTCGGGGGCATTATCTTAAACAGCATTTAAAGAAACACTGTGAATTTTGTCATATATATATAACTTGTAAAATAACTGAAACAAACGTGTTTATAATAATTTTTGAGCATACTTTGCGATGTTTTTCTATCGAGGGAATTTTATATAATTTGCGTTTCGGCGCGGGCAAAGTCTAGATATTATCTTCAAGAATAACATATATATTTTAAGAGCTTTAAAACTTACCGTGTTTAAGGGAAATATGTAATAAATCAGTAGAAATCCGGGTTGCGGGCCCTTAAAGATCCAGTCAGTCAAAAAAAGCCTGCATTCGCGAATGTAGAAGTATAACTTCTAACTTCCAGTTGCTAAATATATTCAAGAGCAAGTGGGCTGCAAACCTCTGCCATCTCTGTCTGAAAACCACCAAAAGAACTTCTCTATTTCACAGCTACAAGGTTTACAAAATTATCAGTTTCTCCGAATGTTTTAAAAAAGCTGCCTTTGCAAAGATTAACTTTGTTGCCATGTATATCCAAAAAATATTTGTAAGTCTTGAGTCAAACTTTCCTATCATTTGGATTTTCAAAACTAGGTGTGCTTGGTGTTTTATCACAAACAGTTAGTTATCAACGGAATAAGTCACATAACATGGCCAGATACTTAAAAAATTACTCCCTAATAACATAATAAGTCCTCTAGAGACCTTTAAAAATTAAAATCAGAAAATAAAATCCGTTCCTAACAACACAAGTCTAACTTATGTGTTTATTTTCCCCTTCATCAATTGCAAAATATTTTGTGTGATCGTCAACATTCTCTGTTTTTGGACTAAAATAATCCCATATAAAAAAACGCATTTTGTGAATTATGTTATTATTCACCCCATTCGTAGATATTATCTTTCATATTTCATGAAAATATAAAAGGTAACATTCATGTAGGTACCTACATCTACATACGCGTAGTTCATTTTACGTTGATGAAGAATGAAAAACAAATTTCGAAATCAAATTTTAACACGATTGCGTTGCGGTTACATCGCTATGTTCACCTGTCATTTGATATATTTTTTTAATTTGTCATTTTTACTTCATTGAATTTCTCTCGCATTAACCTACATTAATTATTGTGTGTACAACATAAGTAAGGTAAACGGTTTAAATCACAAAACGATAGCGATTCCGGAAAATCCCATCTGTATGATATCGAATATGTACATAATATTATAATGTCATAATTGGAATCAAATCATTTTGCTTGTGGGTATGGTATTATATTACTTAAATGTTATTTTTTTTAATGAGGTTTTAATGCTTGTTTTGGTTTTGTATTTGTTTTTGTTTGGTTTGGTTTTGTAGTTCCACCATGCGTGTTCGCAGGAATGTAGGTACTCTAAGCAGTCTATGCCCTATGTTTACACAGGTAAAAATTGTGTGAAGTTATTTGTAACGAATCCATTCACCTTTTGAAACGAACGTAAAACATAACTGTAAACTCCAAACTGCTGCATACACTTCTGTCAGAGTAAACAATGCTCCATAAAAACGAGGAATTGGAACAGGCCCTTAGTCAAAAGTGTGTTTCTTATCTTTGGAGTTCTGTAAAATTTCTGTATGTTGTAATACTATTTTTAAAAATCGCCGTACATTTTCAATATTGAGGTGATTTGGTTACTGCTTTTATCCTTGGTTTGTGTTGATTTAGAGAAGTTACATTATTGTTTTGTTATCGAAACATTAAAATAAATCTGTTTATTCTAGTCCTTTCAAATGTAATGGCAGGTTTTGGAACTAGAAGACAACCATGCTGAACTAATAAATTAAAATTAAAGGTACTGAAAATACGTATTCCAAGAGAACCAGTTAAACATGGGAGGTCGTCGCAGTTCGCCTTTATCAATAAAAATATGTGATTGTTATTTTGTGCTTTTCTGTCGATGGAAAAAACCGGTTAAAGTTACCTACGAATAATAAGTAGGTACCTACCTACGAATTGGTAAAGACTGCAATTGACAATTTTTCATAAGATTAACCTATATTTCAACGCGCATTGATTTCGATTTGACGGCCCTGCATATTGCGCTCAAATTTTAATATATTTTGAAATATAAATATAAAAAAGTTGTAGAATATTTTCTTAGTCCTCCTCATCAGGAGATCCTTTGCTGAGGGAAACTAGGTTTTCGAGGAAGGTTTTCAGTGACTTTTACGGTACAAACTTCGTGAGATCAGGACGATGTTTTTAAAAAAATTGTCAGTTGTTTTTTCCTTGCAAAGATATGATGTACATAATTTAATCGTTATTTTTATTTGTTTGATACTGGGTGCAAGGTAGTATTACACATGTCTATTTGATTTGCTCTGGCTTTACGACTGTGGAAGTTGTTTGCCTCTTTTTTGCCTGAGGTCATGAACCAGAATATTTTTGGGATAGATTTTTTTAATACTTGGAACTGTTAATACGTAATGAACTTTTAATACGTCGAACTGTTTGAAAATATCTGTAGTTACCTTATAAGGAAATTTCTCGTCAACGTATGGATTTAATCTAAGATTAAAAGCAAATCTGCCAGATTTGTGCTTAAAATCATTTCTAATTTATATTGGCTTAATAATTTATACTAAACATGTAAGATGCTCAATAAGGTATCGATAGTGTCTAATTAATAGTTTGTTCATAACGTCCCGCAAAAAAATCACATCGTCCGACTTCCTTTCACGAATTTTAATTAGGCAATACAAAATACGACTTCAAACTATGTTATTGGTGAAAAATATATGAACGCAACACCATTGAGACAAGGTATTCAATGTGAAATATAAATAATCAGCCTTGCTTGACTTGCCACCGAGAATGACTATGTGCGGCATATCGCTCAGTGTCCGGAATATAAAGCAGACTGCGTGCCTGCCGCGGCAGTTTCAGTTTGTAACCAACTGTTTGTTGCAACACTGTCCCCCGTCTCTGGTCTCCGGTCTCTGGTTGCTTGGTACATAATGATTTGCTTTGTAAATCACGGTTGGTGCGAACCTCAATCAACGCTGGTACATTTGGCCACACCTGCACTTGCAGCCAACGTCATGTCGGATGGATTGCCGGTGCGAATGGAAGGTGTGTTTGGAAGGTGTGATTAACTTTATGGCTACACTGTTGATAAATTTTGTAATTTACACGTGTAATATAAATAATGGTAATGAATCAAAACACCTTTGGTAATTTTAACGCAATAGCAATATATTAAGACCTATGTATGGAGTATCTTGATGTACGGCTGCAAAACATGGTGCCTATCCGAAAGCGATAAACGGAGACTAGAGGCTTTTGAGATGTGGTCCTATAGAAGACTATAAGGAATTTCCAGGAGAGACCACATTACAAATGAGGAGGTTCTCCAAAGAATCGAAGGAGGAAGGCGCCTGCTCAGGACCTTGTCCGAAAGGCTTGCAAGATGAGTCGGCCATGTAGATAATACGACAAGAAAGCCTCTTGCATGCCATAATGGAAGGTCTGACCGAGGGGACAAACTCTAGGGGACGCCCACGCCGAGAGTACCTGGAGGATCTGCTGGTGGACGTGCGCTGCTCATCATATGCAGACTTCAAAAGAGCCGCACAAGACAGGGAAGAATGGAAGAGAAGAATAGAGGAAATTGCTGCAAACCTATCCCAGGATTGAAAAGAGAGCAATATAAAGTATCGGTTTACACCTGACTTAGCGAGGCACAGTTGTTGAAGCCGGTTGGCGTGCTTGTATCTATAAATGAATTGATGAATGCATGCAAAGCATTTTTATATGTTTTTTTCCGATCACAGAGGTACTAAAACAAAACAGGTATAGTGGTTCATTTAGTGATTTGGGGAGGGTATTGCAATCCCATCATTTCCACGGTTCCAAGCCAACTCAGAATCAAGTGAACTCAACACCTCTTTGACAAGTCATTAAAAGCTATGAAAAAAAATAAAAATAGCCAATAACCCTAACCTAACGTAACCTATTTAACCAATTTTTGTATATATTATTTTTTCATCACTTTTAATGACTTCAAATAAGGTTCTGATTTGGTTTTATTCTAAATTGTCCGGTCACCATTTCCATGTACGAAGGGGTACCTCTACTTAAAACATTTCTAATTAAAATAACGCTTCGTATTTGCAAACCGTTCAATCTATCAAACGGACCGCCAGTTTCTGCACAGAGTCGAAGTTTTGTTTCAAGTATTTTTGGGTTGTCAAATTCAACAATAGGGTGCACTAACTTGCAATTTGTACTATAGTATCTGTGGACGCTATACAGGGTGTCCCAAAACAATGTTGATATTTAGTGGATAGATTTAAAAAAAAAGTATGGGTTCTATCGAAAAAATGTTGATTAAATACTAAAATACACAATTTGGGAATTTATTTCTGAAAAATTATATCGTCCAAATGTAAACCTTTACGATCACGGCATTCATTGAATCGAAGAGTAAAATTTCTTATGACGGCTCGCCAGGTAGGCTTCGTGATGGCTGCCATTTCGTGGCGGATATTTTCTTTTAATTGCATCAGGGAAGTCAGATTTTTGGCGTACACTTTAGATTTGAGATAACCCCACAGGAAAAAAAATCCATAGGGGTTAGGTCAGAACCACGAGGAGGCCAATTTATGTCACCTCTCCTGGAGATCAATTTGCCAGGGAAAATTTCACGAACTCATGGCAGAGACGTATTGGACGTATGTAGTGTTGCTCCGTCTTGCTGGAACCATGTTCTTTGGTTATAGCCAGTAAGTTTGTAGGGGTGCAGCATTAGGTCTTTGTGCAAAATGCTGTGTAACGATGATCTATGCACATTTAAAGCACTTGCGCGCTCCCGAACCGAAAAGTTTGAGTCGTCACGAAAAGACTGATAAACACTCTGATTACCTTGGTCGCCCGGATTTTGGTTTTGCCAGCGTTGTACCGATCTCTTCAAATTTTTTGACCCATTTTCGAATGAGAGGAATGCTTGGCGCATCATTGAATTGACGAAAACCTCAAATAATGCAGAATCTTCTACGCGCTACAGTCGCCGAATCACCATTTTTGTAAAACTCACGCACGTATAACGCGCGGTCGCACCCGAGAAATGCTTCATAGCGATTAAATTCCCAAGTGCCAGAATACTGATTGACAACCCCCCGCGCCCCTCGGAAAAGTTGCGTTCACACAGAAAGCAAAACAAATATCAACTTTCTTTTGGGACGCCCTGTTCACCACGCCCACCTTCTGAGAGGATAAATTGACTCTAGTATGTTTTGATGTCACATTTAAATAGGCAAAACTTGTGAAAAATGGTCGGTCCTCTCCAGATGCGGCTGTGACTATTAAACCAATCTCCCCGTAATGCGCTGTGAAAACATTGCGGCTATTTCAAAAGCTACAAGAATTTCTCTCGTAAAATGCACATAAAGTTAACGATAATGCGTTCTAAATTGGTTCATGATCACGGGGTATGTTCGCTTCACGTGTGGCTATCACACACTTATGAACTATTTTATTCACATCGCTGATATTCTGATACGATCTTAATCACAGCGCCAGATGCTGCGAGAAGTTGTTCACAAGTCAGCTTCTTCCCCCACGCAAATGTTTACCAAACCGTGCGTTAAAACGGTGAAAGTAAGAGTGCTCACTTATGCCTACTTATAATGTAATCGGAATGAGCAATTTTCAATACTAAAATCAACAAGGTACGTAATGACCATATTTTATTTATTTACTAGCGAGTTCCCGGCATGCGTTGCTATACCTGCGTTGCTTTGCACTGACAAAGTCCCTATAAAAATTATAAAAGCAAGTGCAGAAGCGTTGAGTTACCCGTTGAAAATATTAATTAACAAATCTTTTGAATCAGGAACCTTCCCAGAACACCTAAAACAATCTATTATTGTGCCTTTATATAAAAAAGGTCCCAAACAGGAAATCTCAAATTATAGACCAATATCCTTATTACAAAATTTTTCAAAAATATTTGAAAGAGCAATGTACAATCGCATTTACAACTTTGTCGAAAACTTTAAGATAATATGTCCACAACAATTTGGATTCCGTAAAGGCCGTTCGACAACACAAGCAGTCTTCAATTTCTTGAACCAAATTTTGGAAAATATTAATATTTAGGTATTTTTATTTTGAGAGGTCGAGACCTCTCAAAAGCATTCGACAATGTTGATCATAAGCTTCTTCTAATTAAACTTGAACACGTGGGTATAAGAGGTTTAGCATTAAAATGGTTTGAATCGTACCTGATAAATCGAAAACAAAAAGTTCAAATTTCAAACATTGACGAAAAACTGATGCAGTACATCGTAGAATCCAAATGGAGAACAATCAACAAGGGTGTGCCTCAAGGAAGCATTCTTGGGCCCCTCCTGTTCCTTATATACATAAACGAACTTCCAATTATTGCTGGCACAGAATGTTCAATGTTTGCTGATGACACTGCTTTGTTGTTTGAATGTAATGGAGACGTTGACGAATTTAATAAACATATTAACGAGACTTGTCAATCAATAGCAAATTGGTCAATAGCAATTGGCTGTTATCACAAAATCTGTCACTCAACACTAACAAAACTCAAGTTTTACAATTTTGTCCAGTGCAAGCTACACCTATAAACATAAATGTAAACTTCAATAATAATATTATCGAACCTTCCCAAACTTGTTCACTGCTGGGAATACAACTAGATGCAAATATAAACTGGAAAGAACATGTATCCAAAATAGAAGCCAAAATCAGTAGCTTATCTTTTGTTCTAGGTACACTGAGAAATATGTTAAACATCGAATCGGTAATGGCTGCATACTATGGTTATGTATATTCAATAATAAAATACGGAATTATCTTTTAGGGAAACTCAGTAAACGCCAAAGATGTTCTTATCATCCAAAAAAGATGTATAAGAAAAATGACAAACTCTGCTAATCGGGATTCATGTAGACCTATATTTAAAAATTTGAAAATTCTTACAGTCACCGACATATATATACAATAATGGAGTTATGCATGTTAGTGCGATCATCTCCAGAAAAGTTTCCACAAAAAAACTCTACACATAAACACGCTACAAGGTTTACAGAAAATTTATTAATACCAAAAGCAAACAAAACAATTTTCCAAAAAGGACCCTTTTACATGGCCATTAAAGTATACAACAACCTTCCACATGATATTAAACAAATACAAAATACACTCAGATTTAAGTCATCACTAAAAACATTCCTTCTGAACAGGTCTCATTACACATTAAGTGAATACCTCACATAGGTACAACTGTTTTTATATTTATGTCTATATAATAAATAAAAACAAATTCACTTTGTATTACACCACTTTTATATTTGTATTTCATTTGTGTTAATATCTGAATAACATGTTAGGTTAACTGGAAGAAATAGGATACAGGTACCTATAAGTTATACCTTTTGTATTAAATGAAAATTTTGTACAATAAATGATTTTGATTTTGATTTTGATTTTACCACTTAATAAAGAAATTGTTTCTCCCTTTATTATTCAAATCCTTTGTGAAATTATTCAAACTATCCAAATGGACTTTGATTTATTCAAGGACCATAGTCAGATCAGCATTGACTTTCAGCACGTCGTTCTCTAGCTATTTTTCTGATCTTTCTCTCGAATTTTTCTATTGTAATGACATAAAAACTATTATCAAAATATAGTAGCTTTTGAGGAGTAACCTGTATAATATAATATAGTTACTTAATCATCCATGGTTTATCGTTAAAAACTGTAAAAATCTTATATTTTTATTAATATTGCAAAATATAAAGTTTTTTTTTAATAACTTAGTCAACCGGTATGATCAGGTTCCCTTATAAACGTATCTACGATTATTTACCAAAGGTACCTACTTAGTAAGAAAATGTTAAGGAAAACTTGTGTTGTGAAAATTTATTTTAAAACTTTTGTTAAAGTTTTAGTAAAGTTTTCAAAGATATTAGAAAATTTCGGATTTTAAATAACAAATCAATTTTGCTACAAAGAAAATAGTTGAATGTAGATTCAGTACTCACAATTTTAAAACAAAATCTCATAGAAAACTATTCCAGTAGATGTGTGACATATCTACCTGATCTGCCGGATCTGCCCTGCTGATGAACACTGCAACTATATACGAAACATTGGCTAAAGAAGGAGGTAGCGCAACACGGCATAACACCCCAAAAACAAATATCGAAAAAACTTTTGGCCGTGAAAATCTAAAAACGTATCATGTACGAGTACTGGTTTGTAGTATTGCATGTCGCCACAACTTGTATAGTGAAGTGAGTTAAAATCTGTATCTGAATTCACAAGGGGAGAGAGCGGCCCGCTATCTGAACATGTTGGACGACAAATTCGACGTACTTTATTCTTCAAAACCTTATTCGAACATAGTCCTTATTGAACTCGGTTTTCTATCTATTTTATTGGTGCACCTGGGAGTATCGCTGCTAGCTCCATTTTAACATCTTCCTTCTTCACATAACTGACGTACGTAACAAAACGAGAAGTACAACGGAGCTTTCAGCGGCTCGACCATAGAGCTGGTGTACATGTACACCTCGGGGTAAGCAGTAAATTTGAGTACCTACTTGTTCGATGCTATCTTTAATTTCAACCGTAATTTGCTTGCCGAATGTTCATTGATTACCGTCAAAACGCCGAAGAGATACACCTACAAAATAGAATCGTGAAAGTGACTACAGGGTCCCAGGGTCTGGTCTCCAGACAGTCTACCGTCAGGTGTAAAGTGAGCAGCAAGTAAATTGGCAACAATCCGTTTTCCTTCAGATCGATATATTAATGTGTTTCATAAAATGCAAAATATATTATTTAAGTACAAAGCGGTTACATTAAATAACCATAGGTAACCTATCTCATGGTGACCAAAAGAACATACCGCTCAACGTACCTACCAACTGCTCCCAATCGCCTGGAGCCATTGGAGCCGCCTGGAGACTTTGGCATCCTCAATTGGGATATGTTGTAAGGCTGAAGGTAGTGGGGAGGTGAAGGAGGTGGGAAATAGGAAGGTAGAGAAGTACATGGCTATTCAGATCTACTCACCAAACACGGCGAAAGCCACGTTTCAATTCTGAATGGTTGTCCTTAGCACGAGGTAATGACCACCATTTAGAACAGGGTGATAATGCGGGTATCTTGCTCTCTGGAATGTGTGGCAAAAATGCCTTATATTATATGTGGCTAAGCTAGCATCGCGTTTGGGTCTAACCCGGGCGTCGCGTATTCGATTCCTCGATTGGCTAGACACGACACAAGCAACGTTTTCAACTTACTGTAGTGGTAGTAGGAGATTTTCAAACATTTGGATTATTCGTAACTCGTAACCCGGGAATGTTTTTCTTTCTTTTAGTAAAAAAAAGTGTGTGAAATAACACAAATCAATCAAGTTAAATTTATTGCGCGCGCCGGGATTTGAAGCTGCAACCTCCGGATCGCCGGTGTGAGACCCCTCGTCCACGGAGGCCGTCAAACTTTCATGCAATTAAATAATATACGCGTAATTATTTTTCTGATACACATGACGTAGATTCACAACGATATTATTTTGCATTGCATAAAAACGTTAATAACGTAATTTCTCTGTACCTACGTCGAAATATAAAGCTATTATGGAGCTGTCTAAACTGCCCACGAAATTTACATAGGAATCATTACTGGAATCAATCAACGGCAAAAATAGAATGGTGTTACACAGTAGTTGCATTTCGCATATAAATGGCTTCTCTTAACAGACAATAATGCATTATTGCAATAGAGGCGTGGCCCTCCATCGCGTACATTCCATTGTGTTTACACAACATTCCACTGCTTCATAATTAGATGCTTAATGAAGGGCTGTATGAATTAATGCTGTTAATCTATGACTAACGATCAATCTAACGAAGTTACGTGGAATTATGAATACATTTCACGTTAGCAACTGCACGAAGCAGGATAATGTATTGCTACTATCATTAAGTCATCCAAAGCAGACAGCGAATAAAGAGGATAAAACACGTGATGTATTTTCTTTGGTAGGTATACACGATGGCTATCCGTAAAATAAGGTTTCCAAGGTGGTGCGATCGCGAGGAACGATTTTACGCGTGATCCGGTAACACTGCCAAACCCCAAGCCAAATCCCCATCACGCTACCGGAGTTTTGTTCTGCACAAAAAAAAAACGAATTACGGAGCTTAATTCACGCCTGGCGAGTGCGGCGAGTGGAAGCTCCATCGCGAACGGCTGCCATGCCGAGACTAAGCGTCGCAGAGAGTGCAGCTTGGTAGGTATTTGGCATTGGGGAACCAGGCTAGATGTCAGTGTTGCCGGATCACGTTTAAAATCGTTCCTCGCGACCGCAACACCTTGGAGACCTTATTCTGCGTACTTTATAGTTCCATTTTTATGTCTACCACACCTGGATAGTGTGCTAAAATGCAGCCTTGTATTACAACTAATTAAGAGTGTCCGTATCAATAAAATCAGGCAACCATGGACCAAACATTATTTAAAAAGGGAGCGTGACCCTTAAAATTAGCACTGAAACCAAACATAATGGTTTAAGAAAACATGTATCATAAAGAAAGTGAATTATCTCGCAGTCGAAAGATCGGAAATGTATCGCATTTTACCTTTTGTTGGTCTGCAAGGAGCACATTAATTGTATTCCAACAATTTCATCCCAAGACTGGCTGTGAAGATTATTTTCAAACACGAATTTGAGGCAGTTAGAAATATTTTAGGTAGGGACTCGCACGGGGAATTACATACATATATACGATAGAGCAAAAATCTCCTGGGGAATGTCTACAATGGTATTTGAAGAAACACTGTGAATTTTTTCACACATATAACTTGTAAAATAACTAAAAAAAACATGCTTGTAATAATTTTCGGATCATACTTTGCTATTTTTTTTTCTATCGAGGTAATTTCATATAATTGCCGTTTGGGTGTGGGGAATGTACCTACAGGTATTATCTTAGCTCTTATAAAAATAACATATTTTTTAGAGCTTTACAACTTAACGTGTTTAAGGGAAATGTGTGATAAATCGGTAGAAATGCGGAAAACCGGGCATTAAAATAAGTTAGGGAGTTGTCTTATGAAATTATTTTGGCGTTTTTTCTAGATTGAAAGTAGACATGAGAAGGCCAATCTATTGTGTTATTATATGTATGTATATCGATGAAGGCAACCCGTCTTACAGATGGTGACTGGAAACTAACGATACATATCTCAGTATCTCAAAACAGATGTCATTATAGTGAGGCGGGTTACTTACTTTTTTGTATAATATGATAATGTTATTTCAATAAACGCCCGGGTTGCCGGCAATTAAAAAAAATCGATCTTTCATTATCAAGTAAATCAAATCGAGTAAAAATTTTCAATCGCTACGGATCAATACCAGCTATCAAATGTCTTTTAAAATGCATCGAAGCATACACCCGGCACCAAAAAAAATGGACCTATAAAAAAGGAAAAATAATCTAATTCTTGCGATATTTTTTTGTTTTTGTTTCTCTGTGTGTTTCCCTCTTCTATCGCTAGTTTATGAACATCGTGTGTAAATCTTGTGATATGTTCACATAGGCAATTTTACACTGTGTCCGGACACTCGTAGGACAGATGGGAAACTCGTGAAACCGCATTGCGATTTTACGAATTTTGCCGATTTAATGAAATCGGTTCATATTATAAAAGGGTCGTTTTCAAATTTTGCGCAGGTGAATGAAGCTTGGATACAAAGTTTATAATTTTATTCCAAACTCATTTTTTACTGCTTTTTTGGATTATTTATTTATAACAGCTATTGTATTTTGATTTTCTATTATTGGTCACGATGGTTGCCAAAGTTCCCATAGTTTCGGTTTAATTTTAAATTCTGTAGCATAAGGAATTAAATAAAAAATACAACTCTGTTACGAGTGGGTGTAGATGGTTTTAGGTAACCGAGTGGTAAATCTAACATTCCTTGAACGTTTTATGTCAATTAAATCGCTTGGATCGGGACAATTCACAATAAACAATAATAAAAAATATTCACAATAAACACTACGAAATTATTGTAAACTCTTATATAAACTAATTACTTACTCAATATTGTCGGTAACAGAGTGGACGCGGAATAAACACACACACTGGCTGGCTAGCGTTGTGATACCCTCCGCCCTCGCGGACGCGTTCATACTAATAACGAACATTGCACGCACTACAACTGACAGAGCTTTGCATGAAACGGCATTTGAATTTCTTTACTGATTTTTCTATAGTAACAGAGTGGTATTAATACTTTATTCGTGATTCTTGATTCGTGGGACAAAACTTTGAAAATCATAATAATGCTAATTTTATGACAATCTAGTGTATGACTGCATTTGATGCAATATGATAATGTCTTTATAAAATACGCTATGAATTTTTACACATGTACATAACAGAAAAAAAATCACGCCTATGTATATTGTACCGGTACTTGGTACACAAGAAAAATGTATGAAAATCAACTCTGTTACGAAGAATGACCACATAGCTACTAAAAAATAATAAAATAGATATATTAAGTAATTTTTTTTTCAGTTTATTTTTTTATAATAACTAAAAAAAAAAAAAAAAAAAAAAATCAGTATGTTTTTTCCATATTTTTATTTTAATTTTACAATAGCTGAAAAAAAACCTTTTTCACTTATTCTACCTATGAAATACTAACTTTATATTTTATATGTTTTTTAAGTCTATTTTATACTTTGGGTACTTAGAAATATAGTATTTTGTTTTAATATTACCCACACTCCGGCAGTGCCTTAGTGGGTTTTCATTTCTTGTTCATACTATTTGTTATTATATATTATGTTATTATATGGATACTATTTGCTATTATACATTATATGTACAAAGAAATGAGAATAAATAAAGTTTTTAAAAAATATATATATATATTTATATATTTTCTCAATTATAAGATCTTGAAGATCTATTATTTGCACTTTTTAATATTTCTATTTTTGAGAGTGATAATTCATTGTGGAATTCCATTATAATATACATATTATAAGACGAATATAAAACTTTATTCCACTTAATTTTATTTGACCGTAACCGGTTTTAGCTCGTTAAAGCCATCTTCAGACTGGTACAAATAATTCTTAGTCTACGGTTTATACCTACACAGTATAGTGGGGAGAAGGGTGGTCTACAAGAATTTTAATCAATTATATTTGTTGCTAAGTCGTTTTAGACTGTTGAATTTCTAAATATTTTGGTAATTCCAGTAAGCTAATTACCTTGGGTTTGTAGCTCACTTCAATGTTGATTAGGGAAAAACCTTACAAGTAATATGAGTTACTAATGAACTAATTTTATTGTCAAATCGTTATTATATTTATGAAGTATGGTATTTTTATTGCTTTTGAAGGGATACATGTTTACATTGGAGCAGGAATGGTCTAAACTAAATACGTATTTTAATTTCGAAATTATTATGAAAATTATATTGGATACAAAGGCGGGGACTTAGCAAATGAATCTAAAAATAAAGCAATTATGTTCATTTGCTAAGTCTCCGAGCTGAAACCGGTTGTGGTCAAATAAAATTAAGTGGAATAAAGTTTTATATTAGTTTTATTATAATATATCTATTATTTTTCAATTATAAGATTTTTTTAGATTATGTATTATTATTTTTTAAATACTTTTTTTCTTCGGGAACAAGTTTACCTGGGCAAAATTTTAAAACGACCCAAATATCAAAACTTAAACAACTAAGTTGCACTGATTTTTCGCAGTAATATTTAACGACCATTGATATATAATGGCTTACTACAGTTACAGTGTCGACTTCCTTTAACATCGGGTGATAAAAGGTTCCCGCGGCGATGTAAGATTAATCGAGATTAAACGAATTCTCGCCGAAATGAGATCCGGTGATAAAATAAGTCGACTTGTCTGTGCACAAAAATGCACGTTATAAAATTAATTGTATCCTTTTAATGTTCAGTTGATACAAAGATACCGTTCACGCAAATAAATAATTTAAACCGATTGCATTACGTTAAATCGTAGCATATTACATAAGGTATAAAAATCCTTGAGATTGCGTTGATAATAAATTGTTAAAAGACGTTAATCTTTTATTTAAAAAAGAACTCGTGAGCAAACGAGCACCGCTAATAATACATGGTTACATTTTTATAGTGCCATTTTCCTGTGAAATATCGCTACAAGAGCCTTTAATGTGGCTTACGACCAAAGATACAGGTTGGTTAGGATGAAAAAACATGAAATAATGTCAACCATCTTAAATGTCAAGTTTCTCAGGGACGCTTAGATGGTTTGTATTTATAGAGCAGATGGAAGAAAGAGGACTATCAGGAGGAAATAGTCATTATGTTTAAGTGAATTGAATGTGAAATTCGCGATATCCAAAGAAAATTGAATACAATATTATCTTTGGCGATGTCCCATAAAGGCGTGGAAAGAAAATTGAATACAATATTATCTTTGGCGATGTCCCATAAAGGCGTGGAAAGAAAATTGAATACAATATTATCTTTGGCGATGTCCCATAAAGGCGTGGAAAGAAAATTGAATACAATATTATCTTTGGCGATGTCCCATAAAGGCGTGGACTGTCGACTAGCGAATCTAATAATTTAATATTTTATTTCAAGAGTTGGATTAACAGAGGGAACGTACCCAAACTACGTGACCTGTTTGGGGGGGGGGGAGTCATCAAAATACCACGCTTGGTCACAACGGGGGGGGGGGGGGCTTAGGTTTTTATCACGTAGTCAATCTAGAAATCTCGCGTTTTTTTTTCGAGCTACGAGGGGAGGTTTTTAAGTTCACGGAATGGGTAGGTAAGTGATTAATGGGGGTACCGCTGAATTAGGTACTAATTGAAAAACTCATTTTTAGGATAAACACCGGGTTTTATCGTAATTAGGTCATTAGTCTTTGAGCTATCGTCGACCAAACACTTCAATCGGGAAGAAATTGTGAAATGTGGAGAAAATTGAGTTCCGCGCTGTTATAAAGTTCCTTTAAGTTAATTTAAAGATCGGAAAAATGTATTAGGGTAGTAGGTGACGTATCCGAATGGATTGATGCTGGGAACGTGTTTGCTGAAGATGATTGAGATAAAAAATGTTTATAAAAATAACAAGACTTTCGTTTCCATAAATTACGTTCCGGTTTCAATATATTTTGACATAAGTTTTATCTTGATAATATTTTTTCCACTTGTAATGCATGCACTCTTGCTGTCACGCAGCAAGCGCCGTATTAATAAAGACAAATATAAGCCAAATAATGCATTTTTTATTTTTTGTTAGCAAAAAATGATTCGAAACCATATTTATAAAATACTATGTGAAAACTGTAGGGGGGGGGGGGGTCTTGGAATATACTACACGTGGTCACCGGGGGGGGGGGGTAAAAAATTGCAAAAAGTGTGTCACGTAGTATGGGTACGTTCCCAGAGTTGTGGGGTTTGTATTATATTTATTTTATTTTATTTATTTTTTTTACAGTTTTTTAGAGAAAATGTGTCCTTACTGGGGTACCCCGTTCTAAGGACACATTGTACAAGTTTTATTATTTGAATTATAAGTAAATACCTATGCTAGAATATTACCGAGGAAAATTATGAAGTTAGATCTAAAATAAAGTACAAAACAAGCATTATTCTTTGTTTGGTTGCAAAATTGATTCTATTTTCTTCCTTCCCATGTCCATAATCCATATTTTATGCTTCTTTTGAAGGCGGTTATTTTTTTAATGGATTTCATTGCAAGAGGGAGTAAATTAAATAATTTTATAGAGAAGTATTGCATATTTCTTTGTCCAAAAGTCGTTTTAGTTGTAGGTTGGTAGAATGTATGTTGTAATGTAGATCTTGTGAATCGGCCTGAGTTTGTCTGTGTAAAGTTATCCTGATTTTTGAATGCGTAAATTAGAATATCCTTTGTATATAATTGTTTCAGTGACATTAAATTCAGTGCTTTAAAAACATAGTCTGTAGGGGTTCTGATGGGTACTCTAAGTATAATTTTCAGAATTGCCCTTTGTGCTATGAGGACTGGTTTTATAGTGGAATCGCATGAGCTTCCCCATCCAATAAGACCATATTGTAGTTGAGATTGGGCTAAGGCATAATAGATTTTAATTAGCTGTTCTTTATCTAAAATGTTTCTTATTGTTTTGAAAAAATAGGTTAGTTTTTTTTAATTTGTTGCTCACATTTTCCACTTGGGAGTTCCAATTTAAGTTTTGATCAATAATTATTCCAAGGTATTTTATTGTTTGTATTTCATTCAATTTTGGACAGTTGCAAGGAGTTTCTCGGTTCACGTTTACACAGTCTTTATGAATTTTTATGTTAAGGTTTGTATTGAGGTTATCCGTCTGTATGTCTGCTTACCCTTTACTTGAAAGCCTGTTGGGTCATTTCATCTATACCGCCATCATATTAAGACATTAAGAAGAAAACCCAAGTCAAAAATGCGTGTATTCTTAGTATGCCTTATATCGCCACGAATACGGGTAATAGGCATAAAAATGACTTGGCAAACGGGGTCTTAAAGTCCCGATTTCATAGTGCATAAGTAGTTTTTATTTATATTTTTGAATGTAGCTATTACTTTGTGGTTATCCATTATAATAATTTAACTTTGTATAAACCACTTATTTGATGCGCAAATCCGACCGGTTTCGGAACAAACGTTCCTTCGTCAGGGAAAGCTTAAATGTTCTTTATACATTTTTTCGGATTTGCGCATCAAATAAGTGGTTTATACAAAGTTAAATTATTATAATGGATAACCACAAAGTAATAGCTACATTCAAAAATATAAAATTGGCAAGTACAGCCACAAAAGCTAAAATGTATAAAGAACATTTAAGCTTTCCCTGACGAAGGAACGTTTGTTCCGAAACCGGTCGGATTTGCGCATCAAATAAGTGGTTTATACAAAGTTAAATTATTATAATGGATAACCACAAAGTAATAGCTACATTCAAAAATATAAAATTGGCAAGTACAGCCACAAAAGCTAAAATGTATAAAGAACATTTAAGCTTTCCCTGACGAAGGAACGTTTGTTCCGAAACCGGTCGGATTTGCGCATCAAATAAGTGGTTTATACAAAGTTAAATTATTATAATGGATAACCACAAAGTAATAGCTACATTCAAAAATATAAAATTGGCAAGTACAGCCACAAAAGCTAAAATGTATAAAGAACATTTAAGCTTTCCCTGACGAAGGAACGTTTGTTCCGAAACCGGTCGGATTTGCGCATCAAATAAGTGGTTTATACAAAGTTAAATTATTATAATGGATAACCACAAAGTAATAGCTACATTCAAAAATATAAAATTGGCAAGTACAGCCACAAAAGCTAAAATGTATAAAGAACATTTAAGCTTTCCCTGACGAAGGAACGTTTGTTCCGAAACCGGTCGGATTTGCGCATCAAATAAGTGGTTTATACAAAGTTAAATTATTATAGTTTTTATTTATTTTGTGAATAATTTTACATGAAAAAAAAAGTTAATCAAAGGAAACTGTCGCAGATATTTTTAGGTATACAATTATATTTTTTAAATTGTTACATACATACATGCGTTCATACATGTCGAGTGAAAAAAAAAAATTAGTAGATTACGCTGATTTTTTTATAAAGTAATTAACATTTTTATTTTTATTTTACTCAATTTTACTCTTTATTTGACGGCCGGCGTAGTGCAGCGGTAAGGCGCTTGACTTGCATTCCGAAGGTCGCGGGATCGAATCCCGGCGTGGCAAATAAATTTTATTTGATTAATTTGTGTATTTCACAATTTATTAATTTAAAAAATATATAGTATCTATATTTGCGGTACGTTCTAGAGTGGAAGATACTCTCAGTATCGCCCTGGTGTAAGACCACCATTCAGAATTGAAACGTTGCTTAAAATGGCTTCTGCCGTGTTTAGTGACCAGATCTGAATAGCCAGGTACTTCCCCACCTTCCTCTTTCCTATCTCCTTCCCCTCTCCTCTGCCTTGGGGAGGGGAAGGGAAGGAGATAATTGGGGATGCCATAGTCCCACTGGCTCCAGACGGGAGCAGTTGGGACTCTTGTGGGGTATTCATGTTACGAAAAACGAAAACGGTAGGAAAATCTTCAAATTATCGAAAGTTTATTTTGTGGCATCTATAATGTAAATCGGTTTATAGTAAAGATTAATCGAAAACAGTCAGACTAAAAATAGTTTCCTTCATCCTTTTCCTTCATCAGCCTTGAACTTGAAGACCTTTTCCTTCATCACCCATAAACTTGAAGACCTTCTCATTTATCAACCATGTACTTAAAGTGAGTTTCCTTCTTTAGCCCTGAAATTGAATGCCTTTTCCTTTATCAACCATAATCTTGAAGACCTTCTCCTTTATCACCCATGTACTTAAAGTCATTTTACTTCATTAGCCCTAAACTTGAAGACTTTTTTCTTTATCACTCGTGAACTTGAAAACCTTCTCCTTTATCACCCATGTATTTGAAGTCCTTTTTCTTCATTAGCCCTGAACTTGAAGGTTTTTTCTCTATCAGACCTAAACTCAAACAATTTTCCAACAATTCAATAAACCGTGAACTTGATGATAATTTACTGCTTTAGCCCTGAACTTAAAGATCTTTTCCTTTATCATCCCTGAACTTGAAGACCATCAACTGCAGTGGACTTGGTCTACCTTACTTCTAACCTTGAACTGTGATGCAGGCAGCATTATGTTCGTTAGTCTCATGTAAAAATGTGAACACACCGTTACAATATGAACTTGCACGAATTACAGTGGTGTAGTAAAGCGGTCTCATGTCATTATTTTTTTGCTTGGATTTTTTCACAGGCTCATTGGCTTATGCAAGAAGGTTTTATAATCTCCCAAAAAGCATTAATAATATTCGAAATCCGAGAATTCAGCTTATCAGATTGTAAGCAGGTGAGAATATATATATATATATATTTTTTTTTTTTTAATGTCGGCAACCCGGGCGTTTATTGTAACAATAATCATATACAAACAAGTTAGTAGCCCGCCTCACTAGACTAAGTCTGTTCCGAGGCGGGTAATATATGGCCTGTAGGTAGGGTTAATCTTAAATTTTTCAAATATTCAGCAGAATGGCACCTTCCATTTTGTTTGTGAACTTGCATGGCATTTGCAGGAGTCGCCGAAATGACTCATTGTCGTTCCTCGGCTATTTAGGCCGGTTACAGTACCGACGGTCAGTGCGTACGTCGGTCGCGCTTGTCATTTGAATGCAAAATTCATAAATCGTTCAGTGCAGGACCGACCGTACGCTTGCGTATATTGCTACGCAGGGCGTATGAGAATCGTCGGTCGAGCGCGTGCGCATCCGTACCGTCGGTCGACCGACGAGCTAGTAATGCTCTCTGGGCGACGATCGGGTGTACGTGATATCTACGTCTTCTGTTCCTAATACGTCTACGAAGATAATAAGCAGCTATTAATTAATTAATTTCGCGTACGACGTCCGGTCAGCTTGTTGGTCAAGCGTGAACTGACGGTACGCACCGACGGTCGGTCGGTGGTATGAGTATCGTCAGGACCGACCGTGCGCACCGACCGTCGGTCGAGCACTGTAACCGGCCTTAAAGCTAGTTCCTCGGCGTATCTTCTTTTGAAATACTCATAGACATCCAAATTTAATAGACGAGAAGATACAGATGAGGGGTAAAACCAAACTATGGGGGGACGAAGAGGGGAAAGATGACTGTGATTCATTAAAAAATCAATCTGACAGTATATGGGCATCTCGCATTATAATATCACCATTTAGTTCTTAAAAGCAAAGTCTGCTTTTGAATGAATAGACCTTTTTACATGGGAGCGCGAATTGCTCGCCACGTTATTAACATATTTGCGAAGTCCAAATACGGCAAAGTAAAGTTCGCCACTTTTCACAGACGAATATTTTGTTGCCGTATTTAGTTAAGACACTTTTACAAATGTTTCACAATTTACTTACCCCTGTAACCAGCTACGAGCTCACTGGAGAACCGCCCACATTCGTTATGATCGACATATTTTAGGGTATAATGTATAGCACAAGCTACCATTTTTGCCATGTTATTTCGTGAAATGTACGATTAGAGCTCGTCGCTGGTCCTGACAATAATGATGACGTCATATTTTTTAGATTCAAGCGAGGCTCTCGTAAGCCCAGCCGGTTCCATGGAACCGGTATCGGGAGGGGGAAATAATACGCTTTTATCACTTAGGGCAGGTCTATATATATTCATATGTCTGTGGAAATACCGGTAAATTTAAATAAGGATAGCATTCCCATATGACATATGACTAAAGTGTGCTCTAAAGATTGCAATCTTTTACCAACTATCACACGGATCGCCCATTTTTGCATAGAATAAAGTGTTTTTTTTTTCAAGTTTTTCGGGGCTCTTGACCAGATGTGGCTGTCAAATTCAACCGTTCAGCGGTCAGCAAGATGTGTAGATACCATTAATGTATCTGCGGGTCCTGTACTGCACAATACGCCCAGCTTCTGAGAGACTAGCTCTACTGGCTTCGATGGAGCCTCCGATGTAAATTGTGGAGCTTCGATGGTGTTTTTGCGAACTGAGCTTAACATCGACAAATGAAGGTAGGCAAAATGGTTTTCTGTGTCAAGAAAGCCCACCCAAAAAAGCCTCCGCCACTGGCGCGTGCTGCAAGTAGTCGTGACCGATCAGCTCATCCTATTGTATGCTAAATACTAAATGCCTACGTCAGTAATGAGCCCATCGGTCGTTAGGCTCAGGACCCGCTCGCCGCTGCTATTCCTAGTTCGTACCTCCTTCCCAGGACTATGTTGAACGAACTATAGAGGATGGAAATAACAAAAATAATTGATATCATGATAATATACAGAGGTATTATTATAAACTATTAGTTAAAAACCCGCACCGTAGGTTTTTGCTGCTAGGCCCTGTGGGCGGCTTTTGCTTCGACTTCACCCAGTTTAAGTGTTTACGACAATTTTATAAATCCGATAGGAACTGGTTCCAGAAATAGCCGATTCCTCAGATCCACTGTGACCCAGTGACAGCTAGTCACCGGGACAAAGTAAACGCGACAGGCAACGACGTCGTATATAATATATAGCCGCGTGATACTATTATTCATAATTAAGTATTACCGTCAATCTTTCCGTATCCGGAGGGATACTCAAATTTACAAATCTGTAGTACCTACTTATACCTGTCAGGGGCACGTCCTCATGCAACCTGCTAACGTAAGTGACGCAATTCTTTGACAAATTAATGAATTCGAAACCGAATTACAACGGTAGATTTGCTTGAAATTTCACGTACACAGATGTATATATGGCGCGGCGTCAGACATGCAATCGAAGCCGGGTTCTAAAATTTCAACGATGATGATGATGATTTTTCGGTACCTTGAAACCACTGAGTAGCTATTGTTCTTCTTTATTTTATATCAGAGACAAACAATGTAGAGAATTTACGACAGGAATCATGAACGAACCTCTAACTTGAACCCAAACATATTATTATCTGTAATTACGTCATATTTAAGAATAAAAAAATAGTTAATTCAAAAATGTTTGCGGTTATGTGGCAACTGGCAAAGGTTAGCAAATGAATTTATTGGTATACCTATGAGTGACTGCGTGATAAATTGTTTGCTTGGAGAATTTCGGAATTTGCAAATAAATCTTTACTTCAATACAATGAAATGTGTATCGATAATGTAGAACACATGCGTGTAATCGTAAACGTATTTGTATGCTTCCTTCACTGTTTCACTCATATCATTATTCTTTTTTTAAATTTTTTTATTCATTGCTTTGATGGTCACATAATTTGTGGATTTTTCGGCCACCAAGTTAGGCACATGCCTGTGTTATGTTCATTTTGTAATGCTGATTCAAGATCTTATTTATTTTTAATTTACCTACTAATAGTTACACTGTTGTTACACTTTACCAATTTGTATACTTACAAATGTTACTATTCCATGTAAAAGCCATAAAAAGCATAAATAATAAAATAAAATAAAAATAATACAAAACTGTATTGTTAAAACATTTAAGCACATAATATCAAAATAGGTATCTACAATCAAGATTTTAATGTACCTACACCTACAGCATTGGATGATTATCTTGAAAAAATAAATGCTCTTTCCGGTTACCGGTTCACGTCCTGGCTTCAACAAGTTTTTTCCTCCGGAAATCAAAAACCAACATTGATTTAACAAACATGACATTATCTTCAAATGCACAGCATTCAATAAAAAAAATTAAAAAGTTGTCTAATAAAAGTTTGAATTAAAATGGTCACAATGAAACAGAAAACTAAGAGTTAGAATAATTGAATTAATAATAATTGAATTAAGAATTTGGCATTCTCAGACTATAAAAATATTACCATTTGTTATTTAGGCTACTGGCATTACACCTACCTTATTCAAATTTAGGCATATTAGATTTGTCAAAGAATTTATATATTGTATTAATAATTATTAATTCAATTATTAATTATTTTTTTCATTTAATAATAATTGAATTATAGAATTAATTCATTTTATGATAGAATTCTTAACAGATTGGATGACCCCTGTGCGACGAAATTTCAACAATTTGGATAATAAATATCTGATCCCAAAATCAAACGACAAAGGGCACAAATGATGCATAGTCACCTATTTTTTATGGTAACCGGAAAAGATTTATTAAAATAAATTAGTTACATGCGTCGTAGGTCCTAAACGAAGGTAAATTTGCACTTTATAATAAAGCCAAAGCAATTTTTTCGAAGTACTTCGGCGCAATCGAAATAATTTTCATAATTTTAACATCGAACAGAAATTGTGATGAAAAGTTCGTGATTTTGTGTAGGTACCTTTTATTACGTTGTTTTTCGTGTTTGTTATTTTTTATTTCTCGCCAGATAGACGAAAGTTTAATTTGGAACTGAATTAGAAAACAAATTTGCAGTCATAAAAATAGATTAACCGGTATGTGGTTCTGCCAATCATGGGTTTACGACTCAATAAAAATTTCAACCATAAAATTTCAGTCCATCTCTAAAGTGATATTGATAGCACGATTCAAATAACGTTAAATTACAAGGACCATACCACTGGACTACACGTGTAATATTATAATTCTCATCGTTAAACCGCACCCTCTAAAACTCCTCTGACTAGGTAACACGAGGTCCCTACCTCCTTAGGCTGATAATTATTGAGAGAGGTCACCCAGCCCCGTCCTAGGTCAGGTCTGGGGTTCAAATCCGAGCCGTGCAGGAGTAACCCGGTGACATTTGAGCACATTCGAAGTTCAAATGGTACAATGAATTCAGAATGGTAATTATATTATTGAAACCAGAGAATAGGATTGAATTCGATTTTGAATAAAGTGGTTTATATGACGTCGATGACAAAAGGGTGTTTATGTTCAACATGTGATAAAAAAATTTGTTTCATATTGATTTCAGTGCAAGTGCTTTTGGATAGTTATAATGATAGTGAAGTGAGCGTGTTTTCGAAAGCGATCTTCCTTGGTGGTGAAAAATAAAATCTTTTGACATTGTAATAACGTCAAAGTAAAAAAAAAAAACTGAAAGTAACGTCACGTGGGATATATTATCCTGATGAAATCATTGGTTTTGAAACAAGTTGATAATTTTGATTAACTAAGTAGTGTATACAAAAGTATTGTTTTCATCTAAATGAAGTTGTCAGTTTGACTTCTGTTTTAGAGTGAGAAGGCAATAGACGAAGGTTTATACACAGTAGTGCATGCTCATTTGTCATCTTTTGAACCCAGAACTCCACTAGCTCAGACGTTGGTTCTTGCAATATTCACTGTTACATGCATCACAAATCTACAATCCTACACTCTGTCATATAACAATAACAATAAAAATAACAACACGGGAGATGGACGGCCGATTGACAAATCTCAATATTGAGAAACCTATACTTATTAATATATTGTTCAATATAACAACTCATAAAGTACAATATTTAAGATGTCCCTATTTTCTAAAACAAACTGTTTTTCATTTTGATCGTTTATTTTATACACTAAAATTGCATTCATAAATATGCGTGTCGCTGCTAAAAAAGTAAGGAATTGTGGAAAATTATTGAACCGATAAAATACTTTGTTTCATCCCCACACACCCCGTACAATTTTTATTTTCGTGTATTATTTATTTTCTTCCATTATTTATTGCGTACTTATAATGAGAATTTCTTTCATCTGCATTAGTTGTTAGTTTATATTTTATTATATTAGGTACCTACTGGTTCTTCCGAAGAGTCGATAAATAAACTTATAGAAAACGTAGTACATTAATGCGATATATTTTCATCCCTAACTCATTCCATTAAAACTAATAATTTCTGTACAAAGAACTCTTAAAAATTAGAAGTGTGTATTTGGAGATTTAAGAAAAGCGATATATTACCTACTTATAATATAATATTTATCGTGATTTTTCACGAGTTTAGTAAATATATCCAGGAATAATTTAATAAAGGGTACTTGAGTCATGAATATCCTTACATATTGACGGACACAGTGAGAGATCCGATGTGACGACTTGTTCTGTGCTTTCCGTTTTCATACAAGACGCGCGAGAAAGAAGAGGACGATCGTCGATGACGTACGCACAAGCTATCGCTGGGACCAGTAGAGTTCCAAATTCTCAATTGGTTGGATGTTAAGCGTCAAATCCCCACGGTATTTTAAACATCCAAGGGACACCGCTTATCTGACGAGATCGAAAACCCGCATGGCCAATAAAATCGTTACTAATATGCTAATTGAACAAGTCTCTCATGCTGGTGGCAGATTGGACGGAACACCGAAGGATACGGCACTAGTGACTGGTTGATTCTTTGCGGCATGCGATTATATATTATTAAATTATTATACTATAAACATTAAACAGTGTGTGAACACGTTTACCACATTCCTGTAATTTAATTGCGAATTTGTGATTCCAGGCCAAATGGAGATATCTATCAGTATTATAATACAGTGGTGTGTGTTAGGCGGTCCTCCACGGGTCGTTAAAGAATCGACAAAAACCGAGTGCTTTGAAGACGCGAGAAATGTTGCGCGATGTTTGTTGCATGATCTCTGCACACTGCAGTTATGCTATATAATCGTAGCTTGTTGATCAGTGAACTGGAGGTTTCCAACCGCATACCCACCCCGGTATAAGTAACTTATGGTTACTCCTTCAGGGCTCTCACAAGGAAGCTAATTTTTTTTTATTTGAACGTCTCTACATTTAATTTGAACAAAGCTAGACCCCCAATGTCCCCGCATACGGTGTTAACGAGCAGTATGCAAGTGCTTTATATGTACAGGTTAGTAACTAATAAATATAAACTAGGTTTTGCCCGTTGCAGCGGCAACTAACGGGTTAAAACACTATGCGATTTGACGTGTGAACGTGGATGAAGCGAGGAGGAGTGTGTGTTTAATTAAATATATGCAGAAACCTGAAGCTACCGTCACCTTGCAACGCATGCCGGGTACCCGTTGTATATAACGTTATGTAGTGCAGCGCTTGCATGAAAATGTAATTTCCCAGGAATTGGAATGGAACCATTACAGTTAAGTTGACCCCGAGGTTACAGTGACCTTGCAACACATGCCAGGTACCCGTTGTATATAATGTTATATAGTACAGGAGCTTGCATTATAATGTTGTTTTCCGAGATTTGGGATGGAACCATTACAGTTTAATGGACCCCGGGGTTAAAGTGGCCTTGCAACGCATGCCGGGTACCCGCTGTATATAATTTATTTATTTACGGACAAAAAGTCCATTAACAATATAAAATACGTCACTAACTTATATCTCCCTCTTATCCTTTCCCTTGTTACCATAATTATTGGAAGGCTTTTGACCTCTCCAGCCAGATTCTCCCAACCCTTCGCCTTGCACCGCAGTGTGAGGAATAGATTCATACGTCCGTCACTCCTGGCCACACTGACCTCCAGATTCCTACCCACCCCTCATACCCTTTTCCTTCACATATCTTCTTCTCCTTAATTTCCCTTAAAAAACCCTCCGCACAGCATCCTCAAAGATGATAGTCTCATTGGCTCCAGTGGTTGGGACTCTTGTGCGGTAGGTATTCACATCAAAATTTAATTAAAAATGTACATAACAATTACAGAACAAATGTAGTTCCAGCGCATTACTCAAGTAGGTATCTACACCATTTGTCACAAAAATTGGACCATTCTTAATTATTAACAATATATTATTACCCCAGCAAAATCAAAATCACAGAAAAGATAATTATTTTAGGTAGCTACGTCTTTTCACAATTTTTTTTTTTTCAATAAATATTTAATTTAATTCAAATCATTTTGATATTGTAACTACTCGTACTTCTGTGCTCCTTGTATAGAGCACTGCGATCTTGGTGTGATGTTTTGCAGAAATGGCGCTGTAGAAATTAAAAAAGTAATGTTGGGAAAAAATAATTTTATCGAGTTTATTTAATTTCTTAACAAATTAGCGCAATAAATAGTACGCAAAAATGGCAACATTCTTTGTTTTTCCTAAGGAAAAAATAATTATATCGACGTACTACGTTCAAGTAGGCACCTACATCATTTGGCAAAAAAATTGACCATCGTTATTTAAATTAACTCATTTTATTATTTTCTCAATATTTGATCGATAACGTTCCCACCTGAGTAGGTACTTCTGGCTCATTTGAAATTGAATTTATAGAAATTCACCAAACTAAAGCTATTGACTTAAAATGTGGATGCAGCATTAAAAAAATTAGCAATTTATTTGATATTCGAAGGAATTAAGTAGGTACCTACCCATCTGATTTGAAATCAATATCATAAAACTTCTGATTTATATGAATGCAGCATTGCCCGAATATTTCAAACATGTAAATCCACGACATTTTCAACGTATTTAGTATCTACCTACCTACTTTGGCATTACCTGGCAACAGAATTTTTCATCCTCGAAGGAACGATTTTCACTTTGATTTTTGTCAAAATGTCAAAAGTTTAATACAAAACTGTGACATATTTTAAATGGATCGCAACTGTAATTATGTGATAACAAAGTTTTATGATCTCCAGTCCTTGAAATTATCCAAAAACATTTCCATTAGGATGTGTGTTTTTGATGATATCTTCGTTGGCGTAATGCACTTTTCAAATGTCAAATTCTTTCAGCAAAGCCGTATTATTAGGTACTGAGAATAATTTCCCTAGCAAATTTCATTTTGTACGTAGGTATTTAGTATCTGCAGTACCTACCTCGATTATCGAGCACGTTGTTAATTGTTATTTTTTGTGATTTGAAAGGAATTTAAGTACCTACTCAACCACCGATTTGTACTGGCCGCATAATTATACATTGTCGATGAAAGTGAATATGTCTTAAATGTCAAAATAATGTTGAATTTTAATGCAAAATTGTGTAACATTTTGAATGGAATGCGGTACATGTCGCAACTTTAAAAGTTTCTAAAACTTGTATTTTTACAATTTATTGAAAAACATCTCGGTCAAAATATTTTTTTACGCTGTAATCTGCGTTCCCGCAAAGGGCCTTTAAAATGTCAATTTTTCTACGTTATTTTCAATAAAGCCGTAAAATTAATAAATCGCTAGCAAATACAGTTTTGTATGGGAGGTGAACTTTTCTGACGCACTGAAATATTCGACATTTTTTAACGGGTGAACCTGTCGGCAGAAAATATAACTGAGGTTGAATTTCTTCGTCGGTGAGAGATCTAATTGTAGTTTTCGCCGTTGGGTGCGCTGTTAATCCTGCATCAACTTTTTTGTATGAAATCTGGTCCTCAATCGGGACACGACCCTGTCTGAATCCGCTTCGAGCGAAAGTGACCCTTAAGGTAGTTGAAACGTCAAGGGCAGAGTGGTCGTTTTTAGCGCGGCAAAAAAAGTGAGGCGTCTCCAAACTGTGTATTAATATATACTAGCGGGGCCCGTTGCAAAAATGCAACTAACGGGTTAAAAAATTATGCGATTTGCGTGTGAACGTGGATGAAGCGAGGAGGAGTGTGTGTTGAATTAAATATAAGAAGAAACCTGAGGTTACAGTGACCTCGCAACGCATGCCGGGAACACGTTGTATATAATGTTATAATATAGTGCAGGCATTTGCAAGGCGCTTGCATAATAATGTAGTTTCCCTGAACTTGGAATGGAACCATTACAGTTAAGTTGACCCCGAGGTTACAGCGATGTTGCAACGCATGCCGGGTACCCTTTGTATATAATGTTATAATATAAAGCAGGCGTTTGCAAGGCGCTTGTATTATAATGTAGTTTCCAGGAACTTGGAATGGAACCATTACAGTTAAGTTGACCCCGAGATTACAGTGATCTTGCAACGCATGCCGGGTACCCGTTGTATATAATGTTATAATACATTGCAGGCGTTTGCAAGGCGCTTGCATTATAATGTAGTTTCCCGGAACTTGGAATGGAACCATTACAGTTAAGTTGACCCTGAGATTACAGTGATGTTGCAACGCATGCCGGGTACCCGTTGTATATAATGTTATAATACAGTGCATGCGTTTGCAAGGCGCTTGAATTATAATGCAGTTTCCCGGAACTTGGAATGGAACCATTACAGTTAAGTTGACCCCGAGGTTACAGTGATGTTGCAACGCATGCCGGGTACCCGTTGTATATAATGTTATGTAGAAATACAAATCCCCAAAGTTGACCTTTATTGGTTAACCAACACCTCTGCCATAGGTCACCCCAAGTGGTTTGCTACGTTTGGTGATTTAGTAGGGGTGCCCGGGTTCATGGGGTGAGGTCTGTCTAGGTCTTGGAGGCGGATGCCCAGGACACACTGAACCCCAGATTCCTAGCCACCCCTTAAACCCTTTTCCTTCCCAGAACTCTCATCTCCTTCCTTTCCTAAAAAAAATCCTCCACACAGCATCCCCAAAGATGACATCGGACCTGAGGGAAATTATTTTCTCCACGGCCTCCTGTGTGGAGCTCATGTAAAAAAAAATAATTAAATGCATACAAATTCACCTTTCCCAAAAAGCCAGAAATAATTGAAAAAAAACATGTTTTTAATATATTTTCCCTTGCTTAGTTCTGCACTCCTGGTATTTATCCTTTAAAAATTTTGTTTTATTCGAGTAAAAAAAAGAACAGAAAAAATATTCTTTCTTAGCGTACTCTACTCCCCCCCCTTTCCTCCATCCCGCAAAACCCCCTCCCGGGTTCCCCTCCCCCTTCCCAGGCTACCCTCCCCCCTCGCTGGTTTTCTTCCCCCCCTCAAACAAAAAAAACATAACAAAAAAAGAATTATTCAATTTGGTGCAGTCTTTCGGAAGTTATACGCGTACATACATTTCGACGATTCATTTTTATGCAAATTTCATAATGCCAGAGCTCACCAGTAGTTTTATACAAAACATTGTCCTAACAGTGTCGAAGACAACAAAAAAAGATTTATTCAATTTGGTGCAGTCTTTCGGAAGTTATGCGCGTACATACATTTCCGGGATTCATTTGTATGCAAATTTCATAATGCCAGAGCTCACCAGTAGTTTTATACAAACTTTATCCGAACAATAAGGAACGCAACAAAAAAAGAATTATTCAATTACGTGCAGTCGTTCTGAAGTTATGAGCGTACTTACATTTCGGCGAATCATTTTTAAACAAATTTCGTTATGCCAGAGCTCACCAGTAATTTTATTCAAACCTTGTCCTAATATTAGCACATACAACAAAGAAAGAACTATCCAATTTGGTGCATTGGCTCGGAAGCTATGCGCATATATAGATTTCGGCGATTAATTTTAAACAAATTTTATAATTCCAGAGCTCATTTAGTTTATACAAACCTTGCCTGAACAATAACAAAACCAACGCAAAAATAATTATCCAATTTGCTCCAGTCGTTCATGAGCTATAATTTATAGATGATACCCGTGGATAATTATTTATCCGTTTATGTAATTTTCAGGGTACCTACCTAGTTCATCAAAATATTCTAAAATAATATTTTATCTATATGGCAAGACAACCGTTAAAAGTTGTCATAACCACCTGAAGCAAAGCCTGAAAATCGAACACCTGCGCTGGTTTAAGAACATTTCCCATACAAATTACGTCAGCTAACGCTGTCAGGGCCTCGCTGAAATCTTGCGGTGGTTTTGGATGATGTTCCATGTTCAGTATTGCAAGGTTGGAAAAAATTACATAAAGATTTAAAATATCTACCGATTTAACAGGCTGAAAACCATGTGCATTATGGATGTTATTTAATTTTTCGCAGATGTCAATATAATTGCAAAGTTTGACGCGACATTGTGAAACATTTTAAATGGGAAGCTACACATGTTTTTATTTTAAAAGTTTCTTAAACTTGTATACCTTCTATTTAATCAAAAACATTTCGTGCAAAATGTTTGTTTTCGCCGCAATCTAAGTTCCCGCAAAGGGCCTTTAAATGTCAATTTTTCTACGATATTTTCGAGAACGCCGTTAAAAAAATTCGAATAAATCCCTAGAAAAATCAGTTTTGTATGGGAAATCTCTTTACTAAACGATTCGACGTTTTTTAACGGGTGAACCTATCGGCAGGAAATATAACTGAGGCCGAATTTCTTCGTCGGTGAGAGATCTAATTGTAGTTTTCGCCGTTTGGGTGCGCTGTTAACCCCGCATCATCTTTTTATATGAAATCTGGTCTGACCGGCAGAGATCGCCGTCCGTGCCCCCTTTCGGGCCAAATTGATCTCTGCGGTCGGTGAAACTCGAGGAGCGGAGGTCGATTATCGCCTGCGGGCCGAGGCGGGCGAGGGAAATCGAAAGGGCGTAAGCGTCTTTTTCGTTTTTAAGCGACAATACGCCGTGAGGTCTTGCGGATCGAGGGGGAAAAGAGTCGATTATCGGATCACCAAAACGCGTTTTTTTGGAACGGCCGTTTGTATGAAATCCCGGTCCACGCGCCTTGCTCGGCCAAATCGACCCCTGCGGTCGGTGAAACTGGACAGGCAGAGCGGTCGATTTTCGCCTGTACCCGGACGATTAAAAAAAAAAGTGAGTTTTCCTGACCTACCCCAAAACCAAACATTAATATATATACTAGGTTTTGCCCGTTGCAGAAGCAACTGTGGGTTAAAACATTATGCGATTTGACGTGTGAACGTGGATGAAGCGAGGAGGAGTGTGTGTTAAATTAAATATATGAAGAAACCTTAGTTCACAGTGACCTTGCAACGCATGCCGGGTACCCGTTGTATATAATGTTATGTAGTGCAGCGCTTGCATTAAAATGTAATTTGCCAGGAATTGGAATGGAACCATTACAGTTAAGTTGACCCCGAGGTTACAGTGATTTTGCAACGCATGCCGGGTACCCTTTGTATATAATGTTATAATGTAAAGCAGGCGTTTGCAAGGCGCTTGTATTATAATGTAGTTTTCAGGAACTTGGAATGGAACCATTACAGTTAAGTTGACCCCGAGGTTACAGTGATCTTGCAACGCATGCCGGGTACCCGTTGTATATAATGTTATAATATATTGCAGGCGTTTGCAAGGCGCTTGCATTATAATGTAGTTTCCCGGAACTTGGAATGGAACCATTACAGTTAAGTTGACCCCGAGATTACAGTGATGTTGCAACGCATGCCGGGTACCCTTTGTATATAATGTTATAATATAAAGCAGGCGTTTGCAAGGCGCTTGCATTATAATGTAGTTTCCCGGAACTTGGAATGGAACCATTACAGTTAAGTTGACCCTGAGATTACAGTGATGTTGCAACGCATGCCGGGTACCCGTTGTATGTAATGTTATAATACAGTGCATGCGTTTGCAAGGCGCTTGAATTATAATGTAGTTTCCCGGAACTTGGAATGGAACCATTACAGTTAAGTTGACCCCGAGGTTACAGTGTTGTTGCAACGCATGCCGGGTACCCGTTGTATATAATGTTATGTAGAAATACAAATCCCCAAAGTTGACCTTTATTGGTTAACCAACACCTCTGCCATAGGTCACCCCAAGTGGTTCGCTACGTTTGGTGATTTAGTAGGGGTGCCCGGGTTCATGGGGTGAAGTCTGTCTAGGTCTTGGAGGCGGATGCCCAGGACACACTGAACCCCAGATTTCTACCCACTCCTTAAACCCCTTTCCTTCCCAAAACTCTCATCTCCTTCCTTTCCTAAAAAAAATTCTCCTCACAGCATCCCCAAAGATGACATAGGACCTGAGGGAAATTATTTTCCCCACGGCGTCCTGTGTGGAGCTCATGTAAAAAAAAATAATTAAATGCATATAAATTCACCTTTCCCAAAAAGCCAGAAATAATTGAAAAAAAACATGTTCTTAATATATTTTCCCTTGCTTAGTTCTGCACTCCTGGTATTTATACTTCTAAAATTTTGTTTTATTCGAGTAAAAAAAAGAACAGAAAAAATATTCTTTCATAGCGTACTCTACCCCCCCCCCCTTCCTCCATCCCGCAAAACCCCTTCACGGGTTCCCCTCCGCCTTCCCAGGTTACCCTCCCCCCTCCGTGGTTTTTTCCCCCCCTCCCGCGCTCATTATTTCATTGCTGTTATATTTAGTTTTCAAACAGCTCGCGTGCCACCTATTGAAATATTTTTATGCAAATTTTGCAAAAATGCCAGAGCTCACCAGCCAATAAACAAACATAACAAAAAAAGAATTATTCAATTTGGTGCAGTCTTTCGGAAGTTATACGCGTACATACATTTCGACGATTCATTTTTATGCAAATTTCATAATGCCAGAGCTCACCAGTAGTTTTATACAAAACATTGTCCTAACAGTGTCGAAGACAACAAAAAAAGAATTATTCAATTTGGTGCAGTCTTTCGGAAGCTATGCGCGTACATACATTTCCGCGATTCATTTGTATGCTAATTTCGTAATGCCAGAGCTAACCAGTAGTTTTATACAAACTTTGTCCTAAGAATAAGGAACGCAACAAAAAAAGAATTATTCAATTACGTGCAGTGGTTCTGAAGTTATGAGCGTACTTACATTTCGGCGAATCATTTTTAAACAAATTTCGTTATGCCAGAGCTCACCAGTAATTTTATTCAAAACTTGTCCTTACAATAACGATAACACCAAAAAAATAATTACCCAATTAGGTGCAGTCGTTCCGAAGTTTTGCGCGTACTTACATTTCATCGATTAATTTTTAAACATATTTCAAAATGCCAGAGCTTACCAGTAGTTGTATACAAACTTTGTCCTAACAATAAGGAACGCAACAAAAAAAGAATTATTCAATTACGTGAAGTCGTTCTGAAGTTATGAGCGTACTTACATTTCGGCGAATCATTTTTAAACAAATTTCGTTATGCCAGAGCTCACCAGTAATTTTATTCAAAATTTGTCCTAATAATAACAAATACAACAACGAAAGAATTATTCAATTTGGTGCATTCGCTCGGAAGCTATGCGCATATATAGATTTCGGCGATTAATTTTAAACAAATTTTATTATTCCAGAGCTCATCAGAAGTTTTATACAAACCTTGCCCGAACAATAACGAAACCAACTCAAAAAGAATTATCCAATTTGGACCAGTCGTTCATGAGCTATAATTTATAGATGATACCCGTGGATAATTATTTATCCGTTTATGTAATTTTCAGGGTACCTACTTAGTTCATCAAAATATTATAAAACAATATGTTATTTATATGGCAACACAAACGTTAAACTTTGTCGTAACCACCTCAAGCACAGCCTGAAAATCGAACACCTGCGCTGGTTTAAGAACATTTCCCATACAAATTACGTCAGCCAACGGTGTCATGGCCTGACTGAAAACCTCAGGTGGTTTTGGATAGTGTTCCATGTTCAGTATTGCAAGGTTGAAGAAAATAAATAAACATTTCAAATATCTACCGATTTAACAGGCTGAGAACGATGTGCATTTTCGATGTTGTTGGATTTTTCGCAAATGTCAGATATAATTGCAAAGTTTGACGCGATATTGTGAAACATTTTAAATGGGAAGCTACACATGTTTTTGTTTTAAAAGTTTCTAAATCTTGTATAATTTATGATTATTAAAAAACATCTCTCGCAAAATGTTTTTTTTCGTCGTAATTTACCACCCCGCAAAGGGCCTTTAAAATGTCAATTTTTCTTCGGTATTTGGCAGATCGCCGTTTAATTAATTGGAATAAATTCATAGCAGAAATCAGTTTTGTATGGGAGATTTTCGCTACATCTTTCTCAACTTTTGCAGGCATTTGAAAAGAGATAGATACAATGAATTCGCTTCGAAGAAGAGTGAACCGTGGGGCCTTTGAAATCGGATGAGCTTAGAGATCAATTTGGCTTGCCAAATTTTACCAAATTTTTGCAAGCCAAAGTGACCCGTGAGGTTTCACCCACCCGAGGGGCAGAGTGGTCGCTTTTCCCCTCAAATCGAAAGTGAGGTTTTCCGTGACCTTTCCCAAAAGTGAACAATACTATATATATACTAGCGGGGCCCGTTGCAAAAATGCAACTAACGGGTTAAAAAATTATGCGATTTGCGTGTGAACGTGGATGAAGCGAGGAGGAGTGTGTGTTAAATTAAATATATGAAGAAACCTGAGGTTACAGTGACCTTGCAACGCATGCCGGGTACCCGTTGTATATAATGTTATGTAGTGCAGCGATTGCACTAAAATGTAATTTCCCAGGAATGGGAATGGAACCATTACAGTTAAGTTGACCCCGGGGTTACAGTGTCCTTGCAACGCATGCCGAGTAACCGTAGTATATCATGTTATATATTGCAGGCACTTGCTTTAAAATGTTATTTTCCGGGAATTGGGATGGAACAATTACAGTTAAGTTGACCCCGAGGTTACAGTGACCTTGCAACGCATGCCGGGTACCCGCTCTATATAATTTGTTTATTTACGGACAAAAAGTCCATTAACAATATAAAATATGTCACTAACTTATATCTCCCTCTTATCCTTTCCCTTGTTTCCATAATTATTGGAAGGCTTTTGACCTCTCCAGCCAGATTCTCCCAACCCTTCACCTTGCACCGCAGTGTGAGAAATAGATTCATACGTCCGTCACTCCTGGCCACACTGACCCCCAGATTCGTAAACACCCCTCATACCTTTTTCCTTCCCATATCTTCTTCTCCTTCCTTTCCCTTAAAAACCCTCCGCACAGCATCCTCAAAGATTACCTAGGCCCCTAAGGAAATTGTTTTCCTAGGTGCCTCCTGTGTGGAGCTAATGTTAAAAAAAAATTTTTGCACTGTATAATTTTATGATGCCAGAGCTCACTATTGTATATAGAAACCAATGAATGGTTCCCGGGGTGGCGATACCAATTGCACGTTGAATGATTATCATAGAAATATATTTAATCTGGGTTTTTCAAAAAATTTATTTAAAAATCTTCAATTTTTCAAGTTAATTTTAACGTTCTGTGAAAGTTCTGTTCAAATTCTATTCAAGTTCCGTAATTATTTCTGTTTTGAAATAATAGTATAAATAAATAATAATAAATATTATAAGTTTTGAAGATTATTGAATAAATAAAACTCGCACATTACGTGAAAATGAACTTAACTAATTAAAAAATAACGTTAATAATTAAAGGAAAGAATACCTTCATAAGTCGGTACCTACCTAGTGCATACCGAGAAAAATATTATTGGTGTAAGTACCTACGTGTTTTCTCAATAAATACTTAGCGAATTTGCAATATTTCGATGGAACGGTCGGTACCTACGTACCGCGTTATAAATGCTGCATTACCTACTTATTTGATTTTCAATGGAATTAAGTACCTACGTAAGTAGTCATCTGATTTGGTTTCATAAAACCGCAGATAATATGAATGCTGCATTTTCTGCATTTAAATCGTTCACATTTTAAACGCCAGTACCTACCTCGGGTATATATTAACTGGCTGGAAAATTATGCATTGTTGATGATATATCGATTTCTGCAAATGTCAAATAAAATTGCAAAGTTTGACGCGACATTGTGAAACATTTTAAATGAGAAGCGACACATGTTTTTATTTTAAAAGTTTCTAAATCTTGTATAATTTATGATTATTAAAAAACATCTCTCGCAAGATGTTTATTTTCGTCGTATTTTACCACCCCGCAAAGAGCCTTTAAAATGTCAATTTTTCGACGTTATTTACAAAACGCCGTTTAATTAATTGGAATAAATTTCTAGCAAAAAATCAGTTTTGTATGGGAGATTTTCGCTACATCTTTCTCAACTTTTCCAGGCATTTGAAAAGAGATAGCAACCCTGAATTCGCTTCGAAGGAGAGTGTACCTTCTTGCGTTTGAAATTGGTTGAGCTTAGAGGTCAATTTGGCTTGCCAAATTTTACAAAACTGCCGCGAGCCAAAGTGACCCGTGAGGTTTCACCCACCCGAGGGACAGAGTGGTCGCTTTTCCCCTCAAATCGAAAGTGAGCTTTTCCCGACCTACCCCAAAACTGTGCATTAATATATACTAGCGGGGCCCGTTGCAGAAGCAACTGACGGGTTAAAACACTATGCGATTTGCGTGTGAACGTGGATGAAGCGAGGAGGAGTGTGTTTTAAATTAAATATATGAAGAAACCTGAGGTTACAGTGACCTTGCAACCCATGCCGGGTAACCGTTGTATATAATGTTATGTAGTGCAGCGCTTGCATTCAAATGTAATTTTTCAGAAATTGGAATGGAACCATTACAGTTAAGTTGACCCCGAGGTTACAGTGACCTTGCAACGCATGCCGAGTAACCATTGTATATCATGTTATATATTGCAGGCACTTACTTTAAAATGTTATTTCCCGGGAATTATGATGGAACCATTACAGTAAAGTTGACCCCCAGGTTACAGTGATCTTGCAACGCCTGCCGGGTATCCGTTGTATATAATGTTCTATAGTACAGGCGCTTGCATTATAATGTGGTTTTCCGAGATTTGGGATGGAACCATTACAGTTTAATGGACCCCGAGGTTAAAGTGGCCTTGCAACGCATGCCGGGTACCCGCTGTATATAATTTATTTATTTACGGACAAAAAGTCCATTAACAATATAAAATACGTCACTAACTTATATCTCCCTCTTATCCTTTCCCTTGTTACCATAATTATTGGAAGGCTTTTGACCTCTCCAGCCAGATTCTCCCAAACCTTCGCCATGCACCGCAGTGTGAGGAATAGATTCATACGTTCGTCACTCCTGGCCACACTGACCCCCAGATTCCTAAACACCCCTCAGACCTTTTTCCTTCCCATATCTTCTTCTCCTTCCTTTCCCTTAAAAAACCCTCCGCACAGCATCCTCAAAGATGACATAGGCCCCTAGGGAAATTGTTTTCTTTGGAGCCTCCTGTGTGGAGCTAAAGTAAAAAAAAAAAATTAACACTGCATAATTTCATCCTGAGTTCTCCCCAAGGTTACAGTGATTTTGCAACGCATGCCGGGTACCCGTTGTATATAATGTTATGTAGAAATACAAATGCCTAAAATTGACCTTTATTGAATAACCAACACCTCTGCCGTCGGTCACCCCAAGTGGTTCGCTACGTTTGGTGATTTAGTAGGGGTGCCCGGATTCATGGGTGAGGTTTTTCTAGGTCTTGGAGGCGGATGACCAGGACACACTGAACCCCAGATTCCTACCCACCCCTTAAACCCTTTTCCTTCCCAGAACTCTCATCTCCTTTCTTTCCTAAAAAAAATCCTCCACACAGCATCCCCAAAGATGACATAGGCCCTGAGGGAAATTATTTTCCCCACGGCCTCCTGTGTGGAGCTCATGTAAAAAAAAAAAAAAAAATGCATATAAATTCACCTTTCCTGTCTATGTCAGTCTTAAATGATGACCTACATAGAATACCCTTGGATGGTGAAAGCCAGAAATAATTGAAAAAAAAAAACATTTTCTTAATATTTTTTCCCTTGCTTAGTTCTGCACTCCTGGTATTTATCCTTTTTTTACATGAGCTACACACAGGAGACCCTGAGGAAAATAATTTCCCTCGGGGTCATTTCATCTTTGGAGATGTTGTGTTGAGGGTTTTTAAAGGCAAATAAGGCGAGGAGAGCAACGCTCAGTGGTTAAACATACGTATTTATAAGGCCACCCGCAGGGCCTAGCAGCTGAAACCTGTCAAACAGAAGTATCTAGACGCCATCTGAGGCATGCACACATCAAATTCCCAAAGTTTCATCGCAATCGGATGAACGGTTTAGCAATGCATAATTTCATGATGCCAGAGCTCACCATTTTATACATTGAGAATCGAAGGTCCCCAAAGTTTCATCGGAATCGAAGAAGAATTAACACAGAACGTGAAAATTAACTTAAAAAAAGTGTGCTTTTACCTGCATAATTTGGCAAAAAATTGACCATGTTAAGATATTTAAATTTATTCATTTTCATAACGTTGCTTGAAATGGATTTTACCGTTTTTGGTGACCAGATCTGAATAGCCAGGTACTTCCCCACCTTCCTCGTCTCCATCTCCCTCCCCTCCCCACTACCTTTAGCCTCACAACATACCCCAACTGGGGATGCCATAGTTTCACTGACTTCAGTAGTGCAACTGGATAAAATGATATAACAACAGAACTCGAATAGAACTTACGCAGAACGTTAGAATTAACTTTAAAGAAATGTTGAATTCTTCAATTTTATTGCAACAACCCGGCATCCAATGTAAGTACCTACATAATTCGTCTAGGTACCTACTCATTTTCGCAAAAAAAACACGGTAGTAAGTCGGTAAGCCGGTAGGTAGGTACCTAAGCACTTATTTCCATCACTAAGTTGCATGGTTTATCTGTGTGTTCTAAATAACAGGGTCCGCCAAAACTGCGTTACTCATTTTTGGTAAAAATAAATTGATTAAATAATAATATTTTTTTAAAAATAAAAATAAAATCGTCTTTTTTTTAAATATTTTTCTAGAAATGACATCGGTCAAACATCCAACTTTTAAATTCACGAACGCGCATACTACTTTCGTAATAAATAATTATTCACAACGATACATGTATGGAAAAAAACGGAAATTCTAAGCATCGTCATTTGAGAAATGTTTCTACGCCGCTCAAACGTTAGTCGTGAAGGCCCGACTCTATTTTCGAAAAAAAAAATATCAAGAAAATTATCATTCAAAATAATTAAAAAAATAATTATTATATTTCGAGCAGTATTTTTTTTACCACCGTGTACCGGCATAATAACGATTCATGAATGATGAAATTCGATTTTAAAACCTGCTAACAACGCCAATTTAAGACACTCCAATTTTGTTTCGCGTTCGAATTTGAATTTTAGTCTATTTTTAAATTTTTCTAATGAATTGTTTTAATTCTATGTCCTGTCGACTGGCGGCGTCGTGAAAACAGTACATAATTTTAAAGATTAGTTTCAATACTCGACTTTTATGTTGTTTTTTTGCACATGTCAGTTTTGAAACGAATATTACAACGATGTTTTTGAGAAAAGTGATAATTACGACGGTCAATTGACCTTTGAAAAACTCTTGTTGACGGAATTTCACTAAATTTTGGCTTCCAAGCGTGATATTTTCGACAAAATCGCGTATGCCAGTCGGCCGGTGGGAAAACGAAAAATGAAAGATGACATTTAAAATCTGCGTACCTAGCCAAATCAATTTTGTATGGGAGATTTTCGCTATATCTTTCTCAACTTTTCCAGGCATTTAAAAAGAGATAGCAACCCTGAATTGGCTTCGAAGGAGAGTGTACCTTCTTGCGTTTGAAATTGGTTGAGCTTAGAGGTCAATTTGGCGTGCCAAATTTTACCAAATTGCCGCGAGCCAAAGTGACCCGTGAGGTTTTACCCACCCGAGGGACAGAGTGGTCGCTTTTCCCCTCAAATCGAAAGTGAGCTTTTCCCGACCTACCCCAAAACTGAGCATTAATATATACTAGGTTTTGCCCGTTGCAGAAGCAACTGACGGGTTAAGACACTATGCGATTTGACGTGTGAACGTGGATGAAGCGAGGAGGAGTGTGTGTTAAATTAAATATATGAAGAAACCTGAGTTCACAGTGACCTTGCAACGCATGCCGGGTACACGTTGTATATAATGTATTTATTTACGGACAAAAGGTCCATTAATCTCCCTCTTATCCTTTCCCTTGTTACCATAATTATTGGAAGGCTTTTGACCTCTCCAGCCAGATTCTCCCAACCCTTCGCCTTGCACCGCAGTGTGAGGAATAGATTTATACGTTGGTCACTCCTGGCCACACTGACCCCAGATTCCTAAACACCGCTTATACCTTTTTCCTTCCCATATCTTCTTCTCCTTCCTTTCCCTTAAAAAACCCACCCCACAGCATCCTCAAAGATGACACAGGCCCCTAGGATTCAGAAAGGGCCTTTTCTCGTGTAATTTCATGATACAAAGCTCATTATTGTATTCTGAAACTGTATGTATTTGTCTAGATCTTGGTGGCGGATACGTTCGCCCAACCACTGCTTGGCGGGCTGGATCGGAGGAGACTGATTGAGGGAGGCTTTTTATCTCTCCAGCCAGATTCTCTCAACCCTTCGCCTTGCACCGCAGTGTGAGGAATAGATTCATACGTCTGTCACTCCTGGCCACACTGACCCCCAGATTCCTACCCACCCCTCATACCTTTTTCCTTCCCATATCTTCTTCTCCACCATTTTCCTTAAAAAACTCTCCACACAGCATCCTCAAAGATGTCACTGCGTGGCGGGCTGGATCGGAGGAGACTGATTGAGGGAGGCTTTTTATCTCTCCAGCCAGATTCTCTCAACCCTTCGCCTTGCACCGCAGTGTGAGGAATAGATTCATACGTCTGTCACTCCTGGCCACACTGACCCCCAGATTCCTACCCACCCCTCACACCTTTTCCCTTCCCACATCTTCTTCTCCATCCTTTCCCTTGAAAAACCCTCCGCACAGCATCCTCAAAGATGACATAGGCCCCTAGGATTCAGAACGGGCCTTAACTCGCGTAATTTCGTGATGCCAGAGATCATTATTGTATTCAGAAACTGTATGTATTTGTCTAGGTCTTGAAAAAAATGTATTTGTCTAGGTCTTAGTAAAGGATACGTTTGCCCAACCTTTGCGTGGCGGGTTGGATCAGAGGAGACTGATTGAGGAAGTATTTTGACCTCTCCACCCAGATTTTCCCAACCCTTCGCCTTGCACCGCAGTGTGAGGAATAGATTCATACGTCCGTCACTCCTGGCCACACTGACCCCCAGATTCCTACCCACCCCTCATACCTTTTTCCTTCCCATATCTTCTTCTCCATCCTTTCCCTTAAAAAACCCTCCGCACAGCATCCTCAAAGATGACATAGCACTGCGTGGCGGGTTGGATTGGAGGAGACTGATTAAGGGAGGATTTCGACATCTCCACCCAGATTCTCCCAACCCTTCGCCTTGCACCGCAGTGTGAGGAATAGATTCACACGTCCGTCACTCCTGGCCACACTGACCCCCAGATTCCTTAACACCCCTCATACCCTTTTCCTTCCCATATCTTCTTCTCCTTCCTTTCCCTTAAAAACCCTCCGCACAGCATCCTCGAAGATGACATAGGCCCCTAGGGAAATTGTTTTCCTTGGAGCCTCCTGTGTGGAGCTAATGTAAAAAAAAAGTTCAACACTGCATAATTTCATCCTGAGTTCTACCTGAGGTTGCAGTGACCTTGTAACGCATGCCGGCTACCCTTTGTATATAATTTTATAATACATTGCATGCGTTTGCAAGGCGCTTGCATTTTAATGTAGTTTCCCGGAACTTGGAATGGAACCATTACAGTTAAGTTGACCCCGAGGTTACAGTGATCTTGCAACGCATGCCGAGTACCCGTTGTATATAATATTATTTAGAAATACAAATCCCCAAAATTGACCTTTATTGGATAACCAACACCTATGCCGTAGGTCACCCCAAGTGGTTCGCTTCGTTTGGTGATTTAGTAGGGGTGCCCGGGTTCATGGGGTGAGGTTTGTCTAGGTCTTTGAGGCGAATGACCAGGACACACTTAACCCCAGATTCCTACCCACCCCTAAACCCTTTTCCTTCCCAGAACTCTCATCTCCTTCTTTGCCATAAAAAACCCTTCACCCAGCATCTCCAAAGATGAGATGACCCTGAGGGAAATTATTTTCCTCAGGGTCTCCTGTATGGAGTTTTTTCTTCCCCCCCCCTCCTGCGCTTTAATGATTCATTGCCGTTACATTTAGTTTTCAAACAGCTCGCGTGCCACCTATTGAAATATTTTTACGCAAATTTCGTAATGCCAAAGCTCACCAGCCAATAAACAAACATAACAAAAAAAGAATTATTCAATTTGGTGCAGTCTTTCGGAAGTTATACGCGTACATACATTTCAACGATTCATTTGTATGCAAATTTCATAATGCCAGAGCTCACCAGTAGTTTTATACAAAACATTGCCCTAACAGTGTCGAAGACAACAAAAAAAGAATTATTCAATTTGGTGCAGTCTTTCGGAAGTTATACGCGTACATACATTTCAACGATTCATTTGTATGCAAATTTCATAATGCCAGAGCTCACCAGTAGTTTTATACAAACTTTGTCCTAACAAAAAGGAACGCAACAAAAAAAGAATTATTCAATTACGTGCAGTCGTTTTGAAGTTATGAGCGTACTTACATTTCGGCGAATCATTTTTAAACAAATTTCATTATGCCAGAGCTCACCAGTCATTTTTTTTAAATCTTGCCCTAATCATAACAAATACAACAACGAAAGATTTATCCAATTCTGTGCATTCGCTCGGAAGCTATGCGCATATATAGATTTCGTCGATTCATTTTAAACAAATTTTATAATTCCAGAGCTTACCGGTTGTTTTATACAAACCTTGCCCTAACAATAACGAAACCTATTCAAAAAGAATTTTTCAATTTGGTCCAGTCGTTCTTTAGTTATAATTTATAAATGATTACCGTGGATAATTAATCCGTTTATGTAATTTTCAGGGTACCTACCTAGTTCATCAAAATATTCTAAAACAATATTTTATTTAAATGGCAAGACCACCGTCAAACTTTGTCGTAACCACCTCAAGCAAAGCCTGAAAATCGAACACCTTCGCACGTTTAAGTACATTTTCCATACAAATTACGTCAGCTAACACTGTCAGGGCCTCGCTGAAAACTTGCGGTGGTTTTGGATAATATTCCATGCTCAGTATTGCAAGTTTGGGGAAAATTAAATAAATATTTAAAATATCTACCGATTTTACAGGCTGAAAACCATGTGCATTATGGATGTTATAGAATTTTTCGCAAATGTCAGAAAAATTTCAATCTTTGACGCGATATTGTGAAACATTTTAAATGGGAAGCTACACATGTTTTTATTTTAAAAGTTTCTAAATCTTGTATAATTTATGATTATTAAAAAACATCTGTCGCACAATGTTTATTTTCGACGTAATTTACCACCCCGAAAAGGGCCTTTAAAATGTCAATTTTTCTTCGGTATTTTGCAGATCGCCGTTTAATTTATCGGAATAAATTCATAGCAGAAATCAGTTTTGTATGGGAGATTTTCGCTATATCTTTCTCAACTTTTCCATGCATTTAAAAAGAGATACACTCCCTTAATCGGCCTCGAGGGAAAGTGAATCTACAGATGTGCCAATCTCAATGAGCCGAGAGGTCAATTTGGCTTGCCAAATTTTAAAAACGGCCGCAAGCCAAAGTGACCCGTGAGGTTTCACCCACCCGAGGGGCAAAGTGGTCGCTTTTCCCCTCAAATCGAAAGTGACCCTTGACCCATCACGAACGGCCGCAAGCTAAAGTGACCCTTGTTGTTTCACCCACCCGAGGGGCAGAGTGGTCGTTTTTCCCCTCAAATCGAAAGTGACCTTTTCCTGACCAATGGCGTGAGCGGAAAAAGTGAGTTTTTCCCGACCTACCACAAAACTGAGCATTAATATATATACTAGCGGGGCCCGTTGCAGAAGCAACTGACGGGTTAAAACACTATGCGATTTGCGTGTGAACGTGGATGAAGCGAGGAGGATTGTGTTTTAAATTAAATATATGAAGAAACCTGAGGTTACAGTGACCTTGCAACCCATGCCGGGTAACCGTTGTATATAATGTTATGTAGTGCAGCGCTTGCATTAAAATGTAATTTTCCAGGAATTGGAATGGAACCATTACAGTTAAGTTGACCCCGAGGTTACAGTGACCTTGCAACGCATGCCGAGTAACCATTGTATATCATGTTATATATTGCAGGCACTTACTTTAAAATGTTTTTTCCCGGGAATTATGATGGAACCATTACAGTAAAGTTGACCCCGAGGTTACAGTGATGTTTCAACGCATGCCGGGTACCCGTTGTATATAATGTTCTATAGTACAGGCGCTTGCATTATAATGTGGTTTTCCGAGATTTGGGATGGAACCATTACAGTTTAATGGACCCCGAGGTTAAAGTGGCCTTGCAACGCATGCCGGGTACCCGCTGTATATAACTTATTTATTTACGGACAAAAAGTCCATTAACAATATAAAATACGTCACTAACTTATATCTCCCTCTTATCCTTTCCCTTGTTACCATAATTATTGGAAGGCTTTTGACCTCTCCAGCCAGATTCTCCCAAACCTTCGCCATACACCGCAGTGTGAGGAATAGATTCATACGTTCGTCACTCCTGGCCACACTGACCCCCAGATTCCTAAACACCCCTCATACCTTTTTCCTTCCCATATCTTCTTCTCCTTCCTTTCCCTTAAAAAACCCTCCGCACAGCATCCTCAAAGATGACATAGGCCCCTAGGGAAATTGTTTTCTTTTGAGCCTCCTGTGTGGAGCTAAAGTAAAAAAAAAAATTAACACTGCATAATTTCATCCTGAGTTCTCCCCAAGGTTACAGTGATTTTGCAATGCATGCCGGGTATCCGTTGTATGTAATGTTATGTAGAAATACAAATCCCTAAAATTGACCTTTATTGAATAACCAACACCTCTGCCGTCGGTCACCCCAAGTGGTTCGATACGTTTGGTGATTTAGTAGGGGTGCCCGGATTCATGGGTGAGGTTTTTCTAGGTCTTGGAGGCGGATGACCAGGACACACTGAACCCCAGATTCCTACCCACCCCTTAAACCCTTTTCCTTCCCAGAACTCTCATCTCCTTTCTTTCCTAAAAAAAATCCTCCACACAGCATCCCCAAAGATGACATAGGCCCTGAGGGAAATTATTTTCCCCACGGCCTCCTGTGTGGAGCTCGTGTAAAAAAAAAAAAAATCCATATAAATTCACCTTTCCTGTCTATGTCAGTCTTAAATGATGACCTACATAGAATACCCTTGGATGGTGAAAGCCAGAAATAATTGAAAAAAAAAAAAAAACATTTTCTTAATATTTTTTCCCTTGCTTAGTTCTGCACTCCTGGTATTTATCCTTTTTTTACATGAGCTACACACAGGAGACCCTGAGGAAAATAATTTCCCTCGGGGTCATTTCATCTTTGGAGATGTTGTGTTGAGGGTTTTTAAAGGCAAATAAGGCGAGGAGAGCAACGCTCAGTGGTTAAACATACGTATGTATAAGGCCACCCGCAGGGCCTAGCAGCTGAAACCTGTCAAACAGAAGTATCTAGACGCCATCTGAGGCATGCACACATCAAATTCCCAAAGTTTCATCGCAATCGGATGAACGGTTTAGCAATGCATAATTTCATGATGCCAGAGCTCACCATTTTATATATTAAGAATCGAAGGTCCCCAAAGTTTCATCGGAATCGAAGAAGAATTAACACAGAACGTGAAAATTAACTTAAAAAAAGTGTGCTTTTACCTGCATAATTTGGCAAAAAATTAACCATGTTAAGATATTTAAATTTATTCATTTTCATAACGTTGCTTGAAATGGATTTTGCCGTTTTTGGTGACCAGATCTGAATAGCCAGGTACTTCCCCACCTTCCTCGTCTCCATCTCCCTCCCCTCCCCACTACCTTTAGCCTCACAACATACCCCAACTGGGGATGCCATAGTTTCACTGACTTCGGTAGTTGGGACTCTTGTGCCGTATTATCATTAAAATTTAGTTAATAATGTTTAAAACAATTAATTTCCGTACAATTTTAAAGTACCTACACCATTTGAAAAAAAAAATTTTACCATCTTTGCTATTAAATTTACACAATATATTAATTTCTCATTATTTCGACAACAACGTTCCCTCATAAGTAGGTACTGGCCATTACTGGTATTATTATTTAAGAATGTCCAAAAAGAACGAAACTTTACCTACACATTCATAAATGAAAAATATTTTAATAGGTTCTTTCGAAAAAATTTAATAATTCTTCAAAATTTTCAAGTTAATTATCGCGTTTTGTGAAAGTTATTTTAAAGTTCTGTAATTATTTCAGTTTTGTGGTGCAACTGGATAAAATGATATAACAACAGAACTCGAATAGAACTTACGCAGAACGTTAGAATTAACTTTAAAGAAATGTTGAATTCTTCAATTTTATTGCAACAACCCGGCATCCAATGTAAGTACCTACATAATTCGTCTAGGTACCTACTCATTTTCGCAAAAAAACCACGGTAGTAAGTCGGTAAGCCGGTAGGTAGGTACCTAAGCACTTATTTCCATCACTAAGTTGCATGGTTTATCTGTGTGTTCTAAATAACAGGGTCCGCCAAAACTGCGTTACTCATTTTCGGTAAAAATAAATTGATTAAATAATAATATTTTTTTAAAAATAAAAATAAAATCGTCTTTTTTTAAAAATATTTTTCTAGAAATGACATCGGTCAAACATCCAACTTTTAAATTCACGAACGCGCATACTACTTTCGTAATAAATAATTATTCACAACGATACATGTATGGAAAAAAACGGAAATTCTAAGCATCGTCATTTGAGAAATGTTTCTACGCCGCTCAAACGTTAGTCGTGAAGGCCCGACTATATTTTCGAAAAAAAAAATATCAAGAAAATTATCATTCAAAATAATTAAAAAAATAATTATTATATTTCGAGCAGTATTTTTTTTACCACCGTGTACCGGCATAATAACGATTCATGAATGATGAAATTCGATTTTAAAACCTGCTAACAACGCCAATTTAAGACACTCCAATTTTGTTTCGCGTTCGAATTTGAATTTTAGTCTATTTTTAAATTTTTCTAATGAAATGTTTTAATTCTATGTCCTGTCGACTGGCGGCGCCGTGAAAACAGTACATAATTTTAAAGATTAGTTTCAATACTCGACTTTTATGTTGTTTTTTTGCACATGTCAGTTTTGAAACGAATATTACAACGATGTTTTTGAGAAAAGTGATAATTACGACGGTCAATTGACCTTTGAAAAACTCTTGTTGACGGAATTTCACTAAATTTTGGCTTCCAAGCGTGATATTTTCGACAAAATCGCGTATGCCAGTCAGCCGGTGGGAAAACGAAAAATGAAAGATGACATTTAAAATCTGCGTACCTAGCGAAATCAGTTTTGTATGGGAGATTTTCGCTATATCTTTCTCAACTTTTGCGGGCATTTGAAAAGAGATAGATACAATGAATTCGCTTCGAAGGAGAGTAAACCGTGGGGCCTTTGAAATCGGATGAGCTTAGAGATCAATTTGGCTTGCCAAATTTTACCCAATTTTCGCAAGCCAAAGTGACCCGTGAGGTTTCACCCACCCGAGGGGCAAAGTGGTAGCTTTTCCCCTCAAATCGAAAGTGAGTTTTTTCGACCAATGGCGTGAGCGGAAAAAGTGAGTTTTCCCGACCAATGGCGTGAGCGGAAAAAGTGAGCTTTCCCTGACCTATCCCAAAACCAAACAATACTATATATACTAGGTTTTGCCCGTTGCAGAAGCAACTAACGGGTTAAAACACTGTGCGATTTGATGTGTGAATGATGCGAGGAGTGTGTGTTCAGTAAGTATTTGAAGAAAAAAAAAACGATGTTTGAATGTAGACGAAGAGAGGTGTGTGCGCCACATAGAGGGCACAGGCAGTAGACTGCTCAATTTGGTACACCTACTATAGGGCCACTTCGGCCAACTGGTTCAAAGAGTTCAGTATGGGCCTAAAAGTAATTTTTTTTGGAATTTTTATAATATTGAAATTTTATGGATCTTAAATTTTTTTCGGATTTTAAAATGTTTTGGATTTTGAAATTTTTTGGAAATTAAAATATTTATCGATTTTGAAATTTTTTGGATTTTAAAATTTTTTGGATTTTAAAATTTTTTTCGATTTTGAAATTTTTTGGATTTTAAAATTTTTTTATTTTAAAATTTTTGGGATTTTGAAATTTTTTGGATTTTTAAATTTTTTCGATTTTTAAATTTTATTGATTTCAAATTTTTTGGATTTTAGAATTTTTTGGATTTAAAAATTTTTTGGATTTTAAACTTTTTTCCGATTTTTAAATTTTTTGGATTTAAATTTTTTTGGATTTTAAAATTTTTTGGATTTTTAAATTTTTTGGATTTTAAATTTTTGAACTTCAAAAAATTTTTTGGATTTAAAATTTTTTTTGATTTTGAAATTTTTTAGATTTTAAAATTTTTTCGATTTTAAAATTTTTTGGATTTAAAAATTTTATGAAATTTAAAATTTTTCTGATTTTAAAATTATTGAACTTTAAAATTTTTTGGATTTTAAAATTTTTTGGATTTAAAATTTTTTTTGATTTTGAAATTTTTTAGATTTTAAAATTTTTTCGATTTTAAAATTTTTTGGATTTAAAAATTTTATGAAATTTAAAATTTTTTGAATTTTAAAATTTTATGAAATTTAAAATTTTTTGGATTTTAAAATTTTTTGTATTTTGAAATTGGTTATCAAAATAACGTAATATAATTTAGGGCCCCCTAGGTCGAGAGGTAAGACTCTCGACTCGCAATCCGAAGATTGCAGGTTCAAACTCGATGTGTGCAAATAATTTTTGATCGATTAGTTTGTGTTATATCTCATTAACGCTAATTAACTTATAAAGTATAAGTTCTAGTGTAAAACCACCATTCAGAATCGAAACTTTGTTTGAAATGGCTTTGGCCGTGTTTACTTACCAGATCTGAGGTTTAATTTGGGAGGCGGGAATGGGAACCGCCGCCCCAGGAACCTTTATTGGATAACCAACACCTCTGCCATAGGTCACCATTTTATACATAAAGAATCGAAGGTCCCCAAAGTTTCATCGCAATCGAAGAACTAACACAGAACGTGAAAATTAACTTTTAAAAAAGTGTGCTTTAGACCACATGACTGAAGAAAAACTTCACTAACTTTTGTTGGATACCAGCTGTATATAATGTTATATAGTGCAGGCGCTGGCATTATAATGTATTTTCCCGGAACTTGGGATGAAACCATTACAGTTTAATTGACCCCGAGGTTAAAGTGGCATTGCAACGCAAGCCGGGTACCCGCTGTATATAATGTTATAATACTCAAGAACTCTTTGAAAAGTCATTAAATGCTATTAAAAATATAATTTTAAAATAGCCGTTAACCCTAACCTATTTTTTATATTTTATTTATTATCACTCTTTATGACCTTTCTGAGGTGGTTCTGAGTTGGTTTCATTCTGAGTTGGCTGGTCACCCTCTGTATTATGTACCATATACCATTAGATTATACCATAGTCCATAGTGCATACAGTGTCACAGTCAGCCATGGTGCTTTCAGCGAACTGTTGAAGAAAAATTAATAGTAATAATTATATTTGCACATCTAATTTGCAGTTGAAGTTTCTTCCGAGGAAAATATTACAATAATTTCACAATGCCAGAGCTCACTATTCTATACAGAAAGAACTGGATGCACACATCAAATCGCCAAGGTTTCATAGCAATCGGATATTTGACAGGTGAATGTGGATGAAGCGAGGAGCGCTTGTTGAATTAAATATACAAAGAAAAAACGATGTTTGAATGTGGATAAGGCGAGGAGTGTACGCCTACAAAGGGCACAGGAAGTCGACCGCTCAATTCCATATACCTGCTCTCGGGCCGATTCGGTCGCCCGGTTCAAGGCGTTCAGTACGGGCCTTCTCTCGCAAAAGGGGGCCGCGGAGATGCCAGCTCAGTTTTTCACTGCGCCATTCCGGTTGTGCAGGTCGATACGCGTAATTTGATACCTGTATGCATAATTTCCTGCTGCAAAGAAGACTTACCAACTCTCTCACTCTACGTATGAATGTATGTTTACAGTTCAGGTAGCAATTGAAAAGCTGAAGTGATAGCGTTGCCAACTCTATGACTTTTTAGATCTACGTATTTTAGGCCTTTCCTGTACACCTACGAACTTCAGTCGCAGAATCTACATATTTACTTTGAAATTGTACAAATTGAAAAAATTACTTAACTCATTAGGCTGAATAAGTATATTTTCAGTTACTTTATTTAAAGACAGAGGCGCCCCTGTCTGCGAGACAAATTATGTGGCGCGGACTCCAACAAACGTTCTGTTTCATACTGCTAGAGTCCGTGCCACATAAGAAGTCCTGCAGATGGAAGTGCTTGACTATTTTCAGGATTATTTCCTACAAATCTTACCAAGTTGGACCGTGAATGGAGAACTCCAAGAAACACAAATCTTCCATTTCAAGAAGTTTCAGTTTCCCTTACTGGTCCAGTTTATATAAAGAAGTATGTCATTTTGCTACCAGCAGCTCCCCAATACCAGTACCGATTATACCTACTCTCTTCATTACCGAGTTCCACCCATCAGACACACAGCACTTATACGACAACATTACACTACAAAAGTTATTAACTTGCCTCAAAGCAGTGCGAATGTCGAGCATCTGTTTTCTGCGATCAATTTGACAAAAACTAAAGTCAGAAACAGACTTTCTAATGACACGCTTACTTTTCATAAAAAGTGGCTAAAAAACAAACAGCGAGCCTTCATTAATATTTTAATAAATATAATTTGACTGAAAATTGAGTATTATATTCTTAAACCATAATTTACAATACCAGAGATGAAAAGGGGTTAATACGCTAATATTGCAAGTATGAAGAACGGTTCAAATGCTGTCAGTACAGCATCCTACATACAGTTTCCTCTGGGAGTTCTATCTCTCTAAACCGTAAGCTGCGGATTGCATGTATAGTCGTTTTTAATGTTATTTCGTTTTTGTAAATAATTATGTGTAAAAACGAAATTACTAAAGCTTTTGGTATAGGTATTTGTAAACATTGACAATGTAATATCTTATGACATTCAGGAGTTTCCTCAGAAAAGAGTAAGTAAAAACACATTTTTTATTCAGGAAAATACACCAGCCAAAATAATACTGCAGAATAATTCAGCAGCTTATGGATTAATTAAATTGTAAAACAAAATACATGTTTTATTCAGTTTCACCTACACTAACTTCTTCATTTCAAGAAGAAAAAAAAAGTATGTGGATCTATGAACTTTTCATATACAAATTTTACTAATACTACATAATTTTCTAATCTGGCCTACGCCTTTTTCAAAATCCGAGTTGGCAACACTACAGGAATGATGTGTGATTCCATCCTTCCCGCTGCGATGAAAGGCAAGGGGTTGAGTCCTGGAGAGAACAAAGGTCTCCCTCAACCAGTCTCCCAATTTCATAATCACTTTTGTTCTATTGTACTATTCATAAATATAACCAGTAAATATTTACTTACTTTTTTTTCAAAATACTCCGTATCATTTAGTGGTCGGCAAACTTATTAGCCAAATCTGTGCATTATAACGATTCAAAAAAAATTTGAGAGCAAATCTGTTTGATTTAGTAAACATTTATCATAATTTTAGTACTTCATTAAATTATGGGTACGCTGAATAAAATTTGATAATAAAATTTTATTCATTGATAACAAAATATTATGTTATTAAGGGATACATAAATTGTATTCCTTAATTACAAAAGCGTCATGCGGCTCGAATTTGATAAGAATGTAAAAGTTTTTAATTTCCAGAAATGGTAAATAATGCATTTTAATTTTCATTTAAAAAACAGACTACTTATAAGTACTATAAATACATGAAGAAAAAATAACCTTTTTATAAGTTTTCTTGCTTCAATTGTATTATTCACCATAACGTAAAATAAAAAAAATTACACATTTTGAAGCAAACAAAAAGTCAGAAATCAAGATTTGTATAATATTTATAATGCAAAAAAATTGATGAACATATTATTTATTTAATTTTATTTGAGGGAAATTAAATTACATTCACAGACTTCTACAGTCGTACTCTCACGGAACATCGCCTTGCACCACAGTGGGAGGGATGGATTCATCCGTCTGACAGTTAGTAAAATTTGTACAATCGTTAAAGTTTCTAGATTGCTTATATAATTAATGCATTTGTTTTTTATTGAAAATGAATTCTTTTGAAAACCATATGGGATAATGAGAAGCCTTAAAAATTAATTATAGGAACATAAGTTAAAGAAAAACAATAAGTTCCTTCGAAGTGTTTAAGAATGAATAAAATTTTTGTGCTTGATCAGTTATATTGTTACCAGCCTAGCGATACCGTATTTTTTGTGAGATCGTTATTGGATAACGGACGTAATCTCCTGTCAGATTTGTGTGATTTTTAAGTCATATATTTTAGTTTAGATCGATTTAAACATAAATTCCTGCAAGTAAGCATGATTATTTTCTCATTTAATGTACGTTGTACATAGAAAACGCAAATAACAGCCATAAAAATCACACAAATTTGACAGGAGATTACGTCTGTTATCCAATAACGATCTCACAAAAAATAAGGAATCGCTAGGCAGTCTCTTAAATGACAAATCTAAATGGTCAAAATAATCAACAATATATGATTTTTCTATTTTTTTTTAAATTTATCTGCCTATAACGTATCTTTAAAATACTTTGGACACGTTGATCGCCAAACTGAGGACTCCAACTTGGAGAAACTCATAGTCACTGACAAAGTAGAAGGCAGAGGAAGGTCACCGCAGCGCTGAAGTGACCAAGTATCACTGGCGTCTCTGGTACGTCGATGTCCTTCGCTCTCCACATAGCGCAGGACTGCGGGGACCGGAAGAAAGAGCCTTATCCACCATGGAAATTGGAGTAGAGCACACGATCCTCAGCAAATGAAGAATCTCCACGGGATATAATCAATATTGCGTCGGTACAGCCAGTCGATATCAGTGCATCTTCATATCGTAGTATCTTGAAACATAAATATTATTTAAATTCAGTAATTACACAACGAAGTTTGATTTTCAAATAAAATTCTTTATAACAAAATCAGATATATAATGACTTTGATTGACATGATTCCTTACACAGTTGATTTTAAAGCTGGGTCCACACATGTTCTTTTGTCCGTTCCGTTCCTCCGTTCCGTATCAGCGTCGCGATCAAGAACGCTAGTTTGGACGCCCGTTCGGAACGGTACGGTGTTACGGAGGTACGATACGGGTAGAGGTACGCCCCGATCCATCGGGAGTCGGTTTATTCGGCCCGTTCAAAGGCGATACGATACGGGTATGCGTCAGTCTGGACGCGATCGCGGCATGCGCAGGTCGTTCTCTCTGTCGAATGGAATGAACACGCGATGCCGATGATCGCAGCGACGTTACGGAGGTACGGGCTATTTTTACTTGCGTCCAGAGTTTTTGATACGGAACGGAGGTACGGAACGGAACGGACAAAAGAACATGTGTGGACCCAGCTTAAGCATATAACACTTGCTTTCCTTGCGTCCAATACAACATCAGTCTTATAGCCAATGGATCAAGGAATAAACGGTCACTCAAAACTAATTTTAGAAAGAATCTTGTGCTTAAAATGTCACAAAGTACCATTTACAATTGTTTCAAACATGCAGGATTCAACCATGACGGTTTAACTGTTCAAACAGCAGAACATAACAGATGAAAATTTTAAGGTTGTTTATTTTCTACAAAATGCTTTGTATGACGTCCGATCATTTGTCATTTTCCTTCGAAGTCATTATCTTCTGGATTGCCGTTTGTCACCCGGTGGCCGCGAGGTGACCGCGGCACTTTTGAAGGTTAAAACAATAGGAAATACATAATTATCTGGTAGATTGCTCTATTTTTTAAAGAAAATAATAAATAAATACCTTTTTAAAATGAATTCCTTTGATCAAGAGTCTTTTTTTTTGTAAGCTTGCTTCGTTAAATATCTACGCACTTTGCGTTTTCGTGTCACTTTCACTTTCAGTATAAATATCATACCAACATCTTAATTTATCCAATATCTCTGGGGGCATTTTCAAAATCTTTCCTGTAAGTAAATAAATTACGATTTAGATCATTTTCAAAATCTTTCCCGTAAGAAATGACGATTTAGGTTATATCATACGTCTGACGTGTTAGCTCATTTTCGAGCTAATCTGTCTATAAGTTGCATAAAATTATTAATGGAGTATTATTTCATATCATATATTGTATTCCTACCTATTTACAGTCAGCAATTTAGTTCCGTCACGTCAATAAATGAACAAAGCCATGAGCGACAGCCCGCCATATTGTTTACGAAAATAAATAGTTGTCATTTTGAACTTTGTTGAACACCAGGTTCAGTGTTGCCGTTTCTAAAAAAAACCTATTTCAGAGGTAAAATAATCTTATGTTTAGTAAGAAGTTTTTCGTAAACTTTTAATTGAGAGTATAAGAAAGCAACGAAACATAAATATATTAACTTTGATGCTTTATTATTCATAACATTTTACAATATACCTGCGAATAGAACGAAAAAAACATGTTTTTGAAAAAATAACAACAAAAACACCCTAAAAATATTTTTTTTAAACATTTTTTTTGCTGTTTTCAAACTTCATATGCACAATTCCATTTAAAATATATTTCCAAATAATAATATGATAGTATAAATGAGTTGAAAAAAAAGAACAAACAATTTCACATGAGGTAAAAGAAATTCTACCACAACTTCAATAATTTATTTTTTAAAGTGAGTGTTGGTATGTTTAGAGCAGTTAATTTAGGTATCCAATTAAATTTATATGAAATGTATTTTATATTTAAACGTCTCCATATTATTTATTGTCAAAATTAACAATTTTAGTAAGAGACATTGTGAACCCGTATTAAAATCAATGAGACTACATTCCAAAATCAGCCATTCCAAAATCAAGCACCTGGCAACATTATATTAAGAAAGTCGCTGTATTGAGTCATGTTGAGTGCCCTTTTTTCGTGAATTGAAAATTTTTGTGTAAAATCAGACGACCCCGCCATTCGAACGGATAAAAATAGAACTACAACCGTATGCGATAGACATTTGATTTTTTCTAATGTGAACAATCCACACTCGTATTCCGCACCGCTAGATGTCTCCCGTAAAGTTTTGGCAAACGTATAAATTAAAATTAAAAATGTTTCCCGATCCAGAAAAAAAAACAAAAGCTCGTGCCGAAGACTTCGAAGGAGATTGAACCGTGAAGCCTTCCGAAATGCTGAACGCCAAGGTCCACTTTGGCTTGAGGATCGATGGCTGAAAATTCTCATACGATTTTAGTTACGCTGCCCGTTGACCGAAACTGACCTCTCAAAGTGTACGAATCTCGAGGAGCCGAAAGGTCGTTTTGGCGTGACGGGTTTGGCTTAATTTTTTCATACAAAAAAGAGTGAGTTTTCCTGACCTGCCCCAAAACTAAACAATACTATATACTAGGTTTTGCCCGTTGCAGAAGCAACTGACGGGTTAAGACACTATGCGATTTGACGTGTGAACGTGGATGAAGCGAGGAGGAGCGTGTGTTAAATTAAATATATGAAGAAACCTGAGTTCACAGTGGCCTTGCAACGCATGCCGGGTACCCGTTGTATATAATGTTATGTAGTGCAGCGCTTGCATTAAAATGTAATTTCCCAGGAATTGGAATGGAACCATTACAGTTAAGTTGATCCCGAGGTTACAGTGACCTTGCAACGCATGCCGAGTAACCGTTGTATATCATGTTATATATTGCAGGCACTTGCTTTAAAATATTATTTCCCGGGAATTGGGATGGAACCATTACAGTTAAGTTGACCCCGAGGTTACAGTGACCTTGCAACACATGCCGTGTACCCGTTGTATATTATGTTATAAATTGCAGGCGCTTGCATTAAAATTTTATTTCCCGGGAATCGGGATGAAACCATTACAGTAAAGTTGACCCCTAGGTTAAAGTCGCCTTGCAACGCATACCGGGTACCCGTTGTATATAATTTTATATAGTGCAGGTGCTTGCATTATAATGTAGTTTCCCGGTACTTGGGATGGAACCATTATAATTAAGTTGACCCCGAGGTTACAGTGACCTTGCAACGCATGCCGGGTACCCGTTGTATATACTGTTATATAGTGCAGGCGCTTGCATTATAATGTAGTTTCCCAGGACTTCGGATGGAAACATTACAGTTTTATTGACCCCGAGGTTAAAGCGGCCTTGCAACGCATGCCGGGTACCCGTTGTATATAATTTTATAAAGTGCATAATTTTATAATGTTGTTTCCCGGGACTTGGTAGGGAACCATTACGGTTTAGTTGACCCCGAAGTTAAAGTGGCCTCGCAACGCATGCCGGGTACCCGCTGTATATAATTAATTTATTTACGCACAAATAGTCCATTAACAATAACAATCGGTTGCACGGTTTAGCAGTGCAAAATTTCATTATGCCGGAGCTCACTATTGTAGTTGTATTGTATTTCATTTTGCAAGTGTAAGTACTAAGTAGGTACTTTGTTGTAATATTTCACCAAAACGACGCCATTATGCTGTTGAGCATAAAATAATTTTCACTATAAATAAATTCATTCAATATCATGTTTTGATTTTTAAATGAAAAAAGTCCCTGCAAGTAAGTACCTACCTAGAACACGCGTAATAATTTTTTTTATTTAACAATGTCCAAATAGAACACACTTATAAAAAAAAAATATAATTAATAAAAAAAAATTGTCAATTCTTAAAATTTTTCTAGTAAATTTTCAGTTCTAGAAAGTTCCGTTCGAGTTCTGTAATTATTTCAGTTTTGTGATGTAACTGGCCTATATTGAGAAAAAACAGAATTTCAGTAGAAGCAACTCAGAACGTGAAAATTAACTTAAAAAAAGTTGAATTATTCAGTATCATCGAAACAACCTTACCTTAGTATTTATTGCATTAAAACCTAATTCGTTGTGTAGGTACCCATTCAGGTAGGTACCTGCGCGTTTCCTCAGATTCCGGCAATATTTGCTTTTTTCATCATATTTGCAATACTACCGAAATAAGTAGGTACCTACCCCGAATGAATAGCGTGTTAATTTGAACTGGCCACCAATATTTAAACTTCCTATGGAATCTTTGAGCGCGTATTTTGATGATTATTTTTCGGAAAATTTCGAGTTTTGTCAGCATCTCCTGACGTATTTTATATGAGAATCATATGTTTTATTGGTGTTAAAAGTTGCGGAATCTATCCGGCTATCGTATTTTCAAAAAACATCTAGCCCGGAATCGGTTTTTCGGCGGTAATGTCGTTTTCCGAAAAACAACGACCGAAACCGCCGAGAGTTCCGTTTTGTTAGGCTAAAAATTTGACATCTGAGATCCTGACCTATGTCAATAGTCCTATGTAGCATTTTCCTTTGTGAAATTAGCGGGTTTTTTCGTCACTTTTTTTTTTCAAACGCCGTCTGTCGGCGGGAAATACAACCGAGCCGAATCGAGTGATTCGAGTAGAGCTTCTAGTTTTCGCCGCCGATTCGTATCGGAGAATAAATCCCTGTATATATTTTTTTTGTCGTAAAAAAAAGGATCCCAGCTTCTTGTCTGAATTTGCTTCGACCGAAAGTGAACCTTGAGGTGGGTGAAACGCAAAGGGCGTACTGGTCGTTTTTGCGTCAAAAAAATAGTGAGTGAGTTTTTAAAAAGTGAGCGGAAAAAGTGAGTTTTCCCAAAACCAAACAATACTATATATACTAGGTTTTGCCCGTTGCAGAAGCAACTAACGGGTTAAAACACTATGCGATTTGACGTGTGAACGTGGATGAAGCGAGGAGGAGTGTGTGTTAAATTAAATATATGAAGAAACCTGAGGTTACAGTGACTTTGAAACGCATGCCGGGTACCCGATGTATATAATGTTATAATATAGTGCAGGCATTTGCAATGCGCTTGCATAATGATGTAGTTTCCCTGAACTTGGAATGGAACCATTACAGTTAAGTTGAACCCGAAGTTACAGTGATGTTGCAACGCATGCCGGGTACCCTTTGTATATAATGTTATAATATAAAGCAGGCGTTTGCAAGGCGCTTGTATTATAATGTAGTTTCCAGGAACTTGGAATGGAACCATTACAGTTATGTTGAACCCGAGGTTACAGTGATGTTGCAACGCATGCCGGGTACCCTTTGTATATAATGTTATAATATAAAGCAGGCGTTTGCAAGGCGCTTGTATTATAATGTAGTTTCCAGGAACTTGGAATGGAACCATTACAGTTAAGTTGACCCCGAGGTTACAGTGATCTTGCAACGCATGCCGGGTACCCGTTGTATATAATGTTATAATATATTGCAGGCGTTTGCAAGGCGCTTGCATTATAATGTAGTTTCCCGGAACTTGGAATGGAACCATTACAGTTAAGTTGACCCTGATATTACAGTGATGTTGCAACGCATGCCGGGTACCCGTTGTATATAATTTTATAATACAGTGCATGCGTTTGCAAGGCGCTTGAATTATAATGCAGTTTCCCGGAACTTGGAATGGAACCATTACAGTTAAGTTGACCCGGAGGTTACAGTGATGTTGCAACGCATGCCGGGTACCCGTTGTATATAATGTTATGTAGAAATACAAATCCCCAAAGTTGACCTTTATTGGTTAACCAACACCTCTGCAATAGGTCACCCCAAGTGGTTCGCTACGTTTGGTGATTTAGTAGGGGTGCCCGGGTTCATGGGGTGAGGTCTGTCTAGGTCTTGGAGGCGGATGCCCAGGACACACTGAACCCCAGATTCCTACCCACCCCTTAAACCCTTTTCCTTCCCAGAACTCTCATCTCCTTCTTTCCTAAAAAAATCCTCCACACAGCATCCCCAAAGATGACATAGGACCTGAGGGAAATTATTTTCCCCACGGCCTCCTGTGTGGAGCTCATGTAAAAAAAAAATAATTAAATGCATATAAATTCACCTTTCCCAAAAAGCCAGAAATAATTGAAAAAAACATGTTCTTAATATATTTTCCCTTGCTTAGTTCTGCACTCCTGGTATTCATCCTTTTAAAATTTTGTTTTATTCGAGTAAAAAAAAGAACAGAAAAAATATTCTTTCATGGCGTACTCTACTCCCCCCCTTCCTCCATCCCGCAAAACCCCCTCCCGGGTTCCCCTCCCCCTTCCCAGGTTACCCTCCCCCCTCCCTGGTTTTCCTCCCCCCTCTTTTTTAACCAACACCTCTGCCCTAGGTCACCCTATGTGATTCGCTACGCTTAGTGATTTAGCAGGGGTGCCCGGGTTCATGGGATGAGGTGTGTCTAGGTCTGATGATCAGGACACACTGAACCCCAGATTCCTACCCACCCCTTAAACCCTTTTCCTTCCCAGAACTCTTCTCTCCTTCGTTTCCCTAAAAGACGAAGCGAGCAGGAGTATGTGTTAAATTAAATATATGAAGAAAAAACGATGTCTGAATGCGGATGAAGCGAGGAATGAGCGCCTACAAAGGGAACAGGTAGTCGATCGCTCCCCCAAAGTTTCGTCGCAATCGGATGAACGGTTTAGCAGTGCATAATTTCATGATACCAGAGCTCACTATTTGTAGTTGTATTGTAAGTACTGAGTAGGTACTTTGTTGTAATATTTCACCAAAACGACGCCATTATGTTGTTGAGCATAAAATAATTTTATTAAAACTTCTTTTCATCACAAATAATTTTATTCGATATCATGTTTTATTTTTAAAGGAAAAAAGTCCCATCAAGAAAGTACCTACCTAGAACAGCGTAATATATATATATATTTTTTGTTATTTCACAATATCCAAATAGAACCACGCTTTATTCATAAATAATCTACACATTTAAAAATAAATAACATAAAAATAATAAGGCTGGGTTGTTTAAAAAAAAGAATTGACAATTTTACAAATTTTTCTTGTCAATTTTCAGTTCTAGAAAGTTCTGTAATTATTTCAGTTGTGTGATGCGACTGGCCTATAATGATACAAAATAGAACTTGAATAGAACCAACACCGAACGTGAAAATTAACTTTAAAAAAAATTGAATTATTTAGTATCATCGAAACAACCTTACCTTACTTAGTATTGCATTAAAACCTAATCAATTGTGTATCTACGTATTCGGGTAGGTACCTGCGCGTTTCATATTTGCAATACTACCGAAATAAGTAGGTACCTACCCGGAATAAATAACGTGTTAATTTGAACTGGCCAGGAATATTTAAACTTCCGATGGAATCTCTAAGCACGTGTTTTGGTGATTTTTTTTGGAAAAGTTCGGATTTTGGTAGCTTTTCCTGAAGTTTTTTACATGGTATGGGCATGTTATATCGGTGTTAAAAGTTGCGGAATTCTCTACTGCGTTAGATTTTTGAAAAACATCCAAGCCGGGATCGGTTTTGGGGCCACAATGCCGCGTACCGTAAAACCACTACCGAAAACTGTGAAAAGTCTGTTTTGTTAGGCTAAAAATTTGACGTCTGAGATCCCTGACCTGACTCAATATTCCTAGCATTTTCATTTGCATTGAAACTGATGGCCAAAATGACATCTTTTTTTTTGGAAACGCGAACCTGTCGGCGGGAAATGTAACCTGGCCGAATTGAGTGTGATTTTACTATTGGTTCTAGTTTTCGCCGTTGATTCGCGTTAGTTTTTCTGTGAATAAGGCGCTAATTTTGTCGACAAAAATAAACTCCGCAAAATCAAAGTACTGAGGGTGCACTGAATTTGCTTGAACCGAAAGTGAACCTTGAGGTGGGTGAAACGTAAAGGGCGTACTGGTCGTTTTTGCGTCAACAAAAAAGTGCGCGGAAAAAGAGCTCTCCCAAAGTGAACAACACTATATATACTAGGTTTTGCCCGTTGCAGAAGCAACTGACGGGTTAAGACACTATGCGATTTGACGTGTGAACGTGGATGAAGCGAGGAGGAGTGTGTGTTAAATTAAATATATGAAGAAACCTGAGTTCACAGTGGCCTTGCAACGCATGCCGGGTACCCGTTGTATATAATGTTATGTAGTGCAGCGCTTGCATTAAAATGTAATTTCCCAGGAATTGGAATGGAACCATTACAGTTAAGTTGATCCCGAGGTTACAGTGACCTTGCAACGCATGCCGAGTAACCGTTGTATATCATGTTATATATTGCAGGCACTTGCTTTAAAATATTATTTCCCGGGAATTGGGATGGAACTATTACAGTTAAGTTGACCCCGAGGTTACAGTGACCTTGCAACGCATGCCGTGTACCCGTTGTATATTATGTTATAAATTGCAGGCGCTTGCATTAAAATTTTATTTCCCGGGAATCGGGATGAAACCATTACAGTAAAGTTGACCCCTAGGTTAAAGTCGCCTTGCAACGCATACCGGGTACCCGTTGTATATAATTTTATATAGTGCAGGTGCTTGCATTATAATGTTGTTTCCCGGTACTTGGGATGGAACCATTATAATTAAGTTGACCCCGAGGTTACAGTGACCTTGCAACGCATGCCGGGTACCCGTTGTATATACTGTTATAAAGTGCAGGCGCTTGCATTATAATGTAGTTTCCCAGGACTTCGGATGGAAACATTACAGTTTTATTGACCCCGAGGTTAAAGCGGCCTTGCAACGCATGCCGGGTACCCGTTGTATATAATTTTATAAAGTGCATAATTTTATAATGTTGTTTCCCGGGACTTGGTAGGGAACCATTACGGTTTAGTTGACCCCGAAGTTAAAGTGGCCTCGCAACGCATGCCGGGTACCCGCTGTATATAATTAATTTATTTACGCACAAATAGTCCATTAACAATAACAATCGGTTGCACGGTTTAGCAGTGCAAAATTTCACTATGCCGGAGCTCACTATTGTAGTTGCATTGTATTTCATTTTGCAAGTGTAAGTACTAAGTAGGTACTTTGTTGTAATATTTCACCAAAACGACGCCATTATGCTGTTGAGCATAAAATAATTTTCACTACAAATAAATTCATTCAATATCATGTTTTGATTTTTAAATGAAAAAAGTCCCCGCAAGTAAGTACCTACCTAGAACACGCGTAATGTATATATATATACAATGTTCAAATAGAACACACTTAAAAATTAAAAAAAATAATTAATAAAAAAAATTGACAATTCTTTAAATTTTTCTAGTAAATTTTCAGTTCTATAAAGTTTCGTTCGAGTTCTGTAATTATTTCAGTTTTGTGATGTAACTGGTCTGTAATGATAAAACAATAGAATTTGAGTAGAACCATCACAGAACGTGAAAATTAACTTAAAAAAGTTCAATTATTCTGTATCATCGAAACAACCTTACCTTAGTATTTATTGCATTAAAACCTAATTCGTTGTGTAGGTACCCATTCAGGTAGGTACCTGCGCATTTCCTTAGATTCCGGCAATCTTAGCTTTTTTCATCATATTTGCAATACTACCGAAATAAGTAGGTACCTACCCCGAATGAAAAACGTGTTAATTTGAACTGGCCAGCAAATATTTAAACTTCCGATGGAATCTGTGAGCGCGTATTTTGATGATTTTTTTTCGGAAAATTTCGTGTTTTGTCAGCATCTCCTGACGTATTTTATATGAGAATCATATGTTTTATTGGTGTTAAAAGTTGCGGAATCTATCCGGCTATCGTATTTTCAAAAAACATCTAGCCCGGACTCGGTTTTTCGGCGGTAATGTCGTTTTCCGAAAAACAACGACCGAAACCGCCGAAAGTTCCGTTTTGTTAGGCTAAAAATTTGACATCTGAGATCCTGACCTATGTCAATAGTCCTATATAGCATTTTCCTTTGTGAAATTAGCGGGTTTTTTCGTCATTTTTTTTTTTCAAACGCCGTCTGTCGGCGGGAAATATAATCGAGTGATTCGAGTAGAGCTTCTAGTTTTCGCCGCCGATTCGTATCGGAGAATAATTCCCTGTATATATTTTTTTTGTCGAAAAAAAAAAACTCCCAGCTTCCTTGTCTGAATTTGCTTCGACCGAAAGTGAACCTTGAGGTGGGTGAAACTCAAAGGGCGTACTGGTCGTTTTTGCGTCAACAAAAAAGTGCGCGGAAAAAGAGCTCTCCCAAAGTGAACAATACTATATACTAGCTGGGCCCATTGCAAAAGCAATTAACGGGTTTAAATACTATGCGATTTGACGTGTGAACGTGGAAGAAGCGAGAAGGAGTGTGTGTTAAAATAAATATATAACGAAAAAACGATATTTGTGTCTGGATAAAGCGAGAGAAGTGCGCCTACTTCGGTCGCCCGGTTCACGGCTTTCAGAACGGGCCTTTTCTCGCGTAATTTCGTGTTGCCAGAGCTCATTATTGTAGGTATTCAGAAACCATCGCGGGAATGCACACATCAAATTCCCAAAGTTTCATCGCAATCGGATGAACGGTTTAGCAACGCGTAATTTCATGATGCTAGAGCTCTGTTGTAAGACCACCATTTACAATTGAATCGTTGCATTTGGTGACCAGATCTGAATAGACAGGAACTTCCCCACCTTCCTCTTTCCCATTTCCTTCCCCTCCCTACTGTCTTCAGCCCCACAACGTACCGTACTATATGTGCCATAGTCTCATTGGCTCCAGTGGTTGGGACTCTTGTGCGGTAGGTATTCACATGAAAATTTAATTAAAAATGTACATAACAATTACAGAACAAATTTAGTTCCAGTGCATTACTCAAGTAGGTATCTACACCATTTGGCAAAAAAATTGGACCATTCTTAGTTATTAACAATATATTATTACCTCAGCAAAATCAAAATCACAGAAATGATAATTATTTTAGGTACCTACATCTTTTCGCAATTTTTTTTTTCAATATTTTTTTAATTTAATTCAAATCATTTTTATATTGTAACTACTTCTATTTCTGTGCTCCTTGTATAGAGCACTGCGCTCTTTGTGTGATGTTTTGCAGAAATGGCGCTGCAGAAATTAATGTAATGTTGGGAAAAAATGATTTTATCGAGTGTATTTAATTTCTTAACAAATTAGCGCGATAAAGAGTACTAAAAAAATGGCAACAATCTTTGTTATTCCTAATGAAAAAATAATTATATCGACGTACTATGTTCAAGTAGGCACCTACATCATTTGGAAAAAAAAAGGGACCAACTTTAGTTATTTAAATTAACTCATTTTATTATTTTCTCATTATTTGACCTCAACCTAAGTAGGTACTTCTGGCCCATTTGTAATTGAATTTATAGAAATTTACCAAACTAAAGCGTTTGACTAAAAATGTGGAGGCAGCATTAAAAAAAATAGCAATTTATTTGATTTTCGAAGGAATTAAGTAGGTACCTACCCATCTGATCTGAAATCAATATCATAAAACTTCTAATTTATATGAATGCAGCATTACCTGAATATTTTGAAGTAGGTACCTACCCGTCCAGTAAAATAAAAACAGAAAAAATATTCTTTCATAGAGGGTAGGTACCCAGCTTCCTTGTAGTCACTTTTCGATTTATCTGAGTAAGAAAATTACAGAAAAAATATTATTTCATAGTAAGCACGTAGGTACTTAGTGGGTACTTTGTTGTATTTTTTCACAAAAACGACGCCATAAAAATGTATCATTCAGAATTTATTAGGGACAAAATTTTTGTTTTATTTCAGTTAAAAAAATTACAGAAAAAAAATTATTCCATAGTGCGCGGGTAGGTACTTTTTTTTTTTTTTTTTTTACAGTGAATAGCGCACAAGAATCTCAACTGCTCCCGTCTGGAGCCAGTGAGACTATGGCATCCCCAATTGGGGTATGTTGTGAGGCTGAAGGTAATGGGGAGGGGAAGGATGTGGGGAAGAGGAAGGTTGGGAAGTACCTGGCTATTCAGATCTGGTCACTAAACACGGCTAAAGCCATTTTCAAGCAACGTTTCAATTCTGAATGGTGGTCTTACACCAGGGCGATACTAATAGTATCTTCCACTCTGGAACATGCCGCAAATATACTATATATTATTTTAAATGAATTAATTGTGAAATAACACAAATTAATCAAATAAAATTTATTTGCGCATGCCGGGTTCGAACCCGCGACCTCCGGAATGTGAGTCAAGAGTCTTAGCCACTGGACTACGGAGGTCGTACATGCACTTGTAGTATTTTTTTTCAAAAAAGGCGCTATACAAATGTGTTATTCAGATTCTTTAAAAAAAAAAGTTTTTTTCCAGTAAAAAAAACATAAAAAATATTCTTTCATAGCGGGTAGGTACCCAGCATCCTTGTAGTCACAGGTACCCAGCATCCTTGTAGTCACTTTTCACAAAACGGCGCTATAAAAATGTGTTATTCAGAATTTCTTAGAAACTGAAACCTTGATTTATCGGAGTTAGAAAACTACAGAAAAAATATTATTTCATGGTCAGCACGTAGGTACTTAGTGTGTACATTGTTGTATTTTTTTCACAAAAATGACGCTATAAAAATGTATCATTCAGAATTTATTAGAAACAAAATTTTTGCTTTATTTCAGTAAAAAAATTACAGAAAAAATATTCTTCCATAGTGCGCGGGTACGTACAACATGCATATGTAGTATTTTTTTTTTCAAAGGAGGCGCTTTAAAAAATATGTCATTCAGATTCTTTTTAAAACAAAAATTTTGTTTTATTCCAGTAAAAAAAAAACAGAAAAAATATTCTTTCATAGCGGGTAGGTATCCGTGGGTATCCTTGTATTCACTTTTCACAAAACGGCGCTATAAAATTGTATTATTCAGAATTTCTTAGAAACTAAAACCTCGATTTATCGGAGTAAGAAAATTACAGAAAAATCATTATTTCATAGTGAGCGGGTAGGTACTTCGTGGGTACTTTGTTGTATTTTTTCACAAAAACGACGCTTCATACTTAAATGTATTTGTCAGAATTTTTAAGAAACCTAAATTTATTTTTATTCCAACAAAAAAATTACAGAAAAAATATTATTCCATAGTGCGCGGGTAGGTACTTCATGCACTTTAGTATTTAAAAAAAATGCGCTAAATGTATTATTCAGATTTTTTTAGAAACCAAAATTTAGGTTTATTCCATTAAGAAAAAATATTTTTTCATAGCGTGCGAGTAAGTACCCAGCGTCCTCTTCCCCTCTCGCGTTTCCACTCCGCCTTCCCACCTTCCCTCCCCCACTCCACTCCTCCCCTTCCCCCGTCCCGCAAACCTCTCTCCCGAGTTCCCCTCTCCCCTCCCAGTTTCCCCTCCCCCCTCCCTGGTTTCCCCCCCCCCCCTCCCGCGTTTCATTCATTCATTCCCGGTACATTTAGTTTTCAAACAGCTCGCATGCCCCCTATTGACATTTTTCTATACAAATTTCATAATGCCAGAGCTCACCAGTAGTTTTATAAAAACCTTGTCCTAACAATAACGAACACAACAAAAAAATAATTATCCAATTAGGTGCAGTCGTTCGGAAGTTATGCGCATACTTGCATTTCGGCGGTTCATTTTTAAACAAATTTCATTTTGCCAGAGCTCACCAGTAGTTTTATACGAACCTTGTCCTAACAATAAAGAACACAACAAAAAAGTATTATCCAATTAGGTGCATTCGTTCGGAAACTATGCGCGTATGTAGATTTCGGCGATTCATTTTTAACCAAATTTCATAATGCCAGAGCTCACCAAAAGATTAATAAAAACCTTGTCGTAACAATAACAAACACATATCAAAAAGAATTATGCAATTCGGTGCATGCATTCGGAAGTTATGGGCGCACATTCATATCGGCGATTAATTTAATAATATAATATAATATAATACTTTATCAGCGTTCGGGAACCTACCTACTATTTCATTTGCAGACATAAAATTATCGGCAAATTATTTTCTCAATGCTGGCAAGACCGACCCATAAATATCACCAAAACACCTCTAATCTAAGGCTGAAAAATCGATTCCCGCCATCTTCTTTTTTATTTTCCATACAAAACATGAGAGCGGTAGGGCTTCAATTATTTAGTCGGTATTGCTTAAATTATCCATCGTTCCTGAATTCAGTGTTGCAAAGTTCGTGAAAATTTAAATATATCTGCCGATTTAATAGGCTGAAAACGATGTGCATTATGGATTTTGTTGGATTTTTCGCAAATGTCAAATATTATTGCAAAGTTTGACGCGACATTGTGAAACATTTTAAATGAGAAGCTACACATGTTTTTTTTTTTAAAGTTTCTAAATCTTGTATAATTTATGATAATTAAAAAACATGTCTCGCAAAACGTTTTTTTTCGTTGTATTTTACCACCCCGCAAAGGGCCTTTAAAATGTCATTTTTTGTACGTTATTTTAGAGATAGCCGTTTAATTGATCGGAATAAATTCCTAGTGAAATCAGTTTTGTATGGGAAATCTCTTTACTAAACGGTTCGACGTTTTTTAACGGGTGAACCTGTCGGCGAGAAATATAACCGAGGTCGAATTTCTTCGTCGGTGAGAGATCTAATTGTAGTTTTCGCCGTTTGGGAGCGCTGTTGACCCTGCGTCATCTTTTTTATATGAAATCTGGTCTGACCCGCAGAGAACGCCGTCCGTGCCCCCTTTCGGGCCAAATTGATCTCTGCGGTCGGCGAAACTCGAGGAGCGGAGGTCGATTATCGCCTGCGGGTCGAGGCGGGCGACGGAAATCGAAAGGGCGTAAGCGTCTTTTTCGTTTTTAAGCGACAATACGCCGTAAGGTCTTGCGGATCGAGGGGGAAAAGAGTCGATTATCGGATCACCAAAACGCGTTTTTTTGGAACGGCCGTTTGTATGAAATCCCGGTCCACAAGCCTTGCTCGGCCAAATCGACCTCTGCGGTCGGTGAAACTCGACAGGCAGAGTGGTCGATTTTCGCCTGTACTCGGAGGATTAAAAAAAAAAGTGAGTTTTCCTGACCTACCCCAAAACCAAACAATACTATATATACTAGCGGGGCCCGTTGCAAAAATGCAACTTACGGGTTAAAAAATTATGCGATTTGCGTGTGAACGTGGATGAAGCGAGGAGGAGTGTGTGTTAAATTAAATATATGAAGAAACCTGAAGTTACAGTGACCTTGCAACGAATGCCGTGTACCCGTTGTATATAATGTTATGTAGTGCAGCGCTTGCATTAAAATGTAATTTCCCAGGAATTTGAATAGAACCATTACAGTTAAGTTGACCATGAGGTTACAGTGACCTTGCAACGCATGCCGAGCAACCGTTGTATATCATTTTATATATTGCAGGCACTTGCTTTAAAATGTTATTTCCCGGGAATGGGGATGGAACCATTACAGTTAAGTTGACCCCGAGGTTACAGTGACCTTGCAACGCATGCCGGGAACCCGTTGTATATAATGTTATAATATAGTGCAGACGTTTGCAAGGCGCTTGCATTATAATGTAGTTTCCCGGAACTTGGAATGGAACCGTTACAGTTAAGTTGACCCCGAGGTTACAGTGATCTTGCAACGCATGCCGGGTAACTATTGTATATAATGTTATGTAGAAATAAAAATCCCCAAAGATGACCTTTATTGGATAATCAACACTCATGCCGTAGGTCACCCTAAGTGGTTCGCTACGTTTGGTGATTTAGTAGGGGTGCCCGGATTTATGGGGTGAGGTTTGTCTAGGTCTTGGAGGCGGATGACCAGGACACACTGAACCCCAGATTCCTACCCACCCCTTAAACCCTTTTCCTTCTCAGAACTCTCATCTCCTTCTTTGCCTTAAAAAACCCTCCATCCAGCATCTCCAAAGATGACATGACCGTGAGGGAAATTATTTTCCTCAGGGTCTCCTGTGTGGAGCTTTTTCCTCCCCCCCTCTCGCGCCTCATTAATTCATTCCCGGTACATTTAGTTTTCAAAAAGCGAGAAATGTGCACCTACTTCGGTCGCCCGGTTCATTATTGTATCCCGATTGATCATTATTGTATTCAGAAACCATCGCGGGAATGCACACATCAAATTCCAAAAGTCTCATCGCAATCGGATGAACCAACACCGCTGTCAAAGGTCACCTAAGTGGTTCGCTACGTTTGATGACTTAGCAGGGGTGCCCGGGTTCATGGGATGAGGTTTGTCTAGGTCTTGGTGGCGGATACGTTTGACCTACTACTGCATGGCGGGCTGGATCGGAGGAGACTGATTGAGGGAGGCTTTTTATCTCTCCAGCCAGATTCTCCCAACCCTTCGCCTCGCACCGCAGTGTGAGGAATAGATTCATACGTCCGTTACTCCTGGCCACACTGACCCCCAGATTCCTACCCACCCCTCATACCCTTTTCCTTCTTATATCTTTTCTCCTTTCTTTCCCTCAAAAAACCCTCCACACAGCATCCTCAAAGATGACATAGGCCTCTAGGGAAATTGTTTTCCTCGGTGCCTCCTGGGTGGAGTTAATGTAAAAAAAAAGTTTAGCAATGCATAATTTCATGATGCCAGAGCTCACTATTGTATATAGAAACCAATGAATGGTTCCCGGGGCGGCGATACCAATTCCATGTTGAATGATTATCATTAAAATACAAAATACAAAAAAAGCGGTATGTAAATTTAATATTTTTGAAAAAAATTATACCATTCCACTTCAAGCAATTTTATTATACATTTACAAAAAAATCATAAGCAATATCATCAGATTTTGAGTTGTTATGTGCATGTAGGTACCTGCATAGATTCTATGTAGAGGTACCTGCACATACGTAAAAAAAACATATGAAATATATTTAGGCTGGGTTTTTCAAAAAATTTATTTAAAAATCTTCAATTTTTCAAGTTAATTTTAACGTTCTGTGAAAGTTCTGTTCAAATTCTATTCAAGTTCCGTAATTATTTCTGTTTTGAAATAATAGTTTAAATAAATAATAATAAATATTATAAGTTTTGAAGATAATTGAATAAATAAAAACCGCACATTACGTGAAAATGAACTTTACTAATTTAAAAATAATATTCCTACCAACAGTGGTTATCCAGAAGCAACCTCCGTGTTCCTACATATTTCAAAAATTACCATCTTGGATGATTTTTTTCATTTCATATCATTAATTTTCGATTTAACATTTAAAGGAAAAAATCTCGTAAGATGGTACCTACCTAGTACATACCGAGAAAAATAATGTTGGTGTAGGTACCTACTTACGCGTTTTCTCAATAAATACTTAGCGAATTAGCAATAATTCAATAGAACGGTAGGTACCTACCGCGATTTTCTGCATTTAAATCATTCACATTTTTAACGCCAGTACCTACCTCGAGTTTATATTAACTGGCTGGAAAATTATGCATTGTTGATGATAGATCGATTTCAGAAAATGTCAGAAAAATTTCAATATTTGATGCAATATAGTGTAACATTTTAAATGGGAAGCTACATATGTTTTTATTTTAAAAGTTTCTTAAACTTGTATACCTTCTATTTAATCAAAAACATTTCTTGCAAAATGTTTGTTTTCGCCGCAATCTAAGTTCCCGCAAAGGGCCTTTAAAATGTCAATTTTTCTCCGCTATTTTCGAAAACGCCGTTAAAAAAATTCGAATAAATCCCTAGAAAAATCAGTTTTGTATGGGAAATCTCTTTACTAAACGATTCGACGTTTTTTAACGGGTGAACCTGTCGGCGAGAAATATAACTGAGGTCGAATTTCTTCGTCGGTGAGAGATCTAATTGTAGTTTTCGCCGTTTGGGAGCGCTGTAGACCCTGCGTCATCTTTTTTATATGAAATCTGGTCTTACCGGCAGAGAACGCCGTCCGTGCCCCCTTTCGGGCCAAATTGATCTCTGCGGTCGGTGAAACTCGAGGAGCTGAGGTCGATTATCGCCTGCGGGTCGAGGCGGGCGACGGAAATCGAAAGGGCGTAAGCGTCTTTTTCGTTTTTAAGCGACAATACGCCGTGAGGTCTTGCGGATCGAGGGGGAAAAGAGTCGATTATCGGATCACCAAAACGCGTTTTTTTGGAACGGCCGTTTGTATGAAATCCCGGTCCACAAGCCTTGCTCGGCCAAATCGACCTCTGCGGTCGGTGAAACTCGACAGGCAGAGTGGTCGATTTTCGCCTGTACCCGGAGGGCTAAAAAAAAAAGTGAGTTTTCCTGACCTACCCCAAAACCAAACAATACTATATATATATATAGCGGGGCCCGTTGCAAAAATGCAACTAACGGGTTAAAAAATTATGCGATTTGCGTGTGAACGTGGATGAAGCGAGGAGGAGTGTGTGTTAAATTAAATATATGAAGAAACCTGAGGTTACAGTGACCTTGCAACGCATGCCGGGTACCCGTTGTATATAATGTTATGTAGTGCAGCGATTGCACTAAAATGTAATTTCCCAGGAATGGGAATGGAACCATTACAGTTAAGTTGACCCCGGGGTTACAGTGTCCTTGCAACGCATGCCGAGTAACCGTAGTATATCATGTTATATATTGCAGGCACTTGCTTTAAAATGTTATTTTCCGGGAATTGGGATGGAACAATTACAGTTAAGTTGACCCCGAGGTTACAGTGACCTTGCAACGCATGCCGGGTACCCGCTCTATATAATTTGTTTATTTACGGACAAAAAGTCCATTAACAATATAAAATATGTCACTAACTTATATCTCCCTCTTATCCTTTCCCTTGTTTCCATAATTATTGGAAGGCTTTTGACCTCTCCAGCCAGATTCTCCCAACCCTTCACCTTGCACCGCAGTGTGAGAAATAGATTCATACGTCCGTCACTCCTGGCCACACTGACCCCCAGATTCGTAAACACCCCTCATACCTTTTTCCTTCCCATATCTTCTTCTCCTTCCTTTCCCTTAAAAACCCTCCGCACAGCATCCTCAAAGATTACCTAGGCCCCTAGGGAAATTGTTTTCCTAGGTGCCTCCTGTGTGGAGCTAATGTTAAAAAAAAAATTTTGCACTGTATAATTTTATGATGCCAGAGCTCACTATTGTATATAGAAACCAATGAATGGTTCCCGGGGTGGCGATACCAATTGCACGTTGAATGATTATCATAGAAATATATTTAATCTGGGTTTTTCAAAAAATTTATTTAAAAATCTTCAATTTTTCAAGTTAATTTTAACGTTCTGTGAAAGTTCTGTTCAAATTCTATTCAAGTTCCGTAATTATTTCTGTTTTGAAATAATAGTATAAATAAATAATAATAAATATTATAAGTTTTGAAGATTATTGAATAAATAAAACTCGCACATTACGTGAAAATGAACTTAACTAATTAAAAAATAACGTTAATAATTAAAGGAAAGAATACCTTCATAAGTCGGTACCTACCTAGTGCATACCGAGAAAAATATTATTGGTGTAAGTACCTACGTGTTTTCTCAATAAATACTTAGCGAATTTGCAATATTTCGATGGAACGGTCGGTACCTACGTACCGCGTTATAAATGCTGCATTACCTACTTATTTGATTTTCAATGGAATTAAGTACCTACGTAAGTAGTCATCTGATTTGGTTTCATAAAACCGCAGATAATATGAATGCTGCATTTTCTGCATTTAAATCGTTCACATTTTAAACGCCAGTACCTACCTCGGGTATATATTAACTGGCTGGAAAATTATGCATTGTTGATGATATATCGATTTCTGCAAATGTCAAATAAAATTGCAAAGTTTGACGCGACATTGTGAAACATTTTAAATGAGAAGCGACACATGTTTTTATTTTAAAAGTTTCTAAATCTTGTATAATTTATGATTATTAAAAAACATCTCTCGCAAGATGTTTATTTTCGTCGTATTTTACCACCCCGCAAAGAGCCTTTAAAATGTCAATTTTTCGACGTTATTTACAAAACGCCGTTTAATTAATTGGAATAAATTTCTAGCAAAAAATCAGTTTTGTATGGGAGATTTTCGCTACATCTTTCTCAACTTTTCCAGGCATTTGAAAAGAGATAGCAACCCTGAATTCGCTTCGAAGGAGAGTGTACCTTCTTGCGTTTGAAATTGGTTGAGCTTAGAGGTCAATTTGGCTTGCCAAATTTTACAAAACTGCCGCGAGCCAAAGTGACCCGTGAGGTTTCACCCACCCGAGGGACAGAGTGGTCGCTTTTCCCCTCAAATCGAAAGTGAGCTTTTCCCGACCTACCCCAAAACTGTGCATTAATATATATACTAGGTTTTGCCCGTTGCAGAAGCAACTAACGGGTTAAAAAATTGTGCGATTTGACGTGTGAACGTGGATGAAGCGAGGAGGAGTGTGTGTTAAATTAAATATCAATATCAATCGGATTATTATCAAATTTTCATTGCAATCGGTTAAAGGTTTAGCAATGCATAATTTCATGATGCCAGAGCTCACTTTTGTATACAGAAACCATCGCCGGCATGTGCACATCAAATCCCCAAAATTTCATCGCAATCGGATGAACGGTTTAGCAATGCATAATCTTATGATGCCAGAGCTTACTATTGTATACAAAAACCATCGCGGGCATACACACATCAAATCAAAGGGATGTGCACTTCTAATCCCAAAAGTTTCATCCCAATCGGATGAACGGTTTAGCAATGAGTAATTTTATGATGCCCGAGCTCACTATTTTATGCAGAAAGAATCGAAGGGATGCAGCAATCAAATCCCCAAAGTTTCATCGCAATCGAATGAATGGTTTAGCAAAGCTTAGCGGTTAAACATACTTATATATAAAGCCGCCTGCAGGGTCTAGCAGCAGAAAACTGCCAAGCTGAAGTATAAAGACACCATTGCAGGCATGCACACATCAAATCCTTAAAGTTTCATCGCAATCGGATGAATGGTTTGGCAAATCTTAGCGTTTAAACATACTTAATTATAAAGCCGCCCGCAGGGCCTAGCAGCAGAAAACTGCCAAGCTGAAGTATAAAGACACCATTGCAGGCATGCACACATCAAATCCTTAAAGTTTCATCGCAATCGGATGAATGGTTTGGCAAATCTTAGCGTTTAAACATACTTAATTATAAAGCCGCCCGCAGGGCCTAGTAGCAGAAACCTGCCAAACAGAAGTATATTTACATCATTGGAGGCATGCACACATCAAATCCTTAAAGTTTCATCGCAAACGGATGAATGGTTTGGCAAAGCTTAGCGTTTAAACATACTTACATATAAGCCGCCCGCAGGGCCTAGCAGCTGAAATCTGCCAAGCTGAAGTATAAAAACACCATTGCAGGCATGCACACATCAAATTCTTAAAGTTTCATTGCAATCGGATGAATGGTTTGGCAAAGTTTAGCGTTTAAACATACTCATATATAAAGCCGCCCACAGGGCCTAGCAGCAGAAACCTGCCAAACAGAAGTATATAAACACCATTGCAGGCATGCACACATCAAATCACCAAAGTTTCATCGCAATCGGATGAATGGTTTGGCAAAGCTTAGCGTTTAAACATACCCATACATAAAGCCGCCCGCAGGGCCTAGCAGATGAAATCTGCCAAGCTGAAGTATAAAGACACCATTGCAGGCATGGACACATCAAATCCTTAAAGTTTCATCGCAATCGGATGAATGGTTTGGCAAATCTTAGCGTTTAAACATACTTATTTATAAAGCCGCCCGCAGGGCCTAGCAGCAGAAACCTGCCAAGCTGATGTATAAAGACACCATTGCAGGTATGCACACATCAAATCCTTAAAGTTTCATCACAATCGGATGAATGGTTTGGCAAATCTTAGCGTTTAAACATAATTATATATAAAGCCGCCAGCAGGGCCTAGCAGCAGAAATCTGCCAAAGAGAAGTATATATACATCATTGGAGGCATGCACATATCAACTTTCCATAGTTTCATCGCAATCGGATGAATGGTTTGGCAAAGCTTAGCGTTTAAACATACTTACATATAAAGCCGCCCGCAGGGCCTAGCAGCTGAAATCTGCCAAGCTGAAGAATAAAGACACCATTGCAGGCATGCACACATCAAATCCTTAAAGTTTCATCGAAATCGGATGAATGGTTTGGCAAAGCTTAGCGTTTAAACATATTCATATATAAAGCCGCCCGCAGGGCCTAGCAGCAGAAATCTGCCAAGCTGAAGTATAACGACACCATTGCAGGCATGCACACATCAAATTCTTGAAGTTTCATCGCAATCGGATGAATGGTTTGGCAAATCTTAGCGTTTAAACATAATTATATATAAAGCCGCCCACAGGGCCTAGCAGCAGAAATCTGCCAAGCTGAAGTATAAAAACACCATTGCAGGCATGCACACATCAAATCCTTAAAGTTTCATCGCAATCGGATGAATGGTTTGGCAAAGCTTAGCGTTTAAACATAATTATATATAAAGCCGCCCACAGGGCCTAGCAGCAGAAACCTGCCAAGCTGATGTATAAAGACACCATTGCAGGCATGCACACATCAAATCCTTAAAGTTTCATCACAATCGGATGAATGGTTTGGCAAATCTTAGCGTTTAAACATAATTATATATAAAGCCGCCCACAGGGCCTAGCAGCAGAAACCCGCCAAAGAGAAGTATATATACATCATTGGAGGCCTGCACACATCAACTTTCCATAGTTTCATCGCAATCGGATGAATGGTTTGGCAAAGCTTAGCGTTTAAACATACTTACATATAAAGCCGCCCGCAGGGCCTAGCAGCTGAAATCTGCCAAGCTGAAGAATAAAGACACCATTGCAGGCATGCACACAACAAATCCTTAAAGTTTCATCGAAATCGGATGAATGGTTTGGCAAAGCTTAGCGTTTAAACATATTCATATATAAAGCCGCCCGCAGGGCCTAGCAGCAGAAATCTGCCAAGCTGAAGTATAACGACACCATTGCAGGCATGCACACATCAAATTCTTGAAGTTTCATCGCAATCGGATGAATGGTTTGGCAAATCTTAGCGTTTAAACATAATTATATATAAAGCCGCCCACAGGGCCTAGCAGCAGAAACCTGCCAAACAGAAGTATATTTACATCATTGGAGGCATGCACACATCAAATCCTTAAAGTTTCATCGCAAACGGATGAATGGTTTGGCAAAGCTTAGCGTTTAAACATACTTACATATAAAGCCGCCCGCAGGGCCTAGCAGCTGAAATCTGCCAAGCTGAAGTATAAAAACACCATTGCAGGCATGCACACATCAAATCCTTAAAGTTTCATCGCAATCGGATGAATGGTTTGGCAAAGCTTAGCGTTTTAACATAATTATATATAAAGCCGCATACAGGGCCTAGCAGCAGAAACCTGCCAAGCTGAAGTGTAAAAACACCATTGCAGGCATGCACACATCAAATTCTTGAAGTTTCATCGCAATCGGATGAATGGTTTGGCAAATCTTAGCGTTTAAACATACTTACATATAAAGCCGCCCGCAGGGCCTAGCAGCTGAAATCTGCCGAGCTGAAATATAAAGACACCATTGCAGGCATGCTCACATCAAATCCTAAAAGTTTCATCGCAATACGATGAACGGTTAGCCATGCATAATTTCATGATGCCAGAACGTAGTACAGAATTCCTATGTTTATATTTCACAAAAATTGCGCTATAATTTTTTTTTAATTATTTACGAAAAAAAAATCTTGAAACTGAATTTTAGCGCATTAAAAAAATAATATTATGAATCCTGAATTCAAGCAAAAGCCATCGTCAAATCAGTAATCCAACCAATATAACGTCATCAAGCTTAAATACAAAAAAAATCATTTTATAATGGCCGTCGCCATGCCCAAATACGCTCAGCCAATAAAAATGAAAAATAAAACATTTAATAATGGCCGTCGCCACGCCCAAATACGCTCAGCCAATAAAAATTAAAAATAAAACATTTAATAATGGCCGTCGCCACGCCCAAATACCGTCAGCCAATCAGGGGGCCTCTAGTAATACGGCACCCCTAATGTCGTTTTGATTGGTTGGAGTTCCCAGCCAATCACGTTCCAGCCAATCAGCGGGCTTCGGGTAAATTTCCTAAATCGCAGGTAGTTCAGGATTGAAGTTATTTTTAAAAACAATTTAAAAAAATTTAAATTAACTCTGCGTTTTAAAAAAAATATTTTTTAAACCCTTTTTTTTGGAATTGACATTTTTTATGTATCAATCTTTTGAATTCATTGACACACATGCTCTTTTATTAATAAATGTATATTTTATTATGAGAAATGTTTGAAAAACTAAAAAATTATTCACATCTTCATTTCAGATATGAATCTGCTCTTCCCAAATCTTAATGCGACTGTCCGAATCGATTTTCTGTAACAAAAAAAAAAAAATCAAAAGTCAGAAATAATAAAGAAAAAAAAATTAATAATTTTTCGAGCGGTCTCTTTTTAATCACCCTCAAAACGACAATAAAGAATGAAACTGCCCGTGGAATTCTGCCTACACGATGCATAATTTTCTTACTCCAATTTCGAACGTTTTAATTTGAAATTTTTGATAGAAATTTGATTTTTTCTAACGAAAAGCTTTGCTTCTCGACTCTGCCGATAGGTGGCTCCGTTAAAAGTATACATTTTTTTTAAACATTAGTTTCAATACTCGACTTTTATGTTGTTTTTTTGCACACGTCAGTTTTCAAATGAATATTACAACGATGTTTTTGAGAAAAGTGATAATTATGACGGTCAATTGACCTTTGAAAAACTCTTGTTGACGGAATTTCACTAAATTTTGGCTTCCAAGCGTGATATTTTCGACAAAATCGCGTATGCCAGTCGGCCGGTGGGAAAACGAAAAATGAAAGATGACATTTAAAATCTGCGTACCTAGCGAAATCAGTTTTGTATGGGAGATTTTCGCTACATCTTTCTCAACTTTTGCGTGCATTTGAAAAGAGATAGATACAATGAATTCGCTTCGAAGAAGAGTGAACCGTGGGGCCTTTGAAATCGGATGAGCTTAGAGATCAATTTGGCTTGCCAAATTTTACCAAATTTTCGCAAGCCAAAGTGACCCGTGAGGTTTCACCCACCCGAGGGGCAGAGTGGTCGCTTTTCCCCTCAAATCGAAAGTGAGCTTTGACCCTTACCAAACGGCCGCGAGCCAAAGTGACCCTTGTCGTTTCACCCACCCGAGGGGCAGAGTGGTCGCTTTTCCCCTCAAATCAAAAGTGAGGTTTTTCCCGACCTACCCCAAAACTGTGCATTAATATATATATATATATATACATTACCTCTTTCATTCAAAAATCAGAGGGGAAAATAAAATAATTACATGTAGGCGATATGCCTACTCAAACTGTTTAATGTACATAAATAATGACTCAATTTTAACGTTGTTGCTGGTAGGGAGCGAGTGTGTCACAGGTACGCCCGGCAGTCCTGTTGAGAGGTGCATGTTTTCAGGAAAGCCAAGCGCGAGGGTCGGTTTCCGCGCCCCTTAGCCAACTTCTCGGTGATGCATCGACGACACTGCTAACGGATGCGGGTGGCAGAACGCCCAAAGACTCTAAGAAGGATCAGCGCCGGGTTGTCGGAGGCAGGGCGGAGGGTCCCCTTACTCGCGCGAGACATCCTTACGACCCACACCTCCCCCCAGGGGAGGCGCGGGCCATCCATGAGACATCGCTCCGGGTCGTCCTCACTCCGGTGTCCACATGCAGGGACGGGGTCACAAGCCACCCCCAATGGAGGGGATAAGGACGAGACACATTATATGGTTCAGTTCTCGTCTCTGTGACATTGCTATAAATGATCTGATCAGTGAACTGTAAAAATCTGTTGTCTGTATTGCAGATTGCTGTTACCGGTTTTACGCTAATGTCATCTTATCATCTGTAGTTTGTAATTATACAGCCATGGATGCCTCTAGACTTCCATTATTAATTGAAGATTGATGTAACGCTTCATGTTTACACAATAACATACGACTGTGAATCAAATTAGTCACCAAGTGACGACGACTTTGCGGAATTTTTGTAATATTATTAATGTGCCTTAATAATAAATTCTTTAAGAATATTACGAAATCATTTTAAACTAAAATAACTAAGGTAAAAGTGATAATTAGAAGTTCATTGTGTGATATCGGTGGTGTCGCGATAAATATCGAGTGCTCTCTGAAACCTGGTACCGATAGCTGTTTACAGGAAGTACTTTGCATCACTCCCTCTCGTCTCCTGACGTCCCGACCCGTTTGCACTGTGTACAGGCCCCAATACAAATATATGGATCGATGGGCCCTCGGTATACTGGACTCGGGTTTTGTCGATTCTTTATCGACGCATGGGACAACCGCCGTAGTGTCTATGTCTATAACGACACTACGATATACGTGCTTATAGATATTTGAGGCACAGCAAAGAATTAGTTCAGCAGTAAAGTTACATAACAAACTCCCACTTAGTATCAAACAAATTAAAACAAAAAAATAGCTACATTGAGGACATTCAATGTTGGCTGAAGGAACTATTGGAAAATGAACTTACTAGTATACTTAAAACATCGTCGTAGAAGTTTCTGGAAAACCTTATCCAAACCATGAAGTTAAACCATAGAAGTCGCTGAAAACTCATCCAAAGCATAGTCCCCCTCAGCACAGGATCTCCTAGTGAGGAGGACTACGAATATAATTTCAATTTTATATACATACCTAACATGTTTCATATGAAAATAATAAATATATAGTTACAAAAAAAAAATAAAGTTTGGCATGAAATTGAAGAAAATAACGATATGTCAAATGGTTTCAAGATTTAATTAAGTAAGTAGGTAATTAAGTTCGTTTTAAAAGGTTAACGCTATGTCATATTTTGTTATTAAGTACAAAAACATTTTATGTACCACCTGGCGTATTCCGATAGGCGAGCTCGATCACTTCCTCACTACACTGATAGACTAAAATTCTACAATGTACGCACCCTTGAACAGAGAAGACTAAATACAGATCTAAATTTTCTATTCAAAATTGTAAATGGTTTAATATACTGTCCTTTTCTACTTCATCAAATCAGGTTCAATGTTCCTAGAATTGGTTCACGACTGGTAAATTATGTTCCGTTAAATATTAAAAAATATGGAACTAAGCTGGGGTATGACTCAGCTTTATCGAGAATGTGCCGTAATTTCAATGAGGCTTATAAAAAACATTCGATTAATTTGACAATGTCAACATTGGCCAATTTCAAATCAGCTCTTAACAAGCTTTAAAGCTCCCTATTACGTTGTTCTATAAACTTATGAACCTATAAACTCATTATTCTAAAAACTTGTTCCTTGTAAAACTTGTTAATTATTATTTTGTAATGTATAGTATGTATTTGTGAGAATTTTTTTTTTTTTTTACAGTGAATACCGCACAAGAATCTCAAATGCTCCCGTCTGGAGCCAGTGAGACTATGGCATTCCCAATTGGGGTATGTTGTGAGGCTGAAGGTAGTGGGGAGGGGAAGGAGGTGGGGAAGAGGAAGGTTGGGAAGTACCTGGCTATTCAGATCTGGTCACTAAACACGGCTAAAGCCATTTTCAAGCAACGTTTCAATTCTGAATGGTGGTCTTACACAGAGGCGGCCCGTGACAAAATTTGCGGGCAGTGCATTTCCCAAAAAAAGATAACATTAACATGGGAAAATAAAGTGATTTAAAGGGATTGACATACCTAGTACAAACGTTCACTTGTAGAGAAAATCTATTCGTCGCTGTTTCATTTGTGAAAATACTTCAATGACACGATTGTTAAAGTCTGGTATAGAAGCTATAAAACCTTTTTCGATGGTCATCATTGACAAAGCATTAAGCCGATCTTGGGACATGGTGTACTCAGAAATGTTTTTACACGTTTTAATGTAGAAAAACACCGTTCGCACTCAACAGTTGTCATTGGAATAGTACAACTTATTTTGAAAAGTTTAACCGTTTCACTAAAATACTCCACTAAGTTACATTTGATAAAATATACGTTAATCGCAATGTTTTCAGTAGCACTCATTTTTAAATATTTTTTTTTACAGAATAAAACTTGCGAAAACCGTTAAAATGCTTTAAAAACCGAAACGATACTGAGGTCGATGCGCCGCGCCGGCGACCGATGGCGTTACAACATAACATTGTTAACTAGTCTTAAATTTGTTGAACATAACTATTTCATTCCAAAGGTTCGGGACCACTTTACGCAAGTTTAATGTTATGTCATTTGCTCCGCTAGTGCACCCAGGCACCATATGTCTTCTCTGCTTTCACACGTCAATCGTCCTTATGGGTCTATACCTGCCTTGCTCATTTCACGGGCACTGGCACTCCAGCATCTGGAGATGATCCCAGTAGAAATATAACTTCATGTGACGTCACGCCTGGGCATAACAAAATGTGCACGAATACCGTTCTCTCATGCTCGGGAGTTTAGTCAATTGGTAAAGATTTTGTAACGAATTGGCGGGAATACTTCGGGAGAGGATGTACTAATTTACACTTCTGACGTATATTGGTTTTCGGCAGCGCAGTGCACGAATGCACTAAGCAAGCGGCCGCCTCTGGTCTTACACCAGGGCGATACTGATAGTATCTTCTACTCTGGAACATGCCGCAAATATACTATATATATTTTAAATGAATTAATTGTGAAATAACACAAATTAATCAAATAAAATTTATTTGCGCATGCCGGGTTCGAACCCGCGACCTCCGGAATGTGAGTCAAGAGTCTTAGCCACTGGACTACGGAGGTCGTCGGAATGAATGTAATGTATATGTATTATATTATCAATGTTGTGTTTGTCTTTAATTAGTGATAGCATCAACCATGTTTAGTGTAATTGTATCTGTGAAAGCTTTGATGTAAATCACTGTTGACAAACCTAATAAAAAAATAAAAATAAAAATATATGTAAAATAATTTATTCCGAACCGTGTACGCTTAGCGTAATCCTCGCTAATTCGCACGAGTATAATAATATATGTACGTCTTGGAAACTATAGCCGATTGGAAAACCCAGTAAAGCTCTGAGTCACGGGTACGAGGAATCAGAGTAGATTTGCAGTGTTATTGTAATACGTTATAATCTCCTAGCGTATCCTGCTTGCCTGGTGCAGTTAAAAAAAATATTTTGAATTCTTCTGAATACATTAGTAATAGGTTTGCATCGCATACACACTAACAAAATCTATGGCGATCTTGATTGATATTGTAAACATGCATTATCGGAAAAAATCTATTACCATGCGATATGAATGCACCACCCCAATCAAGAGTACCTATTTATATCTCAGCGAGTCCGGTACATCTAGAGCACTGTAATTTTGGGACTTAAAGCAATTATTTTTTTAAATTTTATTTTAGGAAAATCAACAATTTACAGTGTGGTTAATTTATACACATATAATTCACCTAACTGCGAAATCGATGATAGATTTCCTATTTACATTACAGTTACTAATGTATTATGTATCTAAAAGTTAAACAGTGTACCCATATAATACAATTATGAAAATGCTCTAAGAGGGAGGATGAGAAGGAGGTACAGGTTTAATTAGCCGAAACAGAGTAAATTCATTTTAAGCTCTATGGGCTAATATTAACAGCTATTTTGGATACTCTAACCTTCAATAACTAATGACTTTTTACGTAATTCCCGCCGAAGAATTCCAATTGCCTAGAGCCAGTCTATGGCATCCTCATTTTTAGGAGAGTGTCGTAGGGCACAAGGAAATAATAATGGGAAGGAAAAGGAAAAGAGAAATGATGCCAAAAAGTACCTGGCTATAAAAATCTAGCACCTAACTAGACAAATCCAAAGGCATCAGAAGTTACTTTTCGATTCTGATCAGTGATCAAATATCTAGAAACTAGACAAATCCAAAGACATCACAAGCAACTTATCGATTCTGATCAGTGATCAAATCTAGAAACTAGACAAATCCAAAGACATCACAAGCAACTTTTCGATTCTGATTAGTGATCAAATCTAGAAACTAGACAAATCCAAAGACATCACAAGCAACTTTTCGATTCGGATCTCAGTGATCAAATATCTAGAAACTAGACAAATTCAAAGACATCACAAGCAACTTTTCGATTCTGATCGTGATCAAATCTGGAAACTAGACAAATGCAAAGACATCACAAGCAACTTTTCGATTCTGATCAGTGATTAGAATCTAGAAATCTAGACAAATGCAAAGACATCACAAGCAACTTTTCGATTCTGATCAGTGATCAAATATCCAGAAACTAGACAAATCCAAAGACATCACAAGCAACTTTTCGATTCTGATGAGTGATCAAATCTAGAAACTGGACAAATCCAAAGACATCTATGGTCGAATCCATACTTAGATATGGAATTCGAACTTGGGGACATTGAATCAAAACACTAATTTAAAAAATAATGAGGAACCCTGCCATAAACTGACAAAAAAATGGTTAATAAATGAACAACATATTTATCTATCCTAAATCTTATATTAGGTATTAATATTGTAACTTAATCTAATGTGTGTTATGTAAAAATATTAAATGGTAGAACCAACAGACAAGCTGATCTGTCACAGCTTTGTGGGACTACCCATGTCTTATTTTATTTTTTTATTTTTTATTTATTAAATTTCAATATAATTACATCTAATACAAGATATGGGTAGTCCCACAAAGCTGTAACAGATCAGCTTGTCTGTAGGTTCTACTGTATAATATTATTAAATAACACAAATTAGCTTAATTTACAATATTAATACATAATAAAAGATTTAGGCTAGATAAATGTGTTTTTCATTTATTAACCACTTTTTTGTCAGTTTAGGGCAGGGTTCCTCATTATTTTTAAAATTAATGTTTTGAGTCAACATGTTATAGATCAAAGGTATCATATATTCTAGCGTTCTGGTACCATTTATGTATTAGATTTTTATGTTGTATTAGGTGTAATTATATTCAATTTAAGAAATAATATAAATAAAATAAAAATAAATAAAAAATCACAAGCAAATTTTCGATTCTGATCAGTGATCAAATCTAGAAACCAGACAAAACCAAAAACATCACAAGCAACTTTTCGATTCTGATCAGTGATCAGAATCGAAGGAATACTGAGAGTTTCTAGGAATTTCATAGTCCGGGCAAATACGTAAATCCATTCCTCTACACTCTACGCAGTTGCCTCATCAAAGCTTACTGGGTTAGCGAGGCGTTTTTTTATGATTCCATTAGATCCAAAATACTTAGTTTGGTACAGGAATTTCCCCTTTTCCCCAACTACTAATGTTGACTTCATTGATCAACACATTACATCTGGTTTACTTCGAGGCAACTGTTGTTTACTATCTGCATTTTAAAATCTATTAATCCGGCGAGCAGCGTGGCAGGATGAAGACAGAAATTCAATTGAAGTCTGATTATTTGGATTCAGAAAACATACAAACAGCATTCAAAGGTGAAACGTTACGATTTAGGATTCTCGTGCGGAGGTCAATTGATTTATATTACGTGAACTAATTTTGGAAGTTCTATGATCTAGGTTAGTGGGGTTTGCAAAACTTTGGAAACAAAACAACTCTACAATTACACATAAATCCTTTGTTAGATGATTAACATTACCCACACACAATTCAAAATTCTCATCTCTAATGCTTTTAATCTGTTAATGAAGTAATTTATAGAGTTTTTAGGATTCAGCATGCTTTTAGGAGCCTTTTCTCTCTGGAATTTCAAGACCAACACAATTATTTCTATCTCTCGAAGACATTTTTGGTATCATGAGATCTGAAGGTTTGAGTTAAGTAATAATAAATATTATTTTCAATAAACAATGTATTAATATGGCGTCATCTCTTATTTAATAAAAAAGAATTATTTTATCTCGCCAGTAAAAAAACATTATATATACTTTTGGTTTGATTCCCTAAATAAGAATGTTTTTGTTAAAATTTCCCAGTGTAAACCATTTCACTTTTAAACAAGGCCATCCTCATTCTTTGGAAAGTCCTGGGAAGACCCAAAACGCATCCAGCATGCCTAATTAAGAAGGCAAGTGAAATCCACAAAAACCCCTTACGCAGAATTGACGTGACGGGCCGAGCTCAATAGTTTTTGGTATCCGGTACTTAACAGCCACACGAAAACCAAACGTCGAAAACCACATTAATTTAACTACTTATAATATCGAAATACCTAAACTTAACTATCACAAAACTTAACAACACAAACATCACCACAATCTACACATCTGCACTGACGAGCCTCTGTAACGCTGTCCGAAACTTTTGCTAAAGAAGGAGAAAGCGCAACACGCCACAACAGTCCAAAAATTAATGAATCATGTTAATTCTTTTTGCCGTGAAATTCTCAAATCATAACAATCGTCGCGGTGTATTTTTTGACAATTTTCCTGGTATTAGTTCATTTTTGTTAACATTACATACTCGTATCTATTGGCAACATCTTTTAATCTTGGTGATTTACAGAAGAAATGAATTTATCGTCTCGTCCTTGCTTGAAACTCGTTTTCATTTCGTTTCCTGCAATAAGCGCTAGAAAATACCAGAAAAAATTGTGAGATTTGTTAAAGTAAATGTTAGAAGAAGAAAACATCTTTATTGTATACATTTTTATTAACACATCTTGTCTACCTGGTTTACTTAATCAATTTCCTCATCTCGTGTAGGTACTTTATTTGCTTTATAAATTTCCTCATCCGACATTGAAAACATGTTTGACCTTTAGATTCCTGAAAAAAGAAATGGTGTTACATTTGATACTCAGACCAGCAATCATAAATTATTGTGAAATTATTAGCGAAAAGAAACATTTTATAGAAGGTGGTCTGGATAGTACAGCTGGCAAATTAAGTTTTCTTTACTAATATTCGAAGGAGGTGTGAAATTTTTATGTGTGTGTTCAAGAATTTCGGTGCTGGTATCGTTATATTCGGTTATACCGGGAAAATAAAATTGTAGATATTTTTTTGGAATTTCTTCATCAATTACTGCAAATTCGTTTTATGGCGTCATTTTAATTTGATGAAAGTAAAAATCATTTATATAAGTACGTTTATGACGATTATTTTAACTAAATGGTGGTGTACAAAGAGTTTCATTTTTGAAGTAAAAACTTCCTTAGAACCGTTGTGATTTGAAACTCGATGAAACGAAAAAGCGACACTAAAAAGATACAAATCCGTACATCTATAGGATTTAGTCTGCGAGAGTATTAGATAGAATAATCGGTCTCCTCTTTGTGCGGTGCTTCGTAGCCTCCCCATTCTTATCTACTTTAGTTAAAAGGTTTCACTTCTACAGCGAGTGAACTACACATTTGTAATTTTTGAGGTGAAAACTTCTTTGGCGCCGCGCCGCGACGGGCCGTTGTGATTTGAAACTCGATGAAACGAAAAATAGCGACACCAAAAAGAGACAAACACATGCATCTGTAGGATTTAGCTTGCGAGAGAATGAGATAGTATAATCGGTCTACTCTTTGTGCGGTGCTTCGTAGCCTATTGGTCTCCTCTTTGTGCGGTACTTCATGGCCTCCCCACTCTTGTCTACTTTAGTTTTCTGAAGTTTTTACTTCTACCGTATGTGAATTGCACACTCTGTTTTTTTTTAAATGTTTTATTAACACAATTGGTTCAAATTCGAATTCGAAATTAGAATTCGAATGTCACAAATTGAATGCTCAAGCTTGCCCTGAATTTCGTTGGATCGAAAATACTCGTACCAACAACTTCACCGTACACATGTGGCCTAACAAAGCGAGAAACCGATAAAATAAAAGTTGCGGAGACCCAACGAGCCGTTGTCAGATGTGGGTGGGTAAAAATCGAATTGTGGAGTTGAGGAATCGCTAATATAGATAATGGAGCTATCAGTGAATATGTATTGTGTGTTAGGTTCTCTTTTGGCCGCCAGCCTGAAGTTTGTAGATATAGGTAAAGATTTTCATGCAATAAAAGAAAAACTATTACATGTGGGAACTTCATAAATTACAGCTACGTGCTGTTCAAATTCACCAATATAAACACATTATTTAAAAGGCGCTTTTCACAAAATTATTGTGCATCCAAGTAACGTTTCAATTATCAGAGGCATTATAAATTATGCATACACTCGTATTCGTGCTGCGTTATTTATCGAGTAAATATTGTGTACAAAGTCAATTTTCGGTAGCGACATACCGAGCCTAGGTGGTCATGCAAATAAAAATACCACAGTGTTAAGTGTCGCGTGTTTACTTGCTAAATAGGCAAATAGAGATGGACTTAGGAGTGGTATCGACACTTCCATCAAATTATTCATAATATTATCTAGGTATATTCAAATAATAATCGCCCAAACGGACATCTTGTTAAAATTCGCAGATTAGGTTGTCCTTGGTGATGTTCGCATTTGTCTTTTCTTTTTTTTTCATTCTAGACAGTTCACCTCACCCTTTGAACCTTTTGACAGCCAACGTTGTAAATACCTGTTTTCGTTTTCTCACCCTTTTTGAATATATGTATAACAGTACTGATAACAATTTTAATGATACCTTTAAAAAGTTTATATCTAGCTGAAGAAAGCACCAAATATTTCAGGATAATGGCGGTGTGTAAATTATTAACACTTTTAAGAAATATCAAAGCGAACCTGTAATACGTAGGTTCTCAACCATATTTTGCCTACCGCCCACTTTGAGAATATTTATCTGGGGGGTGGGGGGAGGCTCAATTGTCACGGAATCAATAATTCGATTAAAAGTATATTAAATTATTTGTTATACCTTTTTATTTAGCAAGTTAAAAGAGACATTCTTTTGTATTTTTAGTACCGGGTTGCTACCTCCTTCCTTCTTGTATTCATGATATACATAGTGTCAGTTCTTAATAATAATAATATCTACACGTAAGATTATAAGTACGTGATTATCGTGTTTTTTTTCAGATCATTTTTTTACCTGCCTATGCCCTCACTGTGCTATCTCAACGCCGCCCTGAAAATTTTGTCCGGGTCTTCTACTGCCCCCTGAAAGTCTCAAACACCCACAAGGGGGCGTTATCTCCAGTTGAGAACCTATGCTGTAATGTTTTATGTACTTTAGCTAGCAATATCCGAGTAGGCAAGTGGCCTGGTAATCTTTCTTTCTATGCAGTGAGGCTTGTGCAGTAAAATCAAAATAATGTTTAGACGACATCATCCAATAATTCCACAAGAAAGATGGCGTTTTTTGTATTCCCAATTCATCTCTGCTTACGATGTCATGGCGTGTATTGAATTCAAGATGTGTCTGTTCAACGAAATTTCTATTCTAATTAAATTCCATCAAATTTCAACAAAGACCTTCGAAAGTTAGAATTCAATTCCACCGAATCTCACCAGTAAAATGTGTACATTTTATTTTGCAAAATATTAACTTAATCCAACAGAACACCACTACAGGATGTAATAAATTCTAATTCAAGGTTACGACATGTGCAAAATCCAAATATACCTACTTAGTAACAATATTATATCAACTGTTTTGAACATTTGTTTATTTTTATGACCCTGCCCGCCGTGAATCTGTAAGCATACTAAATACTAAATACGCAATAATCAATTTTTTTAAATGTGAATACCTCATGTCCCAACTGCTCCCGTCTGGAGCCAGTGAGACTATGGCATCCCCAATTGGGATATGTTATAAGATAAGTGAGGAGGGGAAGGTGATGGGAAAGATGAAGGTGGGGAAGTACCTGGCTATTCAGATCTAGTCACTAAACACGGCTGAAGTCATTTCAAACAACTTTTTAATTCTGAATGGTGGTCTTATACCAGGGCGATACTGAGAATATCTACTTCCAATAAAATTTATCTGAGCACGCCGGGATTTCAACCCGCGACCTCCGGATCGCTAGAAGAGCCCTGCCCTTCGACTAGCGATTATCATATTACTTATGCAAAAAATTATTACGGCTATTACCTACTGAAGAATATTTCGTAAAAAATCATTATTTTTTCTGAATACCAGCCGTATATCAACGTATAATATGCTTTTCTAATAAAACTTTTTTTAAGAATTCGGATGTTCTATAAAGATAATTTACACACGAGGAAAATCAATAATTTCGTAAATGTGATAATTTTAATAAAATTTTCCAACTTTGCCTCGTACGTTCAGTACAAACCAGTCATCGGTTTTTAAACTCATCAGCAATTTAAAAGTAGAATAAAGGGTTCCATATGATAATAGATCCGACGACAATTGGCCCGCCGACAGTTGGCCAGCCGACAGTTGATATCCCGGACAGGTAAATGCAGTTATATGTAAATCGACTTTGGTTATACGGCCGTTCATCCTCTTTGCATACTTACTTGAAGAAATAATCTTTTATGGGATCAATTGTCCCTTAATATGAATTTATCTCATGCCGCGTCTTGTGCGTGATTTTTAGAAAATTGCGTATATCGTCTCATCAACTTAAAAACGCATCTTAGAAATGTTGTTTCTTAATAAGCGTCAATTGGATAATGAATTAATCAATAAACACAGGTAAGTAATAATTGTATAAAAATCCTGTCTGTTATATTTTACTCAAATAAATTGATGAAAACATTCTACAAGTATTTCGTGTGAATTTTGTAATTTATTCTTCGTACGTGCCTAATCCTGCAAAATTTTGCAGTTTGAGGAAGAATTGTACAGTATTCAAATGGCCTTGAACTTTTGTGTATATTTTTAGAGAAAAATGTGTTGTCAATGACGCCTGGAGTTGAAATATTGCATTCTGTATTTCAGTACGCTCCAAATTTGTTTTAATATTTTTCGCTGAAAATATAATATTCACATTGCTGAAACTATTAAATAAAACTGGCAACGAAACTTGGATTTATGGTGACCTATGGAACACATTTTATTTTTATGACCTCAATAATCTCAGACGGGTCAAGTTTAAGCTAATATTATCTAATGGCGCGTTCAGACGTTTCAATTTTTGTTGATCCACTTTTATTTAACGTAAAAAGTTGAACGAGATTATGTTCACACGTTTCAATTTAAGTAGAACCGAATTTGACATTCAAGATGGCGTCAACTGAAATTTTCAGTGCGTGCGTCTCTCTAACTTCTGATGTTTTGCGAGATGAGCTCGAGATTACGAAAAAGCATAAAAAACGTCGTATTTGGGCGAGAAAATGGATCATGAATTAGGCGCATCCAACACAATTTTGAAAGAGATGGAACTAGAAGACTCCGAAGGATATGGATGACAGAAAAACAATTTGATGAGCTGCTTTCCAAAATTAGCGATAAAATTTTTCAGAGATGTTTAAATTAATAATAATTACTACTAACTACAACAACCGGAGAAGCAAGGAAATAATCCATATTTCTTTAAAATTAGCTTTACCATAACCTAAAAACAACAACGCCAAACGTCATACTTTGACATATGTAGGTAGTTATTGTTATTAGATTTGTACAAAGTTTTTTTTCTTTTAATTTATGCGTATTAATGGTGACGCATGCTCAGAATATTTACCGTTATTTTTTTGTCATTATCATAATATATTGGGTAGGTAGTGTAAATGAAACACATATTATTTATCGCAGTATCACGGGCATTTCTATTTGTGTACACTTCTTGCTTTTGATCCCAAAGACAGGGATGCATAAATCTGAACATCAAATCATCCGACCATTTCAAATATTTTTTCGTTGAAACGGATTCCATGACGGTAGAACTAGGAACGTCTAACAAATATGGACATAAATGTTTGACGTCTAGTTGTGCACGCGAGTAACTATGGTAACCAAGATGGCGCGATCATACTTGAACGTCAAAAGTAGACGGGCTATCAACTTTAGCTAGTCAACAAAAAACTTGTTCAACTTTGTTGAAAGAAGGTTCACACTTGTCAATATGCTTTCAAGTGTCGAGTTGATCAACTAAAGTTGAACCGTGTGAACCGGCTATTACAAATAATTACATTCAGCAATGATTCATCTACGATATTTAATGCATTATTGGCATTATTACTCCTCATGATATCTGGTAAGTATAATAATTTAAGAATATGGTCTAAAACGGATCTGTGCTCAAGTTGTGAAATGAAATATCCTCTCCGTTTTCCGATTTTAGTGATCTAAAACCGGTGACAGAGAAAAAAGCGTCCCTGTTCTAATTTAACAACCGATATTGTGACATTTATACATACCTGCAATATTTTACCAATTCGTCTTCTTTTTTATATCAATGCTGGCATGTGCGATATTTTGAAGATTGAGTCGTAGCTGGAGGTAGGCGCAAGGTGTAAGCGATACCACAATCTGATTCACCTGCCTAACAGATGTTTTATGGGCATCTCTTCTTCTTCAATGGCGCTACAGCCCATTTCGAGCCTTGGCCTCCTTCAAAATAAGCCTCCACCGCCCTCTGTCCTCGGCCGTCGTCTTCCAATCTGCAACATGGAGTAATCCTCTTGCATCCTTCCTGACATCATCCTCCCATCTCAGTCTAGGTCTGCCCGCCTTTCGTTTACCTCCCGGGTGTCCTGTCAGAACCTTCTTCGGTACTCGTGTGCTTGGCATTCGGTGCACATGTCCGGCCCATCTTAATCTTTGGAGTCTTAAATGGGTGGAGAGTCTGGGAGCTTGGTAAATATCATAGAGCTCATTATTGTGGCGGATTCTCCATGCCTCTCCCTCTCGCACCGCTCCTAAGATTCTTCGAAGTACCTTTCTTTCGAAGATGTCCAGCCGTTCCGCTGACTTTGCTGTCAGTGTTCCCGCCTCACATCCATAGGCCAAGACCGTTCTGATAATTGTTTTATATAAGGTTATTTTGGTTTTCCTATGGACGTTTCGGGATTTGAACACTGGCAGCAACGCGAAGTAAGTTTTGTTAGCGGCTGTAATGCGCTTTCTTACTTCTACTGGGTCTTCATTGTCCTGCGTTATGATGGAGCCCAGGTAGGTAAACTCTTCGACCACTTCGAAATTATAATTGTCTTTAAATTTCACTTTGTCTTTTTTTATGGGCATATTGGACGTAAATGGCTTTGATGTCTTCAGAGTTATAGACTGAGGTAACTTTATAGTGAAACTGGATACCAACTAGTACGACACGAGACACCGAGGTAAAACACACCGACTTATTCTAACAGATAAAATAACAGGTAGCTGTGATAATGTAAGATTTTTTGTCGCCAGGTTTTGATTGGCGGAATATGAATCGAATCTCGTGCTGAAAGACAAAATGATTTCCAAAATTCGTGAAACAAAACACATTTTAAAATAATTTTCTGAGGATCTGGCTCAAAAATACTGGCATTGTAAATGATTACAATAAAGTGTAACATGTATCGTTAAAATCGTTATAATCGCTGATTATATTTGTTTCTGATTTCAGTAATTAACCTGTTGGCTTTCCATGTTATCTGCAGCAGGATGCGGTATTACTCTTTTTAATACCCGACATTAGGATTTTCAGCAACCAATGTGTGTAAAGGATTTTACAGTAACCAATAGGTATTTGGGTTGTAATTAAAAATCAATTTGTCATTCTTTTTTATTCTCATTTGATTAAATCCATTTGAATTTAAACGGTTTTTTATGGATTAATAAAAGAATCAAATATTAAAGCTAATTTTTAATTTTCGTATTCCCGTGGTACAATTGTGCTGCAGCAACATTTTGACCATGCTCGACCAAGACGTTAGTTAACCTTGGAGTGATTTCATTGCAAATCGGTGCTACAGATTATTTTCAAATAATAATAATAATATAAGAAGATTACAGACAAGGTGATTCAGCGAATTTTAATGCTTAACCTATTTCCACGGTAACAAATTAAAATGGTGAATAACATGTATGTAGAAACTATTTATATTTGAACAGTGTTTATCGCGAAGCAAATTTATCATCCACCCAAGGAAAGGTGTGAAATAGTTAGAAAATCAACATGCATCCAGAATGCATCATCCTAGTTTAATAAAGGTAGGTCACACCACGTGACTCAACCCAGACGTCGCTGGTTCAAATTCAGGAGAATCCGAATAAAACTATTAACCATATCATTGCAGAGCAGATAGAAAACAATATTTTTGTGAAATATCTATTCAGATGAAGTTATACGTGAAATCCTATTTAGATACTATTTAAATTAATCTTTACGACGAATCGGCTTACAGTATGAACATCAAAAAATATGCTACGGATAGATTGAAGCTTTTACTGGCTTTTCTATGTATTGGAATTACAATAAAATTATTATTTACATGACAAAAAATATAAACGTAAACCACTAAAAAAAAATTTTTTCATGACTTAACTATGAAGTAGGTAATACAAGAAACATTTTTTTTTGTAAATACCCCTTTATTGGTAAGACTATTTTTGAGGTTTTGCATGTTCTAACTTTTTTTTATTCTTATAAAATTATGCACAAAATAAATAAAAACCACTTTTTCGTTTACTTCCCTCGTGGAAATAAGACGCTCGATTTTAAATTTTGCGGGCATGAGAATCGAAATATTTCTAGCATTAATATTCGTCTTCATAATCTCTTTACAAAGCAAGAAGCTAGTTTAAAACTATTAAAATAACTTTTAATTATTGGCAGAAGAAATTTTGCCAATAATAAAGAAGTTAGCACAATAGAGACTAACTAGAGATTAACACAAGAGAGACTGTGAATATGTCAAGAACGAAAAAAAAATTGAGACAAAAAAGATCTTAATTTTCTTTAAAGTTGGTACAGCATTAACTAAAATACACGTATTTGTAGAAAGTACTAGGTACCATGATTTACTTCTGAAATAAGTTTTATTATTTTAGAACGTCCGGGAAATGATTTTCTGAATTTTTATTGTATGGCCTGCATTTTTATACAACCTCAAAATTTGCAACCTCAGAATGATATCAAAAAATTGTACGTTTAATATCGTGGCACGTGTCTTTGAAACTTTACAGAATAAATTGGCACATTTTATGTAATCTTGAACCTGGTGTATGTTACACCCTTGTATATTACATGGCCTCTGTTAAATATGCAAACTGATAGCATTATCGATGCGTGGAGATTTTTTTATACCCGCTGTAACACTATCTGTAAATCGATTCCTGCCGTAGTTACTCATGTTACCATTGGCATTGTGATGTTTGTTAGCGATTTAAGGGACTTATTGATGGAGAAGACTTTGGTAACTCTAAAGCCTTACAAAACAAAAAAGTGTATGAATCCCGTTTTTTTAAATTTTATATGAAATTTTTTTGGTGGATACGAAGGTTACCGTCACCCCGGGATCCGTTTATTGGATTACCATCATCTCTGCCATAGGTCACCCCAAGTGGCAAGCAACGTTTGGTGACTTAGCAGGGGTGTCAGGAATCATGGGGTGAGATTAGTCCGTATCTTGGTGGCGGATGGATCTATCCAAACTGCGTGCCAAGCTGGATCGGGAGAGACTGATTGAGGGAAACCTTTTGACGTCTCCAGCAGGACTCTCGGGAAATCGCCTTGCACCGCAGTGGGAGGGATAGATTCATAGGCCCGTCACTCCTGGACATACTGACCTCCAGATTTCTGCCCACCCCTCATACCTTTTTCCTTCCCAGAACCTCCTCTCCTTCCTTTCCTAAAAAGAGCCTCCACACAGCTTCCCCAATATGACAGACCTGAGGAGAATTATTGTCCTTGAATTATTCTCCTGTGTGGAGACAATGTAAAAAAAGTTGACCGGCAGTCTGATCGAACGAGATCGAATCATCGAATCATCAAATCATAAAACCATCGAATCATCGAATCATCGAACCATCGAATCATCGAATCATCGAATCATCGTATCAATGAATCATAGAATCATCGAATCATCGAATCATCGAATCATCGAAACATCGAATCATCGAATCATCGAATCATCGAATCATCGAATCATCGAATCATCGAATCGAAAATGCTGCACAAGGGCGGATTTAGGGGGGGGAGGGCACGGGGGCACGCGCCCCCCCCAGACGGTATTTTTGTGTACTGTGGAGATTCCATCACAGTACATACTTAGAAGCAAAAACTGTCTTTATTTTAAACATTTCATTTTTCTATTGTTTTGACACTATCATAAACTTTTCTAAACATACTGGAAGTACATACTTCAAGTATCGCCATCTATCGTATTCTTTCCATATTAAATACTTAATTACTCTACATTACAATTGTTGATTTTTTTGCCCGTCCGCCTCTTTTGCCCCCCCCCCCCCCCCCCCCCCCCCCCAGAAAAAAATCTTAACAGTAATTGTTGATTTTTTTGCCCGTTTTTTTGTCCGCCTCTTGTGCCCCCCCCCCCCCAGAAAAAAATCCTGGATCCGCACTTGAATTGCTGCCGCAGAGAGAAATTAGTGTGAATGTTTCATTTTAATATGTGTTATAATATCAATTGTTTGATTCGAAAAGGGACAATGTTTTTTCTGTCACCGGTTTTTGATCTCCAAAATCGGAAAACAAAATCGAGAAGTGTATATATACCTATGTATTTTACTTAACTAACCCGAGCTCAGATCCTTTTTGGACCAAATTGTTGTACCGGCCAGATAGCACTAGGAATAATAATGCCAATAAAACATTAAACACTGTAGTTGAATCATGTAATGTAATTATTTGTAAGATAATATTAGTTTAAACTTGACCCGTCTAAGATTATTCAGGTCATAAAAATAAAACTGTGCTCCAAAGGTGAACATAAATCCAAGTCTCTTTGTTGCCAGTTTTATTCAGCTGTGTAAATTTTATATTTTCAGCGCTAAAATATTAAAATAAATTTTGAGCGTGCTGAAATACAGATGGCAATATTTCAACTCAAAGGCGCCATTGGCAACACATTTTTCGCTTAAAATGGCCACGAAAGTTCAAGGCCATTTGAATCCGCAAAATTACGCCGCTCAAACCGCAAAATTACGCCGTATTAGGCACGTACAAAGAATAAATTGCAAAAATCATACGAAATACTCGTAGGTACGTTTTTAATTAACTTATTTGAGTAAAATATAACAATAACAAATTTGGACAGGATTTTTACATAATTATTACTTACCTGTGTTTGTTGATAAAGTATCCAATTAATGCTTACTAAGCCGCCGCTACCCGAATTTCTCCCTTAAACATTCGAAGTTTTAAAGCTCTTAAAGAAATATATGTTATTTTTTAAGATAAAATATCTAGATGTTCCTCACGCTGAAACGTAAATTATATGAAATTCCTCGATAGAAAAAAATCGCAAAGCATGCTCCGAAAATTATTATTAACACGTTCATTTCCCTTATTTTAGAAGTTATATGTATGAAAAAATTCACAGGGTTTCTATAAATGCTGTTTTAGATGTTCCTCACAAGATTTTTACTCTAGTTTAAACGAGTCGTGTTTTATTAAACATTTTCACAATTTTCTCTCCAACATTCGTAATTACGTATTTCTCCATCTTCTTCTTTTTGAGCGGGTTATTCGGCGCCTTAAGCAAAAACATTTCAAATATAATTTTTTACTACGTTGATGAGATGATATACACAATTTTCTAAAAATTAGGCAAAAGAGGCGGCATGAGATACATTATTAAGTAATTTGTGTTCATTCTAATAAAGATTCAAATACTTTTTATGTATTTAAACAAACAAAATAACAAGATTTGTTTTAACCACTATTATTGTTTATTAAAAGCGAACGGTGATCACTCAATCAGCAACAAAACCAATGGTTTCTTCGCCAGGAGCCAGGATACAAAGTACAAAAAAAATTTAATTAACATATATGTATATATTATATAACTTATACTTGAACATTTATTAAGGTTTTAACAGATTGTTCATACATGAGAACAATTCAATTAATATTTTTTAAAACTTGTAAAATATTAAAATACAAAATTCAAAAAATATGCATGAGAGAGAAGAAGGGGATAAGGTTCGATTAGCTCAGTGGTAGAGCAGCGCCCCGGCAAAGCCAATGTCCTGGGTTCAATTCCTACATGCGATTGTGTCTTTTTCTAATTTTTCTGTTTCAAATTTTCGATTGAGATTCGCTAATAATGTCTTCAGTGATTAAATAGATACATTAAGATACGATTTTGCATGCAGAGGACGTAATGTTGAAAACACTAATCAGTCCTAAGCGTCTTATTAACTATTATAAAACTTAATTGAAAATTGAATTTTTTTATTGATGTGAATTCTCTAATAAATGCACAGGGTTAGAAATTTTGGAATTTTGGTTCCCATCTTTCAATCCGAATATGGTCACTCCATTACATGATATAGATGGTTCTGTCACCGCCCAGGTATGATTTAGGAAGCAATAATGTTGACAGGTCTGTCAGCTAACGACGTTATCTGATCTGGACCATCAATTACAATCGGAATCATCATCTCAAATCAGGTGAATGTGGAGCAGGCTGTGGTCTAGGGAATACCAACCAATCGTCTGTGAGCGGAATTTAAAGCATCAATAGCAGAAAAAATATTATTACGAATTCAATTACACATCCAAAGTGCACTTTATTCTAATAACGAAAGCAATATTATTATTATACCCTAGCTAAAGTCCCCGGTGGTGCCCGGACTTTACACAGAGTTTTTTGAAAACCGATGTAGACAGCAATTTTCCTCTTATTTCAAGTCAAGTGTACAAAATTTCATCAAGAAGTATCAAAATTCTGTTTTAAGGGGTGGGAAAAGAGGGTGGGTCTATTTTTGAAATCTTATACATTGACCATTCTCTTGTTTTGAAGATCAAGTTTGTAAATTTTCAATAAACTCGGAATAAAACAGTGGTGTAACGGGATATTAAAAAAAAATCCATACTTATTTACGTAACACAATTAGTCTTTATTTGGAGTAGGTACAATCAATTTGCAAGTATGACACAGTTCAATAATAGTAAAATAGTACAAAATTATAACAATAATTTAGGTACTCCACGGGTACTTTGACAATAAATAACCCAAAGGAAACTTAATTGTTTCCTCAACCTCAACCAACTTAAAGCTTTCAACAAAAGAATACGAGTCTATTCACTCTGGGTTAGTAGAAAGTATTTCAGTCCTGCCAGAGATTTTACTTTAAGATGCGCGGGTAGAACCGGGAGGCAACTTAAATGATCTTACATAAATCATCCAAGCCGTGACATCGAAACGGCAGGGTGAAAATTCTAACCAATAGCATCCCTCGCCCCTAATTAGTAAGAGATGAAGCGATGCGGGAATGGGAAGGTATTCGAGATTGATTAACTCTCACAATAATTTGATTTGTTACAGTAGATAATTATAAAAAAACAAAACTTCCTATATATTTTTTTTTCACATTAGTAGATGTTCATAGATACTCGTAAGTAATTTTTAATAATGGTGAAAATACAATACAATATAAATACAATACAACATAGTAACCGCCTTGAGGTGATTTTTCACAAAAACGGCGCTATATAAATTGGCCAAATATTATTATTATTACGGCCACGTAAGTCAGTATTGATTAAAATAATAGTGACCGAATTTAATAGCTACTAAATAAGCATTACACCATTCGAATGTAGAAGTAGACAGAGAGGATGGAACGACACACAACCCTTGTTAAAACACAAATGTGTCTGAGGCACGTTTTTCTCGTCCACTCCACATTAATATACCTTCCAAATTGACATTTTCAATTATAGTCGAGATTAGAAAATTTTACGACATCCGTAAGTGAACGAGACGTGATACAGACTGATCTTCCATATAAGTTGCTGATATCCAAAATGATGCTTATATTATTATGATTATATTATATTATATTACAAACGTGCACGATTTAATATCGATAAAATAATATCTCTTGGATCTTCTGCAGGAAGTGTGATTCTTGATTTTTTTTAAGGAAAAAAAGGTTATACACCCCACTGCATGTGATCAGGAAACATGGGACGTTTTTTCAACTAGCCAGATAAGTTATTAGTGTAATTGGAGCCTAGAACAAAACTGTTTCGATTTGCATAATCTCTTGAGTATCGTAATCTGAAACAAACTGACAGATGGAAACTGATATATCCGACGTATTGTGAGTAAAAAATATTATGCGTATCTACCATTTTTTTGTGCGTGAATATTATCGTAATCAATAACCTACTTGCATCATTTGTGGTTTTGTACAAATGCATTCAAATAATCATCAAATTTCTAGGACAAGTTATGAAATATAATTTTCCTTGTCTTAAATTTATTACATTGAATTGAACTAAGAAGCGGAGAGCACACTTAAAAGAATTCTTAAGATTTGAGCGCAAACATGAACTAACGTTGTGACAAAAATGAAAGATGCAGTCACGCAAAGAACCATAGAAAATTATAAATACATTCAAAATATGTGTCTCCTGACAAGGTAGAAAAAACTTGGTAAAATAAAAGCAAGACCATGTAACCGACTACTGTTACAATCTCTACACTCAAATGGGACTATGCTTGGCATGTGGCGCGACATACGGACAGATGGAATACAATCGTGGTTCAATTGTATTTTTGTCCGAGGAAGAAAACGGAGGCCGCCCAAATTATGAGTCGACTTGAAAACCTTCTGACAAATGCCGAAATCGGATGGATAACCAACAGAAATAGCAAAACTGAAGAACTGTAGACAGTTGAGGGACGCCCATGTTAAAAAAAATCCCAGAAAGCAAATGGAGAAGAAGAAAGTGGCGTTACTACAATTTAATGTTGTAAAATTAATGATTAATAAAAATTACAAAGTTGTGGGTGTAACTCAAATAATTAAGTACAAAATACGCCGACTACAATATATTATAATATACAAAACATGTAGACAGAACTTTCCTTATACTTGAGATGATTTTTGACGTATGGCGCTATACAGATTGTTTAATTATTATCATAAATACACGAAAAATAATTACTTGCAACCTTCGGCACTTGGTCGATGCTTGCAACCGATTTCTTCAAAACTAATCACCTTAAAAGACAAACTTTTTACGTTTAAAAAACTATTTTAATTTTTTTTTAATAACTGCAAAGTAAGTAAGTATAATAAATAAATCATTCAGCCATTGCAAATGTTTCAAGGTCTGCGTAACTTGAACAAAACAGCATAAAAATCACAATAAATTTTCCCAGGAATGCAAAGTGGTTTCAAATAGCAGCAATAATGATTGTTATGAAGTTGGCTAAAAACAGTCCATTGAGTGGCTATTATAGGCCAGGCCGGTAATCGAACCTCGAACACTTCAATAAAAGCTAAAGTGGTTTTATTTCAGTAATAAAATGCGCTCGTGGTGTTCCTCAAGGCCCGCTACTGAGTCCTACTATATAGAAAGATCCGTTGATTTGAAAGGTTCTAGTTGGCACGTAGCGGTTATAAACTGTATCCCTCAAGTTAAATTAAGTCTCTATTTACATATGATTTATAAGAACGCTTTATCGATACACTAAAACATATAAATAAAGTCAAGATAATGCCTTTCTAAATGTTTATTAAACTCGTTGCATTTTGAAGACAATATAAAGCAGTTGATTGTGATAAAAATAAGCAGCATTGTTTATTTTCACAATCGATGAGCTTATGACAACCTCAACAGGTTTCCTCTGCGCTGAAAAACCAGAGTAATAAATGGAAGTTTAGATGGATGGAACAATATAATATATGAAGCTCAAGAGACTGGAAAAAGTTCAACGTATTCAAACAAATTAAATGAAGAGTATATATGAGTAAATGCAGCAAGAACGTGCTAACGCATGTTGAGCATTGTGTCACTATCTTTTTTGCCCACCAAGGAAATTAAAAGTAAGATTGTTAGATGGTCTAATAATAAATATAATTCAATGCTTTTCACCTGTAACAATTTATAGTGTGATTTTAGTATAGCATGCAATCTATTTATTATACGCGTTATAGGGCGCATTATTAAATTTATATCTTGCAGTTTTAGTTGTTAGTTGCTGCCGTCAATCTACTATCCACTACTGTTCACAAGTTCACATTCAGCGGACTGTGTCTATTCCATGCGAGAATTGTGTCGATTTTCGATGCACTAACCGGTTATCGCGTCGTAATCAGTAAATTGGTTTATTAATAGTGTGCATCTACTATAAAGTCTAGAATACGAGTTTGGGCTTATCTGGACAGTCTTGTTGGGAGTAAAGCAACTTAGAATAATTACACATTATGAAGACTGTACTCTTCAATTTCATCAACACAACACACGAATTCAAAATTTAAAATTTTAATGAGGTGTTTTTACTGATAAGATGGTGCTTCATTAATATTATTGAGATGATATAATATTTGGATAGATAGCTATTAATCATGACTATAAAACCCAAAATCTTTTTGGGTGATGGCTCAAGCAAAAAAAAAATTAATTCCTAGTTATTCATTAAGTTCTAATAAAAATATGATGGCGGATTAAATACGTTTTTCATTAATTCACTGACTAAAAAGTTTTTCGTAATGAATGACGTTGTAATTAAATGTATTTCACATTTAATTAATACCACCTAATCGAGCTAGCCTAATTAGGGCTTACGAACAAAATATTACTGCAAGAACACGATTTTTTTTAATTCAACTATTTTAATGGCGTGAATTTACTTAGAAAAATACATCTAAAGTTATTACTTAATGGTATTTTTTTATGTTTATACATGTATATTGCATAAGTAATAAATTTTTAAACGTAACACGTTACAATATAAGAAATATTATGAAAAGTTATGAAATTTTTGTAAATGCGATAACAAGATTGATAATATATAAAGGAAGCATTGACATATTATATCTATGAAAGGCGGGAAATTTTGTAATGAGAAACTGTTTCATACTGGAAATATTATTACCTGTATGAAATTTTCCATTGAAGTGGGAAATCAGTATGTCGTAGAATTGAAATAATATAATTTAATTACATAACAACATGTATCATTAAGTTACAAGCTAATCCAGCTATGCTAGTATGAGTATGTAACTATGCACAAATTATTTAGAAAATTAATGTCATTATACTTAAATTTTTTTATTTTTTTTTATTTTTATTGAAAAATTTTGATACAATACATATAAACGAAACATAAAAATATAGTATATAAAAAATCTTAATACAATACATGTATGTACAAAAAAATCCCACAAAGGCAATGCCTGTGCGTGGGGAAGATATTGATTTTTGTTTTTATTACTATGGTTAAAGTGAAGATTTTAAGTATATACATAAATTAATAAATTAAATTACGTATAAATTAAGTATTATAAATAGTAACTGAATAATTGCGATTAAAAACTACAACATAATAACAGTCTGCACAGTTATTATCGCATTTGTGAAAGTTTTACAAGTGCAATTAAACGACAAAAAAAGCAAACATTTTAATATATGTACTCTAAAAGCTGTCTATTGGTAGATATAATTAATGGTTTTTTAAAACTTATAAGAAAAAAATATCTATTTCAGTATTTTTTAGCCAAGTTTTGGTATTTTTTATAAGACTGAAGATTTTGACATGAGTTCTCTTTAAAGGTTGTACATAGTAAATTATACATTTTTGGAGCTATAAAACTAATATGCCTTTGGGACAACCTAGTTTTGCAGTGGGGTACAGCATATTCACAGGCGCCACGTCTTTGGCTGGTACGATTTGAATTTTTTCGAAAGTTGTTTGGACGCATATAAATAAATTTAAGACATTGGAAACTATAGGTCTATCTAAGGTCCAAGATATCGGTTTCCTTAAACAATTGTTTCGACGGATAAGATTTAGTTTTCTTGTACATGATCTTAATAATTGATTTTTGGGCAATTTCTAAAGGTTTTACATGATTATTGTAAGTTCCACCCCAGCCAATTATTCCGTAGGAAAGAGATGAATGGACTAATGCGTCATAAACCAGTTTTATGGTTTTTATATTTACTATATTACACATTCTTTTAAAAATATAATTTAAGTATCTGAGTTTGTTAAAAGTATTTTCTATGTGGTTGGTCCATTTAAGTTGACAATCTATGGTTACACCTAAGTACTTAATCACTTTTCCTAATTTCATCTCTTCACAGGTAGAGCATGTGGTTGGGTTACAATTTATATTATGAAACTTTAAATTAGTTTTGGGAGCTGACTTCTGTGTGTTATAGAAAGGAATACAAAGAGTTTTTACGTAATTCAAAGTAAGATGGTTTCTATCAAGCCACTCTTTGACAATAGTAATACATTTGTTAGCTTATTAGTTGTATCTTCCCATGACTTTCCTTGGACTGTTATTGCAGTATCGTCAGCAAATGAGAAAATTTTACCAGCTATAACAATGTTGCATAAGTCATTTATATAGATTAAAAAGAGTAGCGGCCCTAATACAGTCCCTTGTGGAACTCCATGTTTAACTGTGTCAAAATTACTCAAACATGTTCCAATTTTTGTACATTGTTGCCGATTTAATATGTAATTTTGTAAAAGCATGAGACATTTATTTTTAATTCCAATGTTGGATATTTTCTTTAAGAGAGTTTTATGGTTTGACTGTGTCGAATGCTTTCTTTAAATCTAAAAAAATGGTTAGAGTTTTAATATTTGAGTCTAGGTTTGAATAAATACTGTTGGTTAAATTAAATAAAGCATCATCAGTACTGAGTTTAGTCCTAAAGCCATATTGGTTAGCTGATAAGAGTACATGAGATTCTAGAAATTCGATGATTCGTTTTTTTATACATTTTTCTAATATCTTAGACAATTAAGAAGTTAATGTGATTGGTCGGTAGTTGTCTGTTTTACACTGAGGTCCTGATTTGTGTATTGGAATGATGTTAGCAAATTTAAATTTATTCGGAAAAATACTATTAATGATGCATGTGTTAAATATATGGTGTAGTGGTCTGACTATATGTTTTTTCATAGATTTAATTGTAGCATTACTTAAGTTGTCAGGGCCATTTGCAGACCTAACGTTTATGTTATCAATATGGTTTGAGATTTCGATTTCTGTTATTTCAGTAAATTCAGATAATTCAGAGGTACAATTAAAGATGCAAAGTTATTAAGATGCAAACTTTTGGTAAATAATGATATTTGGATGATTTATATAGCGCCGTTTTTGTGAAAAATCACCTCAAGGGCGCTGGACAAACTTATAATACTTTTCTAAAATCTAAAAAAAAAACTACAAGCCAAACAAACAATTTAAACAACTTATGGTTAAAAATTGCATACACCGGTGCAATGAACGCTATGCTGCCCAGTATGAATGAAAACAGGACCATACTAACCTGGGAGGTCGATTGAAATTAACACTGTTTATTGTCTATTTAAAGAACTTTAGGTAGAGTTCGCACGTAGAGGATATAATAGTGAACACATGTTATTTAATCCTGAAAAATATTTTAATATTAATATATAATTCATTCTTTAATGAGTGTATGTTGAAAAGTAAAGTAGTACAGTAGTACGAGGATTTAATCTTCCTAAATGTGATTGGTCAATAGACAGATTGATGTTATAAGTTATGAAGAGAGTTGTGACAATTATAAGTTATGACAAGGTAAAAAGTTTTACCGAAATTGGCAGTCCTGAGTTCACGATTAGTTTTAATTCCTTAATTTCTGGGTGTGGATAAAATTCAGCATTTTAAATGAATTGGATTTCAACAACGAAGCATGTACTTATCTAATTGTCGAACCTAGTAGTTACATAACCAAAATTCAAATTACCACTGTCAAAGTCATCCATTTTATTTGATATTGGTCAAGTTAATAGCCAATGTCCATTACAAAGTCAATTCTCGGAAAAACATAATTTGTGATCCGTAAGCAACGAACCGTGCTTCTAATTTCTTTACAAATAGCCGACATTGCCTACATTTAGCCATGACCAAGGTCTTGCTCGAGGCACTAAACATAGAAATTACAAACACAAATACATTTGGGTCTCGAACCAATATTCATTATCGAACTTTGATAAGGTGTTTTTACGTGTATATAAATTGTGTTTTAGTGAAGAAATTGTTCAGTTCGAACTCAAGATTCATCGACTATTTTGATTTTTAAAATAATCGATTTCAGATTTCACGACTCGATCGACTACGGTAGGCTTGAAGATATTAAGAATCATAGATTCTAGTAATGGAATTGACAATTTTCGTAAAATCTGTCGTCCAGAGAGGCATAACTAATGTGACTAGACGTCCCGTTTTCACCGGGACAGTTCCGTTTTCAGGCAGCGTGTCCCGGTGTCCCCGAACATAGCTTCGGGACGCCAAAATGTTTTTGAAAAGAAAGCGTTATGCGCCTACACAAACATATCGGCAATTTTAAAACATATAAATAAATAAACATATATATATAAAATAGCTAACCCTAATACGACATGAAAAAATCATTTTATCAATTTTAATGTATGAAATTGTGAGGCTCCTAAAACAAATAATGTTATAAGATATATATTTAATTTATTAAGGGGCTAGAATTCCAATTATCCATGCGCTTGGTAGCTTTAAGACAAGTGTGATCTAGCCTCCTACACAGTAAAGTAAATTCACTCTTAAAATCCATAAAAATTTAAGTCAAAAACATTTTTACCATAACGTGTTGCTTAATTTCGTTTATTAGTTTAAAAAAATTTCTTTAAATTTTGAACAAGGGTCTAGAATTCCAATCGTCCGCGTCCATGCGATTGGTACTCGTAGCTGCAAGATGAATTGTAATCTAGCCTCTTTTGTACAGTGCTCTTGAGGCGATTTTTCACGAAAATAGCGCTATATAAGTTGTCTAAATTTTTTTATTATTATTATTATAGGTAAGTACCTCCTTTTTTTTGATGTCCCTGTTTGGGGGAAAAAATAAATGGCCACGTTAGGCATGAGGGACTCCGTGATCGAGGGGTAATGCTCTCAACTAGCGATCCGGCGTTCAAATCCCGACATGCGCAAGTACATTTTATTTGTTGATTTGTGTGATTTCACAATTACCAGTTCCGGGTTACTCAGTTTCCTACTCACCCCTCATGCCCTTTTCCTTCCCAGAACTTCCTCTCCACCTTTCCCTCCAACCTCCACACAGCAACGCTAAAAATGACATCCGGCCTGGGGGGAAATTATATTCCTCGAGTTCTCCTGTTTAGAGCTAAGTAAAAAATAAAAAAAAATAATATAGGGATATAGGTACATTTGCTGGCACGTTCCACAGATACTGTCTTGAAGAAGACAAGTTGCGTGAAATGGCTTTAGTCTTGTTTGGTGACTAGATCTGAATAGCCAGGTACTTCCCCACCTTCCCTTTTCCCGTCTCCTTCCCCTCTCCACTACCTTCAGCCTCACAACATACCCCAATTGGAGGTGCCGTAGTCTCTTCACTGGCTGCAGGCGGTTGGGAGCAGTAAGACTCTTGTGCGATATTCACATAAAAAAAATAATATCACTTTTTTTTTACATTAGCTCCACACAGGAGGCACCGAGGAAAACAATTTTCCTATGGGCCTATATCATCTTTGAGGATGCTGTGTGGAGGATTTTTTAAGGGAAAGGAAGGAGAAGAAGATATGGGAAGGAAAAAAATATGAGGGATGAGTAGGAATCTGGGGGTCAGTGTGGCCAGGTGTGACGTATGAATCTATCCCTCACACTGCGGTGCAAGGCAAAGAGTCGGTAGAATCCGGGTGGAGAGGTCAAAAGGCCTTCCTCAATCAGTCTCCTCGATTGGGCAAACGTATCCACCACCAAGACCTAGACAAACCTCATCCCTTGAACCCGGGCACCTATGCTAAGTCACCAAACGTAGCGCATCACTTGGGGTGACCTGTAACAGGGGTGTCGTTTATCCAATAAATGGTTCCCGGGGCGGCGGTACCCATATCCGCCTCCCAAATTGTAAACTAGATTGCACTTCGCAAATGTTCGCACTTAAACCTTTGAAACTTAAACCATGCATACTCCTTCCATTCCCTTCATTTCCTTTCATTTCGAAACATTTCCCAGTATTAAGGTGTCTTCGCACACTTGGAACTATACATCTATAACAGCCATTGCACGAATTTATTTAATTTTTTTATTATAAGCGAGTAATTCAAATTAAAAAAAAAAAAAAAAACATTTTTTCGATGTCCCTGTACTATGGCGGACAAAACATTATAATATTACTTAGTTTACAATATACTCGTGACAATCAGTTTTAACGACATATTGTTTCTATATATATGCACATAAAAATTATATTTCATTATTTATTTTCCGTCAAGCATTTTTGCACTGACTTCTAATCTTGGTTATAATATGGCGACTGTTGTAAACCGCAATAATTCAACCACAACAGTTTTTAAATAATTGGCATGCACTATAACTAACACGTTCTCGTGAAAATTCACAGAGAAAACAGAATTTTATTCTTATTAAATATATTTTAAAATGAAATTATTCAAGTAACTAATTTGAAAGATTTACTAAAAACGATTAACTATTTGAAAATTGATTGAAGTATTAATTTTTACATAAGTAATATTGTGAGCATAACAAGTTGAATATCAAAACAATTGAAAGATTTGCTACATGTTCAATTTTTATTGGACTAACTTTTTAATAACTTTTGAAGATTATCCCCATCGATATAATGGTTCCGTGCTAACTCAGAATTAATTCACCTCTTTGGAAAGTCATTAAAAGCAATGAAAAAATCATTTTGTAATAGCCTTAACCATAGACATCCAAATGGATAGACAAGAAGTTACAGATGAGGGGTAAAACCAAACTATGGAGGGCGAAGAGGGGAAAGATGACTGTGATTCGTTTAACAATCAATCTGACAGTATATAGGCATCTCGCATTACAATATCACCATTTAGTTCTTAAAGGCAAAATCTGCTTTGAATAAATAGACCTTTTTACATGGGAGCGCGAATTGCTTGCCACGTTAATAACATATTTGCTAAGGCCAAATGCTCGCCCCAAAAAGACTCACCCCAATACACATAGCAATATTTTGTTGCCGTGTTTAGTTAAAACACTTTTACAAATGTTTCATAATTTACTTACCCCTGTAACCAGCGACGAGCACACTGGAGGACCGCCCACATTCGCTATGTGCACATTGATATGTAGATATATTGTATAGCATAAGCTACCGTTTTGGCGTGTTATTTCGTTAAATGTATGGATGTTAGCTTCTCGCTGTTCACGGCAAGAATGATGACGTCACACATTTTAGATTCAAGCGAGGCTCTATCCCCTCCCCATGGAGCGAGCCGGTTCCAAGGAGGAGCTCCAGTCGGCGCCATGTGGAGGGGGAAATAATACGTTTTTTATCATTTAGGGCAGGTCCAGATATATTCATATGTCCGTGCCTTTAACCCTAACCTAACGTAACCTATTTAACCAATTTTTTTATATATTTTTTTTATTTTCACTTTTAATAACTTTTCTGAAGAGGTTCTGAATTGATTTCATTCTGAGTTATCCGGTCACCCGATATAATATTATATCATCCAAGAAGAAAATATCTAATAATAATAGTCGGATAATTTTTAGAGCGCCGTTTTCGCGAAAAATCACCTCAAGGGCGCTGTGTAATCATTGCAAAAAATATAGCTGCAAAAATGCGGAGAAAATTAGTTGAGGATAATACTGTTAATTCTGATTTTGAAACATGAGATCTACAAAAATGGCAGAAAAAAAATCAGAGTGAAATCAGTTGAAGTGAAACTAGAAAGTCGCTTTCTTTTCTTTTGCCTGTTTATTTTAAAGTGGTTTGAATATTGGATATTGATTTTACAAAAATAAATTTATTTTTTTTTGGATTTCGTAGGATTCGAACCTCCGTTTGCTTGATGTCTGTCTCTCTGGCCGCTGAGACATGTCGAGTGCCTTGCCCACTGCGTTATCAAAGGCTCGCGCCGACGCGCGAATATACCGCAATATGTTAGAACCGAGGACCATCAAAAATAATTTTTTGTGACGCATTTCCGTTTCATTCGAATTTCAAATCGTTAACGGGTCTAAAGAAGTTTCACTTCAAAAATTTACCATGGCCGAGTTGGTTAAGGCGCTACAACAAAAGACCCTAGGTTCGAGTTCCAGCTACGACCGTTACCTTTTTATTTATCTTGGTCCTTTTTTGTTTCACATTTAGTTTAGATTTATTAGTATTATGTTCTTCAATTGTTTATTAATTTTAAAAAAGACCTTATTTAACTTTAAATTGTCATTCATATTGCGAAAGGTAACGTTTACCAATTTTAGTTTTTTTTAGTTCAGTCATTTTAGTTCTTACTTATGTAAAAACGGTACTAAGGTGTGGTCTACATCATTTAATAACGAAAAATTAAACTAGTTTTAGTCACCAATATTCTATTGGTTTTTTACAAGGATGGTTAGCAAGAAAATTTCAAGAGTATAAAAATATACTCCTTTTAGTCGATCATTTGTCGGTTTTTATTGAACATTGCTTGTAATAGCCTTGTATCGATTTATGTTGACAAGATGTTTAATAATTTAATAGACAAGTTCTATGAATCTCTAGAAAATTGCATTGTTCTTCAATCCCGCAAAATAAATAACATTATAATAATATAAATGTACTCGAATGAAAAATAATAACATCAAATTACAACACACCATGCTTTACACACGAATCCAATGCTAGAGTATAAGTAGTTGTTGGTACCAAATAACGAAACAATTACTTTGTAAAAAGAACCACATTCGTGATGGCTATCAAAAGATGTAGAAAAAGATCGGTGCTGGGTTGTTTCTTTGATGTGCCGTTATTTTTACATTTGAATTGCAGTTAAAATGATACGCATGTTATAGTGACACGCCTAAAAGATGGTACGATTACCAACATTAAAAATAGGTAAGGTAAAACTGTAAAATAGAATGGTTACATGTAAAATCGCGTATTGGGGACTTATAGGTAGTAGGTAAGTACCTATATTTTTTAATCCATTTAAATTTAAAACCACTTAAACGATAAACAATATAAATTTTACTACCTCAAATTGATTGATAATAAATAACTCTAATCAATTCTAAAGCTAGATCTCCAAACAATTTAAAATTGCGCCTTTTAATGAAAACTTTAGCGTATTATTTTACTTTATGCAGGTAGGTGCTATACACTTGCAGGTGCCTCGCTTTTTCGTTTTGAAGTGAAAACTTTTTTTTTAAATAGGCTATTCACTGAAAAAAACACTTCGTGATTTGGAACTCGAAGAAACGAAAAAGCGACATTAAAAATCATCTACAGGATTTAGCCTGCGAGAGAATAAGACAGAATAATCGATCTCCTCTTTGTGCTTTTCCCACTCTTGTCTACTTTAGTTATCTGAAGGTTTCACTTCTACCGCGTGTGAACTGCACACTTGCAATTTTTTTTAAAGTTAGTATATACTGCGAAGGTATTCACAAAAAACTTAGTTCTGTAAACATTTTTTTAACCGTTTAAATTGCATTTAATGTCAAAAGGAAACAAGTATATTTCTGCAAGTCGAAATGTTAACCAAAAAACGTTTCACATTTATTTCGCGTGGGATAGCGTCCACAGAGAATGCATGTAATACACACAGGTGTCGTATTAATTCAGTAAATTATGTATTTAGTATGCAACCGATTGGTACCAATCTCCTCACAAGAACTTGGTTCTATTTGAGCAGCTGAATTTAATATTTATTATTACCAAACAGAAATATAAGCAACGAATTTGTATTAATATTCAATTAAAACATTTAATTAATCAATCATATCACGCATCACTTTAAAAAAGTAATGATAATTTATCGGAAAGAAATACATAATATTATGCTAAACGGTTGCTATAAATATATAAATGCAACTTGTGTCTTTAATTGCAGGAAACAGTTTCGTAAGCAAAACAACTATCGGAGTATTTATAAAAACTATCTGTTTCCCGGCATTCGTTACTATGCCATTTAATAAAGAAATTGTTTCTCCCTGCGTGTCCTTTCCCATTCGTCCCGTTCCCCTTCCGCCTCCCTTCCTCTCCCACGTTCCCCTTCCCCCCACCCCGGCCCCGACCCTTTCCCGCCTCTCCCCACCCGCATTCCAAACATTCAGTTTTCAAACAGCTCACGTGCCACCTGTTGCATGTTTTATACAAATTTCACAATGCCAGAGCTCACCAGTAGTTTTATACAAACGTTGTCCTAACAAAAACGAACACAAAAAAAAGAATTATCCAATTTGGTGCACTCGTTCGGAAGTTTTGCGCGTACATACATTTCGACGATTCATTTTTATTTATATAAACATAGATTGATAATATTATTGGCTTTCAACCGATTGGCAATTACTGAGCAAGAATTTTTTGACTTCATCCTGTTTAGAATTTAAAAGACGGGTTTTTCACACAAATGCTGTTTGCTATTTTCGGTGTTAACGCGAAATATTTATAAAAACTTGAAGATACAAGTTTTTCACGCAGAATTATCATAAATTTTCGTTCATTAATTCAACAGTTGACAACCGATAAACCATAATATCAATGTTTGTACTTGTTGAATACAACCTGGGATTTTCCGAAACACAATTCTGACGACCGAATCATTTGTATTGCATAATTTTAAAAATATGGAGAACTTCGACGAAAGTTTTTTTTGCATAACGTATCTTGATTTTAAAAATCTCTCATTCAGGCATTTTTGAAGTGTATTGATTACAATTTACGAAATAACAAAATAAAGGTAATTTGCCCAGTGTATTGGATAAGTTGTTTTAATAATTATTATTATTTTAATAACTATGCTTAGAATACTACAGTAATAATCAAGCATTAATTGTTTATTTTTATTTTACTTTATTGTTTCTGTTCTCTTTCTAGTTCTCACTATGCACAATGTGTGACTATAATATGAAATGCAAACACCATACCACCTTATATTTTAATCATTTGCTTGTAAATACATTTTTATTTATTACTATCATTTCAACAACAACTATGCTAAACAATCCACGGCTATTTTATGTTTTAATTGGTTATTTCATTTTTATTTTATTCTTTCTCTTCTCTTTTTTTTTCTTTTGCTATGCTAAACAAATAACAATTAGCTACTATATTTTCAACTTTTTCATTATTTTATTTTATATTCTTACTCTTCTTTTTATTTCCTTATTTTATTTCTTCAATTTTCTTTCTTTTTTGTACAAAACATTCTCCACATGTTCATACCCATAATTATTTGACTGTCCTAAAACGGGATAATGCTCCTAGTTGGGCAGAATTTAATAAATAATGTATTTAAATGTATAATATTGTGCTAAATAAACAAATAAATTTTAAAAAAAATAACTAAAAAAATATGCAACATTTCCATAGAAAATGGATGAGGATTGTTTGTACACCACACACAATTAAATCAGACAGCGATAACATAGAAATTTAAGTTTATTATATTAGAAAGTATATTTAATATACTTGTAGGACTAATCTGCAAATGGTGATGCCCATTGGGAGAGCGAACAAAATTTCCTTAGACTTAGTTTCCTTTGGGGTTCGGGGATTTCAGCATTGGGGGTGTTGAGTGGAGGGTCGTAGGACAAGGTAGAAGTTAAAACCATTAGCTTTGTTTTGAAGACATTTGTATATATTTTTACGTCAGCTCCACACAGGAGGCCCTGAGAAAAACATTTTCCCTCGGGGCTTCTATCATCTTTGAGGTTGCTGTGTGGAGGGTCTTTTTACTAGAGGAAATTTTGGGAAAGAAAAAGGTGTGAGGGGTGTATAGGATATGGGGGTCGATGCATTCATGTGTGACGTATGAATGAATCCATCCATCCCTCTAATAAAAAGGTCTCCATCAACCGCCACGCAAGGCGTGTGCCGCCAAAACCTAGACAAACCTCACCCCATGAACCCTGGCACCCTCTGCGTCATCAAACGTAGCGAACCACTTGGGGTGACCTTTTGTGGTGTGAAGTTTGTGTGTACTTACCCATTAAAAATAGTATATATGCCTTACTGCCGATGAGTCTGAGGATAGGATAGGAGCCTGAATTACCGGAAACACATGGAAACAGTGGGCAAAAAAACCAGGACAAGACTAAACTTAGTCAATAAGCTGGCTGGTACTAGCTGGGGATGCGACGCCAACACGCTCAGAACGGCATCCACTGCCCTGGTTTTCTCAGCAGCTGAATACTGTGCTGCAGTATGGGCCAGAAGCGCCCACACTTCCATGGTCGACGTTCAGCTTAGGGAACGTACCCATACTACGTGACCAACTTTTTGCAATTTTTAACCCCCCCCCCCCCGGTGACCAAAATCCTAAGCAACCCGCCGCTCATTTGTATGGAGCGTGACATTTTGAAGACCCCCCCCCCCCCCCCTAAACGTGTCACGTAGTATGGGTACGTTCCCTTAATGCCACAATGCGAACCATCAGCGGAACCTTAAAATCGACTCCTCTTCCTTGGCTCCCCGTACTTGCAAATATAACCCCGCCAAATATCAGGCGAGAGATTGCAACACTGAGGCAATACAAGAAGGCGCTGCAAAAAAGCGAAATACCCTTGCACGATGATGTCGTTTCTCACCCGGCATGCCGCTTAAAGTCTCGAAAACCCTTCTGGACGGATGGAGAAAGACTCCTTCGAACACCTCTCACCTCAGAAGATAGGTGGAAGCTTGAGTGGCAATCAGCCAACGTCAAAAACGCCCATCTCGTGTAAGACCCCACTGAGAGATAGCCTGGGTTCTCATTGCCTCGCAAACTCTGGACTGCCATCAATAGGATAAGGTGCTCCCATAGCCGTTGTGCTCACATGATGCATAGATGGGGCCTTAAAGAGTCGGCGACGTGTGAATGCGGTGCGGTGCAGACCACCGTACATGTGGTCAACGAATGCCCGCTCCATTCATTCCCCGGCGGGATTGATGAGGTCCACAGGGCAACGCCTGAGGCCCTAGACTGGCTCGCAGACCTAGATGTCCCCCTCTGACCCCCCACCATACGAAAGAAGAAGAAGAAGAAGAAGAAAAACTGCCGATAAGAAACACATTTTGGTAAGGATGAAATAGTCCTTACAAAAATTATGTTTACTTGTTGTAAGATCCAAAGTTGTAAATAGTGTTTAGTTTATTTTAAGAATCTTACTAAAATCGCACAACAGCTACCTTTAGGTATGTAGTTAAAACTATACACGAAAGAACACATTTATCGTATTACTAATTTATCTCTCGATATAGGAAGGTAGCATTACAATCACGCATAAAATTATTATTTTTGATTAAACATCCGTAATTTATTCCAAGTTGTATACATACTGTACCTTCATTGTCATTGCAAAACAATGAACTTGCTTATAAATTCAAGTATGTAAATTCAAACAATGCGTTATCCCAAAGTATTATTGATAACACGAAATTCAGTATTCAATCAAAATTAATAATTATAATAATTTCTGATGATTTTGTATATGATGAATGATGAATACTCACTTTGATTCAATTATCCAACTCGCTGATGGTTGTTGAATAATAATAATTTCAACTTTGTAATGGTGGTTGAACAGTAATTCCAATGGACAAATTACGTTTTTCCGCTTTGAACACAATAAAACTTATTTTTTCTCGATAGTTTTTACACATGACATCACCTAGCAACAACTTTGTATCATTATTCACAGAAAAACAATCATCACTATTTACAACTATTTTTGTTATAATAATATATTGTGCCACTAACTTCAATAGTTTTATAACCATACACAACGATTTAACACGTATTAATTATATAATCTCTCAACGCATTGAATAATCCGAAACGTATTCAAATTCGGTTCACGCGTTCCGAAACTTATTTTATATTCCTGTCATCAATGTTTAAACAAGTTTTCAAACTAAACGTACCTACTACAACAATTCACAGAACACGACTCTTTTTAAAATGTACAATAAATATGTGGCTTGCACAATAACGTAAAATAAAATATCACTAAAACAAAATTCTTACAAAAATTGTAAACACGTACGTAACTGTCACAGATAGTCACACTTTTGATTTTTTCTTTTAAATATAAACGAACAATCCCGCGTAAAATTCACATAGATACTTTTCACGTTATTCTTTTTTTAAATGAAAGCGAACACTCCAGTTAGATACCGGGTAGGTACTTTTTGCGTTGTTCTTTTTTAAAACTTTATTTAGGGATGTTCCCGCGATGTCAACACTCGTCGTAAACAAAATATTGTAAGGGCGCGTTCACACAATGCACGCACGCGACTGCCGCGCGGATGGCCGCGATCGACTGAGTAACGAATGCTGAATGGTTGTAGCATTAGAATCACTATCGCTGCGGGCCGGCACGCACCGGTGGGGGGCGGAAAGATGAAGTTGCAGATGCAGTAATGAAACATTGTGTTCAATGTTGCAATATGTGGAGTTTAATGAGTGGAAAAAAGAACGAAGAATTCGATTAAAAGAAATCAATAGCTTTTTTTGCTTAAGGCTGATATATTTTATTATCTGCCCCGAATAGAATTGAAACTAGCTGGCGTAATGTATGAAGAAAAAAAACTTGAAAAATAAACAATGTTTACGAAATAATCGTGTTAATGCCTGAGTAGTCTTGTTTGTATAATAAATTTATTGACAGTACCTAAATGAATTTGTTGACTTCAATGTTCAACATCCTCAATGTGGGGAATGTAGTGGAGCGGAATTCATACGAGAAGGAAGAAATATTGAGAGGTGCCGACTATTCGAATCAAAGATATTGAGATGTGCTAATCGCAGTTTTTTCTGGGTGGTTAAGTTAATACTTGCATTATATTATCACTGTTACTTTTTCGTTATTTCTCTTGTTCCAGGCTTACTCAACCGGGCGCAGCTCTTATTTTTTTAATTATTTTTAACACTTTTATCTGTATATATTTTTCTCTATAGATTTCAGAAGAATTATTCTACGGGCTGCCACATTTATTATTCTTTTGTATTATGTTAATGTAAGTACTTGCATACTGCTTTCTAATCCCGTATGCATGGACATTGGAGGGTCTAGAGTCGTTCAGAAAAATGTAGCTTCGTTCAATACAATAGAGTCTTGACGTGTGCGGTGAAGGAGGAAACCAAATGTTTCCTTATAACTGAAGACTGTGTTTCCTGACGTAATGCGTCGACGATATTGTTAACCAGTACTACTACCTTAAAAAAATCAACTAAATGAACGAATCCTTTCCGTATTCAAACTGTGCTCATTAGGTACCTAATAGTCCGCCGACAGTTGAGCGGACATCATAGCATATCCCTTGTAGTTCAATATCTTTGATTCCAATCTTGTCATTACACATTTAAAACTGTTTAAATCTATGTGCCAATTACAACTCAAATAGCTATCTTATTGGATATTGGAACTAGGTGGGAATATTGTCAATAATTGGTTATTGTAAATCTCAATTGTTTATTGTCGTTCGTTAAGGAACTTACTGTTTTGCCAATGAAAAAAACCGAGGGCTAAAATTTACATAAATATGAAGTTAAAAAAAACTTAAAAAATTGTTGTAACTGAAATGTTTGTACCTAGTAATCATATTGTCAGGAAATATGATTGCTCGTAAAATATTCTAAACAAGTTTCTATTCTGTGTAATAAATGGAAGCACTATTTTACATGAATTTAGAATTAAGCGTACAAAACTAAACCTTGACCTCCAGATGTGTGTAACTAAATTCCGCGATAAGCCTGTGGCAGCGCCGCATTATCGCGAAGGATATCAAGGCTGTGTTACGGGCCCACACCCCAGATGGGTCGCATCACAAAATGGTTTTTCAACTAAGTGGGATACATATTTGTAAAAAGCATTAACTTTGTGGCTCGCCATAATTTACAATAAAAACACATATAAATTTGTTGTAGACCACTTTTATTTTATAAGCACTCTACCGGTTTCGGAAGCACCCTTCCTTCGTCAGGAGAATATTATAACTGAATATTAATAATATTATAACAGTTATAATATTCTCCTGACGAAGGAAGGGTGCTTCCGAAACCGGTAGAGTGTTTATAAAATAAAAGTGGTCTACAACAAATTTATATGTGTTTTTATTGTAAGTGGGATACATTTGCTAATGAAGAGATAACTGCAGCAACTCAACTTTTAGAAGAAACGCATAACAATCTCTTGGGAAATTAATTGATTCAGTTAAAGGTTTCTTACCACGATTTTAAAAAAGACGACTAGGAAAAAGAAAAAGTCAATTAGTCAGGAGAAAAGAGAATCTCAACTTCGCGTTATTTCTTTATTTTTTTACATTAGCTCCACACAGGAGGCTCTGTGAAAAATAATTCCCCCCAGGACCTATGTAATCTTTGGGGATGCTGTGTGGAGGGTATTTTTAGGAGAGGAAGTTCTGGGAAGGAAAAGGGTATGAGGGGTGGGAAGGAATCTAGGGATCAGTGTGTCCAGAAGTGACGGGCGTATAAATCCATCCCTCCCACTGCGTTGCAAGGCGGTGTTCCGAGAGAGTACGGCTGGAGGAGTCATCGGGACACCCTCAACCGTTCTCTCCCGATCCCGCCGGCCATACAGCTGCTCCGCCAAGACCTGGATGAACCTCACCCCATGAACCCGGGCACCCCTGCTAAGTCACTAAACGTAGCGAACCCTCGGAGTGACCTGTAACAGAGGTGTTGGTTAATTTCAATTCTTTTCATTTTTATCTCATCATTTCGTAAATGTCTAATACGTTGTAGTAAAATTTTCTACAATTTTATAACAAACAAATATTTTTTAAAGTTTTAAGTTAGAAAATGTACAGAACTGCGATTTTCGCAAGTTTATTTTTATTTTCAAAAAATGTTCGGAGGCAGCCCCCCGTTATACTAGGGTTTATTTTTTTTTCTACATGAACTCCACACAGGAGGCCCTAAGGAAAATATTTTTTCCGCAGGGCGAATGTCATCTTTGGGGATGCTATGTGGAGGCTTTTTAAGGAAAGGAAGGAGAGGTGCGTTCTGGGAAGGAAAAAGGTGTGAGGGGTGTGTAGAAATCTGGGGTTAAGTGTGTCCTTGAACCCGGGCACTCCTGCTAAATCAACAAAAGTAGCGACCACTAGGAGTGATCTATTATTTGGTTAGAACAGTGGTTTCCAAACTCTTCTGGCCCACGGCCCCTTTCCCAAACTGTTTTGGCCCACAGACCCCGTGGCGGATAGCACAATAGAGGGGGCGCACTGAGGTAGGGTGTGACGACAAATTTGCCACAACGGAGAAAATGGGATATGGGGTGGAACGGGGTAGGATGGGGCGAAACATCCCATCGCACCCTATCCCATTACGACCCTCCCCGACGAAACTTTCATATGAATAAAAATGTGTCAAAATCTTGCCGCGGACCCCCTACCGTCATTCAGGGACATTCATTTTCCACGGACCCCCTGAATGATCCTGGGGACCCCTGGGGGTCCGTACGGACCACTTTGGAAACCACTGGGTTAGAGATTACCCCTGGACCCTGCCGGTAGGGCCCGACCCCAAGTTTTAGCCTCGGGTTCTACAGATCCTAAATACGGCCCTGGCCTGTGGTAGACTTTGTAGATATTAGTTTATCACTATTGGACTACCGGTTATATTCCGTATATGGATCGTACCAATATGTACGTTATTTGCCAGGAATTCATTATTTATCCCGGATGTAAATAATAAAACATTTTATTTTCATTGCGGAATTAAACTTGAAATTAATTACTTTATCTATTTGTTATTTTGTATTATTTGTCTATAAAGTTGATCAAGTCTGTACATAAATATTATAAAGCAACCGTCAAAATGAGTTCTAATTTTGAATTTTGTTTATATTAATCAACAAAAACTAATTTCGGTAGTCGGTCTGTCGTCTGTGTATGTAAAAACGTGAAACTCTAGTTCAATGAACTCGAATTTGCTTTGAATTTTAGGGTTGGAACTGATTTTGTAATGATTTCAAAAAAGCCATAAAGTACCTACCTATTATACAGGATGTTAAGGGACGAACTTGACTAACTTTAATAAGTCTTTCCTGACAATTTTTAGAGTAAAAATGTAAATGAAATTTGGTATAAAACAAAATAATATCACCGGAGACCAAAATTTCTTTCAATTTTTTTACTCCAAACAATGTTAGGGATCACTGTTTAAAGTAAATGAAGTACTTGGCTTTTAATTCAATATTAAAAGTGTATATCATTTTGTTTAGAAGTCAGATTTCGTATTTTTAAGGACCTGCGCTTTTTGGCTAACATTCTATTATCAATAGTACAATCAAATTAAAAAACATGCAATGTCCAGTGTTTTAAATATTTTAATAACGTGCAAAGCCGTATCTTCTGTGTGTTTATCGGAAGTGACCTGCCAGGTAAGTATGTTTTCTGTATCTATTTGTAAATAGTAATATTAGGTAGTGCCTAAGAATTTATGAAAAGTTGAACAACGCTCTTGAGGTGATTTTGTACAAAAACGGCGCTCTACAAATTATCGAATTATTATTATTATATCCAGGGATTTTTCACGGGCTTGCGCTAGTTAGCTATAATAAGGTGATAATTTACATGACGATAGCGAACCTCCGATAAAATAAGATGAAAATAGAAAATTGAACACAAATTTCTACTGTCTTCTTCGCATGGGTTTCAAGTGCTGAGATATTCACTTAGTAAGTTTTTATATAAGAGTATAATTTCTTATACAGTGCTACGCGTATACGTTTGCGAAAAAGGAGGACGCTGTCCTCTACGACATAAAGAAGGTAGGTGTAATTATTAGATTAAATTAAAGTAGCGTTAGCTCGAATTTATGCCACCGCCAACTTATACTTGTAGCACTGTACATTTGTTTTGATTATGGTGCATTATGTATTCGTATATTACAAGTTTAAACCTGTGTACTTTCGTCCCAATTCGTAGTATACATAGGTGAATTTTATTATTAAGTTTTTTGCCGCATGACTAGCTCTTTTACTAAACAATTCCAGTTTAAGTTTACTTGTCCCACTCGTTCCACATATATAACGTGGCCAGACGTCCCGTTTTCACCGGGACAGTCCCGTTTTCAGGCAGCGTGTCCCCCCGGCGTCCCCGAGCACAACTTCAGGACGCCAAAATGTCCCGTTTTTGAAAAAAAAGAAACTTGTAGTAGAATTTTTTTTAATATAAAAAAGCGCGCAAATAAGATTCCTGGCGGTAGAATCTAGTACTAGTAGATGAAAACGTGGACATGCGCAGTAAAATAATACAGCATTTTCGATGCGCTTGCGCATAAAATCTCAAAATGCATCTGACCATAGATAAAATATATTTAACGAGAAAACATACTTTTTACTCTTTGATCTGACTTTTACAGAGTTTACACGTAAACTTATTGGTAATTACATTTATTAGTTTTTACTAATAATAATACATTTTGTCAACTTATAGAGCGCTGTTTTCGTTAAAAATCCCCTCAAGAGCGTTGTACAAAGGCTAGATTACAATTCATCTTGCAGCTACCAATAGCATGGACGCAGCAAACCATCGATTGGAATTCTGGACCTTGTTCAAAATAAAAGACTTTTATTTTGACTTGTCTTTTATTTTGAACAAGGTCCAGAATTCCAATCGATGGTTTGCTGCGTCCATGCTATTGGTAGCTGCAAGATGAATTGTAATCTAGCCTTTGTACAACGCTCTTGAGGGGATTTTTAACGAAAACAGCGCTCTATAAGTTGACAAAATGTATTATTATAGAGAGACTGGTTGAGGGAGGCCTTTTGACCTTTCCAGCCGGACTCTCTCGACCCATCGCCGTGTACTACAGTTGGAGGAATGGATTCACATGTCACACCTCGACACACTGACCCAAAGATTCCTACCCACCTTTCATGCCTTTTTCCTTCCCAGAACTTCCCATTCTTCCCTTCCTTAAAAATACCCTACACACAGCATCCCCTAGGATTACATACCTCGTGTGTTGAACTAATGTCCCGGTTTGGGGGAAAAAATGGTCACGTTACGTATACAAGTAAAATTGTCCCAACGTTTGTAGGATATAACACTTGCGTCCTAAGAGGTCACTAACGTGTTGAATGTCCATGCCAAGTTTTTAGGCAGGATCAAATGCACCGAACAAACGTGTGTTGCATCCGTTGCATCTTGCATTCCGACTATAGGCGCCATCGCCCATCTCCCTCACACAATAGTGCATTTACCGGTGCGTACTTGGAACACGCCCAGGAGTGGGGCCCGCACTGAGAAAGGGTCCAAATTAAAATTTTTAAAATATATTACATTAAGTTGCTTCTTATAATTTAAACATTTTCATTAAGGTTCCGTATACCTGCTCAAAAAGAAGAATAAGAGATATGCAAATGCGAATGTTAGAGAGAGCGCGCTAATATTAAAAACGATAAAATTTAAGCGAAAATTGTAAAAATGTTTAATGAAAAACGACTCGTTTAAAATAGAGCAAAAATCTCGTGGAGAGCTTCTAAGCATTTGAAGGAACAATGTGATTTTTTTATAAATATAACTTCTAAAATAAGCGAATAAAAAGTGTTTATAATAATTTTCGGAGCATGCTTTGCGATTTTTTTCTATCGAAGGAATTTCATATAATATTTGCGTTTCGGCGGCGCGGCGTGGGGAACGTCTAGATATTTCAAAAATAAAATATTTTTTTTAGCTTTAAAACTTAAAGTGAAGTCGGAAAATATGTAATAAATCGGTAGAAATGCGAGATGCGGCGGCTTCGTTTAAAGAAAATTAATTGGAATAGACATATTTGATGGTGGTCGTTATGAAAAAAATGATGCCGAAGTTTAATTTGTGGAGTTAGGTTTTTCGAAATAAAATTTTTTCAAGACGGTTTTAAAGGGCACACAATATTAAAAATTTTCGATTGTGTGAGGTGAAAGATGTGCAATTACTTAAAACCTTAATGCGGCCATGTCTTTATTAGTGAAGCGCAGAGGGGGGGGACTGCATTTGGTCATTTACCCAAATCATTTGCCCCTGTTCTATGACATCCTGGACGGTTCTTAAGAAGTCAGAACTCGTTACTTAGTCGAAACCGGAATGTTTAGATTTAAAAAAAAATACTCTGCCCAATGTTACTACTGATTAACAAATTGTATTTTTTTTTTATATATTAGCTCTGTACAAGAAGTCTGAACAAAATAATTTTCCTCAGGACCTATATCTTCTTTGGGGATGCTGTGTGGAGGGTCTTTTTAGGAAAGAAAGGAGAAGTTATGGAAAGAAAAAAGGTTTGAGGGAATGGTAGAAATCTGGGGCATGAGCGACGGACTTATCAATCTATTCCTCCCACTGCGGTGCCAAGTTATGTTCCGAGGGAGTGGTCAAAACGTCTCCCTTAACCAGTCTCTCACAACGGCTGCCAAGACCCAGACAAACAGAATCAATGACCAATTTCAAACAAGACACAAAAAAATGGATTGTAAGTATTGGACCTCACACTACTGCTAACATCTGTAAAATAAATTACACATAGACAGAAATATCAATTTACATATGACCTAACCCATATATAAAAAAATTAAAATAATATAATCCTGGCTAATCTAACTCCGTAAATAGATTTGATAAGATTAACTACTTTACTTCATCTCTTCCAACATCTATAAGATAACTCTCCTTATGGGATTTACCCACACTTTCAATCATCTGTTTGTTTTAATTTTATTCAAATTAATATGTATTTAACCTTAAATATTCTCGTAACCATTATATTCATTTATGTACCTCTACGCCTGTCTCCACACAGGTATGACAGAGAGACAGACATCGAAAAACCCAATGTCAACATACTTTATAAAGATAAATATGTTGACATTGGGTAATAATATAGTAACAATTTACTTTATTAAAATTAAATAGTTATAAATACATTGGGAATTCATATGTCAAATATTGGTTTATAAATGTGTAAATTCTGATTATGCAATTGTAAATGTTCTCTAAAATGGCCTGGAAAGAAACTCCTACTTGTGATCTCACTAAAGAAAACACTCATAGAACATTAATAAATGCATTCACTCTGAATGCATTTATTTATGTTCTCCAAATTGACCTTGAAAAAAATCACATCTTTGCGATTCTTTTAAAGACATAAAGAAACCATCCCTTAATTTATATACAATTCTTAGTGTTTACAAAAGTTGTCTTGACAGAAGCAAATTCCCGTGATATCTTGAACGAAACTATTCCTTTGTTAATAATATTATGAACTACATATACAATTTGGCTGTCCTGAAACGGGTATTCTGCCCAGTTGGACAGACAAATGATCACATTGTAATGTATTGTAATATATATGCATATGTAAATAAAATAAATAAATCAAAAAATAATAATAATAATAAATAATAATTATTAACTAGCAACGGCTCCACCCCTACCATAATAAAACATTGTTCGAAACTGTCAAATTAGTATAAGCTTTCCCTGACGAAGGAACGTTTGTTCCGAAACCGGTCGGATTTGCGCATCATATAAGTGGTTTATACAAAGTTGAATTATTATTATTATTTTTTTTAAATAAAAAATAAATAAAACCTCACCCCATGAACCCGGGCACCCCTGCTAAGTCACCTAACTGCCCACCTCCCAAAGTTTGATATATCGATATTTTATTATGAATCCATTACATATTTTTTAAAACTCATAATAAGTATTTGTGGTAGTTGAGCGATGCCAGTAGGACCCCGCCCCGTTCAGACACGGCGATAACCGCGCGATTGATAAAATCGTGCGGTTTGAATCGCAAAAATGTTGACTGTTCAAACATCGGCGGTTAGTTAGCGATTAGCGATCAGTTTCGATAAGTTAAGTTAGATTATTGTCTTCGCCTTGCTTTTGCTGACTTATATTTGACTGTTCATTCATACTATTACTAGTTTCATCGTTATCGACACTCTTCTGCAGGAAAGAAAGCCTTGAAAAATACATAAACACCTGAACCGGAAGGAGTTGTTTTCCCTTTTTTGTATTCTTTATTGTAACAATCCCGTATGTTTTTCCATTTTTTGGAGTGTTGTACCTGGAAATAATGTCATTAGGAGAATTAAGCTACAACTATCGCCTTAGAAAATCTACGATTACAGGAATTGTCCGTGAAGTGCGTAAATCATTGTGGAAAAAGTTGGTTAGTAAAGTTATGGCCGAACCAACTAAAGATTTCTCGAAGAGAATAGCTCAAGAGTTTGAGAGATATGCGAATATCCGAGTTATAAAGCCTGTCGATTCGGGATTATTGTATCATAACTACAAACATTTATTTTCTATAGTGCTCTTAGCAGTTTGCGATGCCAATTATTGCTTTATTTATGTTGACATTGGGGCTTGTGGAAAAGGCAGTGATTCCGCAATATTCAAAAATTCTTTATTTTATAAACGACTGATAGAAAAATCATTAAATATACCACAACCTAAAGATTCCATATTACAGATCTTTTCTCCACTTCATCAATAAATAACTCTGTGTCGAAGCGATCCATAGCTAGCTCAGGCGTACTCTCGTTGTGACATGTTGATCGCGCGGTGCCCGCAACGCTACTGAACGCTGAGAAAAAGATCTCCATAGTAATAAAACCGCGCGGGCGCCGCACGATTCTATTTTCTAGCGGTTGAGTGGCGGTAACCGCGCTGTTGGAGTAACCGCGCGGTTATGTCTGAATGATTATATAAATACCTGCGTAAATAAGACCCACGCAGTTCCCGCGCGATTCTCAAACCGCGTTGTTCCCGCCGTGTCTGAACTAGCACTTAATCCGCCCCTGTCGACACATTAAACTATGTAACTTCTTGTTGACAGTGTCAATATATTCCAGTTATCAACAAGTCACATTTTTGAAGAGTCTATTTAGAGACTTTTACGAACGCGACATTCCGATATTGCCTACACGTTATTATTATTTTTATGATGGTATTTATTTCAATAAAACGCAATCATCTAGAGCAGCGGTTGTCAACCTTTTCGAGCCTGCGTATCCCTAGTCGTACCCCCCTGGTTCTATATTGTGTATACGTGTAAATAAAGACAACTTTCATTTGTAATTTTTTAATAATCTCATCTGTATATATAAATATGAATCCCTGTTTTCTTAGTCACGCCATAACTTCAGAACGACTTTACCTACTTCATTCATCTTTTTTTTTAAGTTTTCTTATACTTCGTTTTCTTATCTTCCGTAAGAACGAAAGAAAAATTGAGAAAATTGAACAGAAAATTGGATAATTTCAGAAAACTTAAGGACTATTTTTAACTTCGCACGTTTGACAGTGTGCGCGTTTGATGAATGTGAATTTAGCAGACAGCTGTTTTTTTTTTTTTTTCAAAAGAATTGTCTATGGAGTTTTTAAATTATAGATATTTTAAATAGGTACCTGTGTGTTAGGTACCAAATTTGATTGACTGTTCTTATAATACACAAAAATGAATATTTGTAATGTATGAAAAAAAAAATTAAAAAAAAAAAATAGCAATAGTTGGCACGCGAGCTGTTTGAAAACTGAATGTACTAATTACCCCAAGAGGTACGCGTACCACAGGTCTATAGTCTAGACTTTCTAATGATAATCGTAATGATAATAATAACCGACGGGGACAATATGGCGTCGATCTTGAAAATATGTATCTACCTACGTATTCGCTGCGATTAATAGATAGTTTATTATTTATGTATTTTTTATTTTTCAACACCTAGTTATATGCGTACCTAGGGCAGAGGTTTCCAACCTTTTTGGGACCATTGCACACTCACTGTGCAAATATTTTACTAGGTTCAGTGTTGCCATGACCCAAAAATGAAAAACCATGTTTCAGGAACGAAAAAACCATGTTTTGAAGGGAAAAAAACATATTTTCGTAAGTTTTTATTGAGAATATAAATAAGAGAACGGCGGTATCTAAGTAAAGAATCTATAATCTACATATATAAAAAAAACGAATCCCTGTTTCCCTTGGTCACGTCATAACTTCAGAATGCCATTACTTATTTCATTCATCTTTTTTTTTAAATTTCTAAAGCTTTGTAGAATTAAAGGTTCTTAAGGAAAGAAAAATTAAGAAAATTGCGCAGAAAATTGGATAATTTCAGAAAACATAACGACTATTTTAACTTCACACGTTTGGCAGTTCGCGCATTAGATGAAATTGAATTTTACAAGCAGCTGTTTTTTTTTTAAATTATAGATATTTTGAATAGGTGTTTGAAAACTGAATTTACTGTGACTGTATACATGGAACGCGTTTGGGTTTGCGAGAACGAGGGGGGTTTGCGAGACGGGGAGCGAGAGAGGGGAGAGGGTAAGCGGGGAAGGTGGAAGGGAACGCGGGAGGGTAGGGGATGCGGGAGGGGAACGGGGACGCACGGGAAAGGAAATGCAAGGAGAAACAATTTATTTTTTTTAATATGGCATTGCAACGCATGCCGGGAACCAGCTAGTGTTTTATAAAAATAATACAGACATCCTGTAATGACAATAAATTATTGTTCAAAAATAGCAATAACAAGTCACCTGTAAATGAGAACTACTGACTACTGACTGTGGTGTTTGAAAATAACTTGACTTTTTGGAAGTAAAGACAAACGTTAACTTAAAAAAAAAATACATTCAAACCTTCACTTAGTAAATCTATCCTCACAATTCACATCCATAAATCCTGATAATTTTTTTACATATCAAGCATTATGTGAAAGGGTAAATGGTCGTTATTCTTTAACAAATCCACTACCTACACTACTGATCTAGCAAGGATCTCTTTAAAATGATGTACATATCTCTATATGTTACATGTCCTATTCTAAATTGTACTTGTAGATGTACAATGAAATTAGGTGATAAAACGTATCTCTGGCAAACCCTACTCAAGTATTTTTAATGTAAATACCTACATATGTTACTTGTAAATCTCTAACTTTGAGGTTAAACGTCACGTTCGTAATAATGTACGCATTCACAGATGGCGCCAATTAAATTATTTTATATTTTTAATACATTTTGCACGTTTTGCTTTAAAATATTGAGGTGGATTAATGGTTTGCGCCCGTACATATTTAATACAAATATAAATAAATAGTTTTGTCCGTAAACAAACCCAAATCTTTCAAGAAAGGCTGAAAATTACAATATTGGATTGAGTCACCGATACAAAATTGAATTTTTCAGCCTATCTTGAAAGATTTGGGTTAGTGTATGGACAAAACTATTTATTTGTAAACTAACTAACTAACCATCACGCCGTTTCCGGGGTAGGCAGAGAGGACGGACCGCCAAACAACTCGGTCTTGGCACACACTCTTTGCCTCACTCACATTCATACATCGTCTCATACATTCTCTTCTATTATTCTGACTTCTGACATGGCCCGACTCAAGTATTTGATTCACTTGATCGTGCCATGTCTTCCTCGGGCGTCCCCGACTTCTTCTACCATTCAAATTCGCGTCGTATATTCTTCTTACACTACTTTCTTCGCCCCTTTCTTAATCTTACTCATTATGCTTACATCAGCCTTACATTCTTTGCGGATATCCACATTTCTCACACGATCATACATTGTTTTACCACACATACGTCTCAGGGATCTCATTTCAACAGCATTCAGCTTACTTTCATCCTTCCTCTGCCAGTTCCATGCCTCACTGCCATACATCAGGGTAGGTACTAGGACTCCATTGTGGACTGCTAGCTTCGCTTCTTTTGACAGTTTTTTATTAGCGCCAACGGCATGCAGTCCACCATTAATGGAGTTACCGGCATTCACCCTTCTTTCAATATCTCTATCAGCCTTCCCATCTCTCGTAAACATACTACCCAGATACACAAACTCATCCAACTGCTCCAAGTATTCATCATTCACTACTATGTTGCATACTGTTTTCGTACTCTCTCTTTCAAACACTATTACTTTAGACTTACTTTATTTGTATTAATTTTAAATATGTACGGGTGCAAACAATTAATTTACATTAATGATTTTTCATGAAAACGGCGCTATATAAATTAGCCAAATATTATAATTATTGTTTGCTAGGTAATTTTCGAAGAGCAGATGTGTCTTCCAGTCGTTTCGAGGTAGCTGTTTCGAGGGACTTTTGTTTTGTTCCTAACTACAATAAAATGGCTTACAGGGTAACTACATACCTACCTACTTTATACAGATGGCAGATGATTTTACAGCTGTCTTGACTTTCTGAAATTCATTGGTTGTTTACAATTTATTCCAAACTGAAGTTCGTTGCAATTACAGATTCTTAGCATATTCAACAAAGTTATCTTTGTAGGAACGCTCTAAAAAAATAAAGATAATAGATTATGTATTTATTTTTCAAAAACATTTTATAAAACATTGGTTAACTCATATTTTTAATTTGTTTTATGGGTTGAAAAAAATTGTTTGGACTTTGGAACTTTTAATCTTCGATGAGTAATAGTCTAGTGAATAAAAATAAATAAAAATAATAATTTGGAAACAGGGTAATAGATTTGTTCAGAGCATAAAATAGTACCTTTTTTTGAAGTAAAACTTCTTACCTCCTTACTATAGTTTTATGTGCACTCTGATTTTGTATTATTTCTAAATGTTAACTGCCTCCTATTCTATATAATTTATTTTAAATGATTCTTGTTGAATGGCACCGTGATGGTTTATCATTATATATTGTCCTGTGCCAAACAGCACTCACTATTGTTGTTAATATTGTTCTTTAGGAATTGCTTTGTATATTTTGTATATTCGTTATTTCACATTATTTAATTAATTTTTTAAGGACTCGTAAGGAACACTATAGGTTAATTTTAAGTTAATTATAATCAAGCGCACTTGAAGTGAAATATCACAAAACTGCGCTATATAAATACTACGTTATTATTATTATTATTATTTACGCAAGCTTGACTTGGTGAGTAAGCTGGTGAATACGTGACGAGAGCGTTATGAAAAGTGTGATCGGGCGAGGCGAAGTTGAGAGGGAGATATAAATTAGTGAAGTTTTACTTCAGTCGTGCGGTCTAAAGCACACTCGTTTTTTTACATTGACTCTGGACAGGAGGCCCTTAGGAAAATAATTCCCCTCAGGGCCTATATCATCTTTGGGAATGCTGTGTGGGGGATCTTTTGAGGAAAGTAAGGAGAGGAAGTTCTGGGGAAGGAAATGATAGGATGGGTAGAAATCTGGGGGTCAGTGTGTCCAGGTGTGACGGACGTATAAATCCATCCCTCCCACTGCGGTGCAAGGTGCGAGAGAGTACGGCTGGAGATGTCAAAGAGACCCCCTCAACCATTCTCTCCCGATCCGTCCTGCCACCCATCTGGTGGGAAGACGCATCCGCCGCCAAGACCCGGACAAAACTGACCCCATGAACCCGGGCAACCCTGCTAAGTCACCAAACATAGCGAACTACTTGGGGTGATACTACTATGACAGAGGTGTTGGTAATCCAATAAATAGGGCGGCCGTACCCATACCCTCCTCCCAAAATGGTACCTATGGTTAAAGATTCTTAGATCGGAATTAAAATATAATTCTTATTACGATTAATATTTTAAGGTGTTGGAATTATTTATTAATTTCGGGACACTGTTAGTATTAAATAAACATTTGGAGTCGATTTTGGAACGTAACTTATTAATTTTCGTTTTCGAGTGATAAATTTTTTTTGTTAAACTTTGAAAAAAATCGGTCGCCAATGGGTTAGCTAGCTAGTTGACGTCTTTTAAAATCCGTCGAAATGTAGACCCGGCTCCAAAAGCATTTCAATCCATCATTTTTGACGAAAAAATTGAAAAAGTGGTGACAAAATGCTAAGATCGAAAAAAAATTTATGAATATTTATTATTAATTTTTTAAACTTTATGAGTAAAATCTCAAATTATAATATTTAATTAAATGAAGACAATAGTAGCGAAACTCAATCGAAATCTGGAGACAGAAAAATCAGAAAAGATATTGGCTCCGCTGGGACTCGAACACAGAACCCTTTTCTTACATGGAAACAGCTCTACCGATTAAGCTACGGAGCCCATATTAATTCGGTCACTTTTAACTGTATCATACTTCGACTAAGAACTACCAACATTATCTTCACTTACTTAACGCACATATTATTGGCTGCTATCTTTATATATGATTACAAGATTCAACTCGAACTAAATGCAATCTAGATAGTGTCTGGATAAATTTTTATCCATTTTATTTGTAATACGCGACATCTATTGACTTTTTCTGCAATTCTAGGATGAATATTTATTATTAATTTTTTAAACTTTATGAGTAAAATCTGAAATTATAATATTTAATTAAATGAAGACAATATTAGCGAAACTCAATCGAAATCTGGAGACAGAAAAATCAGAAAAGATATTAAAAGTGACCGAATTAATATGGGCTCCGTAGCATCGGTAGAGCTGTTTCCATGTAAGAAAAGGGTTCTGGGTTCGAGTCCCAGCGGAGCCAATATCTTTTCTGATTTTTCTGTCTCCAGATTTCGATTGAGTTTCGCTACTATTGTCTTCATTTAATTAAAAATTTACGAGTTTCCAGAAACAATGTATAGTCAATACGCAACGTCGACAAAAAATACCGAGAAACAAAACTTGTCGGTTCTAAAAAACATTGCTTTAAAACAGACTTAATTGCACTATTTGTTGAAAACATTTGGAACAAGAGTGTTGTACACGGTTATTACGATAAATGAAAGCTATTGAACTAATTACAGGTAACAGGCGGAAGTCCTGTTGAGGTAAAGCGATCAATGGTGCATTTTATCTTATCTCAATAATTGATCAACAAATATCCATAAATTAATATAATTTGGAATACAACGTCCTACGTTGGGAATTACATACTTTATTGGGTTTTTCGTATACATCTAAGTACATCCTGAATCCTGGTAAAATATTCTTTTGTTTTGTAGTATGGAATACCAGCAGTTCTGGTATTACTTTGCGTAATGATGTTCCTAATTTTCTATTATTTAATGAATCATAACTAAAATTTCATCATTTTAATTAGTACTTAAAACCCTACCTACTTAATTGTGTCGATACTACCAACATTTTTTTTTTGTGTATTCGATTCAGCAAAAAAAACGAATCTTTGCTTTGGACCGATCTAATCGAAGTCCACGGCTTCCCAAAGGGTGAAAGTTGATAATTTTTTTCAATCCAACCTAAGTCCCACACCCGCTTTAATACAGCCAACCACACAACGTCTTCACTCTGTCATGGCCGCCATTTGTGTTTGTTCAAACTCACCAAAGTCCTGCTTTTTATTTCAAACACGCCTAAGTCCAGTAATTCTATTTCAATATTGACTAAGTCTATAGGTATTATATCAAATGTGCCAAAGTCCATTAAAAAATCATCGAAAATGCGTATTTACTAAATTTATTTTGATTTTTGTTTTTCTGTGTTCCCAAGTACAATATTCATAACGTCTCTTATGTCCTCTTCAGAGACATTCGTTATTTATAAATACTGGGACCAGTATTTATAAATATGCTTATTAAAAGTCTTAGGTTCTTTAAATCAGTGACTGCTTACTGACGTATTGTAATTTATATAGTTTTGAGAACGAACGTCCCATCTAACTGGAAGCTAGGTTTTGTCTGCGGATATCTGGGGTTGTAACGACTCTGCAAACCTGCCTTCGGCACATCTCGTAAATGAAACCATGCGACCCGAAGAACCCATGGGCAACTGAGATAATGTGAGAACATGATACATTACAATATCTATGCCAATTCTCCTTTTCACAAACTTTCCTCAGGCGGGTAGATATTTAACATGACAACGATTATTCAATTTTTCCAGTACGTAGTTCCTACGATCCACGTTCGTGCGATATCTGATAGGATAAAAAGTTAGTATTGTTCCTCCAGTAACAAATTTATAGATAGCTGAAATGCCAAATGGTCCAGTTAAAACAGAACTTCGCTACGCTCAGTCAATTGTGTTTAGTGTTTTTAATTCAGTTATTCTTCTTATTTATTTGAGTTTAGTTATTAGTTTATTAGTCTATTTGGCATGGAAACCAGAATACAAATTGAATGTAAGTTGTTGATTATTATTAACTGTTGATTAGTGAATCTTTATGTACATTCTCAAAATACCCTGGACCTGGATAGCTTGGGAGACGAATGTGGGAGTTTATCATAGAAAAACTCTATGTTTAAAACTGCGAAACAGCACTCGGATATTGAAAGAATTATACTGGACACTATTGCCAACCTCCAATTGCAGACGGAACCAGATTAGAACAATAGGCCACTTGCATAGATTTCATAACGACTTGAAAAAATCGTGTGGATAGATTTTTTTACAAAGATTACGAAAATGTTAGTAAAAATTTTTAGAAATGTACAGTTTTTTTTTTATAAATAAATAAATCTATTATTTGAGCTCGTGACGTCACTATATGAAAATGTCCCGTCTCCGAAAATGTTTTGAATTTTGTAAAATTCTACACTGATTAATTTTTTTATATGGAAATACTTTGATTTCAGGCGAATTTTTGAATTTGACATTTAACGTTCACTAGATTTATTGTTTGTTCTCTGCGAACTTATCATTTGGTTTGACTTTTTGACAGATGTTATGAAGAGAACCCCGTACATTTTATGCTGTCTGTACCTGTTTTAGAGGTATAATGGTAATGGTGCTGATTTTAACAAAATCAAATTTTATTTGCAAGTACAAGTATATTTATTACATTGGATTTGGTAACATAGACGTTGAACATTATAATGATTTATGATCAATAAGATGGATCAAGAAAAAAAATATTTATGAGATGTAATATTTTTGGCATGCCTCGTTATTCTCCTGTACCATTCGTGTGGAAAACGTTATTTTTTTAAAATGATTTTCGGCTACGTAAGTATCGTTTTTTTGCACCCATAAAATTATGTCCCGTCTTTCCGGTTTATAAAAAAATTATCTGATTTTTTGGATTGAAATTTTCAAAAAATTGCTAGGGTTTCAAAAATACGATTACAAAAATACGGAATGTCTTAGAATATTTGCCTAAATCGGAAAAAAAATGTTATGCAAGTTGCCTATTAGAAGAACAACCTAATCACATCCTTCACACGGTATCCCAAGGGAATTATTTTCCTTAGGGCTTTGGATTTTTGTGGATTTTTGGATTTTTTCCACTCCTGAAGAAATAATTTAAAGAAATGGGATAATACATTTTTTTAATGTATGGGGGGAACAACGCCCCCACTAGCCTAGCCTAATTGAAATTTTGGTAATATATAACTGATTGTCAATTTGAGTGGAGACCTCCTTCTGAGTGAATACACAGTACGACGAAGATACTCAACTAATCAAATATCTTAAAAAAACATCAGAGTGTCGCCAAGTACCTACTTCTACGTTCACCTGAACACTGTTATGTACAATTCTGTACACTTGTACTTGCCTTTGCATTCGAGACACGATGACACGAACCACAAACCTGATTGAGAATTTGAAAATTAATATCACGATAATCAGATGCCAATGATTCAATTAAAACGACTCCATTACGTAATCCGTGCCGTGACGGTAAGTGGAACTATTTTGAAAAAGTGATTCGATTGAATTTGAACACGTGTATTATTTACAGAGCAGTTAAAAATCGATCGGTTGCTTTCAAATCTGTGAGCAAATGAAAGCGATCTTATTTATAAAAAAATTAAAATAAAATAATGAAAAATAGCTGATAGAATACAAAATGTTTGGTTATTTTTTTAGATTAATTTTTATAAGATAACAGCGCAGATTCGTGAAAAACATATATTATACATGTAGTTAACCAAGAATTTTTTACTACTAACATTGGTGTTTACATTATCTCCCTTTCAAACCATTTATTGGGTAACCAACACCCCTGCCATAGGTCACCCCAAGAGATTCGCTTCGTTTGGTGACTTCGGTGAAGTCGGATCGGGAGTGCCTGGTTGAGGGAGACTAATTGGCCACTCCTTCAGGATTTTCTGAACCTATTGCCTTTCACCGAAGTCGGAAGGATGGGTTCATACGTCCGTCACTCCTTGACCCACTTACCCCCAGATTCCTATGGACATCTCATACATCCTCTCCCTTCTTTCCTTTAAAAGACCCTCCACACAGCATCCCCGATGATGACATAGACCCTGAGTGAAATTATTTTCCACGGGGCCTCCTGTGTTGAGCTGTTGTAAAAAAATATTTTTCTTCTTTTTGAAATAATATTATTAGGCTAATTTATATAGCGCCGTTTCCGAGAAAAATCACCTTTTTTTCATAAGTTTTTATTCCAGTAAAAATAAAATAACATTTTCACTTACTTAACTAGAATATTTAATTATGTACTTTTTTACCTTAATGGCCCTGTGAAAGCTTAGTACGGAGCCTTAAATGTTTTATAAGAAGTTCTTAAAAAAATATTAATAATTAATTTATTAATAATAATTATTATTATTCATACTCGTAAGGTAACGTACCCATACTACGTGACCAACTTTTTGCAATTTTTAACCCCTCCCCCCCCCCACCCCCGGTGACCAAAAACCTAAGGACGCTGCCGCTCATTTGTACCAAGCGTGGTATTTTGAAGACCTCCCCCCCCCCGAACAGGTCACGTAGTATGGGTACGTTCCTTAATATAATTTTTGTGAAAAGCTAGAAAGCGTTACAGTTAATAAATACATATATTTTTTTATTGCCACACTTTTACGAGTAAGTGCATTATAATTATACGTTGATTAATGTAATCATATATACAATCTTCTAGAAAATTAGATGAAACTAGTTGAGTAGATACTATCGTAATAGTAAATTGTCTATTAAAACTTTTATATTATACGAAGGTTTAATAGTATTTAAGAAACCTCTTCGTGAACAAAAATAATTAACCCTCAAGCTTATCTAATGTTCTTCAAAATTAAGGCGGCATAAGACTTTTAACGGAGGTTTGCTTAAAGCCCACATTTTAATTGAAGATGTAACTTATTAATATTTAAATATAATAAAAATGGTTAGAAAAATTTGTAAAACGTTTAAAAGTAAGCACAGGATTTTATTTTTAGACGATGAATAAGTAACTTCAGGAACATCTGAAATTTTAGTAATACGTAACAGAGTACGTTTAAAACAGAATTAATTCAAATATGCTCCACGGAAAGATCAATTTTTCCAGACCTGCTAGGGCGAGTTCGACCATATTTTTCACGTAAAAACATTTCAAAAATTATGTACATAAATGTATAATCTTGTACTAAATAAAAATAAAATAAATAAATTCGACCGTAGATCCGTCCAATACAGCGGAGTCTTCTTCACTTAACAAACGGATTGCAATCTTTAGAGCACAGGCGTCGGGTGAGAATGCTATCGTTGTTCTACCGGTATTTCAATGGAAGATGCTCTGAGGAACCAGCGTCATTGATCCCCTCGGCACCACACATATGCCAAACGCGCGCCTAACCTAATGTGTACACGGTTGACATTTGTCACATGAGAACGAGTCGCTTCTTCGAGTTCAACAGCTCGGCTATGGAACGATTTGCCGGCCTCTGTGTTTCCTCCTTCCTACAACATGGGTCTCTTCGGGAAGGAATGAATTCCAATGTTCATTCCTTCCTCTCCTCAAAGAGACCTTCCACACAGCATCTCAGATGACATAGGCAATGAGGGAAAATATTTTCCTCATGGCCTCCTGTGTCCTGTGAGGAGTCAATGTAAAAAAAACTTCTTTAAGATTCAGACTTTTTTTTTAATATTGTATCGTCTTAAAAATTTCATTAAATAGGCTGGGAAGAGAACATCCTAACCAACATACCTACATTGTTCCTATATTGTACCGACTAGAATATTCGGAAGAACATAAGATCAAACTGTGTAAGATGCAGTGAAACAAAAATCAAAACAGTACCAATCGTGTCTTTCAATCCAAATGTTTTTGAGCAATTTAAACCTAACGTTATTCAAGTTATTTTACGCACCAGATTTAAATGTCCGGGTTAAATTTTCCCCACAGGAAAAACTAAACCCTTTCACACACTTCCCCAAATGATCATCTAGTCAACCCACGCTATACAATTGCACTATATAAGTATTATAAATACAAAACAATACAAGAACAACATGTCAACCTACTAGAGACCGAATGGGAATATAGTTCACCGACTCCAGATATTTTCATATCAGAGGGTTCGGCTCTGTGGCATTTCTAATTGAACCTATAAATCCTACTGATCCCTCAATATAAATATTTAAAAAATCTTTTGTAATCCTACATGTATTTAAAATTACTGATTTTTGCATTTTTATATACAAATTCTTTGACAAATCTAATATGCTTAAATTTTGAATCAGATTCCTAGGTATTATGCCAGTGGCCGAAATAACAAGTGGTAATATTTTTATAGTCCGAGAATGCCAAATTCTTTTAATCTCATTTCCTAAATCTGTGTATTTTCTTATTTTTTCAGAAATAGTTTTTTGAATATTACAGGAATTTGGAATAGCTTTTTTGAATATTACATAACAACAATTATTATTAATAAAGTTATTATTATCAACTTTTTTCCTTGAACGTTTTTGCCATATTTTCTCCAATTTGCAAACACCAACGAGCGTTCACCGGCCAAAATATGGCCAATTCGAAGAGGCGAGTTTAAACATTTATTGGAATTATTTCAAAAGTTTCCGCGCATTGCAATCTTCGATTAATCATAAAGTTAAATAAAAGTTTCATACTTAAACAAGTGGCGTCTCTAATCCCTTTTAAATTATTTCTGACTAGCTCTTTCCCGCGGCTTCGCTTAGGGGGGTTCCCACTCCGCCTGCTCCACCTTCCTTCTCCCCACTCCACTCCCCCCAGGAGTGACGGACGTATGAATCCATCCCTCCCTCTGCGGTGCAAGGCGGTGGGTTGAAAGAGTCCTGCTGGAGAGGTCAAAAGGTCTCCCTCAATCAATCTCTCCCGATACGGCTTGTAACGCAGTTATTGGGCAGCCGCATCCGCCGCGCAGAACCGGATAAGCGTCACCCCATGAACCCGGGCACCCTCACTAAGTTACCAAACGTAGCGAATCATTTGGGGTTTCCTATGGCAGAGATGTTGGTTATCCAATAAATGCTATTTTTAACTAGTTACCCTGATCAAATATTATTATCCATGCATCTACCATTTAATTAACTACGCGAAAAAAATTACACAATTAAAACGTTCATTTCCTCTTCCATCAATGAAATAAACTGTTCCGACCATTTAACACATGTTGCGTTCACAACATGATTGCATCCTTTATTTTGTATATTAGAGATGCACTGCGGCGCGTCAACGAACCTCCGCTATTATTACATAGTTTTATACCATATCCCACCACGTTCACCATCATTATTACGAATATACTACCCATTGAGCCCATTGAGCCCATTACCGTGTCTCGTCTCGTATCCCACGGAGTTGGGTATTTTTTACCGACAAAACGTCAAAGTATTGTATTCAAATTTATACATGACACTGACCTTTCACATTTCATTCTTATTCTCACACGGTTTCACTAGAATTTATTTTATAGTTTACTAGTACACTGGACCCGTGGTAATCCGCGCCCTGTTTAATCTGGCGCCCCCTGTAATCCGAAACGTCTATCACTGTTGATTGTACATAAAAATTTCGACAAATCTTCACTAATATAATGCATGATTGGACAACGATCCATAAATCAGTTTTACTTCGGAAGTAATCGAGCAAATTGGTGCTGAAACACAGATTTCTTCGGGAGATTTGGAGATCTGGTGCCGTGGAATGGATAAAGAGGAAAATATTTTTTTATGAAATGTCTGACCAAGAGATTACAAACCAGGTTTCAAGTTCCGGACCTCTAAATCCTCAAATTCGTACCCTCTATAGTCCGGAAAAATTCCAGACCATGGAGGGTCTTAAGCAGTAGGTACTCTATAATCCGACAAATTCGATAATCCGACATCGCCCTGCAAAACATTTGTCGGATTACCGCAGGTCCACTAATATGTGGGTACTACACGGCACTGCCAATTTGCGCCACTTTTTTGTAAAATAATTTTAATTTTATAAAATAAAATGGAAAACATGTGCCGTTATGAATCCATGAAAAAACATAAAGTAAGGTGTGATTAAAATAGCTTTTGAACAGATGAGTGGATGTCAAAGCGACCCATTCTTGTGCGACAATTTAAAAACCTTTGTTTAAACCACAAAGTCGGAAGTCATGGTGTTTGAAAGAGAGAGTACGAAAACAGTATACAATATAGTTGTGAACGATGAATACTTGGAGCAGGTGAATGAGTTTGTGTATGTGGGTAGTATGTTTACGAGAGATGGGAAGGCTGATAGAGATATTGACAGAAGGGTGAATGCCGGTAACTCTATTAATGGAAGACTGAATGCCATTGGCGCTAATAAAAAACTGTCAAAAGAAGCGAAGCTAGCAGTCCACAATGGAGTCTTGATACCTACCCTGATGTATGGCAGTGAAACGTGGAACTGGCAGAGGAAGGATGAAAGTAAACTGAATGCTGTTGAAATGAGATCATTGAGGCGTATCTGTGAAAACAATGTATGATCGTGTTAGAGATGCAGATATATGCAAAGAATGCAAGACTTATGTAAGCATGATGAGTAAGATTAAGAAAGGGACTCTCAGATGGTTTGGGCATGTAGAGCGAATGAACGAAGAAAGTAGTGTAAGAAGAATATTCGACGCAAATGTGAATGGTAGAAGAAGTCGGGGACGCCCGAGGAAGACATGGCACGATCAAGTGAATCAGATACTTGAGTCGGGCCATGTCAAAAGTCAGAATAATAGAAGAGCATGTATGTATGAAACGATGTATGAATGTGAGTGAGGCAAAGAGTGTGTGCCAAGACCGAGTTGTTTGGTGATCCGTCCTCTCCGCCTACGGCGTGATAGTTAGTCAGTTAGTTTAAACCACGCGTTTAGCGTGTTTCCTAACTGTGCGCTGGTGAATGTCGCTAGTTCCTCTGAACACCGTCCATTGGAATACCAGCAGAGCAAACACAGCATTCCTAAATGGCTCGAATTTCAAATGTTGAAATCCATTCACTGAAATAATCTGTTTTGTCACGCACATATATAGCGTAGTTATCAGTCTATCCGAACAATGATTATCCTAGATAGATACTGAATTATCTTTGTAGTCTTCCTGGGGCTTCTCCGACTTCTTCTTCTATCCACTTTCTCATGTATAATTATTTGTAGTCGTGTTTCTTTAATGCTTGTAAATCACCATGACATTCATCCAATTACCATTCCATGTAAAAGCTCAAAAGCACGTTTGCGTAGAGACACTCGATGAAACAATAGTCCGTCTTATTTAATTACGACGGTATTCTTTCTATACTTAAAGATGCACTGGACACTGGATGTCAGTCATAAGACGAGCATCTTCCGACGCGATACGTGACTGGACTGGTGAATGGGGTGTTTATTCAAATGGCTGAGTGCATCCCATGTTGCAACCAACCCCATTCAAATCGTCGTCTACCTGACTCAATACAGTCTGATGAAAAGGTGATTGATTTTCTAAGTGTTTATCTTAACTAACTAACCATCACGCCGTTTCCCCGCAGGAGTAGGCAGAGAAGACAGATCGCCAAACAACTCGGTCTTGGCACACACTCCTTGCCTCGTTCACATTCATACATGCTCTTCCATTATTCTGACTCTTGACATGGCCCGACTCAATATCTGATTCACTTGGTCGTGCCATGTCTTTCTCGGGCGTCCCCGACTTCTTCTACCATTCACATTTGCGTCATATATTCTCTTTACACTCCTTTCCTCGTTCATTCGCTCAACATGCATGACGGCCGGCGAAATGCAGCGGTAAGGCGCTTGACTCGCATTCCGAAGGTCGCGGGATCGAATCCCGGCGTGGCAAATAATTTTATTTGATTAATTTGTGTATTTCACAATTTATTCATTTAAAATAATATATAGTATATTTGCGGCACGTTCCAGACTGGAAGGTACTCTCAGTATCGCCCTGGTGTAAGACCACCATTCAAAATTGGAACGTTGCCTGAAAGGCTTTAGCCGTGTTTGGTGACCAGATCTGAATAGCTTGGTACTTCCCCATATTCCTCTTCCCTATCTCCTTCCCTCCCCAAACCCCAATTGGGGATGCCATAGACTCACTGGCTCCAAACGGGAGCAGTTGGGACTCTTGTGCGGTATTCATGTAAAAAAAAAACATGCCCAAACCATCGGAGCGTTCCTTTCTTCATCTTACTCATTACTCATTACGCTTGCATCAGCCTTGCATTCTTTGCGGATCTCAACGTTTTTCACACGACCGTTCATGGTTTTACACACACACGCCTCAGGGATCTCATTTCAACAGTATTCAGTCTACTTTCATACTTCCTCTGCCAGTTCCATACCTCACTGCCATACATCAGGGTAGGTACCAGTACTCCATTATGGACGGCTAGCTTCGTTTCTTTGGACAGTTTTTGTTGGTGCCAACGGCGTTCAGTCCTCCATTAATAGAGTTACCTGCATTCACCCTTCTTTCAATATCCCAATAACCTTCCCACTCTCGTAAGACCTGGATGTTTGACGGTCCGTCCTCTCTGCCTACCCCTGCGGGGAAACGGCGTGATGGTTAGTTAGTTAGTTAGTTAATTCCCAAATAAACAAATTCATCCACCTGCTCCAACTATTCATCATTCACAACTATGTTGCACATTGTTTTCGTACTCTCTATTTCAAATACCATGACTTTAGACATAGTATTTATCTTATTGGACATATTTTCGGAGTTTACGTAAGGTCTTCGCGACGCGCCGGTGATCAGTGCTAAAGTGCCTGATTGAAATTAATTTTGGAGACAAATATAAATATAATTAATATTTACGCACCAGATTTAAATGTCCGGGTTAAATTTTCCCCACAGGAAAAACTAAACCCTTTCACACACTTCCCCAAATGATCATCTAGTCAACCCACGCTATGCAATTGCACTATATAAGTATTATAAATACAAAACAATACAAGAACAACATGTCAACCTACTAGAGACCAAATGGGAATATAATTCACCGACTCCAGATATTTTCATATCAGAGGGTTCGGCTCTGTGGCATTTCTAATTGAACCTATAAATCCTACTGATCCCTCAATATAAATATTTAAAAAATCTTTTGTAATCCTACATGTATTTAAAATTACTGATTTTTGCATTTTTATATACAAATTCTTTGACAAATCTAATATGCTTAAATTTTGAATCAGATTCCTAGGTATTATGCCAGTGGCCGAAATAACAAAATGGTAATATTTTTATAGTCCGAGAATGCCATATTCTTTTAATTTCATTTCCTAAATCTGTGTATTTTCTAATTTTTTCAGAAACAGTTTTTTGAATATTACAGGAATTTGGAATAGCTACATCAATGATATAAGTTATTTTTTTAATTTTGTCATGTAAAACTCTATCAGGTCTATTATGACTAATTGTTCTGTCTGTTAGTTTTATCATAATATATTTTATAAAATTCATTTTCTAAAAATGAATTTGGTTCATATTCATAATATTACGGCAGTCAATCAAGTTATGTTTAATTACCAAACTTTGGTGAATTATTTTTAAAACCTGATTGTGCCTAAATGTATACTCGGACGGCGCTAATATAGAACATCCCGATATAATATGTTCTATAGTTTCGGGAAAAGCCAAACATTTTCTACATAAATCATCAATTTGATTTATATCTTTGATTATATGCTTTCTATAATTTTTAGTATTAATGACTCTACCTTGAATGGCAAGCATAAATCCTTCTATTTCTGCGCTCAACTCTCCAATACTCAACCATTTGTTTGACGAAAGTTTGTCAACATACGTTTGGTTGAGATAATTGAAGTGTTTTGCGTGAATAATTTTATTTGACCAGGAATCTAATAATTCCTTATTAGTATTTATAAGAATGTTGGCATTCTCTAATAATAATTTTATAATGTGTTTATTATTAATTGAACAATCAACATTATTTATATTTTATTTTTGTCTACTTGACAATAAAACCATTTATTTGTTCATTCTTACATTTCATGATATAGTCTACCCTCGTTTTTCAGGGCATCGAAGCCAATGAAGGCGATCTCGGAAGCGGGGTAATAACTTGTAAAATAACTGAAACAAACGTGTTTATAATAATTTTCGGAGCATAATTTGCGATTTTTTTCTATCGAGGGAATTTTATATAATTTGCGTTTCGGCGCGGAACGCGTCTAGATATTATCTTAAAAAATAACATATATTTTTTTAGAGCTTAAAAACTTCAAATGTTTAAGGGAGATAAGTAAGAAATCGGTAGAAATGAAGGTAGCGGAGCCTAAAGTTTGTGAAAATACCCCAAAATTGTCCAACAACAAAAAGTGTTAAAATTCCGGTGATTCCGTGCAGTTAGCTTTCAAACAATAAATTTGAACGCTAATTGATTTTTTACCTTCACGTGTCAACCACTACTATTTACAGATTTTATAACTGAAAACGCGCATCCAAGCTGAACGGCAAATACAATCTTCACCCACCCTATATTCCACTGTACCTATCTGCATGCAAAACATAAAACGAGGTGCAAGAAAGACGTATTTGTTTTACCTATCCCCTCGCCTTTATTTATTCCCGTTTAAAACGCAATGTGTTAAAGCCGGTACGCGCGCTGAATACCGCGTCATATCGAGGCGATTGATGGAAGAGTACCTACGCGCCATATCCCCACTATGTCTACCAACCTGCTATTTATAGGTATCAGGATATTAGGATTCTTATCATAACTCTGCAGGAAGCGAGATATTCACAGTTGAATCATTCTGTCAGAACCGGCCTATAAAATTAATTACATCAATAAAAGTATTCATTATTGAAAATATTATGAAATCATTGAAGCCAATATAAGCGACTCTCCAACGATAATTTGAAACTGCTCCGAGAACAGAGCCCCGGTAAGACTAAGTTAGGCTTGGGTTCAATTCCTGGATGCGACCGAACCTTTTTCTGATTTTATTCGAGGTTTTACTCATTTTATCATTCCTACCATAAAAATATTATGTTTTGAAGGATTTGTGTATCTAATATTTTGCAGGTACTTCAAGCTTCAAGGGGTCTTTAGAAAGATAGACATCTTTAAAAAATTAGATTTTTTTCAACCTTCAAGAGCGTTGACAATCATCATCGGTGAATTTTAAGAAATCTACATATATTTAAATTTCACTTCTTGATTGAATGAAGTGGAATCTAGGATGTGCAAATTAACCCATTCCCCGACATCCGATCGAGCTAAAACTCGGCAGATGGACTCGTTGTCGATGACAATGCATTTTATTAAGTGCTTGTGGCGATCACGCATAAACACGCGGACATATATGCATTTTTCTGAAAATGTATGATATTTCAGAACTTCACATACGAAATAAACGTCGGTCTTATCCTCTCGGCATTTGAATAGAAAGGTTCAATCCTCAATAGAACCATTCTTTAATGTTTATTATTATTCAAATGGGCATATTTTTAAATAGGTTGGTTTTGTTATTATAAAATAAGCAAGACGGCCGGCGTGGTCTAGGAGTAAGGCTCTTGACTCGCAATCCCAAGGTCACGGGATCGAACACCTTCTTCTTCCCCATCTCCTTCCCTTCCTCACTACCTACATCCTCACAACATACCCCAATTGAGGGTGCTATAGTCTCACTGTCTCCAGACGGGAGCAGCTGGGACTTATTGGATGATTTTTATAGCGCCATTTTCATGTGAAAATCACCTCTAGAGCGCTTGTGATGTATAAACATAAAAAAGGAAAAAACTGAGTTTTACGTAAAAGTTGTAAGTGTATTATATAATACGGTGTTGATAACTGATTGTCGTGAATTGGAAACGAGATAACGATATAAACCCGGCCATCCTTATGAATCGGCAATTGCCGAGCACTAAATTGAAACCGACCATAACTTTCGATTTGTTGCTGATGTTGTGGAAAGACCCAAAACGCACCGAACACGACCAATTACGGAAGCAATTGTCCACAAAAAGAAACATTAAAATGATTAATGGGGACGACGCCAACGGAGCTAAGCTGATTAATTCTTGATATCAGGTACATGACGGTTACACCAAAACTAAACTTCGAAAACCAATTTAGTTTAACTAATTATATCACTGGAATACTGGCCCTAAGAAGAGTTATGCGCGAAACATTGTATCATCTCTATATACACAAGCACACACTTCACCACAATCTACACATCTGAGCTGATGATGGACACTATAACGCTGTCCGAAACGTTAGCTAAAGAAGGTGGAAGCAAACATGGCATAGTAACACAAAAAATAATCACGATAATACTTAACAATAGGCCGTGAAAATCTTAATTCACATCAAGCAAAAACTTATTATTGTTATGTAATGTATGGTAAGTGTGTGTGTGTGTGTATGAATGTAGTGTAAATGTACGTATTATGGCATTAATGTTGTGTTTGTCTTTAATTAGTCATAATGTAAACCATGCTCAGTGAAATTGTATTTGTGAAAGCTTTGATGTGAATCACTGTTGACAAACCTAATAAAAAAAATAAAAAAGATGACGATATAAGTTAGAAATGAGAAAACACTCCTTTTCGGTCGGTAAAAAGAAAATTATAAGCGTTTGTAATCTAGGGCTTAATGCTTAAGTTGTCAAATTTCCGAACAGCCCAGCAATGAAGATTTTTTATCGATTTCTTGGCATAAACAACCCTGAATCAAAAATTTTACTTCTAAATTAGTTAGGCCACAATACCATCAATCTTGAGCACATGGAAATTTATAATATTCAAATAAGGAATGTTTCAGAGTACTTTCCGGTAAGTACGTAAATCAAATTACTAATATATATATTTGCACTTCTTGCATCAACCCCTAGATTTAATGTTCCGTATAATAAATAAAATAACCGTTTATATTTTCTTTGGCGGCCCTGTCCTCAATTAACGTGCAAATTGCAGGGCTTCCTGTGACTGAAACGGGAGCCGCACCGAACAATGGGATTGCGTCAAACACAAAACACCACGCGCCCTGCTTCCCTATACGGCGGGCCCTGCCCCGGACAATGATGCAGTGTTCAATTTTACTCATTTTTAGCATACGTTATTTAAATTTTCAAATCATCTTTTGTTCTGTTCTAAAAATGTATTTGATGTAATAGGTTCGCTTAAATGCACGACGGGAAAAATAATTTGAAAAATCTCAAACACTGTGATTGATCTTTTATCATAAAATGTTTTTCAGGAAAGTATTATAAATATGAAAAATAATAGTTAACCTTTGAAAAAATTTACATATTCAGAAAGAGTTATAAAATGCATGAGTTCATCTGATTGTTTGTTTACAAAAATGGAATTATTTGGGCATTCGCTGGCACAAAAAATTAAGTAATTTTTTTTTAACCTATTGTGTGATTTAACCTAATAAATTATTCGTTTTTCGGAACAATTCGTAGATATTTCAAAGAAATCGTTGTGTCTCTCGAAAAATATGGTGTAAACGGCATTAGAAAAAGAAAAAAACCCCGCAATATATTCAACTCTAAAAGTTAACCACAAAACAATTAAAATGTACATCTTTATGAAACCAAAGATTCGGATCGCAACTCTAAAAAAAATTATGAATCTTTGGGATTTTTTAATTAATTATTTTTACGATAACTTTTAAAATTATTTTTACAATTACAGTAAGTTTTCAATGCATTAGTATAAAATAAATTGTATGTGTTTTTTTAACAGTAATTTTAGTTATAAAAAAATGTAAGTGGTTTAAAAGAAAAGAAAATACCTGGTTTTGAAATTACCTGGAGATTAAAATTTAAAATACCCTAATTAGTTCATAGGTCACTAGTTACAGTTACCCAGAACGTCATTACCAATTAACATTTTTTTAAAACCATGCTCAAATGCCCAAAATTACGCACTTCATTATTTATTAAATTATTTAAATAAACCTATCCTAACTTAACCTTACCCCTCCAATTCCGTAAGGTGGGTGGGCGTAGGGAATCCAATCACGACGATTAGAACGGGCAAACCAAGGGAGATTTTTGATTAATTATCAATAGAGTCAAAAATAGTCATATTTCGGTTATTTTAACGCAGAACAACTATTTCTAGTGTTTTCTTAATACACTTTATATTTTTAATATTTTTTAATATTTTTAATATATATTTTTTTAAATACACACCATTATCAAAATAAATACTGCAGCTCACATATATTTATGTACAATGAATTATTTAAGTACTAACTGATGTATAACTAATAACTAATAGCATTTATGTACACTCCCCTTATATACACAAGCAAGTGCTTATAATGGAAGGGTAGTAAAAAAAAAACCGGAGATGTAAAATAATTTATTTTATTTTATTTTATTTATTTTAGGGAAAGTTGACAGCAAATCAGAGATTACAAAATAATACAATAATAATATGATAATTATGCCAATTATGAACTTTCCACTGATAATAATTAATAATAGATAATAAAGTGTGACAGTGTAAGGGTATTTTCTTAGTTTTATTGTTTAGTTACAAAACATAAAAAAGGGGGGGGGGGGGGGGGAGGAGGAACATAGGGATAGGATTAAGTGGTAAATGACGGGAATATATAGGGATTGAACTTTCTAGTTTGTGTCATGTTGCTTGGTGAGTTTTCGTTTTATGTCACGTAAAGTTGAGTTAAAAATGTCAATGTGGTAATAATTTAAGTTAAATGAGTGTGTGGATCTGTAGATAAATGAGTTCTGTTTAGAGTTGGTCTTGCAAAGAGGGAGATTAAAGGTAAGCGACTGTCTACTGTTGCGATTTGGAACATGGAAGGATAGGCATTGAAGAAGATCAGGACAATCGATTAAGTTATGTGTAATTTTAAATAACATTACCGAATCTGCTATATTTCTTCGACAAGTTAACGTTTGCATTTTGAAGAACTTTGCAGAGTCTTCATTACTAACATGCGATCGAAAAGAGCGGAAATTGAGGTACCTTAAAAATCTGTTTTGAACGCTTTCAATTCTATTTTTGTGCACTGCATAGCCTGGGTTCCATACCTGAGATGCGTATTCAAGAATACTACGAACATATGAGAAATACAGTGTTTTGAAAGTAGTAAGGTCTTTAAATTGTTTACAGGAGCGGATTATGAAACCAAGCATAAAAGATGCGTTAGTGACTATATGGTCGATATGTTTATTGAAATTCAGTTTACTATCAAGTATAACCACAAGGTCCTTACTTTCGAATTTGATAGACAACGGTACATGATTAATTGAGTATTCATGGATTAATGCGTTTTTATTTCTAGTAAAGCGCACGATGAAGCATTTAGAAATATTTATTTCTAGACAATGGGCATTACAATACGTGCTCAAACGTAGCAAATCATCTTGTAGCTTCTGACAGTCCTCGATTGAATTTATAGGTGAAAATATTTTCATGTCATCTGCATACAGGATAGTTTGGGAGTTTAGAAAACAGTTACCAACATCATTGATATATATGTTAAATAATAATGGTCCTAACAGACTGCCTTGAGGAACTCCTGATGTAACAGCAACAGAATTTGATTTAAATCCAGCAACCACTACTATTTGGCTACGGTTGGAGATATACGAAGAGAGCCAACGATAAAGATTGCCATGAATACCAATCTCTAAGAGCTTGTTTAACAAGATTGAGTGATCGACCCTGTCAAACGCCTTACTAAAGTCGGTATAGATAGTGTCCACTTGTATTCGGTTATCCAAATTATCCTGGAGGTACTCTGTGAAAGTTAAAAGATTTGTGCTTGTTGATTTACCACTAATGAAACCGTGCTGGTTTATATTCAGGCTAGGTTTAAGAGCAGCATATAATTGATCATAGATTATTTTTCAAAAATTTTGTTGAATATGCAAAGTTTAGAGATTTGCCTGTAGTTTTTGACATCAGTTTTTTTACCATTCTTGAAGATGGGAGACACAAACGCGGATTTCCATATAACTGGGACAGTGCATTCGGTAAGAGAACGATTGAAAATCAAAGAAAGGGGTAAGGCTAGATTGTTTGCACATCGTTTAATAAGGATTGAAGGTATTTCGTCAGGACCAGCACCTTTGCAAATATCAATTTCCTTAAGGTATTTTAAGACGATTTCTCGCATGTAAATCATGTATCATGTAAATACCATGTAAAACTTATTATTAAAAAAAAAAATTAAAATATATATATATATATATATAAAAAATAAAAAAAATAATAATAATAATAACGAAATATTTTTATAGCTCCGTTTGTGATATTTTGATTCAGGTGCGATTAATTACAATAAACTTAAAAGTAATCCTACAGTATTCCTTATGAGTCCTAACAAAATATTGATCAAATAATATGAAACAAAGAATATACAGTAATAAAATATGTACTTGATTGTCGAAAAAAAATTATGTAATAAGTAATGCTATAGTTATTTATGTGGATATTTTAAATTCATAAAATTGAAGTTTCGCAAACACTGCGCTACAATTTAAAAAAAAACTTTTATTTATTACTAAAGTGTTTTTCTCATATAGTTTGATTAATTAGTTTTAAATTGAATATCTTCGCATGGGCCCTTTGATAACCGGGCCCCAGTCCCCAGGCATCTGCCCAGGCGGTCACGGTCGCTTAATATTCATTCAACCAATAAATTTATCGATAGTATATTTGTCACTTACCGGTTTCGCTTTTACATAAACCTCCTCGGGGCAGAATATTATCAAAATTTGATAAATTGGCTTACAAAATACAGAGCTCCGGGTCAATAACGCTCCTTGCTTAAAAGATGGGTTACTAAATCATTTTTTTTAGATATTAATTATCAATTAATGAAAAATACAGATATTGAACATTTGCATATTACGTCTAAATGTGGTACTTGTTTAAATAAACACATTTTAAACATTTCTTCTTTAGAAAAACGTAGAAAGGACTCCGATATAATTTGCACATTTAAAATTATCACCAGTATTACTGATACACCTGCTTTATTACAACTCATCCAGTTCAACATCCCTTCCCGTAGACTCCGAAATAATGAATTGCTGTTCCTCAACCAACATTCTACTAATTATGGATACCATTCTCCCTTATCCAGAATGTCGAGACTTGTCAACGCAAACCAAAGCATTAATTTTATGCTTCTTCATGCTTTGACTTGTAGTGTCTTCTATATGTACTTTTTACATTTTATTTTGTCATTGCTATTCAATTATATGTGCTCTCCCTTCACTGTCATCTATGTTTTTTTATTCATGTTATTATTATGTTTTTAATGGACTTTTGTCCGTAAATTAATAAATAAATAAAGAGCGACATAGAAAAGGCAGAAAACATATATTTTTTACAGTGAATACCGCACAAGAATCTCAACTGCTCCCGTCTGGAGCCCGTGAAACTATGGCATCCCCAATTGGGGTATGTTGTGAGGCTGAAGGTAATGGGGAGGGGAAGGAGGTGGGGAAGAGGAAGGTTGGGAAGTACCTGGCTATGCAGATCTGGTCACCAAACACGGCTAAAGCCATTTTCAAGCAACGTTTCAATTCTGAATAGTGGTCTTACACCAGGGCGATACTGATAGTATCTTCCACTCTGCAACATGCCGCAAATATACTATATATTATTTTAAATGAATTATTTGTGAAATAACACAAATTAATCAAATAAAATTTATTTGCGCATGCCGGGTTCGAACCCGCGACCTACGGATTGTGAGTCAAGAGTCTTCCCCACTGGACTACGGAGGTCGTCAAAATCATCAGAAAGGCATTGTATTTTAATTTTACGTGAACATCGCACAAGAGTCCCAACTGCTCTCAACCGTGAAGAGGCAACGAGACTGCATGGTTAGACTAAAGGTAGAGGAGAGGGGAGGAAGGTGGGGAAGAAAAAGACAATATTAATGCAGACATTCCTTAGAATTAAATTTAATTTAATTAATTCCTTTAATTATTTTTGACTCTTGTTGCAAGGTAGGTGATTTTTTTTTAAATCTCAAAATATGTTGTAGATTTATTTAAATTTACTTTGTAATATTTTTTGTGTATTACACAAAAAACCTACATGAAAATAACGGGAAAAGATAAAGAGTTTAAACAACGCATTAAATATGGATAAAATGCTAACGGTAAAATTATACAATGTGCAGTGTTTTTAATATTTTAATTACACCAAGCTTAAACTTTATAATAAAATTGTATTTATCCGAAGTGACCTGACAAGACAGTAATTTGTAAGTGTTTTGAATCTGTTTGTACATAATTACATAGATCCTAGCAAGTGCATATATTAGGGGGGGCGGGTTAGGGGGTTTAAACTACCCCCCCTGCCTTATCGGCTTCAGTAGTACGTAGGCAAAAAGAGAATTCTGCTGAATGCTCGTAGATTACATTTCTGGAAAATATAACAAGGTATTACTTGCACCATCTTTTATATGCACAAGAGTACCATCCACTCCCAACTGTCAGAGACCTTAGCATTTCCAATTGGGGTATGTTGTGAGGCTGAAGGTAACTGAGGAGGGAAAGGAGATGGGGTAGAGGAAGGTGGGGCAGAGGAAGGTGGGAAAGTACCAGATCTAGCCACCATCACGGCTAATAATAATAGTAAAATAATATGTTGCAGTAAGTTTCCAACCCCCTCCCCATCCCTTTTTCCTCTTCTCCCAGGATCGAATCACCCCTTTAGGTTCAAACCCCCCTCCCCCATATGAGAACTATAGCTATACCTTTGGATCTCACATTTGTACAGAGCTCTTTAGGTGATTTTTCACAAAACTACGCAAATTATTTTTATTAATTATTATCATTATTAATAATGCCAATAATCAGAATAACTGTAATTCATTTAACGTAAAGCAAATAAGTGTGTGTACGTGTACAAAGATAAGGATGAGTGGTACTTTATCCCCTATGATAACATCTGCAGTAAAATGGAGTGATGATTCATAAAAGAAAACTTATCAAGAACTTTAAGAACAACAAAGTATTGCTTCTTCTCATAAGCAAGACAATGTCTCCAGTCTCCATAACTCGCCGAGTTCTAATCCCAAGAAGTCACAACGTTAATCAAACATAATTAACTCCTATAGTCATAAATCGTTTAAGTATAAAGATTGCCTATTAAACTCACTGCGCTAAGTAGTCACCTACAATCCTGCAGATGCTGGGAGATCATGTTTTATCGCCCCCCAGCATCCGAGTTGTTTTATTTTTTCAAGTCTACTACACATCTGGATACCACATTTTGATCTTATTCGGGTTGCACATCTTTGGTTAAACTACAACACTCATCCCACTGAAATCTGGGTGCTCTAACTTAAACCAGACAAAGAAACTGTTACAGATTTTGAACGCTTTTAGTCTTGAGCACGGGAATGGGGGATGTGTAATTTGTTTGAGGGCTTTAAACAGATTTGAACTCGGTGACCGAAACGCATATTTCTTTTCATTTACAACTTCCCAGTTCATTGTGACGTTCATACTATTGCTTGTATACGAATGTCTAATTTACATCACGCTGCTTTTGAAATTGGCTTATTGTCGAAACAGTTGTTAGAGCATCACTCTTTGTTATAAGTTATAACCATTTCATAACTTAGGAACAACGTTACGATATTTTTAGCTACATTGCTCTCGTATAATCATTGTGTACGTATGTATTATTATTTGTTTTGTTTTTTTCATGTTCTTCGTAATATCTCCGTAAGATACGCCATATATAAATACAAAGAAGATTACAAATTTAGAATAAATAGTGGTAAAAAGTAAAATATATCTATAAAAAGAATCCATAACTATAATAAATAGTAGAAATAAGTAGGTAACATATGTATTGAAGATTTAAGAAAAATACTGAAGATAACAATATTAAATTAACATGTAAGAGGTGACATGATTATGTTATGTTACATTGGTACAAAGAGAAAAGGTTGATACGAAATGAAGCAAATTAGAAGTTTGGTTAGGGTTATGGGGTAGTTTTACAATTTTGTGACTTGCGTCAAAAGTTATGTCTTCCGCGTGCGAAATATATATAAATTTCTTTAAATAAACAATTAATAGTGTTATCTCAAGTGATCTCCGAGGTCAGTACAGTTCTTTAAATGATAAAGAAAGTACAAAAGAAGTTTCTGAGATATTTATATCTTAGAGACTTCGGATATTATCCCTGGTTATATCCATGAGTCTTTTTGTCCGGCATGCTGGGTATTAATAGCCTCGCCAAAAGAAGGAAAATTGCTTTGCTGACAACAGCATATAACCTTCTAAACGGTAACATCTGTATTCCCGATGTAATACAAAAATTTAAGTTTTATGTCCCCGACAATTTCACAAGAGCGTGCAGACACAGAACTATTGTTGTTCCGAGAAGTAGAACTAACTTACCATTAGTAATGCCGCTCGGAAAACTGATTCTGTTACTAAATTACCTGTCCCCCGATATAGATATGTTTCAGCTAAATATTCATCAAATAAAATATAATGTATGTTTATTATTGGTTATATGTAACTGTAAATGTGCATTTAAAAATAAAATACATAAAAATAAAAATAATAATTAAAAACCAATCATTGTACACGTTCAGTGATCGATGAACCTGTTATTGATGATGCTGTTATAATTGTGTGTCTAGTTTATAGTAAGTAAGATTGTGGAAATGTATTATAAGTTTGTACAGCGCCCTTGAGGTGATTTTTCACAAAAACGGCGCTTTACAAATCACCCATATTATACATAGTTTCTAAACTGTCTAAGTGAAATATCATATCAAAAGTTTAACTTTGACTAATTCTTATTTGACTAATTTCTTCTAATATTTAATATTTCTTTTAATTTCATAACTTCTCAATACTTACCAGCTGTTCTGATGGTTCATATTCATATTCACGGCAATAACCCTTTTTCTCCTTTGATTTATAATGCTTACATTATATGGCTTACAATATTAGCATAATTAATATTGTTTCAATGTTATAAGAAATGCCGAATTCACGACTACTTTGTCTAGGTATGAATAAATTATCCATTGTTCTGAAGGGTAACCGCACGACACCATCTTTGTTATCTCTTCCTCATCCGGTTTACACTACCTACAATGGCAAAGTTTTCGACTACCTGGCGTGAACGGATTTATTTATTTATTTATTTATTTTTTCATGTTCTCCGTAAAACGGTTATTCACCAATACATTATGGAGAAGATTACAAAATTGACAAAAAGTATAGCAAAACACATAAAAAGGTCAGTTTTACTACTTTGTGACATACGTCAAAAGATAATTGTTAAACTGCCTGTAGGTTACGTTAAAAATGTCAATGTTCAATGCAGACTCGTTGAGCAGTTCAGTCGCTCTGTTGACTGGCGCGTTCTGATAGGCAGAAGTCCTCGCTTTTGGAGCATAAAAAAGGGTATGGGACCTTCCACGAGTATACTTGTCTGGGACATATAAGTTAATTTCTTTCAAAATAGGTGGATTATGTATAGTTCCAGAGATTATCTTAAAAAAATGTTTTCCTAAAAATATTTTTCGGCGGGCTTCTAATGTATTAAGATCGAGATACACCTAATAAAAGCTCATTTATTTCTATGAAATATGTTAAAAACATACGTAAGCAAACGTGACATAATTTATACTTACATAAATATAATTTTGACACAAAAAATAAAAGATAACAATATTTCTATTCTTTATAGTACACCTACTGACGGTGTGTTATGCAATACGATAGGATAACCGGTAATGATCAATAAATAAATAAAAAAATACAACTGTACAGTTCACACGCGGTAGAAGTGAAACCATCAGAAAACTAAAGTAAACAAGAGTGGGGAGGCTACGAAGCACCACAAAAAGAAGAGACCGATTCTTCTACCTCACTTTCTCGCTAAATCCTATAGATGTGTTTGTCTCCTTTTAGTGTCGCTTTTTCGTTTTATCGAGTTTCAAATCACAACTGTGCTAATGAAGTTTTCACTTCAAAAAGTGAAAAAAGTTTTTAATTGTTTCCATACAATATAATGTCGATGTTGTAGGTACAGGACATCACTAGATTTCTATGGCTATATAAATTAATCGTATCAAAACTAACGCCTGAGGGACCTTTATTAGAGGCCAGTTGTTTCACAGAAATTCAAATGTAACTTTGTCATAAAAAATACCATTTAACAAAAAATGCCATTTTGTTAATTTGCCATTTGTAATGTCCTCGTTAAACCCCGATTCTAGGTGCGTTTCAGCTTTTTATCAAATTACAATAAGCTGATCACAATTTCTTCAAAAACTGAAGCGTACTTAGAATCGGCATTTAACCATAGACATATGAATATTAGTAAACCTGCCCTAAGTGATAAAAGCGTATTATTATTTCCCCCTCCCCATACCGGTTCCTTGGAACCGGCTAGGAATGAGTATGGCTTCGCGTGAATCTAAAAAATGTGACGTCATCATTCTTCTGCGAGCCAGCGTCGAGCGCTCATCGGTGCATTTTACGAAATAACACCGCAAAAAACATGGTTCGAGTTTTGAAAACGTGTAAATATATACTATCACTCGAGATACATGACGTGTGCTCGTCGATGTTTACGGGGTAAGCAAATTATGAAACATTTGTAAAAGTTTCCTAACTAAATACGGCAACAAAATATTAGAGTCTGAAAATAAGCGAACTTTACTTTGCCGTATTTAGACTTCGCAAATTTGTTCATTACGCGGTGAGCAATTTGCGCTCCCATGTAAAAAGGTCTATTCATTCAAAAGCAGAGTTTACTTTTAAGAACTAAATAATGATATTATAATGCGAGATGCCTATATACCGTCATATTGAGTTATCGACGAATCACATATCTCCAAAGTCATCATCCCGCTCTGCGCCCCGCTGTAGTTGTTGCCTACCCCTCACCTTTTTGTTCTGGTCTACTAATATTCATATGTCTATGCATTTAACCTATAGATACCTGTAAAAAAAATATCATCAAATGTGCATTTGACGATCATATTACATTTTGATTTTCTGTGAAACAACCCGTCCTGAAGTAAATACTAATAATTTGAGAAATGAGGCGCTCAGCGAAAGAGTGGCCCAACCCACAAAAATTCGTAATCAGCGAAAAAATCATTTTTTATATTTTTTTGTCATATCTATGAAGCCACAGTGGCCCAATTTTAGTTTTCTAAAGATCATTTGAAATCGGTTAAAACTAATCCATTGTGACCTCTTAGATATGACAAAAATATTATGTTTTTGCTGGTGTGGGTTGGGCCACTCTTCCGCCGAGCGCCACAAATATCTTAAAATTTCTAAGATAACATTATATTTAGTGGTTCCATCTTGAAAGCAATTTTCTGTCTAGACTTCATATTAAAATATTAATTCACAGACAAATTGTTCAAAGAGCACAAAATAGTTTTGTAATTGCTTATGAAATTTTATGAGAGTAGGGTTTTGTCTGACCTTCTTTGGCTGTCCAAAATCCTTAATTAATAATAATAACAATTGAATAATTTATAGAGCGCCGTTATTGTAAAACATCACCCCAAGGGCGCTGTACAATTTATTATGATTTCTTAGGCTCCATCAAATTTAATTATTAATTTGGAGGCGGGTATGGGTACCGCTGCCCCAGCGTCACCACAAGTGGTTCGCTAAGTTTAATAATAATACATACATATAATATGTTCTTAATGAACGTATTTGGGATAGCAAAACCAAATTTTATGATAAGCGGTACAATATGTTCGTTATTTATTTTTGGGGTGTTATGCTGTGTTAAGCATCCTCCTTCTTTAGGTAGCGTTTTGTACAGCGCTACAGCGTTCATAATCAGGGCAGACGTGTTGGAGACGACGTCGACGGGGCTAAGCTTAGTGGTTCTTAGTATCCGGTACTTGACGTCTACACCAAAACTAAACGTCGTAAATCATATATATAAAATCTGCAACATTGTCTATTGACGTATTGACTGTCCTGACCTATTTAAACTAAAAAACTTCAAAATACTACCCAGAGTGACAAGGCTTAACGATTTATTCCACATTAGCTGGACGCCTACAAATGCTGGTGTCAGGGATCCTATCAGAAGAATGTACGAATCGTTTAACCAAAATCTCAAGGATTCTGACTTATTTATTGACACACACTTTTAGTAGAAAATTGAAGGCCGTTTTCCTACGAAGTACACCAACTTAGACATACATTACACTTCGTTTATAATTTTAAGTACCCTTCTTTTTTTAAATTTCTGTATAACATTATTTTTTATCTATACATAATTTTTTTTTCTCTTTCCATCTAAATATTTCCAAAAATAATTTGTAAACTTTTATAAGGATATTCCGCATTTCTCTCATTTGTAAATTAATATTCTTATGTATATTCCTTTATTAATATTTGTATATGTTTTTATCTGCTGTAGGGTCAATTCGTGAGAAATAATTTGGATGCAGGTGAGTTCACTGAGTTCTCCAGTTGTTGTTTGTATATTTTTGTTATTAGAAATCTGTATGTGTATTTTTTCCTTTAAAAAAAAGAATACTGGCCCTTAGCTGATTTACGCGCGAAACATTATATCACATCTATATACACAAGCTCACACTTCACAATCTGCACATCTGCGCTGATGATGGACACTGTAACGCTGTCTGAAACGTTGGCTAAAGAAGGAGGTAGCGTAACACGGAATAAATTACCAAGAATAAATTACCCCGAAAATACTTTTGACCGTGAAAATCTAAAATCATATCTGGCGGTACAATAGTTCAAAGATTTGATTAGAGCATTTATATTTAACATTAATATTAACATTCCCGGTTAAACGAGAGGTCTGGGTTCGAGTCCCAGTTGCGACCATTGTCTTTTTTCTGTTTTTCTGTGTCTTGTTCTCTTTCATATTTTCGTTTAGATTATCATTGTTACCTTCTTCTTCAATGATATAGGACATTTATCTTTCTAAATGCGATTTGTCCCTCGATAAGATACAGAGTGAGGTATAAGGCATCGAATAATGTAAATCCAATAAGAAAAGTGTGATTAAGATATATTATAGGCATTACAAGAATGATACTTGGATTGAAGGGGATCTTCTTTTTTCGTGTGGTGGGGGGTCAGAGGTGGACATCTAGGTCTGCGACTTCTGCAAGCCAGTCTAGGGCCTCAGGCGTTGCCCTGTGAACCTCATCAATCCCGCCGGGGAATGAATGGAGCGGACATTCGTTGACCGTGTCGGTGGTTTGCACCGCACCGCATTCACACATCATTTTAATGGAACTTTAAAATCGACTCCTCTCCCTTGGCTCCCCGTACTTGCAAACATAACCCCGCCAAATATCAGGCGAGAGATTGCAACACTGAGGGAATACAAGAAGGCGCTGCAAAAACGTGCAATACCTTTGCACGATGATGTCGTTTGTCACCCGCATGCCGCTTGAAGTCTCGAAAACCCTCCTGGGCATAAGGAGAATGACTCATTCGATCACCTCTCACTCCATAAGATAGGTGGAAGCTTGAATAACAATTGGCCAACGTCAAAAACGCCCATCTCGTTTAAGACCCCACTGAGAGACATCCTGGGTTCTCGTTGCCTCGCAAACTCTGGACCACAATCAATAATAATCATGGGGTGAGGATTATCTAGATCTTGGCGATGGATGCGTCTGCCCACCTACTATATGGCAGGTTGGATTTGGAGAGACTGGTTGAGAAAGACCTTTTTACCTCTCCAGCAGGACCCTCTCGACCCACCGCCTTGCACCGCAGTGGGAGGGATTAATTCAAAAATCCGTCTCTCCTACAGAGACCCCCAGAACTTTATAACTAACTTTTATATTCATTTTTTATATTATGACTTTTTCCTTCCCAGATCTTCCTCTCCTTCCCTTCCTTAATAAAATCATCCACACAGCATCCCCAACATAGGCCCTGTGCGAAATTATTTTTTTAAGGCCTTCTGTGTGGAGCTAATAAAAAAAATAATATCAGATAATTATATTTAATTATGGGTAATAAGAGCCTAAAAACGTTTATTGTAAAAGTTCACTTCTACTGTAAAAGTTCACTTCTACTGTAAAAGTTCACTTCTACTGTAAAAGTTTTAATTGAAATATATATTTACGGTGAATAAGACTAAATAAATTTAAATAAAAAAACAAGTGTCCACGTCATCAAGTTCTAACTTACATTATTTTAACTGTGAAAAACTCAATTTTGTGTTTCATCACCTTGAGAATGAAGCTTTTAAATCCAAAGTTCCTTAACATCCATCTTCCCAACAGAGATGGTATCGAGTATCGAGCAAGATGCGTACGAGTATTAATAAATCCCATCAATGGGAAGCTTTAAGAATCATTTTAGGTGGTCGTGAACCTGCGCGCCGATAAAGCTGAAGTCACAAGGTTCACTCGGATGAAGGTTTACTCGATGAAATGTTCCATTCTCGTTTCACCGAGTGTTCACACGCTTCCTTCGAAGGAAGAGTTCACTCGACATTCTCGCTACGAAGTCGTCGAGAGTAGTCGCGGCCGCATTGGAATTCGTCCGGCGCTGACGGCTAAGTTCGGGAATATTTACGATTTCAATTGACATTTCCGATAACGTCGAACTAAATTACGAGAAATTGGCGATTCTTGTAAACAGTAAATAATTTTCTGCACCATAAAATGAACATATGGTTAAATAATAACCTGAAAACTGATATCTACCAGTATTTTTGCACCATGAAAATATTTTTATTCTAAAATAGGCCTCGGCTTGCAATAAAATCCATATAAATGGAATATTTATTAACGTATCCAAAAACTAAAAACTGTTTTGGAAAGGTGATGAAATATGCTTTTAAAATTTGTTATTAGAAATAACCACGTAATTTTTTAAATAGAATAATTTTCAATGTAAACTTTTAAAAGTTTAAAAAATGGCTCTACTTGCTTTTATTCTAACTAAAATTACTGGTAACAAAAAATATATAAAAACACACACTTATTTTGTTAGACAAGTAAATTATAAACGTTTTTATCACCTCACTTTTTTGTCGTTTCATATAAAAATAATTTATAAAAAATTCACAATGTTTCATAATTATTTTTTCAAATTCGATCAGAGACTTTGGTTCCATAGAAGTGTACATTCGTATTATTTTGTGGTTAATTGTTATATTGAATATATAGAGCATTATTTTCTCTTTCCAATGCCGTTTAGATCATATTTTTCACTATGATAGTAAGGGAGAAACAACGATTTCTATGAGACGTGTAGGAGTTATTTCGAAAAGCGAACTAAACGGAGCATTTTGACGTTTAAGCCGCTCCGGCTACTCGTCCTCACGCCAGAACATTTCGGCCGACTAATTTGCGAGTGAAAGACTGTTCACTTGAGTGTTCACACACATCATTCGCGTCACGTGATGTTAAATTCCGGTTGCGAGTAAACAGTGCCGAAGGAAGCATTCCAACATTGTTGGAATGCTTCATTCGGAACTGTCTCTATTCACTTTCGTGTTCACACGGTTCATTTCGAGGGAAAGAGGCTGAATGAAATCACGAAATGAACGATAAATGAATGGTGTGAATGGGCTATAAGTAACCCTTTCACTTTCATCCGAGAAACTGAACTCGCTCCGTCTACGTACAATAATATTTTCCTTCACATTCCTCCATCTCATTCTTGAACCAAATTCCTTCGTACAGCGCACTGGGACCAGTTATGCAAGGCTTTCGTCTTACTGCCTTACATCGATAAGTCTTACATTACCTGAATTAGGTACTTCACTTACCTCTGGCTCCAAGCAAACCTTATAATAAAATAATATATCAACTTATAAAAGTATCAGCAAGAGCGATCAAGCAAGCATGAAGTAGGTTAACTTAAAAGATTGATTACTTCATGAACTTCTTTCTGTCTTCGAATATTGTGATGTAAAGTTATCGTATTATTATCATATTAAGTATATATGTACATTATAGTTAAATATAAATATGTCTTAAGGCCCCGCATCCGCGATTAAAAAGAAGATGGAGAGATATGTAATTACTAAAGTTAGAGTAGCGCGCTAATTTTTAAAGCGATAAAATCGATGCGATAATTATAAAAAGGTTTAATAAAACATGACTCATTTAAAATAGAGCAAAAATCTCATGGAAGGCAGCATAAGTATCATTTAAAGAAACATTGTGAATTTTTTCACAACTATAACTTGTAAAATAACTGAAACAAACGTGTTTATAATAATTTTCGGAGCATACTTTGCGATTTTTTTTCTTTCAAGGGAATTTCATGTAATTACCGTTTCATATTTATAATGCACATTTTTTAGAAAATTGAAGAGAAAAAAAAAACAAAACTGCACTCAACAAATGTTATGTTTTCATTAAGTTAATTAGTTACAGTTAGTTAAACGATATCAGGCAAGCATGATGTAGGTGTTGAGTGATTACTTTATAACTTCTGTTCTCGGCTCGGAGGCAGTGATTTTGAATAAATATGCTTATAAAAGTATTGTTATTACTTTCCACAAACAAATATAAATGCTTAACGTAAATATAAGTCTTAACTTATACCTGATATACCTCTGGCTATAAGTGTGGTAAACAAGCTTCGGCGATCAGATAAGAATAATGTTGACATTAAAATATAATATGAATGATAACTTAATTTATAACTGTCTCTGGGGTAGTTACCGAACTGCTAAAAGTTACTGAAATAACGAGATAAAGTACCTATATTTTGATATAAATAAATTACATAGTTCTGCAATGAGAACTATTTTTAATGTGTATTTTTTTATTATTTAAACTTCATACATATAACAGATTTAAAAAAAACATCTGGTTCTTAAAACTAATTACAATTATGTAACATCTTGTTAAGAAACTACCCAACTCAATAGAGAAAACATTTCCCTTGTTTAAATCGGCGATTAGTGTTATTATAGAATAAGGTAAATAAATTATATTATTTGAAATAATATATAAATAAACTTATATGTATAGCATGCAGAATTGATTCAAATAATTTTTTAAAAAAACTTACTACAAATAACTCTATTCGTATCAGTTTTGTAAGTAAGTTTGCTGGTAAGACAACTAGTTGATAGAAATAGATAACAACAGATGTTACTGTCGATACTGATTGCCAATTGCTAATTTTGTTCCAGAAAGCACTACCTAACACTAACAAAAAAAACCTCAATGAAGCAAATTCAAAACGACAGTTCTACTCTTGACTATGTGTATTTCGTAAACATTGATATTATATCTTGCGTGAAGTTAGCTCCAAGCAGAAATAATTCCTGCTTAGGCCGCATTTTAGTGAGGCAGTCGGAGGGCGCGCGTGTAGTTTCTAGTTACAGTTTATGCCACATTTGTAGTATGCCGTTTGATGAGGCGCTCGCTTAGTTTCGGTTGCTCAGATTTTTCGCGCTTATTTTTGAAAGTGTGTATTTATTTTTAGCAATAATTTAATAAAATATAATATTATTTACATGCTTATGTTTTAAAAATACGGTAGGGTAGGCAGTGCTTATGTACCTATATGGAGTGCACGTCCCTGATAGCATGATAATAACAAACCTACATAATGAACTTGAATAACATAACAGTTACTAAATTAGATATATAATGTAGATAAATAAATGTAAGAATATGCAGTAGAAATAAAATTAATATTATTACATTTATTTAATAGGTAGGTGGTAAGAGGTACATAAAGTAGTTCTAACATTTATTTAAGGAATAGAAGAGCTGACAATATTATAAGAGTAGGTTTTTTTTACATTAGCTCCACACAGGAGGCCCCGAGGAAAATGATTCCCTCAGGACGTATATCATCTTAGGGGATGCTGTGGGGAGGGTTTTTTTAAGGAAAGGAAGAAGAGGAACTTCTGGGAAGGAAATAGGTATGAGGGGTGGGTGTAGGGGTATATATATATGTAGGGGTCAGTGTGTCTAGGAGGGACGGACGTATGAATCCAACCCTTCAACTGCTGTGATCGATATATATCGAGGGATTCTGCCTAGAAAGGTCAAAAGACCTCCTCGAACAGTCTCTCTCGATCCGGTCCGTCACGCAGCAGGTAGGCAGACACATCGGCCACCAAAACCTTGACAAACCTCACCGTAAGAACCCGGGCACCCCTTCTATGTCACCAAACAGAGCGAACCACTTAGGATAACCTGTGGCAGAGGTGTTTGTTATCCAATAATTCCTGGAGCGGCGGTACCCATACCCGCCTCCCAAAATGCATAATAATAAAATTGTTTACAAATAATATATCAGTAACGTAAGAGTAGTTTTATTTGGAAAAGTCTATAATAATTATTACGCATATTAATCCTTTTTATGTATCATTTGCGAGCAAGAGGGCGTCTTGCGTTATTTACAGATATATTTACTTAATAGATATTTCAAAGCTGCTTAGCTCACTACTGTAAAAACTTTGTGATGACAGACTCGCTGTCTGATAGTACGTGCTGTATTCGATAGATAAAATTTATCTCATTTCAATTTCACAATCAATCAAATTTCTCGATAAATAAAGCGAAAAAAAAATCATGAATTTATAATTTCTTATTTTTAACCAGAGTACTACCCTGGCAGGATGAATAAAAATCAATATTTTAGTTAGGCTTTACAAATTAGATTTTTTTGAATTCACACCACCTAACGAAACTACACTTACAAAAAACACCTAAACATTTTTATCAAATCTCACCCTCTTCCGTTCCGTAGATAAATAAATACGTGTGTCTCTCACGCAACTCCCGCCAGAGTAAACATTATGTTAAATAGGTCCTTTGAACTCGGTGAGACTTGATGAATGGGGCTATTTTTTTATCCCAAACAAGGATTAAAGCCAAACCCTCGCCATTGACCTCACACGATGGCCTGACTTGGCGTGGTGCATTCTACGACTCATTTAAGATGTTAAAGCTTCAAACTTAAAATAAAATTATTTCAAAGCTCTTGTGAAAAAAATATCTTAACATGAGAAGTAAATACTATCAATTATCAACGCAGATAAGTAAATCGGATGGGGAAATTGTTAATAATAATATTTGGATGATTTATATAGCGCCTTTTTGTGAAAAATCACCTCAAGGGCACTGTACAAACTTATAGTATCTACTTTTCTAAAATCTAAAAAAAAACTACAAGCCAAACAAACAATTTAAACAACTTATGGTTAAAAATTGCATACACCGATACGAAAATATATATGTTCAATTTTTTGACCAATGAACGCTATGCTGCCCAAAAATGAATGAAAACAGGACCATACTATCCTGGGAGGTCGCTTGAAATTAACACTGTTTATTGTCTATTTAAAGAAATTTAGATAGAGTTCGCACGCAGAGGACATAATTGTGAACACATGTTATTTAATTTTTAAAATCAACTTAAATTCCATTTTCTTCCCAAAATACGTTCAAATATATTACATATATTTATTTATTATTAAAATATACATCAGGATTAAATAACATGAACTAAACTGCATCTAAATTGAGCCATGAGAAAACCATGCGAGCGAAGCCGCGGGAAAAGCTAGTACATATATATATCATCAGAAAAGCGATTAAGTACGTACCAACATTATTTTAATATATTTCTTTATTTCCAAAACGTTTTCTTTTCTTTGAATGTTTGACATATGTTGTAATTCCACAAATTTACTAAATTTGAAGAACAAATTTCTTCTCTTGAAAGACAATGATCCTTAGGCAAATATCGTTTTTTATGAATGATTTCAGTTTCATAAATTTCGCAATTATAATATCCCTTGATTTTTCACTAAAAAAACAAATGGACACCTACAAATTTACTACTTGACTTGGACACTATAAAATATAACAAAAAATGGTGTTAAAAACATTTTCCGTTTTTTATATCAATTAATAAATTATAAAATTCTAACTATAAAACCTTACGATGACGCGAGAGAAAACAATTTTCTTTGATGTACCTTTGAAAGCACACATTTTACGAAACGATACGATCATACGAGATTAAAAAATATTTCAGTTAAAAAAGCTTGATGTTTTCATCGCAGAGTAGAGAGAGGTAGGTCCTTCAGGGGCCATAAATAAGTCTCCTCATTCAAATTTTTACTCTTGCTGCATCGTAAAAACGTCGTTAAACTTTTTTTTAAGGATATTATCCTCATCTCTGCGTTTACCTCGCAACATTCAAGCTCCTGTCGTGTTCCCATACGAGCTTTAAGGTAGTTTATGGGAACATTACGAAAGTTTGTTTGAAGACACCCCCTAACTTCTGAGCTTTTTTATTATAAATATCTCGTAACAAGATAAATTGTGGTGCCGAATGTGATTACTTTATAGTTTATCGGTAAACAACGAATTTATTTTGAAGCACTGACATATTATTTTTTCATATCGGATTGAATATATTTTGGTAGATATTTAAGGCGTCGTGACTTTGAAAAAGACATCAACGAATTATACAACAATGTATTATACTATAGGTAAGTTCCAATTTTGAAAATAGCACTTCAATTCATAAGTAAGTTTTATGTAACCCCCAAAACAAAAAACATCTGATGACCTCGAAACGTCTGAACTGATTTTCATGAAATGTAGCTACGAACCATTTCGATCACATCTGCTTTGAAACAAAAAATGCATCGTAATCGGTCCATTCGTTTAGGAGCTACGATGCCACAGACAGACAGACACACAGACAGACAGCCAGACAGATACACAGAAAGTCAAACTTATAACACCGCTCCGTGCGTCGGGGGTTAAAAACAAATTTGAGTTCATTGAAATAGACTCTCAGAGGTTGATCCCCCGAACTGTTTGTCCCCCGGACTGTTTATCCCCGGACAGTTTATCCCTCTGCCAGTTGATCCCTCTGCCAGTTGATCCCTCTACCAGTTGATCCTTCGGACAATGCCTACCGTAAAGGATTATTTATGTTGTACGTCCTCACTTGTCGACCGGTCAGTGGCTGATTTGACCACCCGAACTGTTTATCCCCCGAACTGTTTATCCCCCGTACAGTTTATCATTCTGCCAGTTGATCCTTTTGCCAGATGATCCCTCTGCCAGTTGATCCTTCTGCCAGTTGATCCCTCTGCCAGTTGATCCCTCTACCAGTAGATCCCTCGAACACTGGCTACCGTAAAGGATTATTTCTGCTGTACGTCCTCACTGGTCGACCGGTCAATAGATGATTTGTATTCGAGTCTGGGTCCCAAGCATCATATGTTTAATTTATCGGCTGGCCTAAGTCCTCCATCACGATACAAACAACATTTTCAGTTTACTATGGTAGTAGTAGGAGATTTTCAAATTGTTGTCAGATTATTCGTAAACCGGAAATGTTCTTGAATGAATGTGCTTTCTTTTTTTTAATTTGTGGTAATTGGAATTCGGTTGAACATGAAACATGACTTATTGGTCAGAAGACATGGATATTGAATATGGAGAATCCGTGGATGTATTGAAGTTGACATATTCAGAAGATATAGATATTGGATATGGAAGAGAATCCGTGAATTTATTGAACTTGATATATACCACAGATATGGATATTGGATATTGAAGAAAACTCGTGTACACATTGAGCTTGACATATTCAGAAGTCATGGATATTGGATATGGAAATAATTCGTTCAAATGTTGAAATTGACGTATTCTAAAGACGGATACTGGATATGGAAGATAATCCGCGGATATATTGAACTTGACATATTCAGAAGACACGAATATTGGACATAAAAGAGAATTCGTGGATATACCAAACTTCACATAATTAGAAGCCGTGAGAAATTTGGGTGAAAGTGGAAATATTGAACTTGAAATATTCAGAAGAAGTGGATATTGAACATGAATTAAGAATCCAAGAATAACATGTCTAAGTCAGAAAGGGGAGAGATTATTGGACACTTTGGGTTATTTAAAATAACAATTTTAGAATCTATGGATGAATTGGTGATGAATTCAGAAGCCATTGATAATAATGGAAGATTAAAATTCCGTCGTTATTGGATATGACCTACTGAGAAACCGAAGACATTGGATATGGCAGATTAAGAATCCATAAACATTAGATATCTCTAAGTATTTTAAAAAAGTCCTCCGCCGCGTTCTGTCTGTCCGTCTGTTAGCGATAAACTCAAAAACTTCTCAATGGATTTTCATGCGGTTTTCACTAATAGAGTGATCCATGAGGAAAGTTTAGGTATATAATTTGTCAAGGTTTTGTGAAAATTGGTTGAAATATATAATATATAAAGGAGAATGTCCGTATGTGGTGGTCGAGCGGGCTGGCAAGCGGGCGGTGTAGATTTGATTTGTATGCAAATCTACAGTTCTATGCCGAGGTTGAGATTTCAAAAAACTCTGTGTAAAGCCCGGGCATCACCGGGAACTTCAGCTAGTGACAAATAAAGAAACTTAAGAAAAAATAACAACGATTTACAGACTTGAAAAGAGATGAAAATTGCTAAATTTAGACGCTGTTATCATAAGATAATTTGGGTAATTTATAAAAATAAGTTATACAGAAAAGATACAAAATTCCTATAAAACCTGAGAAATCTCTCCGCAGAACAGAAAAGGAATGGAAAATTTATAAATTCAGTTATTAATAAAACACATTGCAAATTGTAAGGTTAACAATAGTTCAGTCATATGCACGTGTTCATTTCTTATCTTTAGCAGTTTATTATTACCTCCGTGAGGTGGTACGTCAATAGTTTTTTCAGCAATGCTTAAATAAAGTCCTTTTCTAATAAAGTAATTTCTACAGAGCAACTTTACATATTACGCGTATCCGGTACTCGAGGGCCAGTTTTATCGCGTTTCCGTGAAATGCAATTTAATCAAAAGAGATATCAAAATACTCACAATTCCCGAGTTAGCTCACATATCCTTTGAGCGCGTGTAAAAAATACTTCATGCACAACAAACCGTGTAGTAATAACAGGCAATACGTTAATATTAGGGTGTATTTACGATGTAGTTAACCAGTCCTGTTTGGAATATGCATATGTTTCCATGCAAATTATTATTAATGTTGCAATGAATATCATCACCGTCATCGCCTATAACGGAACTATTACGTGGTTACCGCCGCGGCCGCCTGCTATCTAATGGGTATTGCTAGCCGCCATCATTTTATGATTTATGACTATAGGTAGGTAGTAGTGAAAAAAGTGATTAATTTTGATTTAATTCAGAAGAAAACACACAAAAAGGGAGGCAATCGAAAGAAGAATTAAAAGGAGCTCTTCAAATTGAGATGTTTTCAAATTAATTTTTGCTAATAAAATAGTTTGAAATATAAAAATTATTAATTCATATAACTTGTTTACAATTAATAGTATCTATCATCCTACACATGAGGAGCGACAACGTCTTAAAAGAAATATCCACCTTGGAGATTGTAAACTGGGGAGAGCTGGCACAAAACCGTGATGAGTGGAGGAAGACTCTTGAGGAGGCCAAGACCCACCAGGGGCTGTAGAGCCAAGAGTGATGTAGATGATCATCCTACACATGCAACATTACATAATATTATATTAACAAAAAACACTAATTCTATAGATTTGTACAGGTCAATTTACTAGTATGATGCGATATATTTATTTTTTGACAAGCTTCTATTTAGGAGGCGGGTATGAGTACCGCCGCCCCGGAATCATTTATTGGATAACAAACACCCCTGCCATAGGTCACCCCGAGTAGTTCGCTATGTTTGGTGAATTAGCAGGGGTGTCCGGGATCATTGGGTGAGGTTTGTCTAAGTCTTGACGATACTTACCCACCTACTGCTTGGCGTAGTGAGGAGGGGAAGGAGATGGGAAACAGGAAGGTGGGGAAGTACCTGGCTATTCAGATCTAGTCACCAAACACGGCTGAAAGCATTTCAAGTAATGTTTCAATTCTGAATGTTGGTCTTAACCAGGGAGATACTGAGAGTATCTTCTACTCTGGAGCGGGCCGCAAATATGCTATGTTAATTTTTTTAAATTAATTAATTGTGAAATAACACAAATTAATCAATTAACATTTATTCTATCCTGTGACCTTTGGATTGCGAGTCAAGAGCCTTACCGCTAGACCACGCCGGCCGTCATAGCCTTGTACCGCAGTGGGAGGGATGGATTCATAAGTCCGTCACTCCTGGACACATTGACACCTAGATTCTTACCTACCACTAACGCCTTTTTCCTTCCCAGAATTTCCTCTCATTCCTTTCCCTAAAGAGTCCCTCCACACACCATTCTCAAACATGACATAGGCCCTGAGGGAACTAATCAAAAAAGAAGCTTCAACGTCGTCGTTCGAGAGTGGAAGAAACTTTCAGTATCGCCCGAGGCAGATATCGCTACCAGAATTTAATAGCCAAAGTCTTTCAATCCTTTTTAAATTCTCTTTCCCACACACTTTTTAGTTTTCCTAACCTTTTTTTCAAAAGGACAGCTGTTAACAGAACAACAAGTTTTACATGACCAAAGCTCACCATTTCAAACAAACAGATTTCTACTTTCGAATTTTGGAAGATCGTGTCTTTCTTCCTTATGTGTCCGACCGAAGACTTTCCACCGAAACCAAAACCGAAACCGAATCTTCGGTGTCTGTCTCAGTTTGGGCCGAAATCGAAACTTTTTTAAACATGTTAAAAATCAATTCTTTACTGTTATTTGGCTTATTTTTAACCTTATTCAGACAGTTAACACGAGTTAAATTAAAAAAATTAAAAACCAGTAATTTAAGTATTTGAAAAAATAAAATAAACAAATATATTACTTCTATAAAACAAACAAACTTTCCAAAAAATAACAAAACATGTTGACTACTTAGTGGAACAAAAATGTGTAAATAATCAACAATTACATTATAAAGGAAGGACCTCATTAATTGAGTATTTTTATTGCGTTTACAATCACATAATTCTTTTTACAAGTGTTAAATGAAATAAAAAAACAATATATAATTGAATAAAAATATATATATATTTTTGATATTACTGCTACAAAACAAATCAAAATTATGTTTGTTCCAAGAAATAGTTAACATGTTTTGTTATTTTTTATAAATTTTGTTTGTTTTATAGAAGTAGGTACTTAATATTATAAAATATATAATTTTTTCATACCAATTATTGTTTTTTTTTTATTTATTTAATTTAACACGAGTTAACTGTCTGAATAAGTGTAAAAAATAAGTCAAATAACAGTAAACAATCGATTTTTAACATGTCTAAAAAAGTTTCGGTTTCTGGTGCCGAAACTAGATTTATTTGCCGAAATTTGCCGAAACCGAAACCGAAACCGAAATCGAATCTTCGGTCGGTCAATTTATACCGACCTTTAGCTAAATAATTTGACCCGTATCGAAATATACTATACAGTCTAATTACTAATTACTAACAGTACAGTTGTGTGAATCCTGCGGGGCATTTGATATTATAAGCGGTCATTCTGTATATTAATTTGTCTATTCTAATAATGAGCTAGGACGTCGACAGCGACCCAGGAAACGCTCGGAATTACTCTAATTAAACTGTATGATAAATATTAATGATCCTTCTGATGGCGGATCATTTAAATGAGTGTGTGACTGTTGACTGTTGACAAGGCAGCATTAGCTAATGGGGGACATTAGCCTTGTTGCGTTTTTACGCTTTGATGAATTAATTGAAGCTTTCGAAATGTTGCTAGTATTCGTAACAAGCTTTGCCGGGGTATTTAAGTCAACTACATCGTATCCTCGACATGGGATCCATGAACGAAGTTTTTTTATTATTTTTTTCATATTTCTTAAAATTTACATATTACGAAGGTGTGTGTATGCTAATAGCTCAATGACGCTGTATACTTTAGAGGTTATCTCATGTATAAAAATCTCGTGTCACGGTGTTTGTGGTCGCACTCCTCCGAAACGGCTTAACCGATTTTTTTATTTTTTTTTATTTATATTTGGTACGTATGAGAATAGGTTTTAAAGTATATTTCATACCGCTAGGTGATTAGGGTGTCCCTATTCAGAAAAAAAAATATTTTTTTGACAATTTTTTTTTGTGTTTTTTTTATTATTTGAAATCAAAAAATACATACAATCCAAAATTATAACCCTCCCACCTCTACCCTCCCATTTTTTAATCGCGATTTTAGTATTTTTGTATGAACGAATTTAACCGTCTTTCATATTTCAAACAGAACGAAATTATTTATGTTGTTGAATGACAGATGGCGCTACGCCCGCCTCATCGAACTTTCATCCACACATGCGCAAGTCTTTCACGAGAAGCGTCGCGTCATTTTGATATTTCATTCAGCATCATGTTCTCGCGTGGGCAAACCATCAAGCTTATTTGTGTTGGCTAAAGACGAACTGACAAAAAATATCGTACACTCAATTGCTCTTAGAAATTCATATTGATTTTCTTTATTTCATTTTCCTCCTTTAGTCGGTGTTTTTTTTGTTTTTATCGGCGGTCATCGTCTACTGCGCTCCATTTCTCTTTCTGTCATAGATCCCATCCCCACACACTTACAATGCATTCGTTATTTTTTTTATTTAACAACCAAAATATTCACTAGAAATAATTAATATGGCAGAACAACGTTTGTCGGGTCAGCTAGTATATTAATAATTTTGCATCCCGTTACTTTCATAGAATGGTGGCAGTTTGCTTGTTTTTTTGTACTCGTGTTTTTGGCTGACGCGGACTGATGTTCCTAAACCCTTTCAACAATCTTGAAAAATGTATTTTGTTGTTATTTAATCTAATTTTATTGATACCACACGACAGAACAGATGTACTAGCACGGCATAGTTTTACAAGAGGATTTTGTTATTGAATGAAAGTTGATATATTTTTTATTTCGATACTCTTTAAATTAATAACCTTGAAACTTTTTTAATCTTCCCAAATGTTGAAAATGAAAAATAATAAATCTTGTTGGACGATAATTCGATCGTACAATAATTAAAAAAAAAAATTAATTAAATTAAACCTATATTGGGTTTGTTCTGGATGTAGATACATTCTGGATGTACTGATCACAATTTAATATGCGGTTAAAATGGACATAAAATCGGCTTTTAACCCATTCAGAATGTGTGTATATTTGTAAAATAGATTTCAGAATTTATTTATCGCCATCTAGAGCAAATAAAAATTTGCGGTTTTCTTTTTCCAATTTATGGTATAATGGCTTTGAGAGCGATTTTTATTGGATTTTCGGTGGTATTTCAGGCAGTAGCCAGTTTTATATATTGATTTTTTGTGATTTTTTTACATATCCACATAGAAGGCCCTGGGAAAAATATTTTCCTTCAGGGTCTATTTAATCTTTGGGGCTGATGTGCGGTGAATCTTTTAAAGCGAAAAGAAACGAAAGGAAGAAGTTCTGGGTCAAGAAAATCTACGGGTCAATATGGCCAGGAGTGATACATGAAGGCATCCCCCCAGTAACGCAAGGCGTCGGGGTCGAGAGAGTCCGACTGGAGAGGTCAATGAGTCTTCCTCATTCGGCCTCTCTCGATCCGGGTCGCCATGCAGCTGGTAGGCAGTCGCATCCGCCACCAAGACTTGGACAAACCTCACCCCATGAACCCAGGCACCCCTGCTAACTTGGGGTGACCTATGACAGAGTAGTTAGTTATCCAATGAATGGCTCCTATTGCGGCGGTACCCATAGCCGCCTCACAAATTAAGATAAAATTTAACCGAATATTTTCTCCCGATTTTATTAAAATGCCGTTTATGAGGGTAATTTTTTAAAAATTAATTAAATGTTGTATTTTTGTTTTACAGTGTATGACTTTTTATTTGTACGAAATACGCCCTCTGAAACCTAATATTCTTTCAAATGAAAGTAGCAATCATTTACAAATTACCTACAGAAAAGTTTAAAAAAAACAGATAAAATTGTTATCAAATATGTTCTACCACTGCCAGTATTAATTTAGGTCTGAAAGTGTTAACCGGGATCTTCTATACACGGTGTCCGGAAACTCGTAGTACAAGCGGGAAACTGGTAAATCTACTTCAAATTCGGAGTCGATTTATGATATCACTTTTTTGATTTGAGCTTTTGTTTTCGAGTAAATCGGGTCCGAAGTTGGAATTTTTTTGGTTAAATTTGAAAAAAAATTTTCACTAGGGGGTTGATTTCAGCGGTGTAATATCTTATAAAATGCATCGAAGGGTAAACCGGGGTCAAAATTTTTTTTAACCCTTTACTTGCCGAAAAAATGGAAAAATAGAAAAAAAATAATATTAAAATCGAAATGCTCAGATCGAAAAAAATAAGTTTTTGGGTTCTCTAGGTGATGTAGATTCACCAGTTTCCCGCTTGTACTACGAGTTTCCGGACACGTTGTATATTTAAAAAAAAATGACGCTGAATAACCACTTGATAACAATGTTACATTTGAATTTGAAATTCACCCCAACCTTAGCTTTGCTACGATACAAGAACAAGTACAAAGATGTACCCAGAAGACAACCAATATAACAAAGTACGAGTAAGTATTCCCATAGATAAAAGATGAAGAGCCTATAAATGAGCGGTTAACGAGTCACGCCCGCCATTAGAGGGTTGCACCCATAAAACACTCCGCGTCACGACCTCCACAGATTCATCTCGATCGCTAATAACTTCATCCCGTGCCTCCCCGGGTCACAGGTCAACTTCTGCATCTTCAACCTCTATCTGGTTCTGAGTACCTCTGCGGATGTATTGTGCACTTTAAATGCTATAAATTATTGTCGTGTTAATCTGTGAAGCAGGCTTTCTGTCAATAAAAGTCAAACATGCACAATCTTGAATTATGATAATTCTGTAACTTGCTTCTAAAATGTCCATTTTCAGTTTTTTGAAGTGAAGACTTCTTTAGCACCGTTGTGATTTGAAACTCGATGAAACGGAAACGAGCGACACTAAACACTGGAGCGATTATGGTCGAAAAATGGACCACTTTTATTTTTCTGTGATTGATAGTGGTCTAAAATTAGACAACATTTTTCTACCATCCGTAAAACATTTATTGTAATTATTTAAAACATTTCCTTGGTCAGATATTTATTTTAAAACAAAGCCATTGAAATGCTTTATCTCTTACGACCGTAGATGTCGCAAATCTGAACATCGAAGACTATTTTAGAACAATGTCAAAAATAAATTTAAAAAATATTTTTTTCACGCTGAATTTTTGATCAGCTGCTTACGGTTAAAATTTAGTACTTTTTCCATAGATATTTTTTTATTTATTTTTTTTTTTATTCGTTTATTCCAGATCTCGGGGAGGGTGGTGCAGTCCCACGAGTTCCATATTATACATATATAATACATTAAATTAAAATATTTCAAGATTTTTTTTACATAATGAAAGGAAATAAATAAAAGAAAATAATAATAATACAAAAATAAAAATAAAATTTGAAAAAAGTTAACTTTTTGTTATCTAGGTCATCAGGAATATGCATATGATATCATATGCATCTTTCGTTATCAAGAATACCACAGACAACGTACAGAAAATGAAAATATTCTATGTTGACTCGAATAAGTACCTCTCACGGAGTATCAAAGTAACAAACACGCAGGATTAGCGCGGTTATAAACTTTACGATTTTTTAATATTTTTTTTTATAAATCCTACAAATATAAGATAAAGGTAAAATACAGGTTAATTCATTGACTATATATAGCACTATAATAAGTTTTTCTGTCTGCATGTTAAAATTCGAAGGTATGATTTTCTTGAAAAATCTTGTGCCATCAAGGCAAATTTATTTATTTCGCGTGGTCGCTCCAGTGAAAAAGACAAACACATACATCTATTGGATTAAGCCTGCGAGAGAATGACTGATCGGTGTCCTCTTTGTGCGGTGCTTCGTAGCCTATCTCTTGATGAAACGGAAACGAGCGACACTAAAAGTAGACAAACACATACCTCTATTGGGTTTCTCCAGCGAAAGAATGAGAGAGACCAATCGGTTTCTTCTTTGTGCTTCGTAGAATAAAATGTAAAATATTTTTTAAACTTGGTAACAGCATTATAATAAATAAACCCTACAATTATCCTACTCCTGTTACTCTTCATTCGTCACATTCTCTCAAAGTTTAGTTTTCTGAAGGTATCACTTCTACCACGTGTGAATTGCACACTCTCTTTTTTCCATATACCATTTTGTAATTATTCTCAAAATTGGATTATCTTCCTGAATTTAAAAAAAAACATTTCGAGATAGGATTTTCACATTTTCCGGTGTAACATGAACTGGAAGATCGTTTTTCATAAAATTGCTTGTTAAAAAGAGCAAATTCTACACAAACATTTATCACGTGTTCATAATTCATTCAGAAGGCAAAACGGCTGTTACGCGTAATAATAATTACACAGCAAAACTTATTTATAAATAAACCGTTTTTATAAATTGAATGATAATAAATTATTGAATGTATAAAAGGAAAAAAATAAATAATGATAATAATAAATAAACAAAAAAGCTTTATCGTCGTGAAATTTAATGTTTTCAGCTCACAATGTGCTATGGGGCTTAGAAATATTAATTTAACATAACATTAGTTGAAAGTACCGTTAAATATAATTTTCTTTTAAATATCTTTAATATATAAAACAAAATCGGGTTAGTAACACCATTTATGACTCAAGAACGGCTGGACCGATTTTTATGATCTTTATATATAACCTCGGATGGGAGAATAGCTATGAAAACATCGGAAAAATTCACCAAAAAAAATTACGAAGAAAATTCTTTTCTCATACATTTTGTATGGAACGAATTCTCATCTTTTGAAAGAGCTGCAGCAATATTGTGATTAGTGTAATATTGAATAGTGAGTGAATTCCAAAAATTCAAAAATGTCAAATGTCAATGCGCTGATTGTTTTGCTTTTGTTCTTAAACATGTAATGTTGGTCCTCTTTATTACACACTAAATGTCAACAGTTGAAAATGAGACAAACGTTGAACATATGTCTGCACCCCTCCAAAGGAAAAATACAATAATTATAATAAATTTCACATGTTTAAAATATTTCTCAAGTTTTTAAAAAAGTAAATCAACTTGTTTAGTTTTCCTATTACCGAATCTATATGTTTATCCCATTTTATATAACGGTCGAAGTATATACCAAGATATTTAATATTTTCCGTTTGTATAATTGGGGGACAGTCGCATGGAGTTTGTGTTGATATATCAATGGTTGATTGACAGGAATGTATTTTAAGGTGGATGTTATTGGAGGGTTGGCCTCTCGAATTTATGCTGAAAGTTATGAATTTTTTTTTTATCTATATTTAAAGTTAATAAGTTAGCGTCGAGCCGAGTTAGCGTCGTATGTAAAAGCTTCAAAATCTGAAAATCTGTTGATTAAGTATCCCAAGTAACTGGTCATATTATATTATGTCGTAGATATTCCACGTGCATTTTTTACGAAAAAAAATTCTAAATTTTTTATTTTCACTAAAGCTGATATCTAAAATGTGTAAGTATTTTTGGTGTGCTTGGGTACACTTCAGCCGCCATGAAAGATTTTTCCAAAGTTAGATATAGATGACTTCATGAATTACAAATTCAATCTTCGAACATGCATCGCGTCGTCACGCGTCACTGCACTCTTCCAAATTTAAAAATGCACTCGCACATGAGGAGACGATTCACGTGTTTTCCGGTACTATAATATTTTTACGATGATTTCAAGGGGTTATATTTAGCTTCAGTAATGGATGATGGTTATTATTGCGTTTTCCATGAGGCAACATTGTTTGTTGGTATATAAGGCAGGCCGCACACCGGAGCCACACACTACATGAACGCAACATTTACGTCGTCACAATATGCATGCTACATTTTTGCTTGGAGTATATGTGTCGCGTACACGCACACCGGACGCACAGTTGTGGTTTATACCTACTCGAAAATGTCGACATCATCTGACGACACGGATTTCTTGATGTGGAAATTAATGAGAAAAAAAGACGTTTGTGGATTCACCCATTTAATCAAGATTCTGCAATTTACGATAATTTAAAAAAAAAATTTAGAAATATGTTATAATCGATGTTAGAAAGGAAAAACACCACGCTTTATAATCCAATCTAAAAAATAGCCACCAAAAAAGTAAAATGTACACTTTTATGTACACAAAGTTTTGAATCGCAAATTGAAAAAAAAATTTGAAACTTCGGGAATTTTTTATAAATTATTTTTACATAGAGCGACAAAAAGTGAGGTTACAATATGTGTTTGTTGTACATTAATTTGTCTAATAAAATATGCATGTGTCTTTATTTTTTTTAATTATCAGTAACTTTAGTTAGAAAAAACGTATGGTGAGCCATTTTGAAAATTTTTTATGTTTGTATGCAAAATTTTTATAAAATTTTTTTTTTTAATTCTATCCTTTGAAAGTGTATTTCATCACCTTTCTGAAACAGTTTTTGGTTTTTGAATGTGCTCAGAAATATTCCAAATATTTGTATTTTATTGTAAAGCGAAAATATTTTGACCATCTGAAAAAAATGCCAAATTTTTGAAGGGTTAATCAATAGTTTGAGCTGTAGATATTCGTCAACACTTTGATTATCATAGATATTAGTTCGATTTTTTCAGTTTTTGGAATTCCTGTAGATATTAGTAGACGCCTCCCCACAAACTACACCCGCTACAAACGTGTCCTTGGTGTGCGTGCTTCAGCGCAAATACAGGGGGGCGTTAAATGTTTCGCGTTTCAAATGTAGCGCCACAGTTACCGTAATACAAATATATGTCTGGTGTGCGACCTCGCTAAGAGATCTTGAACACTGACATTATGAATGAGAAAGCATAATATTAGGAAAGAAATGAAAAGATAATGGAATTGAACGAATGACGAGAAGAAAGGAAATTCACAGATGATGTTTGTTGATGTAATAATTTAAGTTTTTTTATCAATATTACAGGGTAAATGTGTATATATCTCAATACAGGGTAAATATCTCTGATATCATCTCTATAGATATTCGTTATTTGCAAGTAGGTAGGTACTGAAACCAGTATTCTCCAATACTGCTAGGTTGTTATTGAAAGACTTAGGTTCTCTGAATCAAAGTGACTGTTATAGTTCGGAGGGCTAACGTCCTTTCTATCTTAAAGCTAGGTTTTGTCTGCGGAGCTCTAGAATTATACTGACTCTGCATATTACCTTCGGTTACCTTCGGCACATCCCGGAAACGAGACCACGTGACACACGAGCCCATAAACAACTAAAGCAATATTATGAGAACTAATCATAGATTCATTATAGTAAGTTTATATGACAACATAATAATACAGTGTTTCAGATTATAAATAAAACAAATTTATCTTTAAGATAGTATATCTAGTCGCGCGTAAAGGGGGGAAATAAAAACTGTAATTTAACGTAGGTATATACGTTACACATACATAAAATTATAGTTAATTATAAACGTATTAAATTAAAGATGCTTGCGGGAATTTTTGGATAAAACTTCCTGTTTTTTGTTTTACATGAGCTCCAGGAAAATGAGGCCCTGAGGAAAATAATTTCCCAAAGGGCCTATGTCATCTTTGGGGATGCTGTGTGGAGGGTTTTTTTTTTGAGGAAAGGAAAGAGAGGAGAGTTCTGGGAAGGAAAAGAGTTTAAGGGGTGGGAAGGAATCTGGGATTCAGTATGTCCTGGTCATCCGCCTCCAAAACCTAGACAAACCTCACCCCATGAACCCGGGCACCCCTGCTAAATCACCAAACGTAGCGAACCACTTGGGGTGACCTACGGCAGAGGTGTTGGTTATCCAATAAAGGTTCCCGGGGCGGCGGTACCCATTCCCGCCTCCCAAATTACGAATTACGTTTGGCTTTATGTCACAATATTTTTTTATCTAGCGATCATCGAAGTTATGCAATATATGGATAAATCGTTTCTTGGAACCCTGAGGTCACGAAAGAACAATTATATTCATATGATGGAAAATATTCGTCCTGATTAGAGATCACTATTCATAAGTCGATAGTTGTTTGAGGTGGCTTTAGCTCTGTTTAGTGACAACTTCCCGTACTTATTTCAGTCTCACAATATTATCGGAATTAGGGATTCCATGATCCCACTTGATGCCTGTGTGCAGTTGGGATTCGCATATGTGGTACGTTAAAAAATATTTTAAAAACGATATTATTTTTAATATACTGGAGATTTTCTTTGGATAGCGTTTGGAACACTTATCGAAGAGTATTGCGATACTTGACGTTATCAGTTTTTAAGAAATCGATTAACTTGATTGTGCCATGTCTCAATTTTGAAGTCCAAGTTATATATCTAATTAATAGCACGTTATACAGAGTGACCTCCTTGACTTTCCTTAACCAGCGATTCCTGACTTTAAAATTTTGTTTTCCGGTGAATTTTTTTATGCTTTTTTTTTCAAAATCAAACAAAAAAAATTGTCCGCATACTGTCACTTGCCACTCAGCGGAGTAACCCCCTAACTCTTCTCCCCGACCCTAACTGTCCAATACCTAGTAATCTTTAAAATATTTTTAGTTGAAAAAAATATATATCAAAGATATCAAAAATGTCACCGGAGTCCAAAATTTCACTTACAATTTTGATGTCTACATTTATTAATTTAAAAATTTGTGAAATTAAAAATCAGCTTATAATGCATTCAATCAATCCCACAAAAAAATTAAGTTATTCATTATCCCACAGGTAATAAGTCGCGGTAATCCCACGGTCCTAGAACAAGCGCATGATGCGTTGCTCTGTACATGCCGTGGCACGCTCTAAGCTCTGTCTCAAATCATCTTCTCCGGCTCATAAATTATAATCAACATTATAAATTCGATGCACCACCGACCGACATTTCTCTGCTGGGAAGAAGACCTAATTTACTGAGGTACTTATTTTTTACGATTAGAAATTTATCTTGTGAAATGGTGATGTTCTTTGAAAAATGGAAAGAAATTAAATCTGACTACAGTAAAGTTAAAATGATAACTTCATTCTACTCATATTTTTGACACATTTATGATTTTTTTAAATATATTATTTCTAATCAGTAATTATAATGTCACGATGGAAAAAATCGGCTGTATCACTCCGTTCCGAGTCGTTTTTTGCAAATAGTTCACATACGTTTAATTCATGCATTTTTACATGCATTTTGTTACATGTAAAAATCAAAAAACTTTTTCATGTAAAAAAAACTTTGAAACTCTTTGTTTACACATTGTGTACTTTTTCATCTCTCTACAAATACAATCTTTTTTCTTTTAAACTTTCTAAAAATATATTTTAACCGTTTATTTATAGACGTTGTGCACTTTTTCTCGTTTATTTATTTATTTTTAATGTAAAAAAAAAATTAAATATCTGGGGGAAATAGTTAGGGTGCGAATTCTTCAGTTAATGTTTATATTGTCTTGTTAATGATTACTAATTACTTTATATACGAAATATAATATAAATTGTATTATGTTAAAGGATAATGTAAAATGCATTCCTTAGCACGGGAAATCCTAGAACTTGGTTAAATTATGTAAAACTTGCGCAAACCGGAACTTGGAATTGTGGAGCAAAAAGCATTTATTATATAAGTACAAACGGTCGCCCAATGGTCGAAATTTGACCATAATTAATTTAAATTATACATATAGTATGTGTAATATTTTTTTGTTGATTTTTTACGCATATTTTAAAAAAATATTAGCATTCTGCACTCCTTCTCTATATGTTATAAACCGCACAATTTTCCTAAAAAGGGGTACAAAGTTTTTGCTTCACGTATTATTAGAATCATCGCTCTCAAAATAAAATGTTTTTAAATTTATTTATTTGTCACATTTTTGTTGACAAATTAGTTTACGTTTAGTATTATAAACACTTGTACATCAGAAATTTACCTTTTGAATGAACATCGTTAGAAAAAATTGAAAAGTCACGTGTAAAAAATTAAACAGACAAAATGCATATTCCAAATATAGAATTATTAATTAGAATATAACAAAATAATTTTCTGATTATAGGTAGGTAAATTTGAACACATATCGCAGAAATATTTCAACCAACCATAACCAAAATTATTAGTGCATTAGAATTATGAATGTCTGTGGAGGAATACTAATTAAGGCGCGGTTCACAAGCTTTAAAGCTCTTAAAAAAATATGTTATTCTTGAAGATAATATCTATACAATCCCCACGCCGAAACGGCAATTATATGACGTTCCCTCAATAGAAAAAAATCGCAAAGTATGCTCCGAAAATTGTGATAAACACACGGACATATGATTGGATGTCTATGGATAAACACTTTTTTTCAGTTATTATACAAGTTATATAAATGAATAAATTCACAGTGTTTCTGTATGCTATTTTAGACATTGCCTACGAGAATTTTGTTATTTTTTAAATGAGTGTTTTTTTTACATGAGATCCGCACAGGAGGCCATGAGAAAAGCATTTCCTATACCTAAAGCATCTTCACCTTCATCGCTTTCACCGAGTACTTAAATAATTTAATAGCTATCTACGAGTATATTATGGCTAGGTTTACTAACTGTAACGGGGCTGTATAAAAACTGAATAAAATGAGGAATGGCGGCTGTCGACATCCGCAATTAGGAAGAATCCATCAGTCCTGTAGAGATGATTATTTTAATTGGAATCGGTTGCACATGGTTGGGCGGAGAGCGCAAACGGAGTGCGGCAATGGGGATTAGAACCTAGTGAGCTTTTGAGACTCACGAATCGGTACCTACCGATTTATTAGTTTTTTTGTCATATGTACAGGCAAATCATTTTTAGAAGTGGATATGCAGCGTGGATTTGATTTTTTTTATAAAACTACAGTTTTTATTCCGAGGTTGACGCGCACAGTGAACGCAAATCGCTATTATTTCCGCCCATGAAACCAAATAAAATCCAGACTGCTGACCAGAAACACCAAGATATTACACAGCTGAGACGTGGTACTAACTAGGAGGAATGAGGAAGCACTGGACGTTTTTGAATAGAACATTTTAAGGCGTATCTTCGGACCGGTTTTGGAAAATGGATTTTGGCTCAGACGTTACAACAATGAGTTATATACTCTGTTTAAAGAACTAAACGTCACAAAATTTATAAAACTGGGAAGACTTCGGTGGCTGGGTCATGTAGAGAGAATGCCCGAGCATCAAGCACCAAAGTCCCTGCTGAACTCAAGACCGATAGGGCGAAGGAGCCAGGGAAGACTAAGATTAAGTGGAGCGACAACGTCCTCAAAGACATACTCGTACGAGTACTTCTAAACTGAAGAGAGCTGGCGCAAAACCGAGATGGCGAAGTGGAGGAAGACTCTTGAGGAGGCCAAGACCCACCAGGGGTTGAAGAACCAAGTGTGATAATGATAATGATGCCAAGATACCCTGAAACAAAAGGAAGGTCACTGTCATGAGATTTCGAAAACTATATATGTAAATCCCGGGCTACCCGGGGACTTCAGCTAGTAAAATAGGTTCCATGACAACTCAGAATAATTCAATTTCAACACCCCTTTGAAGTATCAACAGTTATGAAAAAAAAATATTAAAAATAGCCCACAACCTAACCTAACCTATTTAACCATTTTTAATGGCTTTTCAAAGGAGGTGTTGAAGTTGCGTGAGTTTTAACTATCCGGTACGATTAAATTAATATTACTAAATTTGTGTTAGTTTGCATACCAACAGCTTTACAATACAAAAGACATTAAATATATATTAGTTACCTAGTAGAGGTTCCCGGATTCATGGGGTGAGTTTGTCTAGGACTTGACGGCGAATGACCTGGACACACTGAACCTAGATTCCTACCCACCCCTCATACCGTTCATCCCATTGCGATGGAACTATGGTGATATATTGTGCGTACGCCCGTAAAGATTATAGAATATATATTATAATGGTAAGCTCTGGCGTTATAAAATTTTATGTATAAAAATTAATATGTGTTTGTTTGTTTGTTCGTATTTTAAGCGCTGCCATACCGTTCATCCGATTGCGATGGAACTTTGGTTGAAATGTTGTGACTAAAGACTATACTCGTATATAATGGTAAGCTCTGGCGTTATGAAATTTGTAAAAATGAAAATTTGTGTATTTCATATTTTTTAGCGGCAGGGAGGTAAGGCAGGAGGGTTAGGAGAACGGGGGAGGTGGGGTTCGCGGAAGGGGTACGAGGGAGGGGGAAGGCGGGGAAGCTGGAAGAGAAACGCGAGAGGGGAAGGGAACTCGGGAGGTGAACGGGGACGCAAAGAAAAGGACATGCAGGGAGAAGCAATTTATTTCTTTGAATGGCATTGCAACGCATGCCGGGTACCAGTTAGCTATTTATAAAATCTATTGACAAAAGCAAATAAGTCATTTACAATCTTGAAAAGAGATCACTAATGTTTGTTAGAAGTCCACTGGGCATAAATCAGACATCAGCTATCACCGGCCGGATATTGCCCAACAGCCCTTGTGTTTGTTTTTTTAAATTTGGAACAGTAGTAATAAAAGGGCGGGAAGTCGCAGATGTTCCGATATGGCACGATCCTTGATCGGAAAACAAACAAGCAATTACAGGGAATTTTCGACAATGCACACAAAATTTAAGTGTGTGCGTTGTCGAACATTCCCTTGTAATTTTAATACCGAATACGCATAATAATCAATAACTACTTTTTTAAATTAATGAATATTTTTAAATTTTTAATATTTTAGAAATAAACGGCCAAGAAAAAACACATAGAAATGTCATAAATATTAATTTTTTCCGCATTAGGTAGGTACATAAAATATACTGCATTAATCACAGTGCATTTAATTACGGCTGTTCACAGACCCTAACTTAAAATTTGATCAAACCCTGACGGGCCGAGAAATGGGAACCGGTTCTGAAATAACAAATGTAAAAAAAATGAGACTGATTGATAACTTGGTCACAATTCCAAATGAGACGGAAATTCAAACGAACAACTTGACCTAAGATATTCTTTTATTATTAATAAGATGGTTGATGTTCTGATTCCAAACTCATATCCTTTCGGACTATTTTTTTATTTACATTAATTCCACATTGGAGGCCCTGAGGAAAACAATTTTCCTCAGGGCCTTTGTCATCTTTGAAGATGCTGTGTGAAGGGCAGTGGAGGTCTTTATAGAGAAGAGGAAGAAGTGAACATGGGACTTGAATGTAGGAGGGAGGAAACGCAGAGGCCGACAAATCGTTCCACAACCAAGCTGCGAAATCAGGAACGAGGCGTAGAAATGAACCGTTCTCATGTGGCAAATGTCAACCGTGTACATATATTGGGCGCTTGTTTGGCGGGTTTCCCGACTATGCACCGGTGCCGAGGGGATCAATGACGCTAGTTCCTTGGAGCATCTTCCATTGAAATACCGGTAAAACAAGGACAAAATTTTGGGAGGCGCGTATGGGTACCGCCGCCCCGGGAACCATTTATTGGATAACCAACACCTCTGCCTCAGGTTCAAGTGGTTCGCTATGTTTAATGACTTACTAGGGGTGCCCGGTTCATGGGGTGAGGTTTGTCCGGGTCTTGGCGGCGGACGCATCTGCCCACCATGATGCCTGGCAGGCCAGATCGGGAGAGAATGGTTGCGGTAGTCCCTTTGACTTCTCCAGCCGTACTCTCTCGGAACATCTCCTTGCACCGCAGTGGGAGGGATGGATTTATTCGTCCGTCATTCCTGGACATACTAACCCCCAGACCCATCCCTGATACCCTTTTCCTTCCGAGAACATCCTCTCCTTCCTTTCTTAAAAAGACCCTCCATACAGCATCCCCAAAGATGACATTGGCCCTGAGGGAAATTGTTTTCCTCAGGGCCTCCTGAAGGAAAAAAAAACATACCAATGCCTGTGCTCTAAAGATTGCAATCCGTTTGTTAAGATAAGAGAATTTATCAAACGGACCGCCCGTTTGATAGATTCTCAGCACAGAGTCGAAGGTTTTTTTCAGGTATTTTGAGGCTCCAGATCAGAGGTGGCTGACAAATTGAACCGTGGGGCGCACTCGCGATTTGCATAGGGTTAGCAGTTGTGTACTATTAAAGTATCTGTGCAGTTTCCAGTTTCTAACAACTTAACTCTGGCTTCGATAGAGCCCCCATACCTGAGCTGGTTATTTAGAGTTACACCAAGCATATCAATGGAAGGCCTGTTCGGAAGATTGCTTCCGTTGAAGGAGACTAGATTTTCATTTCGATTCCTTTTAGACGTTATCAGATCAGATCTGATCTCCCACAAAATCAGTTCCATTTTAAGGGGGCATTCTTGTCTAGAAAAAAAATAACAATATTTTTTTTCATATTTCGGTTGTTTAGATATTCAAAAATATCTCCTTAAAAGAATTTTTCGAAATTCAAATAATTTTAAAAGTTATGTCTATTTTAGTAAAGCAGTTTAGATGGAATCTAAAACTAGAATCTAAAAACACCAAAACGTTATATGCATTTTTCTCGAAACTACTTTTTTCGAGACGGGGTTGACATGATATCTCAAGGTTTACAGAACCAATTTATTTGAAATTTGGTGTGAGCGTGCACCATGCATTACTCTATCGCACTAACTAAAACTATAACAAAATTTCAATATTGCTATTTTAAAAAAAATCGGAAAACTCGAAAAAACTGGCAAAAAAATCTTTTTATTTCAGACAGCCGCCATTTTGCGAAAAAAAAAATTTACTTGTTCTTAGTTCGGACCATAGCAGCATTTGTTTAGATTAAGAAGTAAATGTTTTTTTTCTAATTATTAGGAGGGTTGCGTCAACCAGGCCGCGCTATTTTTTTGAGACCTCCCATTTCAACACCCTGTAAACTTTAGCCCTGTAACCCAGAACCTGAAAAAATACCTACAATTCATTCTAGACTAGAATACCCCCTTAAACTGTTTTATTTCTTGACAATATTCTCCTGGGACTACCATAACAACAAACTACCCTCCTCAGTTACAAGTAATAACTCACGACAGATTGCAGAGTTGTGGCAACCACAATAGTCACAATGGCATCAAACCACACAAAGCTGTTCCGGGGAATCTTCTTTCTGTTCAGGTGTCAAAATAAGGACCTCAGCGGAGACAATGTCAACCGAAATGTCTTTAAATACATCTCGCCGGGGGGCAGGAATGTCAATGTTTGATCAGCAACTTCAAAAGGCGAAACGAATTCAAATATTAGGTACACCCTTTGGTGCATTGAAAGGATCATTTTATTTGGCAATATTTACGACTTCAAACACAGCAAACGCATTTTGTGGCAGCATTTTAATTCAAAATTAAAAGAATATCAGTTTTAACCGCATTCAATGTTTAAAAAACTAACATGTTTCGTAACAGTTTTGGGAGGCGGGTATTGGTACCGCCGCCCCGGGAACCATTTATTGGATAACCAAAACCACTGCTATAGGTCACCCCAAACGGTTCGCTACGTTTGGTGACTTAGCAGGGATGCCCGGTTGCGTATTTCCAATCCCTACCGCGTTAAAATCGCGCTAGGAATTGTAATGCATAAATCACCTTACAAACACTATCTCCTTTCAGTCGCTCCTCTCTGCTAACCCATCTATAATTACGATCGTAACCCTCACAGAAACAGATAGAGCAACGAAGCGCGTAAGGCGACTGAAACGAGGTAATGTTTGTGAGGTGATTTATGCATTACAATCCCTAACGCGTTTCAGTCGATAGCGCGAGTGAAACGCGGTAGCGATTGTAAATACGCTGCCCGGTTTCATGGGGTGAGCTTTGTCCTGGTCTTGGCGGCGGATGCATCTGCCCAGCAACTGCGTGGCAGGCTGGATTGAGAGAAAATGGTTGAGGTAGTCCCTTTGACTTAGCCGTACCTTCTCAGAATATCGCCTTGCACCGTAGTGGGAAGGATTAATCCTGGACACACTGACCCCCAGATTCCTACCCACCCCTCATACCCTTTTCCTTCCCAGAACTTTCTCTCCTTCCATTCTCCATACAGCATCATCAAAGATGACATAGGCCCTGAGGGGAACTATTTTGCTCAGGGCCTCTGTGTGGAGCTAATGTAAAAAAAGCAATGGTTAGCAATGTAAACAATTACAGCCTTATTAAAAAAAAACTTTTCACGGCCAGATAACCTGTGTTATTGCAATAACATAAATAAACCCCGTATACACTAAAACACGTTTTATTACCAATAACGTTTCTTACGTGGTCACGCTGTTAAAATGCATTTAAGATCTGACAACGTTGTATATGATTTTAATTTCCTAGGAAACAATGTTGTTTTAATTCTTCTCCGCTAGGGGCATTATTGGCGCACCTGTGCATATCGGCCCGCGATGACAAAACAGCTCGGTGTGTTTATGCCGGGATATGGAAAATTTTGTTAGTGCCTAAATGTTGTGATTTTACTAAATAATTTCTATCGTAGTGACGAATTTACTCTTCTGTTCATATAATTGATATATTTACCATATTATTTGTGTGGTTTACATCAATTTAATCAAGTTATTGTACAAACGCCGTACTTTCAAAGTTGAACCGTCAGAATATTGTTTTATAGGTTACTTAAAAGATAAAATTTACATTTTAAGATCTTTTTTAAGATATTTTTTTATAATATTAATATCTAATACATGTGTTCTTAAACGTATCAAAGAAATTAACGTCTTTAGAGATGCAAGAAATCTGTTTTAAATGTCGGTAATTTTCTAAGTTATTTTTTTGGCAATTAAAAAAAACTTTGAAATTTTTTATTATTTTTTTATTGTATGCACGACGAAAAAGTGAAGTGATATTTCCTTCCAAATTTATTACATAAAAGGACTGTGTTTTTGAAGTTTTGATTTTTTTTTAATTTCTCTACATTTTGGTCAAAAATGTTTTGGGAGGAAATTTTTTTCATTTTTTTCCGAGTTTGAATCTTAAAATATGGCAGTTTTTGAAAACTAAAGTGTATTTCAAGTAGTTTCGTGTCAAATTCATTATATAAAAATTCCGTGTTTTTTAAATTTTGTTTTTTTATAAATTTCTGTACACTTTCATCACATATGTTTTGGTAAATTTGTTTGAATCTTAATATATGGCAGTTTTTGAAAACTAAAGTGTATTTTAATTACACAAATCTAAAAGGTAATTTTATCTAGTTTTCATAAATAGTATTTGTTTTTACGACACCTTCAAAAATAAGAAATATATAGAACATTCAAAATACTTTGGAAAAATTCCAAACAACGTTCTGTCATCATTAATAAAACAGAGATAAACTAACCTCTCAGGTCGTGTAAACCAAGTGTATTTTTTTCCATGAACAATTTTTTAATTAGTAATGTTTTCACATCCGCGGCCGTTTGTCAATTGAATAAAATTTTCACTGGGTTTTTTAGTAAGGCTGTTAGGGTTTACTTAAAACCCAGTAAACGTTAACGTTAAAAGTTAACAGGGATATATGTTAGTTTTTAAACAATAGACGTGGTTAACACTAATAAATTCTATTTATTTTGAATAAGAATATTTCTAAAAACATTTTTCATTATTATCTGACTAAGCTGACTACTCTACTAATGATATTTCCCCTTTTAAATGAGTTTTTTTTAATCACGTCTTTCTGATCACGGTTTTTAATAAACTAAACTATAATTTTAACCACGCATATAACAAAACACTTGTGATGTCAAAATATTGATGGAAAATATTTAGGCAGAGAGATTGGAAAGCAAATATCCAGCACCCCTGAAGTCCGATCGAATCTCCCCATTCGTAATACGTTCGCGTATAAAAAAATCGAATGCAGTTCACACGCGGTAGAAGTAAAACCTTCACCCACACAATCTCAACCAAAGTGAGCTCACCAATGCGGCCAATGCGCGCTGGTTGAGTGAGCGCGACGTTTCGTAGAGGTGCTGCACGTGGGTAAGGTTTCATTCTATCTCATTCTCTGGCAGGCTAAATCTTATAGATGTATGTATTTGTCTCAAATCTTCAAATCACATCGGTGCTAAAGAAGTTTATAACAACCTAGAAATCTCATTTCTGCGACCGTCTACTATCACATGCAGTCCAGTCTTCTATTCAGCCTGTTACTACATTTCAAAAATTGTTTATTATTTTAAAATAGGTATAAAGTTATTTTTATCTATGAACTTAGAATAAAAAATATAAAAACTAGAAGTGCCTTGCATAAAAATTTTAATGGAAACAAATGTTCCATTTAGCCCAATCACCCAGCGTTCTATCCCACTTACACTCGCCTTAATTCGGAGATCTCCATTCCATTTGAAGTTCGAAAGCACAGTTTTATATGGAATTATAGGCCCATTACGGGCCAATAATTCCGTACATAATGCGATAATACTTTGAAATAATTTTTATAAAGTCATAAATAGATATAACACCTAAATTCCTTATTTTCTACTGCACAAAATGCATAATAATCATATTTACAAAGGATTTAATAGTCTTCCCGAAGAAGTAGAAAAACTAACGCAATTGGAATTATTTAAGAAATTTGGTTATAATTTTTAAAAAATTGAACACTCGGACTTAAGAGTCCGCTACCCGAATTTCTACCGATTTCTTAGATATCTCCCTTAAACACGTAAAGTTTTAAAGCTCTTAAAAAAATATATGTTATTCTTGAAGATAATATCTAGACATTCCCCGAGCCGAAATGCAAATTATATAAAATTCCCTCGATAGAAAAAATCGCAAAGTATGCTCCAAAAATTATTATAAACATGTTTGTTTCGGTTATTTTACAAGTTATATGTATGAAAAAATTCACAGTGTTTCGATAAATGCGCAACCCCCGCGAGATTTTTGTTCTAATTTAAACGAGTCGTGTTTTATTAAACATTTTCACAATTTTCGCATCGATTTTGTCGCTTTAAATACTAGCCCGCTCCTCTAACATTCGTAATTTCATATATCTCCATCTTCTTCTTTTTGAGCCCGGTTGAGGCGCCTTAACATCATGAACAAAAAGCAGAAACTTCATTTCGCATCATATTTATAGTTTCAACGTCACCATAACATAAGTTAACTTTTCACTCCTAAACCAAACTCAATAGCTAATTCTCTTCATTGGCGTAGAAATACTTAAAAAATGTATTTCACTACTTCTTCTTACGCCGTTGTATTATGTATTAGGCTGGGATTAGACTCGTAAGTTTTTTCCTGTAAATCGCTCTTGTAAGCGATTTTATGGCCAAATTACCAATGTAAACGACATCAAAAGTCACTTAACGTAATTTATAGCAAGTTACAGAACTTTTTCTTTCGGAAGTTTTTGGACAGGTCTAATCGAGCCCGCGCGAATTTCCAGCCTTCTTGTAGCTGTAGCTTATAAAATCAGTTTGATAAGCTTACCGCAAGAAATAGTTCCGAAATGCGCCGTGCTCCGTTGCGAAATCTCAAAAATTAAAAGACAATTGTTTTCATATGAGTTTTTTCCTACAAAACTAGTATTTATTTCCACTTATTTAAGTTTTCTGGAAAATGGGCATCCTTCTATTCAATTATCGGTCCAATCCTTTCTAATCTTAATTTTTTTGTTTTTAACATTTACGTATTTGAAATTTTGAATTCGAAGTCGGTTGCTGTCAGCAGATGTCAGGTAGCTGTCATTCGGATAAAACGATACTAATTGCCGCCTTTGACCACCTTTGACGGCATAAAAGCGCGTGGAGAATTGTTTAATTAAAGTCAAAATCTATTTCAACACTTTATCAGGGCCTTTTCGTCTTTATTGACAAAATCGCGTAAATTTGACAATAGCAGGTCGTTGTTGACAGGAAGCCATCTAACCGCAAATAAATTTACAGATGTAAACGGTCGCATGAGCATTTACACTGGTCGAGCTTCCGAACAACTTCCGTGATCATTAATTACCACAAGTCGGATGCATATGTAAACACTCCTGTGAGTGACCTGTCAAAATCTTATGTAATCCGTAAATTTTAATTACGAGTCTAACCCCAGCCTTAGTGTAAAATATTATAATTTAAATAAATAAATACATTTTTACTGATTAGTATGCATGATGCTTGAATTTTGAATACGTTTTAACATCTTATCACCATTTTCGTTATTTGTTTTTGGGGTGTTATGCCGTGTTGCGCTACCTCCTTCTTTAGCCAACGTTTCGGACATCGTTGCAGTGTCCATCATCAGGGCAGATCCGGTAGATGTGTAAAAATCTTAAAACTTATCCATCTTATCACCAGATCGCAAATTGATCTCATACGATTAGTAAGTAGTACATAAATGATTCTTGCATCTCGGATGTTTCGACATCGGATGATTGCATTAGTCAGTCTGGATTGCAAATGCAGTCGCAAGTTGGTAACCGTCTGTAAAACCAATTATGAAGCATTTATTACTTCTTGGGACATGTTGATTTGTCAACATGTGCAATAAAAGGGCTGCCATTACTTCGCTAACACACTAACTGAATTTAACTTCAAATTGTAACACTTAAGTTTTCTAAATATACAGGTGTAACAGAACGTACGCGAACGATTTTAACTAGCTATTCGTGAACATATTTGGAGTTAAAAAAACAGATATCATTTTGCGGTCCGATGATACTTGCTTGCAAAAAAAACATTTTTCTGTCATTTTATTTTTATTAAAATAACGTTTTAAACCAGCGATTCCCAATGGGGGGTGATATCGCCCCTCCAGGAGGCAATTGTAAGATCTAGTGGATGGTCGTGGCCTCGGTGGTAAACAATGGGCGGTGAAAGGCTAGTGAAATTGCGGTCAGAGGAATTTAAAAAAATCTTAATTAATTAAAATAATTCCTAGGTAGACCTTTGCAAGAATCTTGCGTGTGAACCGTTAAATTGGTAATTAGTTAATTAGGAATTATTGATGGATTACTCGTAATATACCTATTTTTGTTAATTTGATAATATTGTTAAAAAAAAACTTTTTTTATATTTATGAAACAACATTTCTGGTTTAAAAATATTCTCAGAATATTAAAATCCCACCCAAATCCATCATTATAAGTGGAAAATGTAGCTTTTGCAATGGTGAGGACAAGACTATGGAAGGATCGAACGACCGGTGGGAACCGGTTGGTCGTGATATAACGAAAAAAAAATTTTGGTGGAACGTTCCTTGGTGGAAAATAATCTCAGTATTACCGAGTCAAAAGTCATGTTTTGTGATCGGATCTGAATACCCAGGTATTTTCCCACTTTCTTCTTCCATATCTCCTTCCTTTCCCCGATTCTTTCAGCCTATAACTGCTCTGGAGCCGTTGGGGATGCCAACGGCTCCAGAGCAGTTGGGACTTCTGTGCGGGAACACATTAGATAATAAAAAAAAATGAGAGTGTAATTCACACGCTGTAGAAGTGAAACTAGAAAGTCGCTAGATGTCGCTTTCTTTTCTTTTGCTTGTTTTTTTAAGTGGTTTGAAGATTGGATATTGATTTCACAAAAGAAATTTTTTTTTTGGATTTCGTAGGATTCGAACCCCCGTTCGATGTCTGTCTCTCTGGTTACTGAGACTTGTCAGGCACCTTACCATCTATGCTCTGGAAGGCACGCGCCGAGGTGCAAATTTACCGCATTACATTAGAACCGAGTATTTGTGTAGAACGCTGAGTTGTAACGCATTTCTGTTTCACCCGAATTTCAAGTCACTAACGGCGCTAAAGAATTTTCTTTTCAAAAATATATAGATTCGTAAAAAATAAAGAAGTTGATAAATGTTCAATAAGTATGTAAATATTATTACAAGCTCATATATTGAAAGCAGACACTACGAACTGTTCTCAGGAGTCAAGATAATTGATGTAAATATTCATACATCGCCAATTTGAGGTGATTGACGTTTTTTTCCACGGTGAATTTGTTCACATTTTCTCACTGACCTATAGCCAGAAAATACAATGCAATAAAAAAAACGTTGCATTAAGTTAAACGTTTTAGAGCGAGTGCTTCTAAATCAATCGATTGAAGAGTAGGAAATTGAAACCATGATGAATTGTAAAGAAAAATTTAATTGCAATCACTACGACTAACTATAATTCTGTTCTGATCCTCTGACTGCGAAAAAATCTGCATTCTATCAGGGTGAAACTCAATCCAACAAGAAAAATATGATGCAGACCAGAGATATCCCTTTCAAACGGTTAATAAAGGGTATAAATATAAAAAGGGCAATGCAATAAATCGTAAGCAAAGCATGAACCCTTCGTGCTCAATGTTCAATGTTCAATAATATACTATGATCTTCGTTCTCCCAACTAGCACGAGACATCACGCGAGGACCAGCTGCGATGAAAAATATCAGATTTTCCCATCAGGATCAGATAAGACAATTGGCAACACAGCCCTCACTCCTACACGAGAAGCTCTCAGAAGATAATGGGGGTATCTGGGCCCATGATCTCTAGAGTCTGTCTTCCAGCATATATCCAGAATTAACTGTCCCTTGTCACGGAGTTGTACATCTTCTGTACAATCCCTCGTACTAGCAGGACGAATAGGAGAAAACTGGCGACGATTCATGATGGAATGCAAGGAATTTGCTGGCTTTATGCTTTACGGAAGAGATGACGGTCTTAATGACATAGAATATAAAATATATTAAATGTGAATAAATGGTACGACGCGGAATTCAAACTTTTATTGTAAAGCTTTATAAGAAAGGAAAGTAATATTTTCCTCGTAAAATTAATTATTGAAAGTAATTATTTGCGGGTTGTCGATGATATGAGGAATAAAGACATAGCCTTAAGCCTTTCGTCCATCACTGACCACAGGCTCTTCGTCCGTCGCAAACGTCGTACGTCAGTGTCGCAAAAAACTTGTCATGCACAGTCCATACACGTCACGTCGTGGCTTCTGGAATCATTGTTGAAACTTATTTTTTTTTTCATGAATGCCTCGCAAGATTCTTAGCTGCTCGCGTCTGGAGCCAGTGAGACTTCCGCACCCCTATTGGGGTATGTTGTGAGGCTGAAGATAGGGAGGAGGGGAAGAGGAAGGTGGGGAAGTACCTGGCTATTCAGATCTGGTCACCAAACACGGCTAAAGCCATTTCAAGCAAATTTTCAATTCTGAATGGTGGTCTTACACCAGGGCGATACTGAGCGTGTCTTCCACCCTGGAACGTGCCGAAAATCTTTATACGTAGTATAAAGCAAAGTCGCTCCCGCTGTTAATACGCTTAAACCTTTTAAACTACGCAACGGATTTTCATGCGGTTTTCACCAATAGATAGAGTGATTCATGAGGAAGGTTTAGTTTATAATTTGTCAAGTTTTTGTTTTGAAATATATAATATATAAAGGGAGCGGGCTGGCAAGCGGGCAGCGGGCAGCGGGCAGCGGGCACGGACGGCGGGCTGGCAAGCGGGAGGTGTGGATTTGATATGTATACAAATTAACAGATGGCGTTGGTTATAAAGGTTAGGTAATGGTGTTGCAAGATGGCGTTGGGTTTCGTTAGCCACAGCAACGTGTGGCCGGGTCTGCTAGCATACTATATATATTATTTTTAATGAATTAATTGTGAAATAACACAAATTAATCAAATAAAATTTATTTGCCCACGCCGGGATTCCATCCCGCGACCTTCGGATTGCGAGTTAAGAGCCTTACCCACCACGCCGGTCGTCAAAAAAAAATGCCATAAGATCAAACAGTAGCTGTAGGCTGTAGCTTCTGTCATTTTTGTGACGTCGTCGCCAACGTGTTTACAAAATGTTGACAACTTATGCTTGTGTTCAAATCATATATGGCGGTAGTCGTCAAGATACTTGAATCGTCGACTATAATATATATCTTTATTGAACTAAATTTGCAAGATTTTTAACGAAAAACGTACATTATAAGTTCCATAGGAACAAAAAGTTAACAACAGGAAACAAACAGTATTTTACAATTTATATACAACGTGTCCGGAAACTCGTAGTACAAGCGGGAAACTGGAGAATCTACATCACGTAGAGAACCCAAAAAACTTGTTTTTTTCGATCTGAGCATTTCGATTTTAATTTTTTTTTCTATTTTTCCATTTTTTCGGCAACTAAAGGGTTAAAAAAATTTGAGCCCGGTTTAACCTTCGATGCATTTTATAAGACATTACACAGCTGAAATCAACCCCCTTGTGAAAATTTTTTTCAAATTTAACCAAAAAATTCCAACTTCGGACCCGATTTACTCGAAAACGAAAGCTCAAATCAAAAAAGTTATATCACAAATCGACTCCGAATGTGATGTAGATTTACCAGTTTCTCGCTTGTACTACGAGTTTCCGGACACTGGGTATAAACAGGTTCTTGAAGAATAGAAATTTATAATAAATTATTAAAGTTGTATACCAAAGTAGTTATTAGGAGTCATATTAGATTCCAAACTAAACTTCAATAGACATGCCGAATATACCCACAAGAAAATTGGCAAAAAGATATCTTTTTTGGGAAGAATTCGGCCTAAAATTTCCAGAAAAACCGCCATCACCATTTACAATTCAATTATTGCTCCACACTTCAACTACTGCTCAAGTATCCTTTTCCTTTGTAATGAAAGAGAACAGAATAAATTTCAAATTCTCCAAAACAGAGCAATGCGAATAATACTCCGAAGAAATAGATTTTCAAAAATAATTAAAATGTTAAAGGAACTTAATTGGTTAACAGTGAAACAAATACTGACCTTGAACACGTTGATATTTATTCACAAAATATTAAACAACATGTTACCAAAATACTTCACAAATAAAATCGTATACAATAAGGACATTCACAGACATTACACAAGGACTTGCAAGGAAATAAGATTAAACAAAAAGGACAAAACGAATACGCAAAACAGTCTGCTGTACAAAGGAATTAAGTTATATAACACACTACCAGAAACTCTTAAGTCCTCACCAATTGAAAAGTTCAAGATGGATTGTAGGAGCTACATAAAACAAAAACAAAAAATTTTGTGATTTCAAAAAATTTTGTGAATTTAAAATATTATAATTAAAAAAAAAAAACTGCAATATGAAATATTATAATCAATTAGAAATTTGTAAACTTAAATGTACAAATTACTAAAATATAATTCAAATAAAAAAATAAAAAAAGGCCCTGAGAGACGATTATTGCTTACCCATCTGCTAGCCTGGTTAATCAACCAGTGGCGCCCCTTTAAAAATAAAGCTGGCAGATGTTATTTCCCTTTAACAATATACCTTTTAACATTTTATTATACCTGTGATACGATATTTATGTGTTAACTTCCTTATGTACTAAGATCACGATGTATTCGCGTAACAATATGACCCACTCCGGGATTCTTAGTAATAATTTATTATTTGTGTTAGTAGAGGATTGCCAATTGATTTTCTCTACTTTGTCCTTTCTAAATTATTAGCTAACTGAGTATATTTATAACAATTAGCTAAATTTACATTATTTTTGTTTAAACCGTTTTTTTCATCTTCCTCCTGCCAAATTTATGGCATGTTATATTATATACATATATTTATTATTTACAACTTAATCCTTAAAAACAAAACAAAAAAAAACTTTATTTTATTTTACTTTAAATCAGATCTCAAAACTATGGTCACCCTAAAAGTCTACATTAATGTACTACCTAGCGCCATCAATTTAGTAGGTACCCATAATCTCAATCTGTAAGAAATACAACAATATTGTTCTTTCAAAATCTGTATAATTTTGTGTTATTTTGTTAACTTGTATAATTATTGTTAACCTCAACACAGGCTTGTCCTAGTGAGGTAACAAATTGTATTGTAAACATTTTTACCTGCAGTGTAAAGAAACAATAAATAAATAAATAATTATAAATTTAGGTTTCTCGTAACCTACCTCACTAGACTAGCCTGTGTTGAGGCAGTAATTTGAAATCAATTTTTAATACTTATGAACATACCTACACTTGTATTAAAATATAATGTGGACATTAAGGTGGACCAAAAATGTTTTTTTATTTTTTATTTTTTTTTTTTTTTTTTATTTATTTAGGAGAAAATACAGATTCAGATATTAATTGGCAAGAATATACAAAACATCAACTAGAGAATTCACCTGCATCCAAACTATTTCTCACGAATTGACTTAAACAGCAGTTAAAAACATATACAAATATTTTGTCTTATAAATAGGGGAAAAAATATATAAGTACATAAGAATATTATTTTACAAATAGAGATATGAAATAAATGCGCAATATCCTTATAAGAATTTACAAATTATTTTTGAAACAAAAAAATATAAATATAGATAAACAATGTTATACAGAAATTTAAAAAAAATATATATATATAAACGAATGTATGTCTAAGTTGTTTACTTTGATTTTTGTAGGAAAACAGCCTTCATTTTTCTACTAAAAGTACTGCGTGTATCAAAAAATAAGTCAGAATCCTTGAGCTTTTGATTCTGATTAAGTGATTCGCACATTCTTCTGATTGGGTCCCTGACACCAACATTTGTACGCGTCCGGCTAATGTGGAATAAGTCGTTAAGCCTTGTTACTCTGGGTGGTACTTTAAAGTTTATTAATTTCAGTAAGTCGGGACAGTCAATAACATTGTTACAGATTTTATATAGAGTCATGAGATCAAGGTACGTTCGTCGGTTAGATAGCGTGGAGACGTTATAACTCGAAAGCATATTTATGTACCCGCGTTTAGGTGCGCTCATTCTGTAATTGAGGCACTGCAGAAATTTCTTTTGAATACTTTGTAACATTTGCTGCTAGCGTCGTGAGCGATTCGCAAATTTCGCATGATTTGGTTGGCAGCATTGCACTCCGAAGGGGCGGCAGATGTTTCGAGATGCTTCGGGAAAAGTTCGGGCGCTTCAGTTGACGGCAGTACCACAGATCGAGCAGGTGTTTTTGTGTGACGGGCTGTTATATTGCTGGACTCAAGACATTTTGGATCACGAGAAGTGAGATTTAAATTACTCATATTATTAACAGTTCGAGATTGTGCTTTATAGATTATTTTTAGGGATTACTGATTCATAAATATGTTACGTTTTACGTCACAGGCGCCCATCAGTAATTTTCTTATGTCGTTACAATATAATTTCTTTCTTATTGACACGTGTCGAGAAACTTTAAACATTTACAGCTGGGTACGATACATCGTAACCAGTCACCCCTGATGATTATTTCCGTTGTTTAACTTAGAGTCTCATAGCTAATCATTATAATATGTTCCAAGGGCAGGGTTTGATTTTTTATAATAAATTATACATTGTTCCCAAACCTACTTATTATTGCTACCTAACCTCATGGCTTGCTTGCTGGCTTTGTATGTGATTATTTATTCTATTCATGGATGGATGACCAGGTTTGGAGGGTATGAATTACAAGTAAGTATTAAACGTTACATTGGCGCGCTTCGGCTGAACCTGTCTATGTTTTTTCTTTCTCGCACGTGTTCGCGGTAGTGTTGTTCACGATTATCATATGGTTTTTACATCTCGATCTGTTATTAATTTGATTCTCACTTTTCCTTGGGTTTATAACAGCCCGTCCCACGACTAACTTGCCGATCTGATATTTTTAATACATAGTTTCACACAGTTTTTTTGCCTTGGTTTCCGTCAACTCATCGGCGTTATTACGCTTTTAACTCATTTTTGCTGCTCAGTTCGCTGGCAGCATACATTATTTATTATTTTCTTAGAATTGGTGATTGCATGTGCATTGTCATTTTTCATGTCGTGTTGTTGCATGTATTCTAATAATTTTCTTTCTACCCTACAATCGAGAAATAGGTTATGGATGAAGGAGTAGGTACAAGAAGTAGAACAGCGGCAAAATTCATCATGGCGAAACAGGATGATACACCGGCGGGGTCCGGTTCAGCTTTGTCAATTCCGTCACTTCCGTCGTTTCCGGTACACAAGTGGAACCTCACCTTTGATGGCTCTGCGGATGTCAGAAATTTCTTAGAACGGGTAGAAGAACTTGCTGTCGCTAGAAACGTAAGTTATGCTTCTCTTTTTTCTTCTGCAGTCGAATTGTTTTCAGGGCAGGCGCTACTATGGTTCAGAGTAAACCGCTCCGCTTTCTCATCTTGGGCGGACATTGTGGTTGCGTTAAAAAACGAATTTGAGCTTTTAGACCATGAAAAGAGGTTATTGGCACAAATAAGATTGACGTTTCAAGGTCAGAAAGAGAATTTTAGTTCTTTTATCACTCGTGTTCAATTGCTGAATAATCGTTTGTCCACTAGGTTGCCGGATGATGAGATCCTAGACATTTTGCGGAGTAATATGTTGCCAAGATATATTCAGAAACTTTCTCTTTCGGAGATCCCTGATTTGTTAACCTTAAAAAAATTAGGTAGGATGATTGAGTTGGCCGACAGCCGTTCAAACGACAGATCAAACACTAGTAATTCTCATCCTATTAATTATTCTAGTAACAAAGTTAATCAGAGGAATCACAGTAAATCTAATTTTTCTAGAAATAACTTTTCTGGTAATAGAGGCAATGAGAGGTATTCGAATGATTTACATTTGTCTAGGAACAACCATGCTGGCAATAGTAATAATAACAGAGATTGCAACAATTTGAATTTTTCTAGAAACAATTATTCTAACAATAGAGATGGTTATGTAAATTCTGCCGATCCTAATTTCAACTTCAGGAATAACCGTCGTGATTTTTCGAATGTTTTGCATAACCCGTCAAATGTGAATTCTAGGGAGGTGCACTGCTTTCGCTGCGGGCGTCCGGGGGTCAAGGCTCCTCTCTGCGGCTGCCGTCCTCAAAAAAACTGATGGCCCGTGAGGTCCTGTCGGTGGGCGCTATGACGTCTGCGTTTGCCGAGATTACTTCACGGGAATGGGTTTTGTGGCTGGATACCGTAAGAGATTTTTATAAGAATTTAAGGACTTCGAAGGAGGTGCGAGCGGCCAACAGGGACGGCCGTCCTTACATCTCTTTCCAAGTTTTGAGCACAGGCTACTCTGGTCTTCTAGACTCTGGGTCGCACGTTTCGATTTTAGGAAATAACTTTCATCGTAAATTTTTAGATTTAGGTTTCAATTTGTCAAAATTGGATTCTGATTTCGCTCTAGTATCGGCGACTGGTCATTCGGTTACCTGTTCTTACAAAATAGCTCTCCCGGTGCGTTTTGAAAATGTTGTTAGAACGTTCAATTTTGTTATTATGCCAGACATTAAATCTGACATTATTCTGGGTTGTGACTTTTGGAAAGTTTTCAACATCTGTCCTAAGATCTCAAAATTAATGTCTTGTAATGATTCTGTTAGTAGTGTTCGAGCATCGAATAGTATTGGGCTGGATAGTGAGAAAAATTTATCTCAATCCCAACGCTCCGTCTTGAACGTTGTAGTTCAGGAGTACATGGATTACTCAGGAGATCGGTTAGGCAGGACAGGGTTAGAACATCATGTCATAGACACGGGTGATGTGCCTCCTATCAAACAAAGGGTTTATCCCATTTCTCCGCACTTACTTCCGGAAGTACATAGGGAGCTTGACAGACTCCTAGAGTTAGGTGTGGTAGAACCGAGCAACAGCTCGTGGAATAATCCCATTGTTCTGGTACCTAAGAAAAATGGCACATTCAGGCTATGCCTCGACAGCAGACGCTTAAACGCCGTCTCGAAACGCGACGCCTACAATTTACCGTTAATCTCAGACATTCTCAATAGCTTGGGTGGTGCTCGTTTTCTATCAACTTTGGACTTAAATGATGCCTTTTTCCAAATTCCGCTAGACGAAAAGTCTAAAGAGAAAACCGCGTTCACGATACCCAAGCGAGGGTTGTTTCATTTCGTCACAATGCCGTTCGGTTTACATGGTGCTAGCTCCCGGATGATGCGGTTGATGGATAAAGTGTTAGGGCCTGAATTTGATGGCAAAGTCTTTTGTTACTTAGATGACATCATCATTATTAGTTCATCTTTCGAAGAACATATTTATCTTTTGAGGAAGGTTAAACAGAGACTACAGGCCGCTGGTCTTACGATTAATGTGCAGAAATCCGTTTTCTGCAGGGACTCACTCAAATACCTAGGTTTTGTCATTGATGATAAAGGTCTCCGCACAGATCCGGATAAAGTCAGGGCAATTGTTGATTTTCCGACCCCTTCGTCACAAAAGAGCTTACGTAGATTCATTGGGGTACTCTCGTGGTATAAGAGATTCATTTTCAATTTTTCTAGCATTGCTTCACCTTTGTATAATTTAACAAAGAAAGAATTCGCGGGTAAGAAATTTGTGTGGAATGATCAAGCGCAATTAGCATTCTCAAAACTTAAAAACATTCTTGTATCCGCTCCGGTTCTCGCATGTCCTGATTTCAAGAAACCATTCACGATTAGCGTAGATGCTTCAAATGTAGGGCTCGGAGCATGTCTTTCACAAATGGATGATAAGGGGTTAGAACACCCTATTTCTTTCATTTCAAGAACACTTTCTGCTCAAGAGAGGAACCACTCTACCACAGAAAGAGAGTTAAATGCTATGATTTTCGCGTTGGAAAAATTCAGGGGTTATATTGAGGGTTCGCCTATTCCGGTAAAGATTATAACAGACCACTACAGCCTGAAGTGGTTGACCAGCTTAAAATCGCCTTCAGGACGGCTCGCGCGCTGGGCAGTCAGGTTACAACAGTTCAATTTTGAAATTATTCATAGAAACGGTAAGGACAATGTAATTCCTGACGCGTTATCACGGGATCCTTTACAGGTTAATACGATCAGTCAAAATTTTTCTACATCGGACCAATGGTACGTCAAATTAAAGGAGAAAATTTTGGCAAATCCTGAGAAGTATCCGGCGTGGAGAATTACTAACGATAGGCTCTATAAACATATCCAGAGTATGGAGGCTTTACATAGGTCCTACGACTGGAAAGAGGTAGTTCCGAAGGAACTCAGGAATAGTTTAATTGTACAGCACCATGTTCCTCCTACTTGCGCCCACTTTGGGATTTTAAAAACCCTGAACAGAATTAGACACAAATATTATTGGCCTAAAATGTCTGCTGATGTAAAAGCTTTCATCGGTAAATGTCAGATATGCTTAGGTTACAAGAGTACTAATTTGTTACCGCCAGGTTTGATGGGAAATCCCAAATTGGTTCAGCGCCCTTGGCAAATGATTGCAACTGATTTACTGGGGCCTTATCCGAGTTCATACAAGAAAGGTTATACTTATCTCTTGGTAGTTTCTGATTTCTTTTCTAAGTACACGAGGCTGTTCCCGCTGAGGAAGGCTACTGGGTTGAATATTGCTTCCATTTTAGAGAATGAAATTTTCCTGAAGTTTGGAGTTCCGGACACCATTGTGTTGGACAATGGTCCTCAATACATTTCACGTGATATGAAAGCTTTAGCCAATAAGTTTCATATTCGTCACCTGTTTTATAACTGCAGATATCATCCTCAGAACAATCCTGTGGAACGTGTTAACAAGGTTTTGGTAGCAGCGCTTGGTTCGTATGTTGGATCTGACCACAGAACCTGGGCGAATCATCTTCCAGAAATTGAGTTAGCCATTAACACGGCAGTCCATGAAGTCACAGGTTACACTCCGTTTTTTCTCAACTTTGGCAGAGAGATCATCATTTCAGGAAAAGATTATTTAGGCACTGATTTCAATGCTGAAGAAATTACGTTTGCTAAGCGTGACTCTTGGGCGTCAGGTTTAGAAGAATTGAATGACATTTTTTCACAGGTACGGACATCGTTAAGGCAGTCATACGAACGGAACAAGCTGAACTACAACTTGCGTCGTAGAGATATTCAATTTAGGGTTGGGGAAACCGTATGGAGGCGTTCATTCGTATTATCAGATGCAAGTAAACACTTTTCAGCAAAATTGGCACCTAAATTCATTAGGAGCAAGATTATTGGGAAAATTTCTCCAGTAGCATATCAGTTAGCTGACATGAATGGCAAAAAACTGGGTATTTATCATTTAAAAGACATTATTAAATCTGAAACTCCAGTTGATCATTAGGGTTATTTCAATAGGGGTTGGGTTCTCTTATCTCCGTTGAGAGATTTTCTTTGTCATTTTATTTGTATGTTATATGTGTTCTATGTATTTGCATGCATGTCCAGCAATTGCATGTGGATCATTCAGCGTGGTGACGTGACTTATCCTTACGTCCTCACGTTGATTGCATTGTCCTTGTGAGTGTTTGTGGTTTCAGATATTACACTTATGTCTTGTTCTTTGCAAGTGTAATTGAGTATACTTAAAGTTATATGAAGTTCAACGTGTGAAGGTGACTGATCATCATTTTCATACATTGAATTTACTTGTTATTTCGGTTTGTTTCCCTGTAGCAAAACCGTTTATACATAGTTTTCAAAACCTTTTATATTAATTTTTTATTGAACTATTTTCTGTGTATTGTGCGGATTTATAGAGGTGTTTAGCGTAGTATCATTATTGCTATTAGTGTGTAGAAACCTAGAATACCTTATTGTTTCACTTACATTATGTTGGTGTCTTTTGGAATAATTTCCATGGGAAAAAAAATATATATATTTATATGAAAAAGGCTATAGCTTCAGAAGCTCAAAATTATCTATTTTTCATATCGTTTTAGGAAACGTATGGCATGGGCATTGTTCCAATTTGTTTACTCTGGTTATGGTGATGGTTGTTTTTCACACGCAATAGTGAACATATTCCTTAAGGTTCTATTCTATGATACTTAAGTTATTAGTTTATGATATACATAACATCGGTACATATATTTGATGAGTAAGCATAATATAAATACATTTATTAAGTTAATTCCGCTGTGGATTTTTGTTTTAAGATTATTATAAAGGGTTTTGTAATTGTTTTGTTTTACAATATTGGTTAAACAATTTTTAATTCCATGGTCAATTTCTGGATGCATTTTATCCTCTATTTATACTAAAGATTTTGAACTTAGTTTGTTTACTACAATTTTATTTCCATATTCAACTGGTTGTTGAAGTTCGCTTAGAGCTCGAGCGAATTTGGACACCCTGTCAAATGTGAGAAAATTAATTCTGAGTTAAATATTTATTACAATAAATTATTGTCATATATTTAATTGCTGATTACAATTATGCTATCTAATACTAGGGGAATTATTCATGTTCAAGTTCAATTATTCATCCAATTTTATTGGGATCTTCTATTTGGGTAACTTTTTTCGACAGAGGTCTTCATTCTGTGAGTGGGGTCATTACTTGCTTGAAGTTTAATGGTTTGATTCTCGGCTATTTATTTTTTTGATCAACAGGTGTCAGGGGTGTTTTTTTTTTTTCAAACTAGGATTTAAAATAAATGTTTGTGTTTGGACTTCAGTATTTTTATGTAATATCTTCCTCATTCAATTGAACTTTAGAATGTTAATTAGGTATTCAGTCTTGCAGGTCATCTATGAGAGTTATTTACTTCCTTTTCAAATAATTTTTTTGAAACATTTCATTTAGTAGGTAAAGCACATTTCATTCTTTACTTAACTTAGCTTTTTTCATGCAAATTTTACTCAGTAACATTATGTAAGCTTTAGTGGAGCGGTTAGTTAGAAATCTCACTTCTGAATACTCTTCAGCGTCGCATTGTCAACCCTCATCAGCACGGGGAAATTTCTTCAATGTATGCAGAACCTCACTCAAGGTTCTTCTTCAGCTTACACAAGATGCAGTCTTGATCATAATACATCTTCATTCTTTTGGACGGCAGAGCTAGCAGCGCGGGAAAAAATTTCATCACCTACACAGAACCTCACTTAATGACTTTCGTCTGCTCCAATTTGAGATGTTTCATCGCTACCTTGGGCCATCTTGGGTCATCAGTTTTGGAAGAAAGAAATATCAGAAGACGCTGAATTTGAGATTTCGGACCAAATGTTTCATCGCTACCTTGGGCCATCTTGGGTCATCAGTTTTGGAAGAAAGTAATATCAGAAGACGCTGAATTTGAGATTTCGGACCAAATGTTTCATCGCTACCTTGGGCCATCTTGGGTCAACAGTTTTGGAAGAAATTAATAGCAAAAGAAGCTGAATTTGAGATTCCAGACCAGATATTTCATCTCTACCTTGGGCCATCTTGGGTCATCAGTTATTGAATGCATCATAATTGGAGAGAAGCTGCATAGATTGATGCGTCTTTCTGTTCATCGCATTATGTCATGGCTTCAGTATTGCAGTACGGTGGTCACCGCTTCTTCCATGAGGTACATTATATGGATTGGGAGTACTTCTATCACCAGGATCCTTCCGGCTGACAATCCTTATATTTTGGCATCTTCCATGACTAACATTTACGACCAAGGCTCACATAGTATGCAGTTCTCTTCAGGAAGTGACACATGGACCACTTGATTTCCAGGAGGAAATATTTTCTTCTTGGTGGAGGGGTAATGTAACATTTGCTGCTAGCGTCGTGAGCGATTCGCAAATTTCGCATGATTTGGTTGGCAGCATTGCACTCCGAAGGGGCGGCAGATGTTTCGAGATGCTTCGGGAAAAGTTCGGGCGCTTCAGTTGACGGCAGTACCACAGATCGAGCAGGTGTTTTTGTGTGACGGGCTGTTATATTGCTGGACTCAAGACATTTTGGATCACGAGAAGTGAGATTTAAATTACTCATATTATTAACAGTTCGAGATTGTGCTTTATAGATTATTTTTAGGGATTACTGATTCATAAATATGTTACGTTTTACGTCACAGGCGCCCATCAGTAATTTTCTTATGTCGTTACAATATAATTTCTTTCTTATTGACACGTGTCGAGAAACTTTAAACATTTACAGCTGGGTACGATACATCGTAACCAGTCACCCCTGATGATTATTTCCGTTGTTTAACTTAGAGTCTCATAGCTAATCATTATAATATGTTCCAAGGGCAGGGTTTGATTTTTTATAATAAATTATACATTGTTCCCAAACCTACTTATTATTGCTACCTAACCTCATGGCTTGCTTGCTGGCTTTGTATGTGATTATTTATTCTATTCATGGATGGATGACCAGGTTTGGAGGGTATGAATTACAAGTAAGTATTAAACATCACAACTTTCAATGTTTTCTTTATAGATACCGTAAAGTGGATTCCATATGGAGGTGCAGTATTCAAGTTGAGAACGGACCAGCGTGTAGTAAAGAAGAAGATATGTTTCAGGTTTTCGAAATTCACGGCTGTTTCTGATGACAAATCCTAGCATGCAGTAAGCTTTATTCACAATATTATCAATATGCGCATCGAAATGGAGTTTGGAATCAAAAAGTACGCCTAGATCTCTTATACAGTAAACGCGCTCGAGTAAATAGTTACCAATACAATAATTCTGTATGATGGCGTTATGATTTTTAGTAAAACTTATTTGTTTACATTTGTTGTAACTAAGGTAAATTTTGTTTTCATTGCAAAATGCTTCGAACCTTACTAAGTCGCTTTGGATTAGCAGACAATCGTTTAAATTCCTAACAATGGCAAATATTTTTATGTCATCGGCGTACAAAAGAAATAAACAATGCAAGAAACATTTAGTAACAGTGTTAATAAAGAGTATAAACAACAGCGGACCCAGGATTGACCCCTGTGGCACGCCAGAGGTAACTGGCTCCCATGTAGAAGTGTGTCCTCGCAACGATACGGCTTGTTGTCTTTTTGTTAAATATGAGACAAACCAACGTAGTAAATTTCCTCTAATTCCGTTGTACATAATTTTTTTAATAAGAATAAGGTGGTCAACCTTGTCAAAAGCTTTTTTAAAATCGCAGTATATTGCATCTACCTGGTGGCCTCGATCCATGCTGTTGAACAAGAAGTTTGAGTAAAGAAGTAAATTACTCATGGTAGATTTGCCTTTTACAAACCCATGTTGTTGTTCCGTAATTATGGAGGCAAGCTGGGGATATATATTGTCATGGACAAGTCTTTCCAAGAGTTTAGGGATCGCCGAGAGAATGGATATTGGCCTATAGTTTTCTACTTTTTGCCGTGAGTCGCCCTTGTGGACCGGTATAATATAGGCCAACTTCCACCTATCAGGGAAAACCCCGTCACTCAGGCATTTGTAAAATATTATAGTAAGTGGAACATATAGTGACGAAGCAGCAGATCTGAGGAAAAATGCCGGTATTCCGTCATGACCTGCACCCTTGTTTATATCTAGCGACATTAAACTCGAGAGCACTTCTTGTTCCGTTAATTCAATGGTGTGAATGTGCGCAAGTTCAGAGTCGCAAACGGCTTCAAGTTGGTCGATGTTAATCATGTGGTTGACAGAGGAGGGTTCGAATGTTGATTTAAAGAATTCAGAGAACATATTACAAATTTCCTGGGCATCGTTAGATTTGCGACCTTCGAAGGACATAGTAGCAGGGTATCCATCAGACGGTTTTAATGAGGATATGTATGACCAAAAACTTTTAATATTATTTTGCAATGAACTTTCGATGTTGTCGAAAAATAACTTTCGAGAATCACTAGCCAGTCTTTTGTATGTAGCACGTAAGAAGGAAAATTCACGATAGTCAGAAAGACCTTTATATGTCTTCCATTTGTGCCAGACTTTATCTTTTTTCCGTGATAACCTAATAAGTTCGGGAGTAAACCATATGGGAAATTTGTCATTTCGTCGTGCCAATAATGGAATGGACTTATCAATTATATTATTTATTTTTAAATAGAATCGATCTACTGCTTCTTCGGCTGATAAACTTGCGGTTTCAGATAACCAATCAATACAATTAATGTCATTATTAATCTGAGTATAATCAGCTTTCCTGAAATTGCGCCTACGCTCTTTTTTGTTTTTGATTTTTGGTTGAGTTTCGGATGATATATCAAATTCAAGGGCTGGGTGGTGTCTGTCTTCTGAGAGCAGAGGGTCATTGCTGCGTGTAACATTTGTTTCGCGACTGTAGAATATGAGGTCTAAGTATTTTTCATTATGGTTAGGTATGCAATTATATTGGAGCAAGTTCATCAATGACATTGTTTGCAGCAAAGTTTGCGATGCAGCCGTGTTTGAAGAGGCGAGACCTTGACTGCAGCCTTCGGAAAAAGACCAAGTAAGAGTAGGTTGATTCATATCTCCAAGTACACAAAACATATTATTTGGTTCAGATGAAAATACAGATTCTAGGTTTTTGGAGAAAATATCATAAAACGTTGGTGGCGAGACAGGAGGTATGTATACTGCACATATGATGAGATTGGAAGACCTTACCGGAATAGATACGAAGATTTGTTCGATTTGGCTGGTTTCCCATCATTGTGTGTGAGTCAGGAGAGGGCGAAACTGGGATAGCTGCGAACTTCTTAGTTTTATCCGTGTTGCTGCGGGTAGATGCCATTTCGTCAGCTTATATCTATAATCCGAGTAATGCACTTTCACTGCCTTGCTACTAAAGTAGCTTTAGACTTTTGAACTATGATTTGACTTTTGCTGCAGAGTGTAAACTAAGAAAAAATAGCACTTGCACTCGCTTATTTTCAACCAGAAAATGACGAAAGGTGGAGGGATTCTGTCCCTGTACAAACAGCAACTTATTTGAAAAGTTAATAGTTTTTAAAACTTATTATTTTGTTATTTTTTCGGGAGCAAATGTAGCAGACAGCTGTCACTTTGAAGTATTATTGTTGTATATGTTAATATATTAATTTTCATTTGGCCACCCCGTGAATTTGTTACACTTATTCATAGAAATAACATAGTAAAATTTCAGCGAGATAGCTCAAGTAGAAGGGGGTGCTCAATCGAGTGTTGTTTTTGAATTTTTTCTGTAAAATGCTTAATTTTTACTTTTTGCTACAGGCCAGTTTCGTGTATTGAACTATTAAACAAATATTAAAATAAACTACTGAAGAGTTTTATAGACAAATTTGAACAGTATTTGATACTTATTTAGTAGACTGTGAAGTGAATCAGTGTAGTAAAATGTGTTCATCTACTCGAAAAAAATAAGAAAAATTTTCTACTTGGGGTTCGAGATATTGAGCCATTGATGAGGATTAACCAACATCCTAATCTTCGGCAAGTTTTACTCCGTTATCACTACATATTAAATGATTCCAAAAATGTGAACAATTCCGTGCTTGTACTTATTCAAGAACTTATAAAAGTATGGAGTAAATCTAGTATTCCGACCAGACAACAAAATCACTGCATTGAAAAACTGATTAAGTTTCTTAAGAACTGGCTGCTATTGAATAAAAATAGAGGAAGAAATTCTGAAGCACAAATAAAAGGAGAGTATTTGTTTAAAAAAGAACTAGACAAACTTTTTGATATTGCCCATGCAAGTGCTTTGAATTTGATAAAAATTGCGGAGACAGAGCGTTTCTCATCGATCAAAGATGAGAACGTAAGATGATTATGACCTCAATCGATAAAAAACTAGAAAAGGTCAAAGAAAGTTCTCTAAAACGGAAACAAAGATCTGAAGAATTGAAAGAAATGGCTGCTGAAAGTAATACTTCATCTTCGGTGGTGTCGAGACAAGAGTTAGAACTCGAGTGCAGCTTCAGTAGCACTTCTAGTAATGCTAGCATATTCGAGGATAAGTCCAAAGATGAGTTTGTAGTGCGTTGAGCTGTCTACAAGTGACATATTTATACAATACGTTATCAGTGCGCTTGATCGTAATAAGATTTAAACTAATCAAGAGAGAAGAAAAACAAATTGTTCGATTTGTTAGTTATCACCTACACCAAAGTTTGAATCGAAGCGTCTTTGGCAGCAGATGCACCAGTAAATGACTTAATACTTTGGAATAGCTTAAAATTATACGAAGCCATTGATTCCGAAATCAGTATAGCAGCTAGGGGTGTCTTAGAGCGTCACTTATGGTATTTATCAGATGAACTAGTCTCATTTACCTTGTTTTCTGAGAAGCTGTCTGATGCTGAGAAACAGGCCATTTTTCAAAAAATAAATTCTGATGGCAGTAATCGTTCAGTACGAGGTGATTCTGCTAAGCTTGCCTCAGAGGTTAGATTAGAAGCTTTTGCAACACAAAGAACGTTGGAAACGCTCTTCGTTCTTGATATCAAGGACTCTTTCTTGTAATTACCTCCTAAGACTTGGAATAACAATGTTGATTACCTTCAAGGCAAAAGCTGAGTCAAAAATTTGCGTGTTGTTAATGATACAGCGGAGAGAGGTGTTAAACTATTTGAAGATTACAACACGATACTCACTAAGAATGAGGAAGAAAAGCAATTTTTACTTCACATCGTTGAACAAAACAGAAAAATCGTTTCTACTGAAACATTCAAAATGGAGTTAAAAAACATAGTTTTGAAAGATTGCGACTAATGTTATGTTAATTATTGCTTTGTTACCAAATTTTGTTCAAATTTAAATACGTTTTTATACTTATTTGACAAAAATACTTGTAATATTAATAAACCTTAAATTAAGTGTTTTACTTAAAATCCAGAACTTTTGTCAGAAACTTCTAATTCGATGAGCACCCCCTTGTATATAAGATAGGGGGCTGAAATTTTTTACACATAATAGGAATGATAGGTGTAACAAATAAAATGGGTGGCTACATCTATATTTGAAAAAAATAAATTTACTATACAGGCCTGGACCACCTTAGTGGACATTTTCAATTGCAAACTTACTGAATATAAAAGGTCCATAAAAGAGTGTTTCTCTAATGGTTCTTGAATAATGTTATGTTTTTATTGTTTATATTTCTGTTATGATTTGATTTATATGTACAACCTCTCTCCATGGCTACCAATGTTTTGATAGATTTTTTGTTTTGTAATTTTTTCATTTTATATTTAAAAAAATGTTTTGATATATACATTGACATATACATATTATTTGTTTTATATAATTTTAGATTCATATTCCTTTTTATAAAATTAATTTACTTATTCTTATTATGCTGTCTCAGTAGAAGTAAAGTCACAAGGAGGAAATCCGTAATTGGTTTTATTTTGGCTATTTAATATTATGTACAAACTGAAATAAATATAAACTGTCGATTTCCCGAAAATTAATAAATAAATAAATAATTACACAATAGATTGGTTGCATTAATAATAATAATCAATATAAGTTTATATATTATAAAAGAAAGTCCAAAAAACGTGCGGGTCGCAAAACTCAGAAACGAGTCCCAGTACGATCAAGGGAGTTATATGGAGTGGTAGATCTCTATCCCTCCCCCCCTAGGATGACGGTTCCCGTTTTTTACCAAAAGGGCGTGCTTTTGAAGATATAAGGGCTGGAAGTTTCGTCCTCTTGAAATTTCTGGAACAGTCTTCCGGAAAGTTCTAGAAGGTTCCATAGAGCTCTAGATAGTTCTGGAAGGAGTGGCGGAGCATGTCGTGGAATGTTCGGGAATAGGGAATCGTGAATGTTGTCCTGAGCGAAGCCGGGTAACACAGCTAGTTTCGAATAATAAAAACCAATACACTGGTTTCATTAATAATTTCAAATTTGGGTGAGTGTACCGGTAAAGGCCCTATTATTATATTTGATCCAATTTTTTTATGTTATTTGAAAATAAAAAAATCTAGAACAGATAGTCAATTTCATTAGCCTATCTGAACTCTAGGAGTCGATAGTCGATAGTGTTTCAAATTTTATGTCAAATAAATTATAGATCACACGTGGGGGGATTATGTGATCAATGTTTCCCACGTTTTACAAGAGAACATAACTTGAACGACACTTAACATAAAGCATACATAGATTGCAATAGATGTTCAGTCCAATATAATTCCAGAATTGCCGAGTTCTCAGATCTACATAATGAATATGGAATACAACGGCTTGACATTAATCATGTCGGAACTTTGACATTAATAATATTATGACACTTGGCGCATGTGTTGTAATCGCGTAGAGTGTACAGGAAACAAATGTAATTATTCCCACAGATTATTAAAGTAGGAGATGCATTGCGGCTTGCACGTGCACATAAATGCCATGATAAAAGAGATATACTTAAGATACATACAGATGTAATTACATCAAATGTCATTTATACACGTCACCATTACTGCAGTACATAATGCATGCAATGTTACGGTTTGTTTGTTATTTCAACGAATATGAAAATTATTACAAGTAATCAAAATTGAGAGTTTAATGTAATAATTATTGAGTACATGTAAGGTTCGTTCCTTACGATTTAAGAGAGAATTAAATTAATGATTGTGACACCGCAACTCCGAGAACCATTCATTTGATAACCAACACTTTTGCCATCATCCCAAGTGATTCGTTATGTTTGGTGACTTTGGTGCCTGGGTTCATAGGTGAGGTGGGTTCATGTCCAGATCTTGGAGGCGGAAGCATCTGCCCATCAACTGTGCGCGGTTCGGATCGGAAGAAGCCATATGATAGAGACCATTTGACCACTCCAGCCGGAATCTCTCGCCCCAACGCTTTGTACAGTAGTGGGAACAATGAATTCAGTTAGAGGTTAGAGGGACAGATCCGTCACTCCTGTGTAGACTGACCCTCAGATTCCTACCCACCCCCTATCTCCCACAACTTTCTCTACTTCCTCTCTTTCTTTTCCTTATAAAACCCTCCTTACAGCATCCCCAAAGACGACATAGACCCTGGGGGAAATGTTTATCTTCATGGCCTCCTGTGTAGAGTTAATATAGAAAAATTAAAATGAACACACTCTTCTAGTGTTAAAAATAGTTGTATTAACCTGTACAAACCATTGCAAATCTTTTTATAAAATAACACCAAAATATTTGAGTTTTTTCACAATTTATGCCTGTGTCACACACAACATAAAAGATTGTTACGTTACGGAATTGATTCCCGTGCGAGCTAATAGCGAATTGACCCCTTGCACAGGCCCTCCGCCCCCCTCTCCCCGCGCCGCGCGGCGCCCGTAGCCAAGCGCCGAGCGGCTCCCCGCATTCATTCCTCGGCCGACCTTTGGCATAACAACTGTGTCCCCGTGATTGCGCTCCCCGTAAACTGAACTCGCGATGTTTTACTTTGATTGTGCATTGTGCTCAAGAAGCTCCCGCCTAACCAGTACCCGTCTGACGACTGCCTATCTCCTGTTTGTGAGTACCAATGAACCTTGCTTTCCCTCTGTGTGCTAAGAACTGACATTTAACTTCACTATATACGCGTAGAGAGAGAGTTGATAGAACAATAGCATTTTAGTTAGCCAAAAAACCATGTGTTTAGTGCCGAGGCTGGCTTGTGTATAATCCTGTTCACCTTTAAATGAATAAACCTTTTTTCGTGCATAACTACTGTGTTCTGATTGAGGAAGGAGACCTGGAGATTTTGAGGAAAGGAAGGGGAGTAGGAATTTACAAGCGAACCACAAACACTCGCCCTGGGTTTAAGAGGGACCTTGCTCGCGCCGGCTGTGCAGAGCTAGCCGCCGGCTTGTTTATTGCATGTCCTTTCCAGGTTTTGGGTTTTGCGTTGGCCGCAAGTAGCGCCAATGCTAGCACTGTCGCCCGACGTGTGGCATTTTTTTTCCTCCCTCTTCACGGTCCCACAGTCTCGTTCTTCAATCAGCAATTGTTTAAACTTTATAATGTATAATGTTTTGTCTTGTTATCCCCAATTTGTCTAGCATTTCCATCAAGAACCCCGGCGCGATTGTAACTTCGAATTGCAATTTAAATTATCACGGGCACGATTCCTTCATTTTCGAGTCGTCACTCGACAAAACATTATCACCGGTATTCCTACGTAAAGTGCTCAACCAAGAAAGTTGCCGTCGTGAATAATATAGTGTTTACAAGTGTCGACCGACTAAATTTGCTAGTTTCAAATACAAGATTAATAGTGGAAATGTACACAAATATTTAAAACAAAGTTATTCAACAATTAAAATCCTGTATATGATAAACCAATTACGCGCTTCGTTTCCCGAAAGTTAATTAACCAGTTTTTATTAATAAACTTATTCCGCAGAGTGCTGGTCTGTATTTGATATCGACATATTCTGCGGGTAGGGGTCTATTTCGCAAAATACTGGCCTGTATATATAACGGCATATTTTGCAGCTTAAGGGAAACAAGTGGATTAAATTCTTTCTACCTTTTGACAATTGGGCATTTTTTTTGTACTTCTGTCGTCCGTTTCTCCCTTTTTCTTGCGCACCTATCATCTTTCATAAAGAAACAGACGACATAATTCGAAAAATGCCTAGTTCGCGTTGACGTCGATTCCTCGAAAGCTAACATTATATCCGTATGCACATTTCTGCATATAACTTGTTATGACGAAAGGAAGTTGGCGTGTAAATACCAATAATTGGTGATGCTCAAATCAGGCTAGTCTAGCCACGTAAATAAAAAAAACTATTCCCCAAGACATTGTTGAATTTTCAAACAAATACTTCCACGAAAACTTGTATAAAAGAAAAAATATTTCTTTCCTTTTCTGAAGAACCCCCCTTTGGAAAGGAAATGGAAATATTCTAAAAACATGTTCGTTTAAGGCGAACCTCGTTTCCGTTTTTTATTTCCGGACTTTTGCAAATTTGCAAACATTTTTCAAAAACATCGGAATAAATTCTAAAAACGTGTTTCATTAAGGTGAATCCTGGCCCGTGAAATTTTCATATCCGGACTTTGAAAATTTTCAACAAATTTCCAAAACAGCTGGATTTTTTCACAAAATCACGTTTTTTAAGGGAAACCGCTGCCCAATTTTTTCTCGTTTTCGGACTTTGAAAAATTTCAACAAATATTCAAAACATCTGGATTTTTTCACAAAATCACGTTTTTTAAGGGAAACCGCTGCCCAATTTTTTTTCATTTTATGGACTTCGAAAATTTTCAAAACATCTGGTTTTTTTTTACAAAATCACGTTTTTTTAAGGGAAACCGCTGCCCAAATTTTTCACGTTTTTGGACATGGAAAATTTTCAACAAATTTCCAAAACATCTGGATTTTTTCACAAAATCACGTTTTTTAAGGGAAACCGCTGCCCAAATTTTTCTCGTTTTTGGACTTTGAAAAATTTTCAACAAATTTCCAAAACATCTGGATTTTTTCACAAAATCACGTTTTTTAAGGGAAACCGCTGCCCAAATTTTTCTCGTTTTTGGACTTTGAAAAATTTTCAACAAATTTCCAAAACATCTGGATTTTTTCACAAAATCACGTTTTTTGAGGCAAACCGCTGCGCAATTTTTTTTCATTTTATGGACTTTGAAAAATTTTCAACAAATTTCCAAAACAGCTGGATTTTTTTTCACAAAATCACGTTTTTTGAGGCAAACCCCTGCCCAAATTTTCAAATAAACCAAACACTTATAAAAAACGCGTTTTTTTTCAAAAACTTTTTGTAAAAATACGTCCCCAGTGGTCAATCTCTGCCCAATTTCTTTCCAATTGCGAGTCTAGTTCTCACTTTTTCCAACATAAGGTCACTCTAACACAATCCTATACACCATGGAAGTTCCTCAAGTTACGCTGGGTATAATCCCGCACGTCTTTACTTCAAGAAAGGAAGAATTACTACAGGCCCTGAGAAATAGAAAGATTTCTCCTAAGAATAAATCCAAAATGCCTTACTGTGACGGAATCAGTAAATTCCATCACATTAAGTTCTCAGGCGTTATCAAATTGGCAAAACATGCATCTTGTTAACCCTGATCATCATTACGCCCCTGACCTCTCTTGGCCAGTCGTCAATCAGTGCGATGCGGTCTCTTTAAAAGTCTTATAATTCTTGTCATAAATGACGTGAGTTACTTGTAAATATTAAATGTAAATAATCACCCATATGGGCATTCGTAAGGTAATCCTTACACCCGAAGGCACATTAATGTCAACGGTAGCCTAACTCCTGTACATTCTTTTTCTTTTTGCATAATTTTATATGTTCTTGTACATCCTGCGTGCCTTGCCTGCTGTACCACAAGAGCACCTCTTGGGGCACCGTTTTCATACTTGAATGCATCCTCTTCCTGAAATTGATCACTTCGGGAAAGGGCCTCCTTTTCCTCCTACCACCAACGGTTCCGGAAAACTCTTGCTCCAAGACGTCGCTTTCCTTTTCACAATTCTTGCAGCATCCGCGCGTTTTTTTTCTCACCTCATCGCCTCATCTTGTCATATCACCTTTTTTTAATTGTTTTGTGTCGGGTTTTGTCGTACCAGTACGTCCCTACCCTAATGTTGTAAATATAAAATCTTAAGTGCAAGTCTGTATAATAACCATTGGTTTCAGACCATTGCCGCAGCTCACTACTATGGTCACAGCACCATATTGTAAGAATGTCGCGACGATTTCCGTTATAATAGGAAATCCTCCCGTTTTTTTTTTTCTTTTTCCTCTTCACCCCATCCTAACACATTCATAGTAATGTTGTATATTGGGGATCGTTTCGAATACACCAAATGTACACACCTATCAGGTCACATTCGCTGGATTCGAAACAATTCAAGGGCAACCTTGTTGCTACTTGTGGTTTTTCTTCTTTTTCCAAAAATTAGAATGGCGCTCAACCCAATTGCTCTATTTTTTTCCAGAATCGTATTTTGTCGGATTCTGAGAAAAATATTTGTTATAAAAGTGACAATACGTTTCGTCCCTTCATTAACATTGTTCTTTGTACATATACAACTTCATTATGAGGTACAATATTTTATCGTGACATCAGTTTCTTTTGTCCTTTATTGTACCATTATTTTTGTTTGAAGTTTAAAATCTTGGCCAGATCTTCAATAAAATTTGTGTTTATCGCCTTTTGGCAAGTCTTGTAACGTATGCTAATATGAAACTATTAAGCTACAGCAGTGCCGTATTAATTACATCATTGTAAACCGCCGTCTGTATTGAATGGGGACCCACATTTTCGAACGTAAACTTTTGTAACATTATAGGCGCGAGCCTTACAATATCTACTATTATAGGTGTGAACCTTACAATATCCACTGCTATAGATGCGAATCTCATAATATCTTTGTGTTTTTACACGTCACGGGGAGTCCGTCATAACTACTCATTGTTTGCTCGTCAACACAGGGTTGTTGATCGAGAGGGTGATTTATCTCATTAAATTGTTTTAAATACCTATTGGGTTACTGTCTTTCAATACTGGGCAAAATTTGTTGTAAATCGTTCATTCCTGTCACGTGAGACGTGAAAACGTGACAATATCTACCATCATAGGAGAGATCCTCAAAACATCCGCCATGATACGAGAAGTTCGTTATAATTACTTTATACTCTTAACTAAATGTTATTGAGTTGGTCGTGTGTCTTTTGGCACGAGAACCGCCCCTTTTTGGTCGTGTGTCTTTTGGCATGAGAACCGCTTTGTTATAACTGTTGTTATGCGCCACATTGCGCGCCCGTTGTTATGATGGGCCCTAAACATGTCCCAGGCCAGCTCACAGCAGAGACAAAAGTACCCTCTATTCCAGGGGCAGGTCGCACGAATGCTTCGGAACTCTCATCTCCCCACGGTCGTCCGGGAAATACACTCTAGGAAATGCTCCTGCCGAGGCAGAATAACAACAGGATTGAGTTTAAATAGATTCATGTATTGCAAATTCAAAACACAGTTTCATAGGTTATTACAGTACAATTCAACACAAGAAATGCATATTACACAATCCTAGCTATCGTGTTTATACCTCGTGATCTCTGAATCGAAACTCCCTGAGTGATGGCTTTGCGCGAGGGTTACAGTCTATCGTTAAAGGACACAAACAGAAGAGGGAATATTTATACAGCTTACATGATGTTCGGGAATCCACGCCTTCCGGGTTCAGCAGGGGGCACTTCCGAGTCTAGGACAGGACCCGAAGTTCACACAGGCATGGCAGAATACCAGCGCTAAAACCCGTATGTACTTCAATTAACATCGCAGATGTAATTGCGTTTCAAATTGGTCGACAGAAATTAGCCGCGAACTCGGTGTTCGATCCGGGGGAGCGTAACGTGTTCCCGAGGCCGCTTGCAATTCTCGACTGGCGGGACGCGTTGGTGTGCGCGGGAGTGCAGAGAGGGGAGGAGGTAGGAAGCAGGAAACAGGGGGGAGCGGGGTGTTGTTGTCCGCGGTGGAGCTCCCGTGGGCTCGAATTCTGTCGTTTAGAGCGTACCATAACACTTCCCCCCGCGCTTGGAAAAAAAGCGACGTGGCAATGGAGCTGTAGGGAAAAAAAATCCTCTTATGCTTCCATCGGGGTTTTTTGAGAGATTCGTTGCTTGAGAGATTGCCTAGCTAGAACATACAGTTTATGCTATAGTTTAGGTCACAATGTTTGTAGGGAATGGATGGGGGTACATAGAATGTTTGGAAAAGACAACTTTGGGGAAAGTACATGGTGTAAAACAACATACAAGGTTATGCAATTGAAAATAACAATACACATGGTTATGCAATTGAAAAAAATGACAATACACATGGTTATGCAATTGAAAGAATGACAATACACATGGTTATGCAATTGAAAGAATGACAATACACTTGTACAAGAGAAGAGAAAAGGTGTGATTCTAAGGTTTCATTGGTCTGGGAGCTAAGTTTGCGAAGCGTGGATTTGTTTGGTTTCGGAGAATTTCGAAGAAAAGGACGTGGTTTCACAGATTCTAAGGATTACATTATCACTGCAATCAGACCCATTTGAGATAACACTCAAGAGTACACTTAGGCCTTAGAAAACACCTGGTTTGGTTGAAGACGTTGAAGTTCACAAAGTGGAGACTGTGGTTGCTGTGCCGCGACTATGGTTACAGAGGCCATTGAAGAGAAGAATCCAGTATCTGCAGACATGCCAGTACGAATCCTAAGTGTTATTATGGTAAACACGGATCGTATATAATGGTTATTGAAGCATAATGTAGCTCAAGATAACTTGTATTGGTACGCATTCAGCGAATACTGGTGGGTCAAGGTAATGATGGTTTACACATGACGATATATGCGTCACTGCATGACAGAGCAAGAGACGGCAAGGTTGGCATTGATAGCAAGAGTAAGAACAAACCTAGGAGCTAGCGTGCCCAAAAGGTAGTTTAGAGTGTCATAATGTATGGTGGGACAACTCAGCTTGCTGTGGCACGACAAGACAACATACATATGAGCGGTATGGTCTGTGCTTTCAGGAACAAATACGTAGAAAATGGCAGCAGGAGGGACCTTGTAACCACAGCGCGTGCTGTCAGGAAGTGAAGCTCAGCTTGGCTGTCGGTGATGACATGAGAAACAAAATGTGTCCAGAAAATGAAATAAACGAAATTTTAACCACCGACTCAGAGAGTGACGAAGAGAGATTCCTAACTAAATTGTGATTACATGAACATTTTCCTTTTCCAGGATGACTTGGCGCTTGCCGAGTGACAATATGTCTTGGTTAAAAAACAACCGGCCCTCTATGGCCTATGTTAACATAAGATGGTAACATTTTTGTAGAATTTCAAAGAACAAGACAAAGAATCGTGAACTAGTCACGGCAAAGGGAAACCAATTCATGAATAAAGGTTGTCAAAAAGGAGACAGACGTTACGCCAAGTGCATATCGTACATATCCAACATTCATGAATGTGTTTCGTAGAATTGAGAAAGAGAAAAAAAGGTGAGACATATGCAGAGATTGAGGGGGAAAACCTGTAGATAACCGGACAGTTTACCTATTTGAACTCCAAGTGAGGGCGAAATATGGTCAACGACAGATTTTTCACTTCATAACATAATCTGAGAACATGGGGGAATGGGGGGGAGGAGGGGAGAAGGGAGACGAGTTACGAAATTTGCTAGAGACTGGACTAATTTCCAATTCAAGCTCTATGTGAAAATGAAACATAATCAACCAGCAGATTTCCTGACTCTTTACATTTATCAGAAAAGGGTGAGGAGAAATTTGAATACACATTATAACAAAGAGGCTAATCTTTCGCGTGTATTGGGCAAAAGATTAGGGGTCATTTTAAAACTTCTACATGATTGTGAGAAAAGACAGACCCTTGCTCCAATTTCACAAACCTGGGGGTTTTCTTATTCGTTCTCCAGACAACGAGTTAGGTGGTTTTGTGCTCAATCGATTAACTCCCACAGCACTATGCCCCATAATTGACAGTGAAGCTGAAAACTAGTCCTTTTGGGATAGTAGATATTCCTGGGCTTCTTTCCTTTTGCAAAGAAGTAAAAAACAGGAAGTCCACGGGCATCGGCGTTGAATGACAACAAAGGGTTGTGGACTACATTTCGTAGATCGCACACAAAAGGTTTGATATTATTTCGTTCGCACGACTCATGGTAAGTGTTTTAACGTCTCCACGTATAGTGTACAAAATATGTAAGTACACACAAGATATAACTCAATTATAGACAGAAGTCAAAGAGCTTATACAATGCATCTTAAAGAAGATGGCAAAGCCGATATTATGTCGTTCACACGAATCACGGTAAGTGTTTTAACGTCTCCACGTGTAGTGTACAGAGTTTATACACAATTATACATAAAAGCGGTGCTCACGGCAAATAAATGACGCACGACCAGAACAGGTTATACAAAAGGGTGGTACTCATGGCAAATATGTCACACGACCAAAATAGAATGTACAAAACGGTACTCATGACAAATATGTCACACGACTAACTCAATAACATTTAGCTATGAGCAAAAGTGATTATGACGAACTTCTCGTATTGTGGCAGGTATTTTAAGGATCCCTCCTATAATGTAACAGGGTTGCGTTTAAATACAACACAATAAACGTTAACAATGCTTGTTTTAACACAGTATATGAAGATTTGTTAGATTAACTAACTCCGTAGCCCAGGAGCGTACGATAGAATAACAAGGAGGTAAACAATTTAATGTCACTTCGTATGTTATAAAGGCGGGGTGATGACAGAGTACTTTTCTGTTTACACCATGTGACCAACAAAGACAGACCTATATGGTTCTACATACTGTCTATTGTAGCAACTTCGGTGGGGACAAACAAAAGGGACCAATTGTGGTTTTACATACCCTTTGTGCAGTTACAACATACCAGGTTATGTGCAATTTAGGTTGCAAATACTTGGTTAAATGGCGAAACAAGAGTTGAATGCCTATGTTTGCAAAACGATGATCAAACAAAACATTGATGATTTACGTTAAACAGCGGTTATTTATGTACGGAAAACAGGGCTGCCGTTAGGTTTTATTAACCTTTTCCGTCAGGGTTGAGGCATGTAATACAAGACATACATGTTGTGAAGAGGGACAAATCGAGGACTTCTTATAACAACAAAAGACCGAGTATTTGGTTTTACGTACTTTAGTTGAACGGGCCCAAGAAGATTTGTATAAGGGTGGAAAGACCAATTTAAAGGCTTTTCCTTTATTTATATACATATGATTTCAAAATGGACGTGTCAAAATCCAATTTGTTAGCAAAGAGCTCGGGTAGGACGCCATCAATTTTTTAACATTTGAGAAAAATTGAAAACTACTGTACACAAGGAATGTGATTATGTGAGTAACCACTTATTTTTACCATGATGAGTAAAATATGGAGCATGTTAAGATGGTTTACTAGTCCTGGGTCGTGATTTAACGCTTTGGAGTTTACCAAATCCGACTTTAGAACGACGCTCCAGTACTTACAGAACATAAAAGAAAAAATTTTGAGGAGATTCCTTCCGATATGATGAAAAAACAACAAACAAAAATGGTGAAAATTACAATATTGCATTACATAGCAAAGCGTGCCATGGCATGAACGTTGCGTAGTGTGAGGGGTTGAGAGGCAATGATTTGGGTTCATGACTTCCCAAACACTGTGACTCGAGGGGTGTCTCTGCTCTAAAGTGATCAATTTTGGAACAGGTGAGAAAAAAGAAAAAAACAAAAAACGTGTGGAACAGAAATTACGGTGGTTGCCAATTCATAAACATGAACGGGGCAAACTACGCCGTGGAGTGTACATAAATTTACAAAAATGATTTTTTTTAACAATATTCGTTTCATCAACGAAAGGGTGGACATGTAATTGACACTTTACACGCCAGTCATTGTAAGACTTGATGTGCTTACCAAAGGGTTGTGGTGATACACACTGGATCATTTTGAGTTTGCTGAGATAGTGGGGGCAGTTTTACTTGACTCCTCACTTCCAGTCTTTGCAATATCCTTAATATGGTAATTACCAATGTGCTTTCCAGAGGAGTCAGACAAAGAGTACACTAGATCTGATATCTTTCTTAGAACTTTGGCCTTCACGAAACGTGGTGCCAGCTTGGCAGAGAAATACATGGCTCCTTGGGAAAGTGTGTTGTTCTTTCTCCAAACTATGTCTCCAGTATTGAAGGTGACATGTTTCCTACGTAGGTTGTATCTGTCCGCGCTCTTTTGATGAGCCAGGAGTAAAGCATCAGTGACTTCACTGTAGATGGCCGACAGTTCTTCCAGACGATGGGCATAGTCCGCGGTAGGGTTGCTTGTGGCGGCAATTGACGTAGGAAAGTTTGTGTCCCTATGTAGAGAACCGTGAACAACTTGTTCCATACCGTGTTTTAAGAAGAAAGGTGTGTAACCAGTGGCCAGGTTAACCGTGTTGTTCATAGCAGCCTGAATTTTATCTAGGTTTTTACACCAAGTACGTTGATCTTTATCAACTAGAATAGCCAGAGCTGTGTTGATTGTCTGGTTGTAACGTTCGACAGTGTTATTTTGCGGAGTATACAAGGTATTATAGTAAATGTCCTTGATTCCGTATTTGGCAAGAAAATCTTTGAATTCTTGGGCAATAAATTGTTTTCCGTTATCAACTATTATGGTTCTGGGTGTTCCGTAAGGTATAAAAATGTGTTTTTCCAGGAGTTTGATGATGGCGGACGCGTTGGCTCTTTTTAAAGGGAAGATCCAACAGAATTTAGTTAAAACATCCACTACACTAAGTATGTGCATGTGTCCGGCATAACTTCGAGGAAAGGGTCCGACGAGGTCCATTGACAATGATTGTAGGGGTCTGTCGGCACGTTTGGGATTACCCATTAGGCCGGCAGGTGCTGCCGTGCTATGTTTATAAGCTTTACAAGTTTCACATTTAGAGATGTAATTGCGAATTTGCTTAAAGAGACCAGGCCAATAATACTTCAAGGCGATTTTTTTATACGTCTTGAAATTTCCTGGGTGTATGGAGTCGGGAGCACTATGATTGTCAATGATTATTTGTTCTCTACCTTCGAGGGGAACGACAAGTTTCCACGAGTAATCTTCGAGGATGGATAATGGTGCCTTGCAATTACGGTATAGTTGTCCTTCTTTTATGATAAAATTAGGAAACTTTTGTTGGTTATTTTTGCAACCTTTAAAGATTTTCAAATACCATTCATCTTTTGTAGATGGAGGGGGGGCAATTGTGTCAACATTTAATGAAGCTAGTTCAATTCTTGAAAGGGCGTCGGGAACAATATTGTCCGCGCCTTTACGGTGAACAACATCAAAATTGTATTGAGACAAACGGGAGGACCAGCGAGCGAGCCTACCGGAGGGATTACTTAAAGAGATCAACCATTTCAAACTACTATGGTCTGTGACTACAGTAAATTTGCTACCGTCTATGTAACCGCGGAAATGGTGAACAGAATCCAATACAGCCAATAATTCTTTCTCGGTAATTCCGTAGTTTTTCTCGTGTTTGTTTAGTGTACGGGAAAAATACGCTACAGGGTGTTCGCCATCTGGGAATTCTTGAGTAAGGACTCCACCGATTCCTACATTGGAGGCATCCGTGTGGAGGGTAAAAGAGAGTGCAAAATCCGGGCAATTCAGAACGGGAGCTTTTTGAAGGGCATTTTTTAAAGTTGTGAACGCTTCTTCAGTTTCGACAGACCATCGGAAATTGCTGACACCTTTACGAATGCCGGTAATTTTATTTAAGGGGGCTGCAATAGTGGAAAAGTCTTTGATGAATCTCCTGTTGAAAACAAAACCTTTGACTTCCTTCGCGTTTTTGGGTCGGGGAAAATTTGCCATGGCTTCCACCTTAGCGGGGTCTGTTCTTAGACCTTTTTCGTCGACAATGAATCCCAAATAACGTAGACGGGACTTACAGAATTCAGACTTCTTCAAGTTGATGGTTAAACCAGCGAACTTGAGTTGTTGGAAAACTTTTTCCAGCATTGATAGGTGTTTTTCAAAGGTATCGCTGACGATGATGAGGTCGTCAAGGTAACAAAACAGGCTATTATCGATTTCAGGACCGAAAAGTTTGTCCATCAGTCTTTGTAACTCGGCGGGGCTGTTTTTTAGACCAAAGGGTAATCTTTTAAAATGGAACATTCCCCTACCAGGTACAACGAAAGCAGTTTTTTCGCACGATTCTGCGTCCAAGGGTATTTGCCAAAACGCTTTGCTGAGATCGACGGAAGAGATGAACTTGGCGTTACGCAGCTTGTCTAAGGTTGCGTGAACGTGAGGTAAGGGATACGCATCAGCTTCCGTGCAAGAGTTTAAACGTCTACTGTCGAGACAGAAACGTGCAGAGCCGTCTTTTTTAGAAACCAAAAGAGTTGGGTTGGTCCATGCACTTCTGCTGGGAACCACCACACCCATTTTTAACATTTCGTCAAGTTCGTTTTCTAAAAGTTTAAGTTTTTGGGGGGCTAAGTTGTAATAACGTTGCTTGATGGGTGGGCCATTGGTTTTGATATGGTGTTCCACCAAATTTGTCAAACCTAGTCCACATTTTTCGAAGGATATTGATTCGAATTTATTGACCATTTCCTTTAGTTGGAGAGCCTGGTCCGTGCTTAAATTTTCGTGAGGTATTATTGTGCGGATCTCACTAATTTGAGCGGCAGTGGAGGTTTCGCCAAGAGTATTAAATACTTGGGGAGCAACATTGAATGCCTTCCAGAAGTCAACGCCAAGGATGAAATTCTGGGATATAGAGGGCACTATTAGAAAATTGATTGTAACTATTTTATTGTTACAATTAATTGGCAGGGCAAGGGCACCGATGACCGGCTGAGAAACATTATCTGCAGTCGTCAGGTGTGTCGATTGGGGCGAAATTCTAAAATCACTGTTAACAAAAGGCAAGTGAGCATTGTTGCCAAGACAGCTGATAGATGCCCCACTATCGAGTAATCCGGAAAAGGTCACATTGTTAACAGAGAAAGAAGCATAGGGTCTCCCATCTTTAGCTTGTTTGCAACAAACCGAAGAAACATTTAAGGTCTGGTTAAAATACTTAATGTGTGCTAACCAATCAGTCCATTCTTTAGACCTTGGTTCAGAATGGGTGCCTGAGAGGTTATTATTTAGTTTTTTGGCCTCTTCATGTAGAAATTTGGTGGGGGCTTGGAGAAATCCACCTGAGGTCTGACATCGCTTGGGTTTTGTAACCTTTCCATGTTGTGCCTTGATTTCTTGAAAATATTGCGCAGTTCGTCGCGTGGAGGAGAGCGGTCCCTAGAGTGATGCCTCTTGAAAGTTCGGGGTTCCTTGGATTCCAGAAACCTCGCTTGCTTGAAACAAGTAGTGGCCAGATGGCCTACTTTTTTGCAAAAAGAGCACACTTTTTTGTTGTCGAATTCTGGTTTTAAACCAGACGAACGGCTTGGCACAACTACATTATTTGACACATTCTTTATGTTCTTCCTATCCTGGTATGATTCCAGAAGGAGACAGACCTCGTTTAACTGGGCCAGGGATGCAATTTTCTGCGAGGTGATGATGTTCTCGTATTTGCTTAAAAGGCCATCAGTTATGACTGGTAATAGTTCAGCTTCCGAAACGGGATGTGAAAGCTTGATGTTAATGGATTCAGCCCTTTCTATGAATGTTGCTACGGGTTCATTTACCAGCTGTTTAATAGATAGTAAAGATAATTTGATCCTGTGCTGGGCTTCTGTTTTTCCGAAGCTCGAGATTAGGGCAGATCTGAGTTTATTCCAATCCTTGCATTTAGTTTTTTGAATGCGGTGCCAGGGTATCAATTCTGGGGAGATGAGTTCTATGAAGTTTTTTCGTAGAATCTCGAATGGGATATTTTTGATTGTAGCCGTTTCTTCGATACGGTCGATGAAATCCAGCACATCGGAGACGCCATTATATTTGACTTTCCAAGAGGATAAATCGTAAGTTTTATCTTGTGTCAAGGTGGGTGCGATGTCCTGTTTTACCATTACTTGCGGTATAGGTTCTTTGTTAGGAACAAGATTATCCAAAGCTTGCGTAGCCGAGCGTGAATTATTTTCGCTTGAGGGGGCGAGGTTTATTCTCTTAATGTACTTTTTGTTAAATAGAAGTGCATAAGCCTTTAATGTAGATTTAGATTTGTTTGATGGCGAGAGTCCTCTATCCCTTAAAGCAGTTTGTAAGTAAGTTTTGGATAAGTTGTGCACGTTGGGAATGATACCCAAATTGGATGATGCCATAGCTTGATTGTTTTTCATTGTGAGTTTCCCGGGTGGTGAAAAAATTTTTGCCAGGGGTTTCCTTTAGCAAACGCAAAATTAATTTTGTGAGGCACTTTTCACTTGGTAACCACTGGTTGGCACTTCTAAAATAGTTATAGAAAACTGTATTTCATACTACAATTTGGTATAAATGACACCAGAATCTTTGTCAAAGGAAGGCATACGAAAAAAAATTTTGCGTGGAAAGACCTTAGTAGTAAAGGTTTCTGTGTTTCACTGACCACTTTTGAGAAAACTGTGAAATTCACAAGTATTTATTTATTTTCACAAAAAAATTTGCCAGGACTGACCTTTAGAAAACGGCTTTTTTATTTTTTTTTCACTTCACTTTGCACTGAGAAAGGCCCTAAAATTCACAAAAGGCACTCTTCTGTCAAATAAGAACAAACTTCCGGATGAAAATAACTGAATATGGGATTCGTTACGACAACCACATTAAAATTATTTTATTTATTCATGGAATCAATCATTTGTTTTATTATTATTTCACTTTTCTTTATGTAAGGAAAAAAAACAATTCACTTTACACTTATGCTGAAAAAAAACGGTACCTGTAATGTAGAATGGGAAAAAAAGTCATTATTTTGTCCATTTGGTGAAATATAAGGTGCACTCATTTGACAGACACGAACGGGCCAATTGGTAAATTGTGCAGAAACAACAAAAAAACGTAAGTCCGAAATTTTTGATTCAGGAATTCGTAAAATAACTGGGGTTCCAGAATCAAATTTATAATAATTTCCGTTGCTATCCGGTTCAGTCATAAAAAAGGCGATTTGATTATAAACGCTGCATAGCAACAGTTAATTATTTCTTTCCGACGGGTTTTTTCCGTTGGAATTTTGGCGCGAGACAAAGCACTTGCGCGCGCAATCCAGAGAATGGTCACGCCTGCGCAGTCAAGTTCGCGGTTAAAAGTATTGGCGCTTTCTAGTAGCTTCCACAATGGCCGTGTTTTCAATTGCGGCGTGATTCATGGTTTTTTCACAGAATTCACTGTACACTGGGTGTAGAATATCAAGGTATAATTAATGTTCACAAAACAATTCCTGTACAGGGAGGATTTCGACGAGTTGCGCTCCGCGAAGCGATCGTGATAGAGAGAAAAAAAATTCCGAGGCCCCACGCTATGGCGACAGTTGTTATGCGCCACATTGCGCGCCCGTTGTTATGATGGGCCCTAAACATGTCCCAGGCCAGCTCACAGCAGAGACAAAAGTACCCTCTATTCCAGGGGCAGGTCGCACGAATGCTTCGGAACTCTCATCTCCCCACGGTCGTCCGGGAAATACACTCTAGGAAATGCTCCTGCCGAGGCAGAATAACAACAGGATTGAGTTTAAATAGATTCATGTATTGCAAATTCAAAACACAGTTTCATAGGTTATTACAGTACAATTCAACACAAGAAATGCATATTACACAATCCTAGCTATCGTGTTTATACCTCGTGATCTCTGAATCGAAACTCCCTGAGTGATGGCTTTGCGCGAGGGTTACAGTCTATCGTTAAAGGACACAAACAGAAGAGGGAATATTTGTACAGCTTACATGATGTTCGGGGATCCACGCCTTCCGGGTTCAGCAGGGGGCACTTCCGAGTCTAGGACAGGACCCGAAGTTCACACAGGCATGGCAGAATACCAGCGCTAAAACCCGTATGTACTTCAATTAACATCGCAGATGTAATTGCGTTTCAAATTGGTTGACAGAAATTAGCCGCGAACTCGGTGTTCGATCCGGGGGAGCGTAACGTGTTCCCGAGGCCGCTTGCAATTCTCGACTGGCGGGACGCGTTGGTGTGCGCGGGAGTGCAGAGAGGGGAGGAGGTAGGAAGCAGGAAACAGGGGGGAGCGGGGTGTTGTTGTCCGCGGTGGAGCTCCCGTGGGCTCGAATTCTGTCGTTTAGAGCGTACCATAACACTGTGTACTTATATAATCTGTGCACCAAACGTGAAGACGTTACAATACTCACCATGAGTCGTGCGAACGAAATTATATCTACCCCTATGTTTGTGTGACCTACCAAGTGTAGATCACACGCCTTTTATTTTCTGTTATCAGAAAATTATTGCTTTTGCAGCAGAGTACTCATTAACATGCCCGTGGACTTCCTGTCACAAGAACCCAGGAACTATCCACTATCTCAAAAGGACTAATCATACGCTTCACTCATGATTATGGGGCATCGTGTCGTAGGAGTTAAGTTGATGGACACAAAAAACACCTAACTCGTTGTCTGGGAGACGAACAAGAAAACCCCCCAGGTTTGTGAGATTTGAGCAAGGGTCTGTCATTTCTCGCAAACAAGTAGGAGAATAAAACGACCCTCTAATCTTCTACCCAATACACGTGGAGGCAGTACCGGATTATCCCTAAGGCAGAGTAGGCAACTGCCTAGGGGCCCCACATCGGCTAGGGGCCCCGCATCGGCTACGGGTCCCCCGTGTTCCGAGAAAAAATGACTTACTTCAATAAGTGAGCAACGAAGTTTCGGAAAAAGTCAGCTTTCAAGATTTTTTAATTTTTTTACTAGGAACATTTACAGGTTAATAACATTAGGTACACGCATTAAAGAAAACAATAAATTATAATAATTATTTTACAAGTACAACCCAATAAATTACTAATGTTCACATCATGCACAAATAATAAATAAAAAGTCTATAATTAACACAAATATATAAAAATAGTTGTAGTTTATTTTTCTTTCCTTCTATTTGTTGCAACATTACTTAGTAATCTTAGTATCTGAAGTGATTGAAGGTGCCGTGTGTGGTTTATACTGGCATTTGTTTTGTTTTATTTCTAATTATATGTTTAAAATATAAATGTTGTACAAGCTTCAGTATATACTACCTATCTGCTTGCTAAAATTTGTTATGCGGTGAACTCGCCGGATCATTTGAAACAAAAAAATCGAAATGCGTTTAAAAGGTAATATGTTTTCCTAGGTAGTCAGAGGGAGTTTTTTCGATTTTTTTTTTGTTTTTGGCAGCATTTTGAAGTGAAAAACGCGAATTTTGCTAAAAAATTTCGGTGAATAAGTTATTATAAAATGTTAAAAAAGACTCCCGCTGACTATCTGTTGATTTATGTGTAGAAATAGTGTACAAAATTTCAAAAGCATCGGTCAAGTCAAGTTTTTGAGTTATTATAACATGTATCTACATTCTGAAATTTTTTTAAAACCTTACCCCCCCCCCCCCTTAAAGCCTTGTCAAGGATTTGATCAAGGGAACAAGGAGGCGTTTGGAGGCCCCTTCAACCCCCCCCCCCCCGTTAGTCCGCCATTGGTAAAGGGGCCCCGAGACGTGCATTGCCTAGGGGCCCCGACATGGTTAATCCGGCCCTGCGTGGAGGATTAGACTATTTTATGTCAGTGTATTCCTTTTGTCCCACACTACCAAATGGTATTGTAATGTGCCAGGATAACTGCTGTAGACCTTGTTTCACCTTCCACTCAGAGGTCGAATTTCGGAAATAGCCGAGTCCTCAGCAGTTTTCTTCGTTCAAATGTTCCCAATTGTCACCCTTTCCCTTCCTCGAAATTATCCGTGAATGGGGATATACGCGTTACGCACTTGGCGTTTCGTTTGTCAAATGGGACAACCTTCATACACGGATCCTTTCAACTTCCTACTCCCTTCCCACTTTTCATAACTTATTTGTACTCAATGTTTTTGTTCTTCGAAAGTAGAAAAAATGCTACCGTATAGACGTGAGCATAGGTCATGGAAGACCAACTTCTTTCGAACGTGGCATTTTGTCATACGTACTTTTTTATTTATTTATTTATTTATTTATTTATTAACGCCCTTTTTCGGGGCTTTTACATATGAAATAGTAAGAAATACACAGTATTTATTGTACATAACTGAACTGCCTTCGTAACAATATTTTATATTTGTTTAAAGATAAACTGAAGATGTCCACTGACTTGGTATAATTGTTTCCCTCCATTAGTATTCTGGGCAAAGAGGAATACGTATGGTAGTTAGTTCCAGAATTACTGCACTGAAATAAATCCTGACTCCTAGTATTACGTATTGGAATCCGGAAGTTTATCAATTCGAGCAATATCGGACTGTCAACTAAATCATTTAGAATTTTATACAGAAATACCAAGTCAGTGAAAGTTCTTCTGTCTGACAATTTGAGCATATTCATATCATTCAAAATAGTATTGTAGTTCAACATAATTGCTGGAATACCTATTTTAAAATTAAGAAAACGTAAGAATTTGTTTTGTATTCTTTCAACAGCTTGTACATGTATATTGTAATATGGGTTCCAGACGGGAGAATTGTATTCAAGTTGACTTCTAGCATATGCAAAATATAACAGTTTTATACACTTAATATTGTTAAAATTTCTAGTTAGCCTAGTTATAAATCCCAACATTTTTAAGGCCTTATTAGAGATTTCTGTTATGTGGTTAACAAATGAAAGATTAGATTGAAAAGTGATGCCCAAGTCTTTAATTTGTGTTAGTGTCTCCAGAGTATTGTTATCAATGTTGTAATTGAAGATCACTGGATTTTTTATTCGAGAAAATCTAACTATATGACATTTTGAGATATTTAAGTAAAGTCTATTTTCATTACACCAAATTAACAATTTGTTGATATTATCTTGAAGAATGTTGCAATGGTTAATATTTTGAATTATTCTAAAAATTTTGAGGTCATCAGCAAAAAGTAAGATAAATACATCATGCAATATTTTCGTAAGATCATTTATAAACAAGATAAATAATATTGGGCCAAGGTGTGAACCCTGTGGAACTCCACTTTTTGCATAAATTTTTTCCGACAATGAGGATTTTATTCTAACAATTTGTTGTCTTCCAGTAAGATAGCTTTCAAACCAGGCTAATATACTGCCACGTACACCAAGCTTTTTTAATTTCCAAATGAGAATTTTATGGGAAACTGAATCAAAGGCTTTACTAAAATCAGTATAGACAGAGTCTACTTGTTTTTTTTCTTTAAAAGCATTGGTTATAAAATTTTCATAAATAATCAAGTTAGAAAGTGTACTTCTACCTGGCATAAATCCAAACTGGTAAGGTGATATTACAGGTTTTATTTGGGCAAAAAGTTTGTCAAGTATTAGGCTTTCAAATAGTTTCGGTATGGTGGATTGAATGCATATTGGTCTATAATTACAAACATCACTTTTATCACCCTTTTTGAAAATTGGAGTCAAATAACTATTTTTCCACATATCGGGAAAAATTCCACTGGATAAAGATAAATTAAAAAGTTTGGTTAATGGAAGAGCAATTACTTTGATACATTCTTTGATAAATATTGTGGGGATATTATCCGGTCCTGCAGATTTGTTGATATCTAATGATTTAACTTTAGTTACTACATCAGAGAGACTTATGGTACACTGCGAAATATCAAGAGTTTCATCTAGAGTTGTTGATGGAAGAGGAGCATTATTTGCGTCTGTTGAATAAACACTTTTAAAAAATTTTGCAAACAAGTTAACAATACCACCAGTATTATTGCTATGGCTGCCATTTAGGTGCATAATGCTCGGGAATTCAGAATCATCTTCTTTAAGAGATTTCGAATATTTCCAAAAATAATTAACATTGTTTATTATGGAGTTTTGAATTTCATTTATATGGTTACGGTAGCAAGTCATAGACATTTTTTTACACAAAGTTCTTAAATATTTAAATTCACTGTAATCAGAATTTTTTTTATATAATTTATATTCTTTATGTTTAAGTTTTTTGGTGATAAGTAGATTTATAAGTTCTTTGGTGTACCATTTTGGATAGGTGTTTGGCTTACATATTACGGTTGGAACATAGATGCTAATAGCCTTTCCCAAAACAGAATAAAATTTATTTGTAGCTGTGTTAATATCATCATATTGCACAGATGACCAATCAAAAGAGAGGAGATAATTACATATTTTCTCGTAATCAGTTTTGAAAAAATTTTGGTAACTGAAAGACAGTTTACAGGTATTAACATGTACATTAGAAATAATAACTTCCAGTGGAGGATGATAACCATCAATTGGCACCAGCGGTTCACTACATTCTTCAATTACTAGTGACTCTAAGTTAGAAAAACATAAGTCTAGAGTACGATTATTTACATTTGATATAGTATTTGCCTGATTCAGGCCTAGAAATAACGCCATGTCTAGAATAATGCGTTCAGACTCACTCACACTGATATTATTGTCCCTGTTCACCCAATTCACATTTGGAAGATTATAATCACCAGCAAGCAAAAATGTTGCATTAGCATGCTTTTTTAATATAACTTCCACTTCCTCACTATGGCACCTGTATACTTCATTGCTTGAATTTGGTGGGATATAAATACAACCAACAATAATCTTTTTATTCCTGGCAACATTCACTTGCACGAAGATTTGTTCAAGAAGTTTGTATTTAGTTGTAATTAAGTTTGATTTGTATTTCTTGCTGATAGCGATTAAAACCCCGCCACCTCTGCTTTTAGCACTTGTCAATGTATTTCTGTCTAATCTATACACATTATGATTTATAAAACCTAATTCACTAGAATTAATATTAGGTTCTAACCATGTTTCAGAAAGTAGAATAAACTCGTGCCCAAACATTGGTAGTGTAGATTGAAGTAGACTTAATTTTGTTTTAAGGCCTCTGACATTTTGGTAGTACAGCTGGCAATTTTTTGTTTGGTGTTTTTTAGAGGAGTTTTTTAATGGCATAAAAAATCAATTTTCTTCTTTTCAGCTTCAATTTTCCTCAAATGTACCGAGCATTCGTTACTCCAAGCGTAATGGTCAGTTGGTAATTGTAATTTTAATTTCTCATTAATTTTTTTGCAGTTAATGCACTGAATGTCATTTTGACAGTTTACATTTTCATGTGCTTCGGAACATCGAGTGCAAGCTTTTTCACTTCTGCAGTCTTGTGCTTTGTGCATATAGCCATTGCACTTGTAACATTTTAGAAGTGAGATGTTGTCGAAAACCCGACATCTATCCCATCCAATATTTACTTTACCTTCTTGTAACATTATGTCGTAAGTTTTTCCATCGACTTCCATGAAAATGGTGAAGTTGACGTCACCTCGTTTAGTTTTTATTTCTTTTATATATTTTATGTCAATTTTCGCTTCCACTGTTTGCAGGTAATCATTTTGCATCTTAATTTTTGAAATAATTTCTTCTGGAGTGAATTTATCCGATAGACCAATAATTTTCAGTTTGGGATTCTTGGGTTTTGGTGTATTCACGTCATATTTTTTTCCCATCTTTGAAATTATTTGCTCTTCCATCTTTTTTGTTGCAGCTATATTCTTGCACTCTACTATTATAGCCCCTTGCTTAAAGTTTCTTATTCCGGTAACACCAAAATTAACAGGATCTATGTTTTGTTTTATTTCGTCCTTTGTTACGGTATTTTTTTGATCCTTATCTTTTGGCTTAATAATGACGATAGGTTCATGTTTTTTACAATTTGTTTGTTCTTCATTAATTTTACCATTTTTCGTAACTTCAGCGTACGATTTCGATTCAATATTTAATTTAAGATTTTCAATGTTCTTATCTATATTAGATAATGATTGAAACAATCTGTCGAGTCCATCATTCTCATTGTTTATTGGTGCCTTGCATTCTTGTACCATGGCCTCAATATGACTCATCGTACAAACCCTTACCTACGTGTTCTTGGAAATGTATTTAGTTTAAAAAAAACTAAATGGGTTAAACAGAACCTTCCTTGTATACGTACCTTTGTAATATGTATAAGTCTGTAGTTGCATTTAGTTCACTCTCTCTCCGTCTCTATCTCTCTCTCTACACGTCAAACAAATCCAATCTTTCTCAACATGCACACCTTGTTTCTCTCCAAACCTTTTCATCATTGGTCTACCAGGCAGGTAAACTTCAAGAATTTTGTTCTAATAATAATTTTTTCGCCGGATTAATAAGAAGACCAGCAGCTCTTCACCCCATCTACACCTGCGCCTCTCTTCATGCTGCCTTCTACCGTCACGGAGGTCCCATGCCTTCAAACCCTACGTACCAAAAGCACCCGACCACACCTAACATAACCTAGTGTGAGTCGTGCGTGTAGTTGCGAATTGCATCATCACAAAACCATCACTCAAACAAACCCGAGCACGTCAGCTCTAAGTTGGTTCATGTTCCTGTTGCCATCGTGCAAATGTTCCTGCGGCATCTCGCAAATGTTCCTGTTGCCATTGTGCAAATGTTCCTGCGGCATCTCGCAAATGTTCCTGTTGCCATTGTACAAAATGTTCCAGCTGCACCTTGCAAATTGCTCTGTTGCCATCATGCCAATGCTCCTGTGCCCTTGCGCAAATAACAATACCAACAATTGTTCATACAACAATCCCACTGTATACAAACCAGTGTACCAACCACCATCACAACAACGGCTGTCATGCACACAAACCACCTCCTCTATAAAGGACCAACCACCAATTACAATTCCACTCTCCAGTACCTCAATGATGTCATACTGGCCCACCCACAGGATCCGGAAGCAGCTACCTTTTTGACCTCTGTGACAGGTAGAACCCTCTCCACCACCAAGAAGCCTCATCCTGCGTTCTCGTCTTCGTGTTTTCTTTAAGGCCCTAGTGTTCCTTGAGTGTAATCTCAAACGGGCCAGGTTACTGTGACAAAGTAACCTTATAACTTCAGTGCAACGTTCAAACACCCCAAACATCCTACGCAAACCACGCTACGCAAACTTAGCTCACAGACCAATGATACAATTTAGAGTCATTTTTTTTCTATCACTGCATAACCCTTGTACCTTTCTCCAGCAGGTCCTTGTTTATATTTATGTATGCCACTGCTCTTTCATGTACATTCATGTATAATTCTTTGTTCACCATGCTTTTTTTTCTCTTTTGTTTTTGTTTCTACTATTTTGTAGCTAGCAACTTTTTCTTTTTCTCTCTCTCTCTCTCCCCTTTCTCTTGGATTTTTTTTTTGTTTTGGCACAAGTGCTAGAAGGGTAAGAGGATTTCTTAGCCCTACTGCTCCATTACCACGTCGCTTTTTTTGCGGCGAGGGGGGAAGTGTAACGTTACGGAATTGATTCCCGTGCGAGCTAATAGCGAATTGACCCCTTGCACAGGCCCTCCGCCCCCCTCTCCCCGCGCCGCGCGGCGCCCGTAGCCAAGCGCCGAGCGGCTCCCCGCATTCATTCCTCGGCCGACCTTCGGCATAACAACTGTGTCCCCGTGATTGCGCTCCCCGTAAACTGAACTCGCGATGTTTTACTTTGATTGTGCATTGTGCTCAAGAAGCTCCCGCCTAACCAGTACCCGTCTGACGACTGCCTATCTCCTGTTTGTGAGTACCAATGAACCTTGTTTTCCCTCTGTGTGCTAAGAACTGACATTTAACTTCACTATATACGCGTAGAGAGAGAGTTGATAGAACAATAGCATTTTAGTTAGCCAAATAACCATGTGTTTAGTGCCGAGGCTGGCTTGTGTATAATCCTGTTCACCTTTAAATGAATAAACCCTTTTTCGTGCATAACTACTGTGTTCTGATTGAGGAAGGAGACCTGGAGATTTTGAGGAAAGGAAGGGGAGTAGGAATTTACAAGCGAACCACAAACACTCGCCCTGGGTTTAAGAGGGACCTTGCTCGCGCCGGCTGTGCAGAGCTAGCCGCCGGCTTGTTTATTGCATGTCCTTTCCAGGTTTTGGGTTTGGCGTTGGCCGCAAGTAGCGCCAATGCTAGCAAGATATAAGATCGTTTTGCTTGGCGTATTTCGGCATATCGCTCGCCGTACATTCCCAGTGTGAATATATGGCGAGCGATATGTTGCTGTGTGTGACACGAGCATTATTCATAACGGGAGTGTTTCGTGATCCCAAAGTCAGACTATTCTTTGCACAATTCTATATTTCAGAAAATCGGTCTCTCAGTAGGTACAAATTCAAATTCAAATGTAATGGTGACATACAATGCCAGACAGCGAAAGAAAGACAGAGTACGCAATGTTGAGTGGCTGTCTCATTGTACCAGGTATTGTCAGTGACGACTTAGGTTTCCGTTAAAATTTACATCGAACCAATTTCTAATTGAAGACGTTAGTACCCATTATCTATTCGGTGACCACCGCAAAAAATAATAGGTATTTTTTATTCCTTTTTCGATCCCATTTATTGTGATTGATTGAAGAATTTAAATACTGTTGTTGCGGCTTGATAAATCATGTTATCTATTTGTTGAGAGGCTGCTTTAGTAAAAGATAAATGGCCATGATAAACGTTTGGCGTTTTCTTGAGATGCCGATAACAAATTAATTGGTTCCGCGTGCTTAGAAACACGACCGATTATACCTCCCGAAAAAATCATTTATCATTGTTGCTAAAAAAACACACAAGATTTTTTTTATCTCCAAGTTAAAACATTTTCCTTACCGCTCCGAAAATCGCCAATATTAACTCTAAATGTCTTGAACGAAATGACAGCTTTACGAAAACTTTGTGTTATTACCGCTTCACAATTAAAGCTCTATAAATGAAACATTTTTTAACGTAGCCGAATAGTAAAAACTGTTTTAGAAAGGTTACAAAATAAGCTTTCAAATTATTATATTACAAATAAATATTAACATTTGTAAATATTAAAAATTATAACGCAAACACTAAAAAAATGTAGAAATGACTCCCGTGATTTTTTTTATGTGAAAACGGTACTAAAATCACAGTTTATGTCAACAACAATACTTATTCTATTGTATAAATGTATAATAAACACTTTTATCACCTCACATTTTTATCATTTCATATAAAAATATTTAATAAAAATTAACAATGTCGAGTGCGGTCCAGCCACGCCGGTAGGAAATTTGGCGGGATATATTATGTGTCAGACTGCGCGAATGACAGAATATTCTTGTTATGTATTTCTATAAATAACTTGATAGGGACCTTTTACTTTTTATTTTAGGGATGTCACTAAAACAATAACAAAGTTAGAACGATTTCTATGGAGACACACGCGTTGAGGTATAAACACGCTTATTGTACTTGACTGCTATCGTATTTTTAACGCATATATCTGCTTACGTTGCTGACGGGTCCTCGCATATTTGTTTGCAACACATATAAAGCAAACCCTTAAAAAATTTTCAATTAGAATCGTCAAAGGCAAATGAGTTCGATTTTCAAAGCTTATTTTATAAGTTTATTTAGGCTGATTGTTCAAAGGATCATCCAGAATCTCATTTCAAAACAAAAATATCACAATTAATTTTTTCTACGCTTCACCTATTACCTCTTATGCTTCAAATTTTCACTTAAATTTATTTTTCTCGTAATTGCGTGTTATGTCTCATATAAATTGGCAAACTGGGTTTACGCCATACACCCAATTTTTAAAAAGTTTTTAGTCCTTCAGGATTAAAAATTTAAATAAAAAATACATCGATAAAAATTTACTTATGTGAAAGAATTGGTGATAAATTAGCTCAGTGTTTTAATCGCGTTTGGATGTCACCAATAAATCATGTTGACCATCGAAATTGCTAGTCATCGTACCATCGCATCATCGCATCAACCGCATCTATTTATATTTTATTTTATTTAGCGACTATATAAAATAAATTTATATACAAAATATAATGGCGAATTTAAGTAATGATGTTAATTTCTTAGTCCTCCTATTTAGGGGGTCCTGTGCCGAGGAGAACTAAAGTAATGTGAATATAGTTTATTTGTCTTCTATATCGTTTTTAAGGTCTTCATTAGGGTTTTTTCAGAGACCTCTTTCAGTCATATTTTTATTCTTAATGTGTAGGTACTCATTAAATATTTTCGGTTAATTGAAATGTTTATCTTGCTTTTTAAAAAAATACAAATATATAGATATACCGAGCATGGTTTCACTGTTGACAGCCTAACCGATATTGACAGGGAATAAATAATAAATCGATATACGCTGGCAACACTGGCGGACCTGTATACGAATTTACAAGCCGGAAAGTCAAACTCCAATAATTATGTAAAAATATTAATGAATTGGCAATGTTGAATTGAAATACTAAAAATATGCATTTGCAATCCGCACTTCTTTTTGACACTAAACGGGAGTTAATTAATTAATGAGGTCTTTATTCATATTTCAACCATTTTCGTTTCTCGAAGATTGAACGGAATACGTTGATTTCGTATTGATGCATTATTTAAGTCTATGGATCGCGTATACGATTTCTTTCATTCCTATGAGCTTCGTTAGTTTAATCCGTTAATTAAAAAATAAGCCTGTAATTTTGCATAGAGAATGATATTTTTTTAAATATGTGTGTATTGATAGTTATCCGAAACTTAATTGATACTACAGAGGCCGCGCTAAAATTTATCAATCATCGGTCGGAATATTTTTAAATTGTTGACCGTGCTCGCAAATATTGATAACTGCCCGAGATGACGGATTTAGTCAATATCGTAATGATATAGGATTTTATAGACCGTGTTAGATCTTTTGATCTGGGGGAAGGGTTCAAAATGGGTTCAAATCAGATTTTTTGTTACAGTATGCTGAGTGTCAATATAAAACATAGTATATGTAACCCGACGTAGTATAGTATATGCACGAAGATTTCCACCAGAGTGTTGCCCGAATAAAAAAAGCTCCGCAAGTTCACCAGGGTAAGAAAGAAGCAGTGGCTACTGAATACAATGGGCCTGCCTGTAGTCGTGTGAATAACGTGTCGCTTCTCTTCCTAAAGGTCTCGGGTTCCAGGCATAACTGGGCCCCGGAGGAATTTTTATTCGCTCTCACCATTATTTATTTAGGACGCGGAGATACTTGAGGAAGCGATCGTGCTCTTTTTGTACAATATTTAAGATTCTTTGAGAAGCGGTTTACGATTCAAGAGGGTATCAACAATTTTATCTTTTGTCCACAATGCAATCCGAGTTACTCTGTTTTAGGTAATATTTTTATAATGCTGGAAAAGATTATTTTATAAAAAATCATTATTTTTTTAGTAACTTTCCAGGTTACGAATAACCTGACAGTGTTTGATTCCCTCGATAATTTATTTAAAACTGACTGGGGTAATCGGCTTCGCTCTGGGAGTCGATATGAGATTAAACTAAGGTTCGAACCCACGTCGGATCTTGCTTTATATACCCCAAACAATGGGTAGCCCCACCTATGCAAAAAAGGCTTCGAATGGTCCACAATGTTCCAGAACATTCCACAACATTCGAGAGTGTTCTGGAATGTTCCACAATGATATGGGATGTTCCGGGATGTTTTTGAATGTTGTGGAAAGCTCTCGAATACTCTCCAATGTTCTGGAGTGTTCTATAAATTTCTAGAGGGAAAACTTTCAGCCCTTATATCTTCAAAAGCAAGCCCTTTAGATAAAAACATTTTATGCAAAAAATAATACCAATAAATAATATTTTTTTTATTTACATGAGCTCCACACAGGAGGCCCTGAGGAAAATAATTTCCCACAGGGCCTATGACATCTTTGGGGATGCTGTGTGGAGGTTTTTTTATTAAGGAAAGAAAGGAGAGGAAGGTTCTGGGAAGGAAAAGGGTTTAAGGGGTGGGTAGGAATCTGGGGTTCAGTGTGTCTTGGTCATCCGCCTGCTAGACCTAGACAAACCTTGTGGAATGTGGAATGTTGTGAGGCTGAAGGTATTGGAGAGGGGAAGAAGATAGGAAAGAGGAAGGGAGGGAAGTACCTGGCTATTCAGATCTGGTCCTAAACACGGCAAAAGCTATTTCAAGCAACGTTTCAATTCTAAATGATGGTCTTACAACATGGCGACACTGAGAGAATCTTCCACTTTGGAACGTGCCATAAAAATACTATCAACTATTTTTAGTTAATTAATTTTGAAATAACACAAATTAATCCAATTAAATGTATTTGCCCACGCGCCGGGATTCGATCCCACGACCTTCGGATTGCGAGTTTTACCGCTCGACCACACCGGCCGTGACATTTAGTGTTATACTCTTTATTCTGCGGGTTGAAAGGCCTTTTGTAAATTGATGACATCAATTTTCATTCAAATCGGTGTTGATAGCATTTCTAAAGATTATTTGTTCGGTTCCTACTTTCTGAAATAAAGAGAAAGCTTCCAAACACTATCTTCAAGTAAAAATAAATCAATATAATATGAAAAACCGAGTAATTATTTGTCCTCGCCGGGTTTTGAACCCGCTACATAATATACGTAGAAAAAAATCTGTTATGAAACTGGTTTATCGATGATGAGCTGAACACTTGGTTTTCTCTTCAATGGCATTATCATGACATTACTTACCTCATTAATGTAGGTATGTACCTAACCTATTTCATATTGATCAGAATCGGAAGAGAAAATTTTGCCGAGATTTTTCAACAGAGAGAAAACTCAGCATCATTGAGTCACTTATAACTTTAAAATATTAGGCAAGTTGAAGATGAAGGTAACACTAATAATATAAAAGAAAATATGAAAACGAACAAGATACAGAAAAATAAAAAGATGATAGTGGCAACTAGAACGAACCCAGAATCTCTCGTCTTACCGGGACAAAAACCTTTATCTATTCGGCTACTGAGTGAGGCCTCTTATTTAAACTAGTGTCCGACCGAAACAGGACTTTCTACCGAAACCGAAACTTTTTTAAGACATCTTAAAAATCTATTGTTTACTGAAATTTGGCTTTTTTTACACTTATACGGACAGTTATCACGTGTTAAATGAAATAAAATAAAAACAATAAGTGAAGTATGAGAAGTATGAGAAAAAATTATTATTTTTTATTTTATATTACTGCTATAAAACAAACAAAAATTAACAAAAATGTTAACTACTTCTTGCAAAAAAAAAATATTATTTTAATTTTTATTGCGTTTACAATGACAACATTCTTATTACATAAAAAAAAAATAATTAAATTTAATAAATAAATAAATTTAAAAAATAAATCCTCGTCTTGGAAGCCCGCCTCAGTCCATCATCCAGTATTGAAGCACACTGGAGAAAAATACTGGCTCCTTACGTGCTCACAGAATCCTGAAAGCTTAATATTATTATTTCTTTTGTTTTCATTTTACTACTATTAGCTTATTATCTTTTGTTTTGTTTCGTGTACATTCATATCCACCTTCTTTTTCTTTTTTTTCCTTTCAAATACTTTGTACATGTATGTGTATATTATACCCTTATGGAATGTGTGGGATTGCACTCTCCTCCCCACATACTGGAATAAACACCTATTTATTTATTATTTAATAAAAAAGTTAAATTAAATAAAAAACAATAATTGAAGTATGTGAAAAAATAATTATTTATTTTTTTGATATTTCTGCAGTAAAAAAAAAACAAAAATTAAGTAACAAATATTTTAACTACTTATTGGAACAAAAAATTGTCAATAGTCAACACTTACATTATAAATGACCTCATTAATTGAGTATTTTAATTTTAATTGCATTTACTCACAACACAACCACGCCGGACCGGCCGGCGAACCCAGCTGATGATGGCGGGTGACACACGAGCCACGAACTCACCTAAACTCAGCCAAACGACGCGCGATAATTCACGAACGCAGAGTTTCGGTGCGGCTGAAGGTTCGGCAGATTTTCTGCCGAAACTAGATTTTTTTGCCGAAACTGAAATCAAACCCGAACCTTCGGTCGGTCACTAACTTAAACGTTATATTTGTCAATCTTCAATCTTCAAATTTAAAAATTAATATTATTATCTTCGACAATTTTTTTCCATATTATTGGCGGCTACCTTTTTCATTGGAAACAAGTGTTCGAAGAACTGGTGTGTATCCTAGATAGTGTCTCGGATAATTATATCTGATTTTATTTACATGGAATTCCTTTTGACCATTTTGTAAAAGTCTAAATGAATATTCGATTTTTATTGGCAGAACTCTCTTTTTATAACTTTTGAAGGTTATTCCCATCGATGTAATATCTCATTGAAGAAGCAGATAACACTAATAATCTAAACGAAAATATGAAAACGAACAAGACACAGAAAAATAAAATGAACGGTCGCAACTAGGGCAAGAACATGTAATATTTTTCATCGATGTGAATAACTTTAATAAGTCAGGTACGCCTCATACGTCATAATTTATGTCTGGTTATGTTGTAGGTAGCTTGAAAAAAGCTTATGGTTCCGAGTGGTTAATAAATTATGAAAAGGGAGTTGTTCTAATTAAAATCGAATATTAGGTAAGTATTTATTTATGTTTCAACACCACAAAGTAGTTTAATTCTGCTATATATTATATTATGTTGCAGTACCAAGTTTGCCCATTGTGTTGTGTTGGAGCATGGCTCATAATTATGTTCGAGGCAAAATTGAGAACCTTTATCGGATAAACGCCCCCAAACTCCAAAACAAATACTGCTCCTATTCTGTGGTTCTTAAACTTTGGGATGCAACGGAATATTAAAAAACAACATTTGCTTACTTAAGGCTCCGCAACCGGGCACGAAAAGAAGAAGATGGAGAGATACGAAATTACTAATGTTAGAGGAGAGCGCTAAAATTTACAGCGACAAAATCGACGCGAAAATTGCGAAAATGTTTAATAAAACACGACTCGATTAAAATAGAGCAAAATCTCGCGGATATTGTCATAAACAGCATTTAAAGAAACACTGTGAATTTTTTCATACATAAAACTTGTAAAATAACTGAAACAAACGTGTTAATAATAATTTTTGGAGCATACTTTGCGATTTTTTTCTATCGAGGGAATTTTATATAATTTGCGTTTCGGCGCGGGAAATGTCTAGATATTATTTATTTTAATTTTTTTAACTTTGAGTAAAATCTAGATGGTCTAGATATTATCTTTAAGAATAACATACGAGTATATGTATTTTTTAAAGAGCTTTATAACTTAACGTGTTTGAGATATGTAAGAAATCGGTAGAAATTCGGGTTGCGGGCCCTTAATGCACATTGTTTCAGCAGCATTCTGCAGATTAATTCACATATTACATAAATTGAAGAGCGTTTTCACAGAGAAAAATTTCTACCCACGGTTTATACTGTTTCTACTATGGGATTGTTGAAGTGGAAACTTTTTAGCACCATTGGGTTTTGAAACTCGATGAAACAAAAAATAACTACACTAAAAAGAGACAATTCTATAGGATTTCGTCTGTGAGAGAACGAGATAGTATAGTCGGTCTCCTCTTTGTGCAGTTCTTCGTAGCCTATCGGTCTCCTCTTTTTGCGGTGCATCGTAGCCTCCCCACTCTTGTCTACTTTAGTTTCCTGAAGGTTTCACTTTTACCGCGCGTGAATTGCACACTCTGTATTTTGAAGTGAAAACTTCTTCAGCACCGTTGTGATTTGAAACGCGATGAAACGAAAAAGCAACACTAAAAAGAGACAAATACATACACTGATTTTAAACGAGTCGTGTTTTCACTATTGGCGCGCTCCCTCTTGGATATATAACGCTTACTATCAGCCCTTAAGTGTGTATTAATTGTCACTGGAGTTTTAAAATTATACAATTTGTGCAAATATGATTTATACATTGCCAGATGGGGATAGTGAGTGGATATTTAGAAGGAGAAGAGTAGGAGGAGTCAAAATAAGGAAACATGATTACCAAAGGTGATTTACTGGGTGCTATTATTTTGTTAGATATATTAATTTATATACTTTTTAATTTATATATTCTCGGTTACGAATAACCCGACAATATTGTAAAATCTCCTACTGCCACCACAGAAAGCGGTGTTCGTGTTGTGATGGAGAACTTAGACAGACGAAGTATCGAACACACGACGCCCAGGTGAGACCCAAACGCGATGCCAACTCAGCCACTGACTGGTCGATATTAATCAGGTTTATATTTACCTTTATTTTACATTTGTACACGGTTGACATTTGTCACATGAGAACGGGTCGTTTCTTCGACTCGTTCTTGTGTTCAACAGCTCGGCTGTGGAATGATTTGCCGGCCGCTGTGTTTCCTCTTTCCTTTCTTTTAAATGGGTTATGGTAGCGTAATTTATTGGTAAGTGCATCTTTGCCGAGGATTCGAAAGGCTCGGAGTTCGAATCTTGATTGCAATCTCTTCTAAAAATCTCGACGATTGACGGTTTTTCAAATAGTTCAAATGGTTATACGTTGTTCTCAAGAAACCATGTTTTGCTCTAAAAAGATTATTCTTGTAGGTGTTAGTTTCAATTTTATTTCATGTTAGCAGTGGTCAATTAATCACGTGAGGCTCGAAAGGAGGGGGGGGGGGGGTTCGGAAAAAAATCATGAAATATCACAAGGAGGGGGGGGGGGGGGATATAATGAGATATCAAGTGTATTTATTTTTTGTTGAACGCACGATTTCTAAACCAAACAGCGGCGCGTAGCCTTGACTCACCGTTGTAATATTCTGAAAATTTCAATACATTTTGTACTAAAAGAATACACGTGATTTGATTGGGGGGTAGTCTAAAACCCCACTACATATTTACCTCACCACAGTTTTGTTCATCGAATAATTCTGCATAAAAGCAAATAAAAATATTATTTAGGTTTTTTCAAATTTTAAATAAACTTTCCCATAAAAAAGTTAGTGAAGCCCCGGCCTTTTGCATTGCAAATGTTTAGCTAGAACAATCTGCATTGTTGCAGAGGCTCGGTGGAGTATTCACAGCAATTTATGCCCGTTTTATATAGCATGAAGTGGGCTGCATTTGCGGGATTTAATGACGGGACGTTGGCGTTACCACATCAACACCGTGACGTTGGCAACACTGCAACTACCTACCATAAACTATAAAATGTTAATGTAGAGCCGAATCTATGCATGCGGCTCTATAATAATCCAATCTAGAGGTGATTATTCACAGTATTGTAGAAAAAAAACTTGGAAAAATAAGTTTTTCAAACAAAGCAATAATTTCAGAATCCAATTTTTTTTTGGGTAAAGTTCGGTTTAGGGGCGGCATTCCTAGATAATAAAACTAGTTATTTTTATACTAACTATGGGCCGGAAAATCCGAATCTGAAAGAATTAGGCGTCGGCAAGCAATATTAACTGAATTACACGACTTTAAAATTTTCTATACACACACAGGAAAACAAGCCATTTTGAACGCATTCTGACACTACAAGTCATAGAAAAACAAGAAAGATGTTACACCACATAAAATTAAGTGTTGCCATTAAGCAATAATATCAATAACTAATTTAAGAAATTATTTTTTATAAATTTTACTCACTTTTGTATCACAAACCATGTTACATAAACCTAGCGTAGCCGCTAAACTACTTGAAAACTGGGATGTTTTGTTGCCTTGACGCGAGCAGGCGGTATAAAGGGGCACAAACCATGTTACACAAACCTAGCGTAGCCGCTAAACTACTTGAAAACTGGGATGTTTTCTTGCCTTGACGCGAGTAGGCGGTATAAAGGGGCACAAACCATGTTACACAAACCTAGCGTAGCCGCTAAACTACTTGAAAACTGGGATGTTTTTTTTTGCCGTGACGCGAGTAGACGCTACGAAGGGGGCACTTTCTTTTCTATCTCAAACCATGTTACTAATGTGTTATGTGATGAATTATCATGTGAGGAAGTATCGTGTCGGAAAGTTTTACGTTATTGATATTATTGCTTAATGGCAACACTTAATTTTATGTGGTGTAATATCTTTGGTGTTTTTCTATGACTTGTAGTGTCAGAATGCTTTCAAAATGGCTTGTTTTCCTGTGTGTGTATATAAAATTTTAAAGTCGTGTAATTCAGTTAATATTGCTTGCCGACACCTAATTCTTTCAGATTCGGATTTTCCGGCCCATAATTAGTATAAAAAAATAAATTATCTAGGACTATCGGCCCTAAACAGAGTTTTTTCCTTTTTTTAAGTGAAAATTTCTTTAACACCGGTATGATTTGAAACCCGATGAAACGAAAAAGCGACACTAAACAAAGACAAACACATACATCTATAGGGTTTAGCCTGCGAAAGAATGAGATAGAATAATCGGTCTCCTCTTTGTGCGGTGGTTCGTATTCACGATATTGTAGAAAAAAACCTAATGAAGTTTTTCAAATACAGCAATAATTTTAGAATTAAATTTTTTGAAGTGAAATTTTTTTAGCACCGTTGTGATTTGAAACTCGATGAAACGAAAAAGCCACACTAAAAAGAGACAAATACATACATTTATAGGATTTAGCCTGCGAGAGAATGCGATAGAATAATCGGTCTCCTCTTTATGCGGTGCTTCTCTCCACTCTTGTCTACTTTAGTTTTCTGAAGCTTTCATTAGTGTGAGAAATGTGGATATCCGCAATGAATGTAAGGCTGATGTAAGCATAATGAGTAAGATTAAGAAAGGGACCCTCAGATGGTTTGGGCATGTAGAGCGAATGAACGAAGGAAGTAGTGTAAGAAGAATATACGAAGCGAATGTGAATGGTAGAAGAAGTCGGGGACGCCCGAGGAAGACATGGCACGATCAAGTGAATCAGATACTTGAGTCGGGTCATGTCAAAAGCCAGAATAATAGAAGAGAATGTATGAGACGATGTATGAATGTGAGTGAGGCAAAGAGTGTGTGTCAAGACCGAGTTGTTTGGCGGTCCGTCCTCTCTGCCTACCCCTGCGGGGAAACGGCGTGATGGTTAGTTAGTTAGTTAGTTCATTTTAAATATTCTGTTCTGTAAGTTGTACTGTGGTCGCTTTACTGACTTTTATGTAGATACCCATCCATTTGCACAGGTCGGTATATATTTTTTATTTTTTTTTATTTATTTTTGCAATAACTTAACTTCAATCCATGAATACAATAAAAGTGACTGTCAAACGCAAATTTGAAGCAGAAAAATCAGAAATAGATTCAGCCCTAACCTTGTAACTGCGTTATATGATATATCGATCGCGAAAATCATATCGACCTTTCGATTCACTGCATTTCGGTAGTGCGTGGCTCTCTCCACAGGTGAATTCATATATATCAGTTGATCAATAACCCAAATATCTGCGACGCGCCTGACAGCACCGATAAGTACTCGTATGTCGAAGTGTAATGCATAGACACATTGACCGGTGGACCTAATCCATGCGCAGGCTTGTATTTCCCTTCATTGTCATTTTCCCAACAATTATTATTATTCTGAAACGCCGCTCACTGCAAATGTAATTTATGCAGTCGCTGCAATAAACAAGGAACCAAATAGAAAATAAATCATATTGCAATACGCATAACTCAATACGTTTTCTACCGATGACGTCAATTCTATAAATGGATATTTGGAACTTCAGATCAACGAATGTTACGAGAATCATAATATAAATGTACAATATAAATTTATTGTAAAACAACAAGACTGGTAGAGTTTTGTTTTAACCCATAAATATACAAACCATCCACTTTTAACCAAATCTAATTCTAAAAACAACTGACATTCCACCTTCTAGATCTATCTTTGATAAAAGAACAAATACAAGTTTGCTTGTATAATTCCTCGAGTACCCAAATAGCGTGAGAAAGTACTTGACGCCTTGTTACAATTTATGGCACCCACATTAAAATATTTCCGGCTACATATTTTTGCCCCTACATTCGGCCATCCTGCTGTGACATCTGCCCTCAGATGTCGTCAATAGACTCGCGTTCGTCGTCACTGAATTTCTCCAGAGTTCCCTCCACGTCCCTGAATGTTAACAACACGCGCTGCTGAGGAACTCTGGGTCAGTGATCAATCGGAGTTCCTCAGTCGTCCTCATCGTCCTGGAGAGGGACGACATTGTCGTTTACATCTTCATCGTCGTTGTCTTCATCATTTTCTTCATCGTCATCATCGTCGTCGTCTTCTTCGTCTTCAACGCGTTCTCGTTCGACCAGAAGAGCCGCTTGTAGATGTTCCATTAGTTCACGCTTATGACCAGTAATTCGCAGGTGTCTCTTCCTGAGCTCCGTCTTGAGCTAAGGAACCCTCATCCACGCCAAACTATCGATAACTTCATCAATCATTGTTTCCACGCAGCGCACTTACACAGTCCAAAAGAAAATACTTCACGTCTTTAATAATTACTTTTCCAAATAGTCTTTCGTCTTTAACTAAAAAAAAATATCTGCCTTTCCTTGCATCCCGGATGAGCCCCCAAAATGTGGAAAATAAATATTATTATTTATTATATTATTTTTAATTGATGAAATTTTGCACAATTGACCTTCAAACGAGGGGAAGGTTACTGTCTACATCTGTTTTGAAAAATCTTTATAAAGCCCTGGCAACGCCTCGAGCTTTAGCTAGTCATATACATATAAAGTGAGAACGATTTCTTAAAATTTGACTTGACGACATAACAGGTTGAGTACGTTGAATTTTTGGAAATATCTCCGTGCCGAGTGAAGTCTTTTATTTTTTACTTTGGGATTCCGTTTTTGTTTTTAGGATTCATTTGATGTAATGTCAATCTGTATGTTTAAATCTTAGAACAGAACTTTCTTGTAAGTAGGTACCTACTTTTCCCTACTTACATCAACCCCACAGAATTTCTAAACATCAGTAATGGCATAAATCCTCTTGTTCCAGGCAATTGTGGCTCTTGTGTGATAATCACATATAAATATATTTATATCGCTGAAATAAAGAATGGTATCTTTTAAAACGTCCAACCGGTATCGTTAAATCGGACTCAATAAAACGGGGACATCGCGCAGACGTGTTTTTAAAATTCAAACTGCGTTCTCGGAACAAACGCATGCGCATGAACTAAGTAACGAGAACGCACAATGGCGGACAAAAAAAGACAATATCCATTCTCGGTGCAAATATTCAATTCAGAAAACCGCTTTCGACGCGGGAGACGCGGCCCGTCGGCGAATCTAAAATGAAAAGAAAATGAGAAGAACGACAAGCGAGTATTTTTCTACCTACCGCTGGCATAAATGAATCGGTTTTAAAACAAAAACACGAAGGATGAAATAACGAGTCGTTTTGGAGGAAGAACAAAGAAACGGGCAGCGTACCACGCTTGCGCGGATCTCCTTGTATGGCCGGTTGGCGCACGCGCAGCTCATAGAAGAAATTGGAAAACTTATCAGATACAAACTGGAAAATTATTCAATGTCGCGTGGTTTCTTGCGACTTTTTTTAAACCAGTCGCAGTCGCTTCAAACATTTATGTCTGTCCAACGAGGATGCGTTCAACGAGATTCAAATGTAGAGATTTTATAATGTTTACAATATGCATGGAATCATAGACATCCAAATCTAACTTTAAATACCACCTTATTTTTGGCACCGGGAGGGTTCCAGAATGATTTGAATAAACTATGGTAACCACCGAATAGCGCACATCGAAATAACCAGACCCTGAGCAGAAAAGTAAAATTCGCTAAGGCAAAGCAAAAGTTGGCAGCACAGTCCATTGTGAGACTTTTCTGCGTAGGATCTGATAAAGCATTTTTAAATTATCGCCTGGCTTAGCGACGCTGAAATTGAGTGAGGTGGTTAAATTATAAGTAACTAGCCGACCCGGTGAACTTCGTACCACCTCAGAATCAATAACTGTTGTGTTAAATTATTAGCTGAATTAAATTCAGTTTTTTTATTAAGTTAAACATTACACAATGAAGCAATTATCGATGCGCAACTGTTCGTGTTTTGTTTTTATCAGTATCAGAGATGGCGTTGTGAACGGATTTATAATTTTTGTGATTTTCTTACTTTTTCACTTACTTACGGGAATTGCGTTTCATTTTCTTTGTACGTGTGACGGAGATTTTATTATAATTATTGTTGACATTTAGTGTGTAAGAAAGAGGGGCAGCATTATATGTTTATGAACAAAAGCAAAACCATCAACGCATTGACATTTGACGTTTTTGAATTTTTGGAATCCACTCACTACTCAATATTATACTTATCACTATATTCCTGCAGCTCTTTCAAAAGATAAGAATTCGTTCCATACAAAATGTATGAGAAAAAGAATTTTCTTCGTAATTTTTCCGATGTTTTAATAGCTATTCTGCTAATCGGGGCGGAGACAAATCCAACAAATTAAAGATCATAAAAATCGGTCCAGCCGTTCTTGAGTTATAAATAGTGTAACTAACCCGACTTTGTTTTATATACCTATTAAGATTAAGACGATTATAATACATTTGTGCCTAACTAAATAGTGTAACAAAATACAAAAAATTTGAAAAAAGCCCGAACTTTTGTTTACCCGATTTGGAATTTGCAGTTTTTTACGCAGCCAGCAATATGCGAGTCATTGTAGAAAGGACTAGTAATTTATATTATTGATTTTTTTTTCGTGGACCGAATGGTGATATTACAATGCGAGTTGCCTATATGCTGTCGGAATCATTTATTGACAAATCACAGAACGGGGGACGGTCACGCCTTCTCCCGCGCTCCGCACAACTTGGTTTGTTCATTTTTTTATTTAATAAATGTTGTCAAGTTTATTTTGTAGAACTTCATTTAATTTTCAATTCTTTTATACATTCAATAATATTATTATTTAATCTATAAAAACCGTTTATTGTTACGCAAGTTCTGCTATGTATTTATCATTACGCGCGACAACTGTTTCGCCCTCTGAAGGCGATCAAATATCAAAATAGCAAAATATCAAAATGTGTTTAAACCACTTACAAACGATGTATTTATACCATTTCTGGATAGGTTTTTTTTTTACATTCAGGCCTCCTCACAGGAGGCCCCGAGGAAAACAATTTCATCTTTGGAAGGAGAAGAAGATATGGGAAGGAAAAAGGTATGAGAGGAGGGTAGGAATCTGGAGGTCTGTGTGCCCAGGAGTGACGGACGTATGAATCTATTCCTCGCATTGCGGTGCAAGGCGATGGGTCGGGAGAGTCCGGCTGGAGATGTCAAAAGGCCTCCCTCAACCAGTGTCCTCCGATCCAGCCCGCCACGCAGTGGTTGGGCAAACGCATCCGCCGCCGAGACCCGGACAAACCTCACTTCATGAACCCGGGCACCCGTGCTAAGTCACCAAACGTAGCGAACCAATTGGGATGACCTGTGGCAGGGGTGTTGGTTATCCAATAAATGGTACCCGGGGCGGCGGTACCCATACCTGCCTCCCGAATTGTAACATAATTATTGTAATATGATACTTATGATTAAAAAAAATTGCTTTTATTTTTATTGCCTACGTACTTATTAATTTCCGAGTAAAGTGACTAAAAAATAAATGGTTATTGTTATTATCCTTTTAAAGTTTCCCCAATTACTGCATTGTTTAAATTTGACTGAATGTCAAGGTGAAAAAAAAAAAAATTGGTTTGTTCCCTTGCCCTGATTGTCTCGTATACTAATTTGAATATCTATGCATGAAATATGAACGGCAACTACCTACTATTTAATTAATTGTTTTAATTTTGTACAAATCTATTGTCAAGAATCCATTCTTATTTATTTACATTGTTTAGATCATAGGTTCCCAACGTGGGCGATAACGCCCCCTTGGGGGCGTTTCAGACCTTCAGGGGGGCGGTAGAAGGCAAAGAGAAAATTGGGGGGCGTTTTAGACTTTCAGGGTGGCGGTAGGAGATCCAGAGAAACCCATAGCTAGTTTACTAGTACATATCGAAGAAGTCAAAGACATGCTAAAAGAATACGAACTGCACATGGTGATGATATTACCGAATTTATTACCGGCTGTATTACCGAAGAAATTAACCAAAATGAAACAACATTTCAGGGCTATTCGACAATTAGATGCGACTCATTTAGCAGGCATACAGGTGCAGTTATCACATTAATTCTGTAGTGTATGCAGGGCTGGGCAAAATACATGCTTTGCTGTAATTGAAATACAAATTACAAAATACTTGTTCGCATGTATTTAAAATACGAAATACAAAATACTTTCAAGTCGTGTATTTAAAATACAAAATACAAAATACAGTATTTTAACCATTTTTTTCTTTCAAATACAAAATACAAATTACAAAATACAAAATACATTTGGTTTTGGTAGAACCTTTGGTTGCAATAAATTGTCGTAAATGCCCTTATCTAAGGGTGCGTTTCCATAGAAGCAATGTTGAGCAGAGTGAAACAGAGACGTGCAAAAATTGACCAATCATATTGCTCAAAAGACACATCTCATCTCGGCTTCACTTGTAAAATTTGTGGTAAAGGACTCAGGTGTTAGGTAATATAATAAAAAAATATTATTATTATAACACGACATTTGTATAGCGCTATTTTGTGTTATTTCTAGTGACCGACCGAAGGTTCGGTTTCGGTTTCGTCAAGGTTCGGTAAAAAAATCTAGTTTCAGCATCAGTTTCGGTTTCGGCAGAAAATCTGCCGAACCTTCGGCCGCACCGAAACTCTGCATTTGTGAATTATCGCGTGCCGTTTGACTGACTTCGGGTGAGTTCGTGGCTCGTGTGTCATCCACCATCATCAACTGAGTTCGTTGGCCGGTCCGGCGTGCTTGTATTGTCAGTTTATGTGATGACAAACTTCAATTATTTTTATTTATTTCATTCTAATTTTAATTTTATTTAACAAGTGTAAATAAAAATTAAAATCTAGTCTCCTCCAACGGAAGCGATCTTCCGATCAGTCCCTCCTTTGATGTGCTTGGTGTAAGGCCCTCCGTTCATGGAGATACTTACAATCTACGTAATTGTGACGAAACCACAAGTACCCTGTTGATATACATACTACTTTTTAATGCTAGTCTCCGTACACGGCGCTATCCGAAATATACTATTTAGTCACATGAGAACGGGTCGTTTCTACGAATCATTCTTGAGTTCAACAGCTCGGCTGTGGAACCCGGCCTCTATATTTCCTCCCTCCTTCCTCTCCCCAAAAAGACCTTCCATACAGCATCTTCAAAGATGACATCCGCCCTGAGGGAAATTATTTTCCTCAGGGTCTCTTCATGTGGAGTTAATGTAAAAAAAATGTTGTGATTGTAAACGCAATTAAAATTATAATACTCAATTTATGAAGTCCTTACTTTATAGTGAATATAAGTGTAAAAAATAAGCCGAATTTCAGTAAACAATAGATTTTTAACATGTCTAAAAAAGTTTCGGTTTCGGTTTCGGCCGAAACTGAGACAGATATCGAATATTCGGTTTCGTTTTCGGTAGAAAATCCTGTTTCGGTCGGACACTAGTTATTTCACTTCAAGTGCGCTCTACTGTAATTAACTTAAAAATAGTTTAGTATTCAGTCAAATTATTCCAATAGTGCTTGATCTAATACTATGACACAAAAAAGTACAATACAAAGCAATGACAAGCATTACATAATATGATACAAATATGATAGAAAATGTACAATAACAGTGCTATTATAGCACAGGACGTGTTGCCAACTCTAAATATTAACACACATAACATATAGCTTTGGATTCTAGCGTTTTTAGTCTACGTATTATCTATGTCAGTTTATTTTTCATTATCATTATTAAGATCGCTAAATGTATTTGAATATGTATTTTGAAGCCATAAGTATTTGAAATACAAATTACAAAATACCTCAGCCCCAGGTAATTGAAATACCAATTACAAAATACATTTTTAGGAAGTAATTGAAATACAAATACAAAATACGTATTTGTATTTCAAATACGTATTTCAATTACAAGTATTTCAAATACTGCCCAGCCCTGAGTGTATATGTGTGAGTGTGTAAACAATATATCTTACAAACTCACAACAAATGCGGTATTAGATAAAATAGTACCTGGATACCTACTGGCTATTGAAGGATTTTAAGCTGGGAACCTATGCAGCTATTTATCATTCCCCAAATCAAAATAATATAAAATTCTTAGATTTTTTTGAAGAATGGTGCCGTTAGCAAATAAATACAAGAGACTTGATAATCATCTGTGGAGATTTTAATATTCAATACAAAAAGCACAAGATTACAAATCATCATAAATTGCCTAGGTAGAAAGCAACTTGTCAAAAATTATACAAGAATATGAAAAAACTCTAAAACCCTGATTGATTTGGTAATTTCAAATTACTTTTACGCGGAAGTTAATGCTGCAAAAGAAGTCAAAATATCTGATCACGAAACAATTATTATATAAATTAGATATAATAAATAGTCCGAAGCCTCAGGGAACACGAAGTATAATAAATATACAGGAATAAAAAGAACTATAATAAGGATAAATTGTGTACGGCAATACAAAACAAAAAGTGGATCTGCGATAACCAAGGAAATTTAGACAGAAAAGCCGACGAACTAATAGGACACCTGAAAACAGTAGTAAATGAACTAATGCCTATAACGAATATATCTTTCTTATATATAAAAATGAATCGCTAATTGTGTTGCTAAGCGCAAATCTCGAGATCAGCTGAACCGATTACGTTAATTCTTTTTTTAGAATATTCCTTAAAATACGAGGATGGGGTTCTTACGGAGAGAAAAATTAAGAAAATTGCACAGAAAATTGGATAATTTCAGAAAATCTATTACTAACCTAAACGGCTATCGCACGTTTGACACTACGCGTGTTTGAGAATGACATTTTGCAAAACAATGATTGTTAAATAAAATTCTATTTTTGAAAATCTTTTAAGTTGATAAATTTATTTAAAGTAGGTCCTCCCCTAATAGTTTGAATCGAATCAAGAATTTTAAATATTTTAAATAGGTACCTATGTTAGGTACCAAATTTAATATACATGAAAAATGGAAATTTGAATAAATATTGTAAATGGTGGCAAGCGGGCTGTTTAAAAACTGAATGTACTGGGATTGAATATATGGAACGCGGGAGGAGGGTTGGTGGGACGAGGGAGCGGTAAAAGGAAGAGGGAATGTGGAAGGAAAAGGCGAGAGGGGGGAGGGGAACCTGGGAGGGGGGGGGGAGAACTCGGGAGAAGGGTTTGCGGGACGGGGGAAGGGGGGGGAGTGGAGTGGGGAGAGGGAAGGTAGAGGTGACGGAGTGGGAACGCGAGAGGGGAAGAGGTCGCAGGAGAAGGGGAGGCGGAAGGGGAACGGGACGAATAGGAAAGGACACTCAGGGAGAAACAATTTCTTTATTAAATACTTAATTTAATTAATACTTACTTACTTTTTTATATACTTAATCATTTGTGTTATAAAATTTTTGATTTCATACTGCTTTATTATAAATTTATTATTTAATTTTTTTATTATGCTGTTAATCAGAGGTAAAGTCACATGGAGGAAATCCATAATTGGTTTTATTTTGGCTATACAAACATGTACAAACTGGAAAAATGTAAACTGTCGATTTCCCGAAAATAAATAAATAAATAAATAAATGGCATAGCAACGCATGCCGGGACCAGCTAGTATTTATATATAAAATGTATTCCTGTTTCCCTTGGTCACGCCTTCATTTCACTTTTTTTTAGAGTTTCCTAATACTTTGTAGAAGGTTCTTAAGGAAAGAAAATTGCGCAGAAAATTGGATAATTTCAGAAAACTTAACGACTATTTTAACTTTACACATTTGACAGTTCGCGCGTTTGACGAAATTGAATTATGTTTTTGAACGTTTCTTTTTTGTAAAAAAAAGGATTATCTATGGATTATTTAAATTATAGATATTTTAAATAGATACCTACATTAGGTACCAAATTTGATTGATTGTTCTTATAATATATAAAAATGAATATTTGTATTGAATGAAAAGTGAAAATTTGAATAAAAAAATTGTAATAGGAGGCTCGCGAAATGATTGAAAACTGAATGTACTGGGACTGTTATATGGAACGCGGTAGGGGGATTGGCGGGACGGGAAACTGGAAGAGGTGAGGGGGTAGGCGGGGAAGGTGGAAAGGGAACGTGGGAAGGAAAGGAAATGCGGGAGGGGAACAGGGAAACAATTTATTTCTTTAAAAATAGTATATCAACGCATGCCGGGAACAAGCTAGTAGTATATTGAAAGATACAAATAAATAGTATACCTACGAAATCCCTACATCTTCTAAAAAACAAAGGGATACAGCTTATAAAGCCTGTAAAATTCAATTTCCAGAAGAAAGGTGGGAAACCTGTAAGAAAATTAGAAACATGTATAAGTACAGAAATAAAACATACCAAAAATTCGTATTCTAGGCTAAAAATTATTATTTATTTTTATTTTAACTTATGAGTAAAACCTCAAATTGTAATATTTAATTATCTCTGTCCCAGAGGTGTCAATATATTTTTCTGATTTTTCTGTTTTCAGAATTTCGGTTGAGTTTCGCTGATATTGTCTTCATTTAATTAAATACATATTATTACCTCTCAAAGAGATTCAAGAAAAATGTGGACTACACTTAAAGAAATTATAAGTGGCAAACAGAGGGAAAACATTAAGAGCATTTAACCAGCCAGCGGATGAAAATCCACATTTCATCGAAAGTTGTTCTTACGATCGTGCAGGGCGGTTACAATAAGAAAAATTTATTATTCTCCGTACCAGCTTTTTTAAATTATAACTCAATATCGATTTTATTTCAATTCAAATTAGCTTTAATTTATACCTTTATCCAAAAATGCTGAAAGGCGTGATGATAAAACTATTAAAATAATGTACTTTGTAGTTATTTTTTGATTATAAGTATTTATCATTTTTCAATAATGTCTAAATTTAATAAGAATGTTAAAGAAATCTGAAATATATTAGTTTTTAAGTGTGCAAATAAATGGACCAATTTTCGTCAAGAAACACATGTACGTACATATTTTTTAATGATTTTATTGACTCTAAAATTAAAATTCTAAAACATGCGTTTGCTAGATAATGTATTGATTTATTTTACTGCATGATTATATTATTTGAAATGGGTGTGGTATAATACAAAATCTTTTTTGAAAATTTAACAAATCTGCCAACGACTTATGGAATAACCTTATTATACTAAAAATTTAAAAAATTTCTCAAAATTTATAACATGCGAATGCTAGATAAAAGAACAATCTTTTGAAATCCACTTATAATTTTTTGTGGAAAAGAGTCAATACGTCTAAAATCTGATTTGAAAATGACATCTTTCTGGTTTTCTCTGGTAATGCCCTCTTAAAGAAGTTCGGTTCCCGATGGAGTTGAAGATGATAAAAAAGAGCCAAATTTAATACTAAGTGTCGAAAACATAAATAAGTGTATTTCATTATTCACAGATACTTCTTCTCAATCATCGGAAAGAAGAGAGAATAATAATATTTTCAGGTAACAGTGAGTATTTAATGAAAAATTTTAATACGATGACGCAAACATCATCGACGTCTGGAATTACTATAGGCATAATTAAATTTAAGTAGTTGCACTAATAATTTAATCTGCGTTAAAGGGAATTTTTCCGCAGTCGTGGAAAACTTCCATAATAACACCACTGCCCAAAATAATAAATGCTAAAAATTTCGAAGACCTCAGAAAATTAAATGGATAACCTAAATATGAACAAATACTAGAATCCATAGTTAAAGAACAGATGAGAAAATTTATTGAAAAAAAATAACATTCTTGTAAAACAGCAGGGTTTAGAAACAAATATTCACAATGGAAAACCAGTATGGATCAGAAGAAAATCACAATAGTAGTGTTCTTGGATTTTAGACGTGTTTTTGAAACGATAGACAGAGAAATATTAATAATAAAATTAAAAATAGAAAACAAAGAAACAAAATTGGAGATGCTATATCTGAAGAACAACAAGTAAACCTCGGAGTTCCTCAAGGATCTGTGTTGGGACCGCTCCTATTTATTAAGTATATTTATATTACTGATATAGTGAAGTGCCTAAAGTACTGTTTTATCAAACTTTTGGTGATGACACACTTTTATATATTATACCAAATAATATCGAAGATGCATTATCAAGAAAAGCTTTTTTTTAAAGAATACTTCTATATTATATATTAAAGTTTTTTTTCTTAATAAACTGAAAATAATTGTAACTAAAAGTAAATTCATGGTATTAGAGAAGAAACTCAACGAAATTACTACCCTAAATATAGAAAATAAAAATATTGAAGAAGTAGAAGAAATTTAATACTCAGGAATCATAATATATAACAAATTAAAACTAAACACTAACTTTGAAATTTAAAATTAAAAAATTGCAGAAGAGGTTAAAAAGAAAAACGAAAGTAGGATAAAGGGAAAGTTAGACGTCAAAACACCGAAATTGGTCTACAATACCACTGTAGCGTGTCACGTGAATTACTGCACAAGTGTAATCTTTCTGAGCAATAAAACCCAAGTAAAAAAAAATTAAAATAATTCAGAACGGTTCCATGCCAACTCAGAATTAAACCATCTCAGAAACGTCATTAAAGCTATGAAAAAATAATTTTAAAATTGCCGGTAACGCTAACCTAACTTAACCAATATTTTTTTATCATCACTCTTTTCGGTCGCCAAATAAAATATACAATAAAAAAATTACAAAAACGCATCTTGTCCCATCCTATCTCCCCCCCCCCCCCCCCCCTCCCTCGGTTGTGGTAAATATAATCGTCACCATACGAAAGATGAAGAAGAATATAATAGTGACGACAATTGCTGTTTCAGATTTACGAGTTGGGGGGCGCTAGAAAAAAAATATTTTCAAAGTGGGCGGTGGGCAAAAAAAGGTTGGGAACCTATGGTTTAGATGGATACTACGTTCAGCAGCCAACTTCGCTCGAGCTCTTTTTTAGAAAACGAGTGTGCTTTAGACCACTCAACTGAAGTAAAACTTCACTAACTTATATTTCCCTCTCAACTTCCGTTCGCCTCGCTCGATCACACTTTTCGTAACGCTCTCGTCACGCATTCACCAGCTTACTTCCCAAGTCAAGCGTGCGTAAAGAAGTTTTACGTCAAAAATATTCTTTGCTTAACATAAAAATATGCAAAAAACATAATAATATGTAGATATATTACGAGTTTTCGTATTTTTGTAACGGAAAAAAATATATAATTTCATAATCCCATAGCTCATGACAGAAATGATGCTGGAAATTGAAATTAGTTACATTGGCGTAGAAAAAATACAGGCAGAAAAAATGAAAATGGAATGTTTGCTACTTCAGACAAATAGATTTCTGCAATTATAAAGTTTGAATAATTTAAATAACCATTTTTGCGATAACCTCAAGAACGTATGATATTGAAATATTATAGGTCAATTAAACCCTCAGGCTAATTGGTTCGGTTTCCAGAACAACTCATATAAGTCTCATAGAAATCGTTGTGTCTCCTTTACTATCATGGTTAGAAATATGTTTTTTTTTACATTAACTCAACACAGAAAATAATTTCCCTCAGGGCCTATGTCATCTTTGAAGATGCTTTGTGGGGGGTCTTTTTGAGGAGAGGAGGGAGAGAACATGTGTCTTGAAGAGACACAGAGGGAGGAAACACAGAGGCCGGCAAAAACACAGAGCTGTTGAACTCAAGAACGAGTAGAAACTACCCGTGACTAATGTCAACCGTGTACAAATGTTGGGCGCGTGCTTGGCGTGTTACCCGACTAAGCACCGGTGCTGAGGGGATCAATGACGCTAGTTCCTCGGAGCATCTTCCCACCATAGCATTCCCACCTGACGTCTGTGCTGTATTTTGGAACTCCACAGAGGTGGCTGCAAATTCAACCGTGGGGCGCACTTGCGATTTGTACAGGTTAGTTGTGTACTATTAAAGTATCTGCGGGTCCTGTACAGTACGACCAGTTTCTGAGAAGCTAACTTAACTCTGGTTTCAATGGAGCCCCCGTACCTGAGCTGATCACATAGAGTTACACCAAGCATATCGATGGAGGTCCTGTTCGGAAGATTGCTTCGGTTGAAGAAGACTAGATTTTCATTTCGATCCCTTTTAGACGTTATCAAACATGATTGGGTCTTTGAAACATTAAATTCGACGAAGTTATTCTTATCCCAAGAGAAAACACTCTCGAAGTAACCATCCATTCTTTGCTTCAAAGCCCTCCGAGCTATTGGGGTTTGTGTGTTCTTTGGGGGCTTGTCAAACAAAAAGTTATCATGGACTGTACTGTCATCCGCGTAACAATGAATCGGTGCACATGACAAAAGGTCATTGATGTGCAACAGAAACAAAGTAGGAGACAGAACCAATCCCTGTGGATTATACGTTTTTGACGCATTTTGTTACTGCTAATGAAAATTCGAAAGCAAAAGGGTTGATATTGTAGAAGCCTGTCAATTATTTCAAATATAATTTTCAATATTAAATTTGGTTTTCAGATATTTACAAAATATTACCCCTCTTCTAGAGGCTCCTCTGGAAGAAGGGTAGTATAGCTAACCAGTTAGCACCAACACTTGGCAAAAACAACACAAATACAAAAGATACAAAATTAAAAGATGTATTAAATAAAAAAAGGGCATTATCACAAAAAATTGTATCGGAAAACGTTTATTAAGGATAATACCGTTACAAAACACACATTTTTATATACAACCGCACCTCATAATATTTGCATTTTTTATTACCGCTCTTACTTGTTTTGTTATTTGATCTCAGTTATATTTCATTTTATTAAAATTTAATTATTTCACATTTTGTTGAGTATTATTAAATTGTAAAATGGGGGCTTCAGCACAGGTAAGGCAACCAATGAGGCCCATATTATAAATTAAAGTTATTGTATCAAATAAAAATAAAAATAAATTAAATAAAACGCCATTAGCTGTAAGATTAATTAATCGTGTCAATTTCTTGTAGCGTCCAATAAAAAAAACTTACTCATATAAAAAGAAGAAAAAGAGGCGAGAACTTCTGCAGTAATTGCTTGACATCGGATCAAAAAACCACACGGCAGATGACGCGCGATTTCCAGGCAAAAAGCTGAACACCCATATAAGGCGGGCTCTTCCATAATGATAATGTAGGGATTGTGGCAATTTATTGCGAAACGGTTTGGAAATTGCAACTTACGCGGTTATTATTGCAAGGCCAATATGAAAATAGCATTTCTAAACGGTGTTGGTTGCAATTAATACCTGGCACGGAACTAAATCTAAAGTCTAATTCTTAATGCAATAAAAAGCCAAAAGGCGTGGGCCGATTCTTTGAGAATTGCCCGAGGGAAAGACCATCAATCAGAATCGAAAAATTGTTTGGTGACCAGCTCTGAATAGTCAGACACTTCCACACCTTTCTTCTTCCAACTCTTACCCCCCTCCCCCTCCCCCTCCCCCACTGCCTTCAGCCTTACCTGAATTGAGATGGCGTGGTCTCACTGGCTCCAGACTATTAGGACTCTTGTGCAGTACTCTCATTATTTTTTTTCAAAATCAAAAAAGAAAGAAGTTTTTTTTAACAATTATTATAAGCAATAATTATCAGCCTGAAACACTCATCTACATTGAAAAAAATCTTCCGAAAAAAGATACATGCCGCCAAAGGGACTTGAACCCGTGTCCTTCTGATTGCCGGTCAGGTGTTCTCACCACTGAGCTATGGCGGCTTATCTAATACCCGCCAATTAATTCGATGTATACTAGTGTTTCATTCAACAAGTTTTTTACATCAGCTCCACACAGGAGGTTCTTCTTCTTCCTTGCGCTGTCCCAACTCATTGTCTAGGTAGGCTGTTGGGGTCGGCTCTTCTCGTTCTCAGGTTGTAATTTCTTCTGTTCTGGGTGTCGCCTTCATCCAGGCCGTTTCTCTGAAGAATTTTGGAGCATTGAGTCATCCAGGAGTTCTTCGGTTTTCCTCTGGATGACTGTCGATGAAACTCCATAGACATTGCCTGCCTCACAGGAGGTTCCGAGGAAAATAATTCCCCTCGGAGTCTATATCATCTTTGGGGATGCTGTGTGGAGGGTACTTTTTGAAAAGAAAGGAGTGGAAGTTCTGGAAAGGAAAAGGGTATAAGGGGTGGGTAGGAATCTGGGGGTCAGTGTGTCCAAGAGTGACGGACGTATCAATCCATCCCTCCTACTGATGCAAGGCGATGTTTCGAGAGATTACGGCTGGATAAGTCAAAGGGACTCTCTCAACCATTCTCTCTCGATCCGGCCTGTTATGCAGCTGGAGGGCAGACGCATCCACCACCTTGACCCGGACAAACCCCCCCCCCTTGAACCCGGGCACCCCTGCTACTGCTGACATAGCGAACCACTTGGGGTGACCTATGCCAGAGGTGTTGGTTATCCAATAAATTGTTCTCGGGGAGGCGGTACCCATACCCACCTCTCAAATTGAATAAAAAGTGCTAAAAATAAGCTTAAAGAACCAAGATGAACTAAGAAGGAGCAACCAAGAAGGAGGGACAAGCCAAAAGAAGCAAGAAGAAACAAGCAGAAAACAAGAAGAAATTAAACTATGCAAAAAGAAGCTAGAATTAACAAAAAATGAATGCGAAAGAAAATTAAAAACAACGCTTATTACATCCCTTTCTGTCCTGCATTCCTATATTATCTCCAAGTTATTATGTAGTATAGGGTGTTTTTTTAGAGGTTTGGTTTTTAAACTGGCAATATTGTTTCTCCAAACTGCCAATTTGACAGTTGACAGTTGATTTGTAGTCAGTACGTTTTGCCATTTCACCATGAATAGACTGATGTCAGAACAGCGCTTGCAAATTGTGCAAATTATTTTACTGAGTTTATTTATTTTATTTAGTTTATTGCGGGAAACATTTGGTGAGCGCATAATTTCACGTAATGGACCCGTGAACTGGCCTCCACGATCGTGTGATCTCACACCATTAGATTACTTTCTTTGGGAGTATGTGAAGTCACCAGTCTATGCTGATAAACCAGGACGTCGGACCATTTGGAAGTCAAAATTCGCCGTGTTATTGCCGTTATAATATATCGCCATATTATGGCCCCAGTTGCTCGATAAAGTTGTCGAAAATTTGACTTGACGATAGCGCTTCATTCGAGCTACCCGTGGCGCTCATACGCCCGAAATCACATTTAAACAATAATGGCAAAAAATTATCTATCAAATAAAGCCAATATCATTCTTAATTTGTTTTTTTCTCATTTTTAATTTGTATGCCTCTAAAAAAAACACCTTTATAAATTGTATATATGTATACCGGTTGATTAAATTCCAACTTCTCTCCTATCCTCAGAGCAACGTGATCTGATTCCTAATAACTGCTCCCTCGTATACCGGTCGCACCGGAACACGGTTGCTCCTGACTGAGGTGGTTTATTAGTATCATATCGTGCCATAATTAACATAGTACATTCTTGGATTCGTTTAAGTTTCGTGCAAAGCGTTTAACACTGAGATTAATGTCAGTTCTGACATAAGCTCAGCTCAGCCCTTTTTGTTAATTTCCTACCACGATGCCTCATTCACAAAAGGATTATTTTGATTTGATGTTCCTCATTTATAAAATGAGAAAGAATCGAAATAAAAGGAATAAACAGTACGCGTACGCGTCCCGCTTTGCTTTTGATAGAGGTGAATTTTGGGAGGTGAAAATAGCCACTACATACATGCAAGCCACACGCCAAAAATGAATAATATATTCGTAGTTTGCTTATATCGCCACGAATATAAGTAATGGGCGTAAAAACCGCTTGGCAAACAGAGTCTAGAGGTCACGATTTCAACCGGAAAAGTGATTTTTACTTATTTTGTAAATAATTTTATAAGAAAGAAAAAAGTTAATCAATGGAAACTATCACAGATAATTTTAGCCATAAAATTATATTTAGTTTCTTTATGCGCTCATATATATTAAAATCAAAATGTGTTTGGAGATGTCTAAGCGTTGCTAAACCATTCATCCGATAGCGATGAAACTTTGGAGATTTGATGTGCGCATGCCCGCGATGGTTTCTGTATAAAATAGTGAGCTCTGGTGTCATTAAATTATACGTTGCTAACCATTCATCGGATTGCGATGAAACTTTGGGGATTTGATGTGTGGATGCCCGCGATGGTTTCTTTATACTGATGAGCTCTGGTATTATGAAATTTGTACTTATAAAAAAATTGCAATAGGTGGCGTGCGAGCTGTTTGAAAACTCAATGTATCGGGACTGAATGTGTGGAATGCGGGAGGGGGAGGGGAACTAAGGAGGGGGGTTCGCCGGACGGTGGAAGCAGGAGAGGGAAGTAGGAAGAGGGAAGGCGAAGTGGGAACGCGTGAGGGGAAGGGGACGCGGGAGAGGAAGGGAAGGCGGAAGGGAAACGGAATGAATAGGAAAGGACACGCAGGGAGAAACAATTTCTTTATTAAGCGGCATAGAAACGCATTCTGGGAACTCGATAGTTTCTAATAAAAAATATTATTTTAATTAGTACACGCTTATATTTTTTATAAAGTAATTTACAATTTTATTTTGATTCTACTCCATGAAAACGGTACGAAAAGCTTCTATTAATCCAAAACATATTTATGATATTTATAATATAAACCGATTCGTAGTACAGATATATCTAAAATAGTGATTTAGCTGTGCTAATTTAAATTAAAGCAATGTAAAGCTTTTTTACTAAATACACACACACACACAGATTTTTTGACTTTAAGAATATTGAAGTCACCGTATATAGCAGAATATCAAAAGTTTGTTGGTGAAATATTTCTTAATGCATCCTCTCGATCTTGTTGATCAGCGTTTCCATAATGATAATGATGATTTAACGAGTGGACATTAAATAGTCACTTCAATACACAGGATGCAGATATCTCATATTCTCATGGAACACTAGAGCCCAGTGGCAGCTGTGAGATTATTACGAGTATTGTTGTGTTCTGCCAGTCGAGGTTACTTCACTAAGTGACATATTTTCCAATGCGTGAAAGTCCGCGATCTGATCAGCTCCCAATAATGGTGCGGATTCTGCACTCCATCATTATATTACAGTTTCCAATACTGAACGCTGGTTACTTGACATCCGTAGAGATATGCCCCGTGGATATCGCTTATATAGTTTTTCTTCTTTCAGTGCTCACTGTACATCATTAAAAAATCAAGCACCATAAATCGTGGGACTCATTTCGACGAGTACGTCATTCAGAGTTAACACAATTAAGAGTTATTAAATATATAATATAACTAGCAGGGGTACCCGGCTTAGCTCATGGAGTTGATATGAGATTGAACTGACGTATGAACCCACCAAGGATCTTGCTTTATGTACCTGTACCAATGGGTAGCCCCATCACTTTTTGCTTTACAACTCCTGGTGGGTCTTGGCCTCCTCAAGAGTCTTCCTCCACTCATCACGGTTTTGTGCCAGCTCTCTCCAGTTTATAATCTCCAAGGTGGATGTATCTTTGAGGACGTTGTCGCTCCGTCTTAAACTTGGTCTTCCCAGGCTCCTTCGCCCTGTCGGTCTTGAGTTCAGCAGGGACTTTGGTGCTTGATACTCTCTACAAGACCTAGCCACCGAAGTCTTCCCAATTTTGTGACGTTTAGATCCTTAAACAGAGTGTTTAGCTCATTGTTATAACGTCTTCGCCTAAAGCCATTTTCTGAAACCGGGCCGAAGATACGCCTCAAAATTTTCCTTTCAAAAACATCCAGTGCTCGCTTATTCCTCTTAGTTAGTACCCAAGTCTTAGCTGCGTACGTGAGTACTGGTCTGATACGTGTTTTGTACACTAATATATTGGTGTTTCTGGACAGCAGTCTCGATTTTGTTTGGTAGCCCCATCCATACAAAAAGAAGGCTTCGAAGGGGCCACAATATTTCAGAACATTCGATAACATTCGAGAGTTTTCTGGAATGTTTCACAATGATCTGGGATGTTCCGGGATGTCCCCGAAAGTTCCATACTATTCCCAAACATTCCACAACATTCCAGAATGTTACTGGATGTTGTGGAATGCTCTCGAATGTTCTGGACTGTTCTATAAATTTATAGAGCGCGAAACTTCCAGCCTTTACATCGTAAAAACGGGAACCTTTCTTCGTGAATGAGGGATAAAGAGTTACCACACCATATAACTCCCTTGATCGTACCGGGACTCGTTTCTGAGTTTTAGCGGCACGCACACTGTATGCTTTCTTATATAATATATATATATATATTTTTTTTTTTTAAGTTTCTTTATTCTTTAAATGGTTCGTTACATAAATTGGGGATTTTTCGACCACCATACTAGGCACATGCCCGTGTTGTGGTTATATTATTATGGTTATATTATATAGATTAAAAAGATCAACGATTTTTACATTATAGGTTTCGAAAATTTTGTTTTCGAAAATATTATTTCAGTCAATAGGCAGTTTGAAAAAAAAAATCTGGTGTAGTTCTGATTTTTTTTCCTCGTTTATGGGTTTTGGGGTGCTCATTACGAATCAGAGTTTTGCTAAAAACAAAAAAAAATCTTGTAATTTGAATTTTAGCTAAAAAACGTTGAAATATTTTTATTTAATCGTAACTCAAACACTATCATCTTTTGGAGAAATACGTTCTTCATTAAAATAAGTTGCAAAACATTTCCTATAATTTGTGTGTTGTTATAAGTTTGTCGCCATGCGTACTGTTTATTTGCACTTGATAGATAAAGTTTGATTAATGTTTTAGTCAAGTCAGTATAGCCAAAAAATGTTAATTCCTTGCAATTAGTTTTAATTTTTTCATGGATACATTGTTTGGGTTGCAACAGTGTTGTTAAAATTCGGCGAACCCCATTACAAAACGTTATGTCACCCGTTAAAATTTAGGCACTTGTTTTTCTTTTTTGGATTATATTTCAAAAAATAAACGTCTGCCGAAAAAGCTGTTCACACCTTTTTGAAAGTAGACTAAATTTGCTACAATTTGAGCACAAGATGGGATATTACGTTGGATATCTCCCAAACTACCTGAATTATAGGAAATTTTATGCAAATTGCACTGGTCTGCAACGAAATCTTCCTTCAAAAAATTACACGTTGGCCGATTTTTTTATCACTACGATTGTGTAATATGATTTTCATTATTTTTTAAATATTTATTATTTTTTTTTTTACAATTTTTTTCTGCGACCACTTCAAATAAAGCTAGGACTCGTGAAAAACTTTATAAAAGCTGTGAACAAGGATGGTGCAGGCTTTCAATATGAAAAACGAAATTTCCCCGAAGCAGTGACGTGATATTGAAAGAAGGAATTTTCGTAGGTCCGCAAATACGAGAGCTTATGACGGATGAAACTTTTAATTCGAAGTTAAACAATGCAGAAAAAAGAGCTTGGGTGGCTTTTATAGAAGTGTGTCATAATTTCCTTGGTAATACAAAAGCTAACAACTACCGATAAATCATTCGAGAACTTATTTCTGCTTATAAAGCTTTAGGATGCAATATGTCACTCAAAATTCCTTTTTTGGACTCGCACGTAGTTTTTTTTCCTGAAAATCTCGGTGCCGTATCAGATGAGCATGGCGAAAGATTTCATCAGGATATTATGCACATTGAAAAACGCTACAATGGAAAATGGTCAGCAACAATGCTTGCTGATTTCTGTTGGTCGATTCACCGAGAAACTCCTATGGAAACGGTGAAAAAAAAAACTGCAAAATAACTTGAATTATATCACCATAGTGAGATAAATTTACTGATATTTTTATAAGTTGTGACTGAAAAAATAGCATTTTTCACTGTAAAACTTAAACCGTAGTATTTTTCCACTTTTTTGTAATTGTTGTTGCTTTAATAATATCGGATTTGTTTTAAATAGACATAATATTTAAAATCTATGCGCTGTATTCATTTGCAAGTTAATTTCCGTGTTTAGAGCACCAAATATAATGTTATCAAGTATGAAAACAATGAGGAATAAAATTTTTTTTTTGTAGACCAGAATTATTTTAGTGAAGAAGTTAGTTTTCCCAAAGTTGAATTAGTGGTGGTCATGGATAGTCAACGTTCAACTATTTGTTGTCAGTGGCAATCATCCTGCGTCGCACATCCGTGTAAACATCGCTGGATAGAACACTCTCTATTCGTGACGCTGCGACGCGCGACAGTGCGATCATGATCGTGTAATGATTCTTCCCATTTATAGAAGAATTTCCCCGCGTTGCATCGTCGTAAGATAATGAGATAATTTATTTTAGAAGTCGAACAGACCTAGTAAGGTTATTGAGTGAGTGTCTGCACACATCGAACTGTCACAATGTTATTTTTTTAAACCAACGTTTAAGCGAGTCAATTTAGCCTCTCAGTTACACAACTTCTATCCCTGTACAAATCGCAAGTGGGCCCCACTGTTGAATTTGGCGGCCACCTTTTTTTACATTAATTCCACACAGGAGGCCCTGAGGAAAATAATTTCCCTCGGGGCCTGTGTCATCTGAGATGCTGTGTGGAGGGTCTTTTTGAAGAGAGGAAGCAATGAACTTTGGCCTTGAAGAGACCCACGTTGTAGGAAGGAAGAAACACAAAAGCCGGCAAATCGAATCGCCCTCCCCCCGTCCCTCGAACCCTCTACCCGAGGTCTCCTCCCCTACCCCCCTCCCGCAATCCATATATTCAGTGCCGGTACATTTAGTTTTCAAAGTGCAAAACAATCGAGTGCCACATATTACATTTTTTTTTACAAATTTCATAATGCCAGAGCTCACCAGTAGTTTTATACAAACCTTGTCCTGACAATAACGAACACAAAAATAAAAGAATTATCCAATTTGGTGCAGTCGTTCGGAAGTTATGCGCGTACATACATTTCGGCGATTCATTTTTATTTATGTAGATTTTATTTGTCAGTCAATTAATATTTAATTAATACATAATTAACAAAATCAATCGCCATTTACTTAATACGTCGACTAATTTCATTCCTATCAGTATTTTTTTTTCAATTTCTTTAATTTTATAATCATTTATAACAATATTATAAACATTTCTGCACGAGTCTCTTTCTTCGGCACTGTTTTAAAACCTCGGCATTTCTTTGCATCAAATAAACAAACAGGTGCTCCGATTTACTAATGAGGTATTAAATCGCATTTAAGTTAAACGGTGGTTGCATTGAGGATGTTATAAACCTACTATTTAAAATATTCAGCTCACGTAACGTCCCTGCCTGGCCGAAATGTTTATTGTCCAGGTGGATTTTCTTGCTTTTTGTTCAATCAAGTCCTTGCTCTTCTCCAACCGTCTTTTTATCCTTTCCATTCGCTCTGTACTCTTCTTCCTTTATATCTCCAGACTCTTTCCCTTCCTCCTCTTCTTCTTATCCCTTACCGCCTTTCTCTTTTCATTTTCGTTCATGAATTCTGTCCCGTTTTGGGAGATGCCAGGAGAATCGACGAATTTAGCAATTGTTTGCAAATCGTGCAGGTGGTCCAAATCAATTGCAGTTGAATCATTATAAGATGTTTCTCGACTGCAAAAAAGGTTAACATGGTTGAATGAAAGTAATATTAAGTTCCGTTCAATGATCCAAGAAAAAATACTTTATTGGACTATGCGGCTAATATTCAAACATGGCAAAAAATATTATGATTACTGGTTTTACCTAACAACTGATCGTGAGAAACTTGGGGCGTTTTCACGATAATTTATGTCTTTGGGAATTCGCCAAGATTCGTATTTTTTAAATGGCATGTAGTAAATATGCGAAACTCAGTTGGCAAAGGAGTTCTGATTCCAAACCTAGTAGTGAGAGAATTTTTTGTTTGTTATTTATTGTTTTTTTCATTACTTGCACGGCATTGTGAGATTTACAGTGTGGTATTCTAAATAAGTCGTTCTATCTGGTGTTGTTTTCGGGGCAATGAAATGCAATCTTTTCTAACGGATGTGATGAATATCAATTGTAACAGGTTATGACTTTGACATCAGAGATTTTTCTACGTTTTTTATAAAGTGGTAGGATCAAACCGATGATAACTAAAGCGAAACAAAAGGTGTTTTTAATTTTTTGCACATTTTCAATACTATCAATATATTTTTGATATTGGGGAATTGTGACCTTATACATGACATGTATAACATTATCAGAATTGCAGAATTAGTGTGTGTGTGCTACAGTAAAAGGCTTTGCAGCACGTATAATAAAGCCCAATTGCTTATAAGCTTTTTCTAAAATATTTTGATTGTAATCTTTAAATAAAATTTAAGAATCTAGTAGTAATTCAAGATCTCTAATTGTTTCCACTCGTTGTAGGGATACATGGTTAAATTTGTAATTATGATTAATCGGATGTTTGTTACGTGTAACGGTAAGAATCCTAATTATTGAAAATGACTTCATACATTATATGTCATAATTCAATTTCAGTACAGCGCTTCTCTTTCGAGTATGTGTACTCATACGTATTGAATAATATGAGTTTTCCTGTAAAGTTACATGAAAATGATTTTTGGAAATCTTTATAAATAAAAATGAATCGCCGAAATGTATGTACGCGCAAAACTTCCGAACGACTGCACCAAATTGGATAATTCTTTTTTTGTATGTTTGTAATTGTCAGGACAAGGTTTGTGTAATATATTGATATAATATATATTTAATAACACTTTTCTTACAATAGAATTATCCGGAATCTTGTTGAAATAAAAGAACCCTGTAGGTATGATGCTTCTTTCAGCAGTCGTACCGCAAACAACACTCTAAATTCAAACCATAGACGTGCGCTCCCAGCGCCCGTCTATTAAGGAGGTAGCTACCAGTAGGTACCAGTCGCTACCACATTCTCCCCCACTTAAGAGGAGAATTCCTTCCGGGTTTTTTCAATATAACCCGATCTTGATTACAAACAATAAATTAAAATATAATTAGCTCAAGTCTTCTTCTGCCGAAGCCTTCCAGCCCAAGGAGATTGCCATGGTAGTTCCTGAAACAAAGGAGACGACCCATTAGCACCTTTCCGGAAAAAGTGGGAAAGGTCTAGGTCTGTTACCATCGTATCAGAGCCTAGATCTTTACCAGATATATTCTCACGCTCCTTCGGATTCCCCTTCATACTCATCGATGTCATTTGATCCTGATGCCTTTTCCATATTTGACCGGTATCTTTTACATAAATTAAGTGTGTATTTTTTCCAATTCTTTTCTTTACGATGCCTGCAACCCAACCTTTTTTTCCTCTAAAATCCCTTACCATGACTTTCTTCCCAACTACATAATTTTCTGCATTTATTTTTTTAGATTTATAAAACTTTCTCTGCTGTTCCCTCCTATCCAATATTTTCTCCTTTACCTTCTCAGACATACACCTCTCCCCCCTCCTTTCTGCAATTACTGGTGAAATTAAATCAAAAACCGACCTTAACCTTCGTCCTAACATGGCTACCGCAGGTTCCACACTACATTTGTTAAATTTTCCTAAATTATTTGTTAACACATCTCCAAATTGTGATTTCAGCGTATTTGCATCTAAACTGTGTTCACCGATAGAACGAAAATTATTTTCAACCTGAAAATTATTAGCACAATTAATAATAATACCAAATAATTCCATAAAATCTCTACCAATAATTAAATCAGAACCGTTTTCAATAACAACAAATTCGAAACATTTACTTATATTGTTGCAAGTAACCTGCAAATTCACTTTGCCGCTTGACTTTAGTGGATTATTATGGTAACTTGCTAAGTGCAAATTACATTCCATTAAATTAACATGTTTAAAATACAATTTATACAAACGTTCGGGTAGAGCGCTAATCCCCGCCCCTGAATCTATCATAGCTTCGAATGAAATATCATTTAATTTCAACTTAATTATATATGGTTCAACCCTCTCATTAATACTAGATACAATTTTTTTCTTTTTTATAGAAGAAATATTTCTACAGAATTTTGCTATGTGCCCTTTTTGTCCACACTTAAAACATTTCAAATAATTATTGTTAGCCGCCACCTTACAATCCGATTTCATATGTCCTAACTTATTACAATTAAAACACCTTTTCTGTTCCGAAACTGGTTGCTTCAATTTTGGCTTATTTTTGCTATCGCGCGATGTACTTCTATTATGATATGAATTGACAGAATCCCTTCTATGTTGACTTTTTGATCTAGAACGCGAACTAGATAATTGATAAAACACCCTTTCTTCTGATTTTATATTTAATTCTGATGATTCTAAACACGATGCAATAGTAACTAACTTTTCAAACGTATTTTTTTCGCCTTCCACGAATAAACGTTCCCTAATTCTAGGATTTTTAATTTTGCAAATGAATAAATCTTTCAAGGTTTCTTCAAACCTTACCCCAAACTTACAATTAAAATTAATAGTGCTTTCTGTTAATGATCCAAATATATCTTTAAACAATTTTTATGAGATCATTCAAAATCATATTGAAAAATGCTATGAACCAAGAACAGCACCAAAAAGTAAACACAGACGCATAAAACCATGGATTACACGTGGTCTAATAATTTCAATTCAACACAAAAATAAACTGTTTAAAGCTTACAAAACTCACGAAAACCATTGCATATCCAACAATGAAACACAAAATTATAACAAACGGAACGATTATATTATATACAGAAATTACCTAAACACTCTCATAAAAAAATGCAAACACCAGTACTATTCTAAGCAACTCCAAAAAGCACATAATGACTCACGAAAAACATGGAACATCATAAATGAGATTTCAAACAGGAATTAAAAGGAACACAAAATTCCTCAAAAAATTGTAACCGAGAACAATATAATCTTAGAGAATGTTGAAGACATTGCAAACAATTTCAATCACTTTTTCACTAACATAGCCTCTACCCTAATAGACAATAACCCGTCTCTTAGCTTACACTCTCAGCATGTACCCTCAGACTTTTTAGAAACTAAAAATTGTACCTCTGAATTATCTGAATTTATTGAAATAACAGAAGTTGAAATATCAAACCATATTGATAACATAAACGTTAGGTCTGCAGATGGTCCTGACAACTTAAGTAATGCTACAATTAAATCTATGAAAAAACATATAGTCAGACCACCACACCATATATTTAACACATGCATCAGTAATAGTATTTTTCCGAATAAATTTAAATTTGCTAACATCATTCCCATACACAAATCAGGACCTCGGTGTAAAACAGACAACTACAGACCAATCACATTAACTTCTCAATTGTCTAAGATATTAGAAAAATGTCTAAAAAAACGAATCATCGATTTTCTAGAATCTCATTCACTCCTATCAGCTAACCAATATGGCTTCAGGACTAAACTCAGTACTGATGATGCTATATTTAATTTAACCAAAAATATTTATTCTAACCTAGACTCAAACATTAAAACTCTAACCATTTTTCTAGATTTAAAGAAAGCCTTTGACACAGTCAACCATAAAACTCTTTTAAAGAAAATGACCAACATTGGAATTAAAAATAAATGCCTCATGCTGTTACAAAATTACATATTAAATCGGCAACAATGTACAAAAATTGGAACATGTTTGAGTAATTTTGACACAGTAAAACATGGAGTTCCACAAGGGACTGTATTAGGGCCGCTACTCTTTTTAATCTATATAAATGACTTGTGTAATATTGTTATACCTGGTAAAATATTCTCATTTGCTGACGATACTGCAATAACAGTCCAAGGAAAGACATGGGAAGATACAACTAATAAAGCTAACAAATGTATTTCTATTGTCAAAGAATGGCTAGATAGAAACCTTCTTACTTTAAATTACGAAAAAACTCTATGTATTCCTTTTTATATTACACAGAAGTCAGCTCCCAAAACTAATCTCAATTTAAAGTTTCATAATATTAATTGTAACCCAACCACATGCTCTAACTGTGAAGAGATGAAATCAGGAAAAATGATTAAGTACTTAGGTGTAACCATAGATTGTCAACTTAAATGGACCAACCATATAGAAAATACTGTTAACAAACTCAGATACTTAAATTATATTTTTAAAAGAATGTGTAACATAGTAAATATAAAAACCATAAAACTAGTTTATGATGCACTAGTCCATTCATCTCTTTCCTACGGAATAATTGGCTGGGGTGGAGCTTACAATAATCATGTAAAACCTTTAGAAATTGCCCAAAAATCAATTATTAAGATTATGTACAAAAAAAAAAAAATCGTATCCCTCCAAACAATTGTTTAAGGAAACTGATATTTTGGACCTTAGACAGACCTATGGACTTCAATGTCTTAAATTTATTTACATGCGTCCAAATAACTTTCTAAAAAATTCAAATCGTACCAGCCAAAGACGTGGCACATGTGAGTATGCAGTACCCCACTGCAAAACTAGGTTGTCCCAAAGGCATATTAGTTTTATAGCTCCAAAAATGTATAACTTACTATGTACAACCTTTAAAGAGAACATATGTCAAAATCTTCAATCTTATAAAAAATATACCAAAATTTGGCTAAAAAACACTGAAACAGATATTTTTTTCTTATAAGTTTAAATAAAGCCATTAAATATATCTATCATTGGACAGCTTTTAGAGAAGATTTATAATATTGTTTGCTAGTTTATTTTGTTTGTTTTTTTATGTTTTTAAATTGCACTTGTAACATCTATTCTTACAAAACTTACAAATACAATAATAACAGTGCAGACTGTTATTATGCTGTAGTTTTTAAATGCATTTATTCAGTTACTTTTTTTTTAAATCCCTTATTTATGTATACTTAAAATATTCACTATAACCATAGAAATAAAAGTAAAAAATCTATATTATACCCACGCACAGGCATTGCCTTTGTGGGATTTTTTTGTTCATACATTAATTATATTAAGTTTTTTATATACTTTTCATTATTTCATGTAGGTATTATATGTATTGTATCAAAAAATTTCAATAAAAAAAAAAAAAATAAAAAAAAAAATCGACAAACTTTTCAATCTTGCAGCAAATTCTTTTACGCTTTCACCAGGTTCATTGATAACATTATAAAAACTTGATCTTTCTTCGTACAAGGAAGTAACGTTTTCAAAATAATTACCTAAAAATTCGCATAAAATTTCTACCGTCACATCATTAATATTTTTAGGCGTTACCAATTCTATTAATAATTTAAAAGTTTCCTCTTCCAAAGCGTTTAAGAATATAGCTCGTTTCTTTTCGGCAGTAATCTTTTCATCATATAAGATAAAGTAATTCTCCAATCTTGCTCGAAAAACCCCAAAACAATCCGTCTTATGACTGAAAGTCGCTAACGGCTTTACTTGAGCCATGATTTGCACACAAAAAAAATTACAACAATTCCAAATTTTCTCTAATTCAATATGTAGGTCTTATCTTAAATATGTTGCTGATGATCATCCCTCCGTCAGCTCGAAATTAATCATCCAGCCCCTGCTACCGAGATCAGCTCCCTGCTCCCTTGATGGCCCCTGGCACCTTCTAGCTCCCAGCAGTTACCAGGAACAGCTCCCTGCCGCTACTTGTTGCCCCGGTTGCTTCTGGTCAGGATCAGCTCTCTGCTGCTCCTCGATACTCCGCCTGATTCTTGACCCTCTGGTACTCCCCGCTGCAGATTTTCTTTATGAAACTCGGCTCGTTCGGCTCCCCGCCGATTTAACAGTTTCCGTTCGTCACAGCTCTTCCAGTTGCTCTTTTCAGCTCCCCGCTGAAAAACTTCTTTATCTCGCTCTCAAAGACACCCACAATCCGGTTTATGTTGACTGATGACTGTTTAACATCGCAAGACTCCCCGTCCGTAAATATTTCACAGTACCGCCATTATCACAAAAATTCTCTCCGAATTCTTTTTAATCCTCGTCGCCACTGTAATATATTGATATAATATATATTTAATAACACTTTTCTTACAATAGAATTATCCGGAATCTTGTTGAAATAAAAGAAGCCTGTATGATGCTTCTTTCAGCAGTCGTACAGCAAACAACACTCTAAATTCAAACCATAGACGTGCGTTCCCAGCGCCCGTCTATTAAGGAGGTAGCTACCAGTAGCTACCACATTTTGTATAAAACTATTGATGAGCTCTGGCATTATGAAATTTGTTAATAAAAAATGCAATAGGTGGCACGCGAGCTGTTTGAAAGCTGAATGTACCGGGCCTGAATGTATGGAATGCGGGAGGGGGGGTTATCGGGGAGAGGGAAGGTGGAGTAGGCGGAGTGGGAACACAAAAGGGGAAGGGGACGCGGGAGAAGAGGGATGGCGGAAGGGGAACGGGACGAATGGGAAAGGACACGCAGAGAGAAACAATTTCTTTATTAAAAGGCATAGCGACGCATGCCGGGAACCAGCTAGTTTTTGAATGAATACGAGGCGCCAAAAGGTGGAAACAGAATATAATGAACGTACCAAGAAAACATGGGATGATTGAATGAATCGAGTACAAGTACCTACTCAAAAAACTTGACTCGAGACATGGGTCAAGTTTTGTTATAATAGAAGAGAGGATGATTAAATTGCTTTTTTGTTAAAATTTGCAGAAGGCAAAAAGATGTTTGGGAAACAATCCCGTTTAAGAAAATGGTCTAAATGTTTAACACTTTATGTTAAGTCGATAGTTGATATTAATATCCTTTTCATCCGAGTATAAGTACAGAAGAGCAGATATGTTTTCCCATGATATTAAAATGTGAACAGATAAAAACTGACATACCAAAATTTACTTTCACATTCCAAGTCGTATTAAATCAGTTATATAAAGAAGAGTGTCTGTGGCGGGTGGCGTGGATTGTATTTTTAAACAAATCTACAGTTTTATTCCCAGATTGATGAAATTTTTGCACACTTGTGCTTCTGTCAATAAATGATAAGAGGATGGTCAATTTTTACATGCGATTTCGAAAAACTCTGCATAAAGCCTGGGCAATGCCGGAGACTTCAAAAATGTTGAATAAATAAAAAAAAAACAGAAAACACACATATATATATCTACTTGTGTCATAAAATATGTCTATAAATAATGTATTGTAATGTCGTAGAAATAATATCATTTTAAATAAGTCACGATGATAACGTTTCTGAATGAAGTGTCGAATGAAAAAACGACATACTTCATGATTGATATGTTTTGTTCTTGTTATTAAGATGATAGGCGATAACCTATGACGTACTTGAAAGACCCGTCCAAGTTGAATACAATATCATCTCTTAATTTCAGTTCGTCATTAACAGTAGTAAACAATACAGTATAATATAATTTGATGATCACACTTTCACAAACAGGCCCGCTGGGCGATTTAATGACTTTAATTGCTTTAATTAAACACCGGCATCACATTTGTTTCGTATCCATCAATAGATGCAATCAAAGAAACTGGCAGTATGGTATGAGGTATGGTGTACCTTACATGGCCCGATGATAGCGGCGACTCACAGCGGTTTGCGCCTTGCTAAACAACTATACATGAATGGCAACAAAAACTCTGCGGAGATCTCATTGTTCGGCCAAAGACAATGACTCGATTCTTGGTCCAGACTTAATCACACTGCCAGCTAATAGCAGACCTTTCGTAAAAATTGCCCCCTTTCCAGTGGTATTAAAAAGCACGGTGGCACATTCAGAATTTCTGAGTCTGCAGAGGAACTAATGTGTCATGAAGTTTTGAAGCAGGAAGACTTTTGAATATTTAGTCGGTTATATGGTTGCGTTTGATAATAAACAAAATTTTTGACAAAACAAAAAAACGACACCGACTCCAAAAATAACAATCGTACCTACATATTGATGAGTAGAAAAAGTAAGTTGATTATTAAGTTTAAAAGAATACAAAATTATTTTTTTTACTTTTTAGTGCATTTTTTTAAGTCGTTTTTTTGTTTTGTCAAAATTTTTGTTTATTTTTGGATTTTTAGTGAATCCGAAGTACACTAACTAATTCGATTAAGATTCGGCCCAGTATCGTTAATTTGCTCTTAAGAATTGGAGAGTCCCGTTACTTTGTCATGGATCCCATAATCAGAACCTAACCAAACTCTCATCAAACTACCCTTGAAGTACATTCTTTCCAATAAAAAAAGAATTATCGAAATCGGTTGGCGTGATATTGAGTTATTCGTCCATTTGTCGCGCACGTACTTAATGCAAATTTAAGACTTATGTGATGTTCTCATGGATGCCATTGTCAGAACTGGACCAAATTAAAATGGGACCACACGGGAAGCATAAGCTTTCAAATAAAAGAAGAATCATCAATATTGGTTCATCCAGTCGAAAGTTCTGAGGTAACAAACATTAAAAAAAAATACAGTCGAATTGAGAACCTCCTCCTTTTTGAAGTCGTTTAAAAATAAACAAAAATTTTAACAAAACAAAAAACGACTTCAAAAAATGCACTAAAAAGTAAAAAAATAATTTCGTATTCTTCTACAACTTCATAATCGACTTACTTTTTCTACTCATCAATATGTAGGAACGATTGTCTTTTTTGGAATCGGTGTCAGTCATGGTAGGTTTGTAACTACATACATAGTTATAGGTGAGATGTTCTTGTGTCGCACAAGCGACTTGACGAGGCGAGAGCGGGGCCGCGGCGTGAGGGGAGCTATCAAGTAAACACGCCGCGCCGGGCCGGGTACCTTTGCTGACACCGACTCCAAAAATAACAATCGTACCTACATATTGATGAGTAGAAAAAGTAAGTCGATTATGAAGTTGTAGAAGAATACGAAATTATTTTTTTACTTTTTAGTGCATTTTTTGAAGTCGTTTTTTGTTTTGTTAAAATTTTTGTTTATTTTTTGATTTTTAGTGAATCTGAAGTACACTAACTAATTTGTCTGAATATGGGTAAACCTACTAAGCGTACTGCTCATATGAGACAGACATAATTTGACCATAGCGACGTTAAGGTCAAATTAAGAGATTCGGCCGAGTTTCGTTAATTTGTCATGGATCCGATAATCAGAACCTAACCAAACTCTCATTAAATTACCCTTGAAGTACATCCTTTCCAATAAAAAAAGAATCATCGAAATCGGTTGGCGTGATATTGAGTTATTCGTCCATTTGTCGCGCACATACTTATGCAAATTTAAGACTTATATGGTTTTCTCATGGATGCTATTGTCGGAACTGAACCAAATTAAAATGGGACCACACGGAAAGCATCAGCTTTCAAATAAAAAAAGAATCATCAATATCGGTTCACCCAGTCAAAAGTTCTGGCGTAACAAACATAAAAAAAAAAAAAAAAAAAAAAAAAAAAAAAAAAAAAAAAAAAAAAAAAAAAAAAAAAAAAAAAAAAAAAAAAAAAAAAATACAGTCGAATTGAGAACCTCCTCCTTTTTGAAGTCGTTTAAATAAAAAAAAAAATAAAAAAATACAGTCGAATTGAGAACCTCCTCCTTTTTGAAGTCGTTTAATAAATGATACAGGCTAAATAGATTTTCAAAAGAACTAAAATGATAATGGAGGTAAAGTGGCAAACAATGAAACGAATGCTGACTTTTAGAAAATAATAATATAATAAGCAACAAGTTACCAAAATACTTTTTTAAACAAAATTATACTACAAGTGCATATACAGACGTAGCTCAATGAGATCAGACTACTAAAAAGGAAAAAGCCAATAGGCAAAATAGATTATTCTACAAACTGATGAAATATTAAAATAGATAGTATTACATCTTTAGGAATGCTGTGTGGAAGGTTTAATTAAGGAAATTCTGGAGGAGGTTCTGGAAAGAAAAAAAGGTATGAAGGGTGGGTAAGAATCTGGGGATCTAGTGTGTCAAAGAGTGACTGACATAGGAATCAATTCCTCCCACTACGGTGCAAGGCGACATTCCAAGGTAGTCTTGATGGAGAGGTCAAAATGCCTCTATCAAACAATCTACCCCGATCCGGCCTGCCGTGTTGGTGGGAACCCCTGCTAAGTTACAAAGTTACCAACCCCTGCACAGTCAACACCATCCGTTTTCAATTTGGGAGGCGGGAATGAGCACCGCCGCCAACACCTCTGCCATAGTTTACCCCAAGTGGTTCGCTACGTTTGGTGATTTAGCAGGGGTGCCCGGGTTGCGTATTTACAAAACCTATACCGTTTCAGTCGCGGTAACGACAAATTACATTATAAATATACCTCTATATTGGTTATTTTTTATAACATTGCAAAAACAAAAATTGTTCTAAAATTTAGATAAAATAATCTTTCTGATGTGTATATTAGAAATTAATAATTTTATTTCTAAATATTAAAATTTTAATATTATTCCCATATATTGTAAATACACCTCTAAATTGATAATTTTTTATAACTTTGCAAAAACAAAAATTGTTCTAAAATCTTGATAAAATAATCTTTCCAATGTGTATATTAGAAATTAATAATTTTATTTCTAAATATTTAAATCTTGATATTGAAAATTTAAAGCGACTGAAACGCGGTAGGGTTTGTAAATACGCGCCCGGGTTCATGGGATAAGATTTGTCTAGGTCTTGGCGGTGGATGACCTGGACACGCTGAACCTCAGATTCCTACCCAACCTTCAAACTTTTTTCCTTCCCAGAACTCTATTCTCCTTCGTTCCTTAAAAAAACTCCACACAGCAACCCCAAAGATGACATAGGCCCTGAGAGAAATTATTTTCGTCACGGCCTCCTGTTTATGGCTCATGTTAAAAAAAACGTTGCAAACCACTTGGGGTGACATATGGCACAGGTATTGGTTATCCAATAATGGTTCCCGAGGTAGGGATACCCATACCCGCCTCCCATTTTTTTAAATGTATTAACTTTGAAATTTGATGAATTTAATTAAAATTCTGTGAAACAACTCTTCCTAAGTGTTTATTACTGACAAATCTCAACGCACACCATTTTAGAAATTTTCTAGTTTTTTGCTATTTTTTGTTCGCTATTGGACTTTTTCCTTTTTACTGCACGTCCTGTATTTGTTTGGTCGTTTGGTGTGGCTCTTGGTTTCTGGTTCACGGTTTTAATGAAGTCGAAGCGTCCGACACGACGATTGACTGCCTGATCCATTTTGGAGAAGTTTCATTGAATAAAGCAGGTAGCAAATTGCAAGTACAGACGGCCGCGGCACTGCGGATTGCGACCGCCTTGAAAAAAGTCCAACTTGAGACAAAATGATTTAAAATTCACCGCTTCACTTTGAATGGATTGCTTGGATTCTTGTGATGAAGTTTCTCTACATCTCCACATATTATAAATTAAAGTCCTCCACCGTGTCTGTCTGTCTGTCTGTTGCGATAAACTCAAAAACTACTGATCGGATTTTCATGCTGTTTTCACCAATAGATAGAATGATTCATGAGGAAGGTTGAAGTATATAATTTGTCAAGGTTTTGTGTAATCTCTACATATTATAAATTAAAGTCCTCCACCGTGTCTGTCTATCTGACTATCTGTTCGCGATAAACTCAAAAACTGCTGATCGGGTTTTCATGCTGTTTTCGCCAATAAATAGAGTGATTCGTGAGGAAGGTTTAGGTATATAATTTGTCAAGGTTTTGTGTAAATTGGTTGAAATATATAATATATTGTGGTGGACGAGCGGACTGGCAGCGAGCGGTGTGGATTTGATTTGTATGGAAATCTACAGTTTTATGCCAATTGATGAAATTTTGTACATATGACCTTCAAAACAAGAGGAAAGTCGCTATCTACATTTGATTTCTAAAACTCTGTGTAAAGTCCGGGCGTCGCCGGGGACTTCCAATTTACACAAAACCTTGACAAATTATATACCTAAACCTTCCTCATGAATCACTCTATCACCGCATGAAACTCCGTTCATTAGTTTTCGAGTTTATCGCGAACAGATAGACAGACAGACGCGGCGGAGGACTTAATTTATAATATGTAGAGATTTAACATTTACAATGTTGTTTTTTTGTTAGCTTTTTAAGCTCACGAGTACAGGACCCTTAGTTTTTTATTATAATTTTAAGTAATGTGAAAATCTGTTATTGGATTTTATGTGTATAATTAATTTTATTGTTATAAATGTAAATAATCTGTTAATTTTCCCAAATAAATAAAATAAAATAAAAAATCCCGTTAGCATCAATTAACTCGGCTTTGATCGTTGATCGAAGTATTGATTTTGTTGTCGAAAATGCAAATGTAACAAAAATAACACAGAGCTCATATATGTCATAGATCTCCTCCAAACTCTGTAACAAGTCAAATTTGTAAATGCTTTTACGAAACTTCTATTAGGAGCCTCGAGCCAATTGATAATTGAAAATGAATGCGTTTTCCATTAACTTCAAACATAGCAACTCTCTTTTTTATGTAATAAATCCCAAATGCTTAAACGTGTACCTACACCTAACAAGCTATATTCTATATTATGTAATTTATAACGTGCGTATCTAATTTTAAAGTAAAATATGACCTGCAGTATCCGACAAGTTACTCAATGTCGAATGAGATCATATTTTAATAATATAATTAATCAAACATTTTACTTTTTAACAATCCAATTTAATTGAGTAACTTTAATTTGGTTTTTTTAACTTTAACATCGCCAAAATGTTTCAGTTATCTTGTTAAAATCTGGGTATTTTCTAATTGGTTCAAAAAGAGTTCAAGGCTGGGAACGAAATTATAATAATATCTACGTACCTATTATCAAAAATTTGAAAGTTTCAAATTAGATTAGAACAATATTTTAAAATTGATATGGTAGTCACTTAACAAAAATAATAGCCCCACGTACCTAGAATGGGCCGGAGTAGAATTAATTCGGGAATATAATATGAATTAAATTTTAAGTTTTCCAGATTAAGCCAGCATTCTAATTCGAATAGTATAAGAAAAAAAAAATTGCAATTTTTTTTTCCTTTATATTTCCCAATTTTTACATTTGATAAATAATATAATATTACGAAAATCATAAGAGTAGGTAATGAGAACCCACTAAGTTGTAGCATGTGCGTGGGTAATCATTATCATTAGATAGTGTAAAATGAAGTCGCTCAAAACGTATGTGCGCATAGATCTTTTAAACTACCCAACGGATTTTCATGTGGTTTTCACCAATAGATAGAGTGATTCAAGATTTATATATATATAATACATGCTTATTATGGCAGAAAAAAGGAGAAATTCAAATATTCAATTCAGGCAGCGGGCAGCGGGCAGCAGGGTGGAGTGGATTTTATAAAGGTTGGGTAATGGCGTTGTGTTTCGTTAGCCACAGCTACGTGTGGCCGGGTCTGCTAGTATAGTTATATACATACATTTACATTTTATTATTGTACCAGAAAGAACAAACAGTGGGCATATGAAGCAAAAACATAATTAAAATTTGTCTAAGCAGTTTGTACAAAAATATACAATAGTTTAATACGAAGTTTGGGAGGCGGGTATGGGTACCGCCGCCCCGGGAACCATTTATTGGATTAACCTCTGCCTCATGTCACCCCAAGTGGTTCGCTACGTTTGGTGACTTAGCAGGGGTGCCCATGTTCATGGGGTGAGGTTTGTCTGGATCTTGGCGGCGGATGCGTCTGCCCACCAACTGCGTGGCAGGCCGCATAACAAAAGACTGGTTGAGGAAAACCTGTAGACCTCTCCAACAGAACTCTCGAACCATCGCCTTACCCGCGCAATGGGGGGGATTGAATCATACGTCTGTCACTCCTTGACCACTGACCCCCAGATTTAGATTTCTACCCACCTCTCATACCTTTTTCTTCCCACAACTTCCTCTACTTCCTTTCCCTAAAAAGACCCTCCACACAGCATCCCCAAAGATAATATTTTCCTCAGGGCCTCCTGTGTGGGGCTAATGTAAAAAAAGAAGTATGCAAGTAATGATAAGTGTATAGTTTTTTAAGTGTGAGAAACATATAGTGATTTATTTTATTTTATTTTTATTTATTTTACAGAAAAAAACAGTACATAATTACATAGTAGAAAATAGTTCCAAAGTTATAGAATTTAACACAATAATTGGTACCAATGACATGTCGCTGTTATATATGATAAATTATACACTTTACCTAAATTAAGTCAGTAAATTATTGAAGTAGAGGGGTGTGTGTCAGTGTTTGTATGAGAGGGTGTGGATGTGTGTGTTATGTGTGCGAATTCAGTGTGCTAGAAATGTTTTTCTTAAATGGAGGGAGGGAATCAAAAAATATATCGTTTTTTTTGTGATTTTTTTAATTGAGTTGAATCTTTGAAGGATGCGGGAAATTGTAAATGGTAAAATTTTAAATTAAATAAATAAAGTTTCAAAATCTATATTCGCCATTATTTTTATCTCTTTGTATGGAGGTAGTTTAGCTGCCATTTGAATAATATTCGGTAAAGATTAAAATTTCGAGATCCGATGAAACTGCTGGGAGTTTGCACTTGTTTGGTATTCGTTTTGGGGGTATAAAATACATTATTACTGAATAAAGAATTTTTATTTTATTTTGCCTTTACTCCACACAGGAGGCCCTGAGGAAAATAATTTCCCACTCGCACACAGCATCTCAGATGACATAGGGACTATGTCATCTGAGATGCTGTGGGGTCTTTTTGAGGAGAGGAAGGAATGAACATTGGTCTTGAAGAGACCCATGTTGTAGGAAGGAGGAAACACAAAGGCCAGCAAATCGTTCTACAGCCGAGTTGTTGAACACAAGAACGAGTCGAAGAAGCGACCCGTTCTCATGTGACCAGTGTCAACCATGTACATATGTTGGGCACACGTTTGGCGTGTTTCCCGACTATGTACCTGGGCCGAAGGGATCAATGATGCTAGTTCCTCGGAGCATCTTCCATTGAAATACCGGTAGATCAAGGATAGCATTCTTACCCGACGCCTGTGCTCTAAAGATTGCAATCCGTCTGTTTAATTATGAGAATCAATAATAAAAAAATAAGCAACGTATTCATTTAAAATGTTCGTATAAATCATAAATCAAAGAGATCTTTATTCTTTTCACGCCATAGAGGCTAATACCAGACACAATCACTAAAAACATATTTCGGTAATTCTGTCTGCCCGGATGTTACCAATTATTAAAAACAATACTAAATAGGTTTACGTACCTATTCAAAGTATTTATAGTTTTGTGTGGGTAAAGATGGTAGTTTATAATCTTCAATTACAGAGAAATTTAATAGCCCGCTTCTTTTTTTAAATGGAGTAACTGTTATTTCTTTTACAACCTAATTGGACGTCAAATAAAAGGAATTTGGTAATTTATTGGGTAAACAAACTTGACAACGGTTTATATAGTAAATTACTTTTATTTATAGATTGTCTCGATCTTGGATTGAGATAAAATTTTAAAGCAATTACACTCTTATTTACATAAACGTACAAGATTTATTAAATGTAATAATTCCGAAGAAGACACTCTTAAGTAATGCCCTGGTTAAGTTAGGTTAGCGTTAGAGCATAACGAAAACATTTTTTTACGGAAATTCAAGATAAAAAGTTGTATGTATGGCGCTGGAACTTTCCTGCTTCCTTCCCCCTTCACTTAACATTTTAGAAACGTTCGTGTATAACTATATACTTGTGCCTTTCTTAATCTTTCACAGTTGAATTAACATTTCGAAGCTCCTTTCAAAGCTTTCAAAGCTAATGATAGAAATTATCTTGCTCGCTGAAAATAATTTGACCTATAAATTCCTTGAAGAAAAAGCTGTGCTTCTTTCATAAATCCTGAGCTCACCGTTCAAGGGTTTTTGATGCTTCAGAAAACATTCATATTTCTGCTGTGGGGTGTACAGAATGTACAGAAGTAAAACAAAACAAAAAAAACAGATACTGAACAGTTAGGGTCGGATGAGGGGTTGGGCGATTACTCGGATGAGACCAGTGGTGATATGTGGAAGAAAGATTATTGGTTGGTTTTGAAGAAAAAAAAAATGAAAAAAAATATCTAAAAAGTCACTGAGACCAAAATTTCATTTATATTTTTTACTCCAAATAATGTCAGGAATCACTTGTTAAAGTAAGTCAAGTAAATCCTGTAACATTCTATGTGTAAGACTCGATTTTTATCGTAATTGCACTTTTCTTAATGGATTAACATTATTCACGTCAATATGTCTCTTACCGAGGGACGAATCACATTTAGGAAGATGGCTGATATTCTGATCAAATCCCTGTAGGTACTATTGTACCGCCCATCATAAAATTTTGCTTTTGCTTTCCGAAAAAGGCTCATTAAAAACATATTATAAATTATAAATAACATTTGTTCCCAATTATGTGTTTTGCTTGAGAAATGTACCTAAAGATCTCTAAATAAACAAAAAACAAAAACATTTTTCACGACGCGACCTGTTAAAACGTAACAATCAAATACGCGCAGTTTCGCATTTATAATATTAGTATAGCTGTTGGCTAAGGTCAAAATGTAGATTAGTACCTATTTTATACATATTTGAATTTTTGCTATCAAAGGAATCTCCGTAGTAACCTAAACAAATAACAAAATGACAGCGCACGTCAAAAAAATACTTAGCAATGCTTTGCTTTTCGTCCGGACAATAAACGTATAATAAATAATTTCATAACGCCAGAGCTTATTCATAACGCCAGAGCTTACCAATATTTACAGCCTATATTACTCGCAAATAATGTAGCAGTCTATTAGTGAAAGAAATTTTAAAGTCCATTCAGTATTTATTGCGTGAAAGAGTAACAAACATCCAAACATCCATACAATCTTTCTCCTTTATAATATTATTAGGAAAGGATAAATAAAACAATATGTGTACATTTTTACGCAGCATCGCGTTTATTGGTCAAATCATTTTTTTTTTTTTTTTTTTTTTTTATTTCTATGCTTTTACATACAGTTAATAAATACAATGATATACAGTTAATAAGTGCAATGACAATGACATTAGGTGGAAGTAAAACAAAAATATTCTTAATATGAAACATAGTAGGTAGTAGAGTGAAATGTGATCGGCAACTGTATGTAATTAGTTAAAACGAATGTGGTTATGGATTGTGAACACCTCACTGGGAGAACCCGTGCTGAGGTGTACGCATGTATTATCATGCCATCATAAGTGATAGCACAGTATCCCCCTTGAGACTCTCAAGGAGGACTCCGTGGTACCACCCATGGTGGCAGTATTGTACATATAGTAGGTGTAGGTAGCTGTGTTGAGATAGTCATCATAATATTATGCAGACACAATGTAGTAAGTTGAGGTAAGTTGAGCATCATAATATACTAAAGTCGCAATGGATAATACATTATAGTAAAAAGAAAAAAATAAAGAATATACAAGAAGAGTGAACTTGAGAGCAGTTGTGACGAAAAGAGAATAAAAGAAACAAACAAAAGTAGATGATATTAGTGCCAATATTTTAAAAATAGTTATGCAATATTAATCTATTTTGTAAATCTAGTGGTATAATTTAAATACCAAGTTAATTTTTATGTTTGGTTTGGAGTAAATAGGTTTTGGAAAAATAGTGTTCCTTTAGTTTTTATCCAGTCTGTGATTTGTTTTTTTAGTTTATATGTTGGTGAATAATCAGCAAGTTGTTTTAAAGAAGGTGGCATGCTGTTATATAGTTTGATGGAATGTTAAAGGATCTTTGTCCGTGGGTCGTGTGCTTTAGCGGGATGTTAAGTGTTAGATTTATTGAAGACCGGCTTGTTATTGAGGACTGTGAAAGTAAAGGGATATGCAGTTTGAATTTGAAGAGGTGAAGAATAGACGATTTAGCGTAGAGTTGTCTGATTGACAAAACGTCGAGCATCTTGTAAATTTTTTCAGAGTTTGTATCATACGCTACTTGAAGAATTAGTTTGATTGTTGCCTTTTGTGCTTTTTCTAGTGGATCTAGAGAAATATTACTTGCACTTCCCCAAGACAGAAGACCATACATGATTATAGATTGGGAAAGAGCAAAGTAAATAGATCTTAGTATAGTGCGTGGGAAGATGTTTTTTATATTATTTAAGAGATACATGATTTTTTTAAGCTTGGATGTAATTAAGTTGATGTGGTCATTCCAGCGTAGGTTTTCGTCAATTATGACGCCTAGATATTTTATTTGTTTGACATTTTCTATGATTTCGCATTTGCATATTGAGGAGGGTTGGGAGCAGTCGTGTATTTTCAGAGCGAAGGTTGGAGGAGGTTGACCTCTTTGAGTTATACTGTGTGTTATGAATTTAGTTTTTTTTGTATTTAGAGTAAGTTTGTTTTCATTGAGCCATTGTTTGATGACAGCAAGACTTTTCTCAGCTTTAAGGAATGCCTTGATCCATGAGTCAGCTTGACAAAGTATTACGGTGTCATCAGCGAATGTCACAATGTTGCCTTCTGTAATTAGTTCACAGATATCATTGATGTAGATAAGAAACATTAAGGGACCTAGAACACTACCCTGGGGCACTCCGTAACTGATCGGAAAGGGTTCACTTTTCACTTTGTTAATAATGACTTGTTGAGTTCTCTCTGACATAAAACTTTTCAGTAAGTTAAGTTCATTTCCAGTTATGCCAAGTTTAATAAGTTTCTTAAAAAGTATATTGTGAGATATTGTATCGAAGGCTTTACATAAGTCTAGGTATATTGAGATTACTTTTTTCTTTGAGTCAAGGTTAGAGTTAATAAAGTCTGTTACTGAGGTTAAAGCGTGTTGTGTATTACTGTTCTTTCTAAAGCCATGCTGGTTCTTCGAGAGTAGATGGTTTGTTTCTAGGTAGTGGTAGAGCTGTTCTTTGATGGCTTTTTCCAGAATTTTGGACATAGTATTTAGAAGAGTGATGGGTCTGTAGTTGTTGATGTCATTTTTAGGTCCTGACTTATAGATAGGAATTACCAGTCCATTTTTTAAGCAGCTAGGGAAAATACCTTCTTTTAGGCTACGATTTATCAGGTATGTAAGTGGATTGAGGAGTTGGTCACTTAGAGTTTTAATGGTTTTAGCGTCTATGTAGTCAGTACCTACAGCTGAGCTATTCTTTAAGGATTGTATTATTTTAGATGTATTTTCACATGAGATGGTTTGGAGTTTAAATTGTATATCATTATTGGAGTTAGGAGTATCTTGTTGGATAGATGAATGTAGATTCTCTGCCACAGTACTTGTAATGTTTTCTGCCAGAATGCCTCCAATATTTGTGTAATGATTGTTAATGTAATTTAAAACTAATGTGGGATTGCCGTGGAAGAGGATTTCTTCATTGTTAATGACAATATTTTTGATATTATCATCATCGAATTTATGAGTGCAAGTACTTTCCTTTAGTATTGACCATACACTTTTGGGATCGTAATTGGATTCTATCAGTTTATTTTTGAAGTGTAGCTCTTTAGCTTTTCGTATAATTAGGGTGCATAGATTTATATATCTTTTGTAGAATGAGTAGAGAGTAGTATCAGAAGGGTTGAGTTTGACTTGTTTGTGTAACTTATCTCTTTTTTTAATACAGTTTAAGAGGCTTTGAGTTATCCAAGTTTTTAGTTTTTTTTGGCGGTGGGGAATAATTTTTGTTGATGTTTTAGTATTTTGCGTGATGATGGTTTGTAGGTATGTAATAAAGTAGTGCCAAGCCTTATCTGTTGACGTTATACTCCTTAAATGCTCCCATGATTGTTCATCTAAACATGATTTTATGTTGTCATAGGCAATATTCTTAATTGTGAAATGGCGTTGAGTAAGCAAATTTGGAGTTGGTGTAGTCAGGCCTAGTAAAGTTGTGTAGTGGTCCGTAATGGAGGATTCGTAGACTATGCTTTTGATATAATGTTTTGATTTTACCATAATGTGGTCTATACAAGACTCAGTGTTATTGGTTACTCTAGTGGGGGTATTAATAGTACTGAAGATACCATGTTGCATCAGCATCAAAAGGTAATCGTGGTTTTGTGGGTGACCATTAGGCAGTAGATTAATATTAAGGTCACCGGCTATTATGATATTTTTAAAGGAATTTAATTTATTAAGATGACTATTAAGGGAAGATATGAATGGTGCGATATCATAGGTGGATGGTGATCTGTATAGTGCAAGTATACAAGTTTCTTGGTTGACGATTATTTGTAAACAGTTTGAGTTATCAATGAAAATTTCAGAAACTAAACTACTAAGGTTGTTATGAAGATAGACCACAACACCGTCGTTTTGTTTTTTATTATTTAATGTGTGGTACTGGGTGTAATTTTGTTTGTGTTTCTGGGTGAAGGCGTTTGTAATCCAACATTCTGTAAGAATAATGATATTAAAATCTGTAGTAAAGGTGTTGGTTAGGATGTCGAGTTCATCGTAATTTTTGTTGAGAGAACGTATGTTTTGATTTAGTATAGTTAGTGAAGGTGGGCTAGTGAGGATTGTATCACATAATTTCTGATCCGCAGTAGTGTAATGGTGGTGCAAGTTATTAAGATTCATTTTCAGTAGGTCAGCCATGTTAATATTCAGTAAATTAGAAAATGTAAATTTGATGGGTTAGTGATTTATGGATGAGTCCCCATTTTTTTAAGATCATTTTCGTGTCTAATCTGGATGGTTTTTTCCCCGGGTCCTTTACGTACAAGCAGTCTACTCGCTTTGAACCACACGAATTGGAAAAGAGTTTCTTTGGCAGTTTGTTTGGTTTTCCACAATAGTTCCTTAAAGTAAGGTGAAAGCACTTCACTGATGAAAATCGGCGAACTCAAGTTAAGTGTTTTGGCCGCACTTTTTACTGAGAGAATCGAATCCCTAGTTTTAGGGTTGCGAAAAGCGATATGCAGTTTGTCCGGGGTGTTACGTCTGCGGTCTTGGGTCCTGGTCACCATACGAATGTCCTGTTGTAGCAGGGGCAAGCCCAGCAAGCTGGCTACCCGTAGTACAGCTTCCGTAGGTTGTTCGCCCGGCTGCAGCTCCACTCCCGCCATCTCCACACTGTCAGATAACTTCTCTTGCTCGAGTTCTGCAAGTCTACACTCAAGGCTAGAAATTCTAATGTTATTCTTATCGTTCACCTCACGTAAAAACTTGGTTTTTTTATGCAGATCCTGCATTTGTTTGAAGCTCGACACAAGGTCTTCATACTGGTTACAGATGAATTCGCTGCTTTTCTTTAAGTCTCTTATTTCTTCTTCAAACATTTTTTTCATTTCAGTAATTTTGTTGTCAAAATGTTTGGTGATTCGTTCGAATAAGACATCAGTTTCTGAACCGGACTTCGAGGATGGTGAGCTCGATCGGCTTTTGCATTTCGGACAGTTCCAAGTTAATTTATTTTTAACCGCCATTCTTTTGAAATTTGTATCGGTGATGTTGACACAGGTATTATGAAACGCGGTATTGCAGATGGCACAGGTGAGTGCAAAGTCATTATTCGAGATCAAGTTGAGGCAACCTTCGCAGTTCATTTTTAGAGTATAATTTAGAAAGTTTATATGTGAAGTCACAACACTGTTTCAGGTATTTAAACTTTTGATGTGTTAAATCACTGGTATAAAGTAGAACACAATGTTCAGTGTTAGTTTGCGCACTTTTCTAATGTTTTCAGTAACTTTTAATACTTAGAATTCATTAGTTTAGTCAGAGCACTGTTTTTTTGTTTCAGGTATTAAAACTTTAGATGTGTTAGATCACTGGTATAAATTAGAGTACTATGTAGAAGCACAATAATCTGTGTTAGTTTGTGCACTTTTTTAATGTTTTCCGTTACTTTTAATACTTAAAATTCAAAAATTTTGTCAGAGCAATTATTTGAGGTTGTTTACAAGATGACGTATTATTGTTGTATGTACATATAGTTTCGTATCAGTGGATCGATGAACCAGTGGATGCAATTTTTAGCCATAAGTTGTTACAATGGTTGGTCTAGTTTGCAGTTGATTGAGCAATGACGTTATATAAATAAATAGACTCGCCATAGACTCATATACTCATATACTCATAATATAATGTGGAAAGTGAGGAACGCTCTTTTGTTTTCAGCGATTTTCAGTATAATTTCTTAATTCAAAAGTTTATTCCTGTGTGATAAAGATAAACAATCAAATAATGTGTGTGTATAAATGACATGGATATGTGAGCGGGCGGCGTATTGCTTGTCACTTTTTGATGGAACGTTCGCTGTCTCCTTTTCTTGAGGCCCACCAGAATAAAAGATCCGGCAATACTTGTTAGAACTACTGATTTATGTGTTGTTTTACCGCAAGCAAACAAATAAACAGAGTGTTTAGGCTGATTAGTCTACTTTAAAACAGTAAAGTTTACTTTAGCAACAGAAATTTGGCTGTTGCGCGTCCAGACCCTTTACTTTAGCAGGACTTGAATTTTCTCTAATGACGTGTAAAACCGCGGGCGGGAAACATGAAAATTAATTGTTATATTTATAAAAATCGATAATAATAAGTAATTTGCGTGTACTTACAAATGAAATGTTATTCCTTCACTATTATTTGCCGAGTAATTGAAACATTTTCTCGTCACACAGGAGGGCAGTGGCGGACTAAGGGGGGGGCGGGAGTGGCGGCCCGCCCCGGGCCCCCGCTTCTGGGGGGCCCCCAAACGCTCCCATGTTCCCTTGATCAAATCCTAAACAAGCCCAGGACACTGTAAACAAATTTTAAGTCATTTTTTATTTAATTTTTTGAAAGATGCACTTGCTAAGAATGCTGTCACCAAATTTTTTTAAAGAAATTCGAAAAATTCACGGAGATACAACATTTTATGTGAAACCGTTTGAAACAGTTTTGAATTATCCTTCAACAAAACTTTGAATGCGTTTTTCTCGAAACTTTTTAACACGTTTTTTAACCTGGTTGACAACATATTAAACAAACTATACAACCGATTTGCATTTACTAATTCTTAAACTGTTTGAAAATCCAGTGTCTACGGCACCATCTAGGGGAATTTTGATATCTAAAAAAAAGATAGAAATGGCGGACCGGCGAAATTTATTTTCAATTTTTTATTGTAAATTTTCATCGTTCATAAAAATTTTAAAAATTAGAAGGGGGACCCTTTATAAAACAATCCCTACATGGTTTCATATTCAGGGCCGGAATAAACATGTTGGGGGCCCCTGGGCAATGCACGTCTCGGGGCCCCTTTACCATCGGGGCCCCTAGCCGACGCGTGGCCCCTGGGCAGTGGCCTACTCTGCTTTGCGGACAATACGGTCCTGCCAGGGCCGGCTTATACTTGTCGGGCCCCCTAGGCAATGCACGTCTCGGGTCTCCTTTACAATAGGGGCCCCTACTCGATGCGGGGGCCCTAGGCAGTTGCATGGAAAATACGGCCCTGGCTATAGTGACTGGATTTTCAAAGGCAGTGCCCCATACTGCCTTATAGACAATACGGCCCTGCCAGGACCGGCTTAAACATGTTGGGGCCCCTTTACCCTAGGGGCCCCTATCCGAAGCGGGGCACCTAGGCAGTTGCATACACGTCTTATGGATAACACGGCCCTGGCTATAGTGCCTGTATTTTCGAAGGCAGTGGCCTACACTGTCTGACAGGGCCGGCTTAAACATGTCGGAACCCCTAGGCAATACACGTCTTGGGGCCCTTTTACCATAGTGGCCCCTAGAAGATGCGTGCCCCCTAGGCAGTGGCCTACACCGCTTTTTGCACAATACGGCCCTGCCAGGGCGGGCTTAAACATGTCGGGGCCCCTAGGCAGTGCATATCTCAGGCCCCCTTCCCCTAGGGGCCCCTACCCGATGCGGAGCACCTAGGCAGTTGCCTACACGTCTTATGGATAATACGGCCCTGGGTACAGTGACTGGATTTTCAAAGGCAATGGCCTACAAACACTGCCTTATGGACAATATGGCCCTGCCAGGGCCGGCTTAAACATGTCGGGGCCCCTAGGCAATGCACGTCTCAGGTCCCCTTTACCCTAGGGGCCCTAACCGGATAAGGGGTTTTTCTAATATGTTGTCAACTAGGTTGAAAAACATAGTGAGAAAAACGCATTCAAAGTTTTGCTAAAGGATAATTTAACACACAAACTGTTAAAAACGGTTTCATATAAGATGCTGTATCTCCGTCAATTTTACGAATTTCCTTACAATATTTGGTGAAAGATTATTAACAAATGCATTTTTTATAAAATGAATTAAAAAAGTGACATTTTTTTGTGTCCCGGTGCCTTAAAGCCTTGTTTAGGTTTTGATCAAGGGAACACGGAGGTTGTTGGAGGCCCCCTAGGACCAGAGGCCCGTGTGAACTGAATAAAAATCTTGTAAAATTACGTCAACTTTTGCTAGGGGGGGGGGCCTCATTCAGCTTTGCCGCCCCGGGCCTCTGACGGGCTTAGTTCGCCACTGCAGGAGGGCATTTTGGCACTTTTTAAAATGCAATTTACTTACTGGTAAGTGCTGGTAAGACGCAACCTTACTCGACGCGTAGCAGTTCAGTACTAAAGTAAATACTAGATATCGAGATCGGTGCAATTGTCTTGTTCTTGTCTTCCCACTTTGAGATTTCTACCCCTCGTCTAATAGTATGTAACGTCATAGTGATTGAGGGGATTTTTAACAAAAATTGCGCATTACATCCAAATATTATAATTATTATTAAGTGCCTACCTTGTGTGAAACATTCCTCATCTTAATTCTGTATAGTAGACTGAGCTTTACTTTAAATAAAGCCCGCTTCACACGTCACCATTAATCTGGCTTACTCAATAAGATTACCGCATCTATCATTAGGGCATACCAAACCACTTTTCGTGTAGGTCTACAACATATTATTTAATAAATAAGTCACAATAAATCGGTAATACGTACTCGCTTGATGTTTAATCGGTGCTCAGAGTCGAGATTAAAATAAACCGACAAAGAATTAAACGCACTGACAATAAAATACCAATCAGAATTTTTTAACTACCTTAGTAAATAATTTTAATGAAACGAATACAAATAATTAGGTCAGATTCTTTCATTTTTGACCACAGTTTGACTTTTTTAGCTTTAACAATCTTCTTGAAGGAGGAATTGCAGGAAAAATAAAATTTTAAAAAGATAATCAAAAATGCTTATTTCGGTTGTGTGTCTGTCTGAAATAACTTTAGAACTCGGATTTGCTTTGAATTTAAGTGTCATTTTTAAAATTGAAACTGATTGTAATACATCGATAAAGCAGCTACCAATAGGCATTTAATTACCTAATATATTTTTTTATCTAATTTCTTTTGTATAAATTTCGTTAGTACCTACTTTTTTAATACAGTAGAAGACCCGTAATCTATCTATATAAATAAAAATTAATCGCCGAAATGTATGTACGCGCATAACTTCCGGACGACTGCACCAAATTGGATAATTCTTTTTTTTTCTGTGTTCGTTATTGTCAGGACAAGGTTTGTATAAAACTACAGGTGAGCTCTGGCATTATGAAATTTGTATAAAAAAATTGCAATAGGTGGCACGCGAGCTGTTTGAAAGCTGAATTTACCGGGAATGAATGCATAGAACGCGGGAAGGGGGAAGGGGGAGGGGAACTCGTGAGGGGGCTACGGGGAAAGGGGTAATGGAGTGGGGAGCAAGGGCGGATCCAGCTTTGGCGCCAGGAGGGGGGGTCACATAGCGCCAGGGGGGGTCACATAGTCGTGGTCAAGCCACTAGAGTTTATAATTTAATTTTTATAATAATAGATACAAGTAAAAAGTAGGTCCACCTAGGTCCTGGACCCAGCCCAGGGGGGGGGTCATGACCCCTATGACCCCCCCCCCTGGATCCGCCCTTGGTGGGGAGAGGGAAGGTGGAGAAGGCGGAGTGGGACGACGACCTCCGTAGTCCAGTGGCTAAGACTCTTGACTCACATTCCGGCATGCGCAAATAAATTTTATTTGATTAATTTGTGTTATTTCACAATTAATCCATTTAAAATAATATATAGTATATTTGCGGCATGTTCCAGAGTGGAAGATACTATTAGTATCGCCCTGGTGTTAAGACCACCATTCAGAATTGAAACGTTGCTTGAAAATGGCTTTAGCCGTGTTTAGTGACCAGATCTGAATAACCAGGTACTTCCCAACCTTCCTCTTCCCCACCTCCTTCCCCTCCCCACTACCTTCAGCCTCACAACATACCCCAATTGGGGATGCCATAGTCTCACTGGCTCCAGATGGGAGCTGTTGAGATTCTTGTGCGGTATTCACTGTAAAAAAAAAAAAAAAAGTGGGAACGCGAGAGGGGAAGGGGACGCGGGAGAAGAAAGGGAGGCGGAAGGGGGACGGGAAGAATGGGAAAGGACACGCAGGGAAAAACAATTTCTTTATTAAATGCCATAGCAACGCATGCCGGGAACCAGCTAGTAATAATATATTTGTTACCGGATAATTATTTTTATAATAAATTCTTAGGGAACGTATCCATACTACGTGACCCGTGGTAAAAGGAGGTGTTAAGTTGAATTAATTCTGAGTTTTCCGGTAAGCATATTATTTAACGCCTGACCACGTAACATTTTTACGTGCATGAAATCTGGAAATCTTAGAAAAATTAGAAACTGGCAATAAATATTTTTTTATATTAGCTCTGTTGGGTTTTGAATTGATATTGTGCTCAGTACCTACCTGAATGTCATTTTTCGATCCTACCCCCACCAACCATGTCACCTTGCTGAAAAAAGGCTTGGAACAATAACAACCAGCAGTGTGCACCTACAACTGATCGATTTGTGACATTGGAAGGAACTGGTTTTTCTTTAAGTTTTGTGCTCGCCTTCGAATTTGGTAAGTGACTTGGCTTTCCTTACTTCCTTCTAGTTCCAGAGATTTACCAGACACATATAAGCATTCAATTCATCTCGTAATTTTTGTTTATTTTGCAATTTACAGTCCACCATTCGCCTGTTGCATTTGAGGCTGTCATTTCGGACAGTTTCGGATGCAACATATTGGTCCAATCGTGCCAGATTTCGTGAGCATTTTGGAGTTGAATGCTTGTATGTGTTTTTCCAATAACCTTGATCCTGTGTTCCTAATATTCCTGGCATTTCGGCTTTCGAATTGGGCACATTGTCACCTTCAAAAGGGGTTAAATTTCGTGGTAAATTTCACATTTTTCGTTTGTTGAATTTCTATTTTCAAATATTATCAAAATGGCTGCTTCTGCTAGTGTTCGCAATAAATTGGCCATTCTAGGTCTCCGGGAGATTCATGATTCATCGATCAGAGCAGTTGTTTCTGGTAATTTATTAGATAGAAATAATTTACTGGTTAGAATTAAGGATATTGAAAAGCAAAGGGATGATTTTGTTGAATCTTATATTATTCTAGAAACGTCAAAAAGTGAGGAGTTAAAATTAACAGATTTGGAAAATAAATATAAATCTTTTATGAACATGTATTTTGAAATTCATACGAATTATCTAGCAGTTTTTCCACCTAAGGAAGATTCTATAAAAACATCAAATAGTCACGGTTTTTCACTTCCTAAAATTAGTTTGCCAACTTTTTCGGGTGGAATTACTGAATGGATAAACTTTATAAATACGTATGATGCAATTATTCATGATAATGAATCTCTAAGTGACATACATAAATTACATTATTTGTTAGGAGCACTATCGGGTGACGCGTTGAAAATTATAAAGCATCTTCCTGTTTCCGCAATCAATTATCCAATTGCTTACAATTTGTTGAGAGATCGTTTTCATAACAAACGGATAATTGCGGACAGACACGTAGAGAACATTATCTCGTGCCCCATAATTAAAAAGGATTCGCTTAGATCTGTCGTTAATGTTTTGAAGGAAAATGTTCAGGCATTAGAAGCGTTACATTTTCCAACAGATCAGTGGTCATTTTTATTACTACATATCGTTTTGAAGAAAACTCCTGATGACTTAAGAACTAACTTCGAGTTAATAGGTCATAAGGAGGAAATTCCATCATTTTCGCAATTATTGTCATTTTTAGAATCACAATCTAAAATTTATGAATCGGTTCATGGGTACGGTGTGAAAAATGAAGCGCCAAAAGCAAAAACAAATCGCTTATTAAATTCTTTTGTCAGTACACAAAAGTCGGTGTGTTTAATATGCAAAGGTGGACATTTTCTTTCAAAGTGTGACCAATTTTTAAAGCTACAACCACTTGCTAGATTTGATGTTGTGAAGAAATATAAATTGTGTCAGAATTGTCTTTCCGCTCAGCATTTGGTCAAGAACTGTTCGTCGCGTTTTAATTGTTTTCAGTGCCATAAAAATCATCATTCTTTGTTGCATTTTTCTCGTGACGTAAATAGGCAAGTACAGGCGTCAAACAGCAACAATTTCGATAACACTTCTAGACAAGAAGTACTCGATTCGCCACCTGAGACAATCGACCCAATCGTATCGGCCATCGCGGCAACCACACCTCATTCGGAGAGGCTTAACAATCCCAACGTTTTATCGAGCTCTAGCCAATCATCAGTTTTGTTAGCTACGGCCATCGTAGAAGCTCGTGATAAAAAGGGTCATTTTCACAAGGTTCGTGTATTATTTGATTGTGCCAGTCAGGCAAATTTTATTTCAAATGATTGTGCAATTCGTTTGGGCCTCGACTGTTCTAATAAACAAATTCCTATTCGAGGAATTGGACAGTTGTCGGCCATCGCGCAGAAGGGACTGGTCAAGTGTCGGATCCGTCCTCTATGTTCGAATGAGCTTTTTGATGCGGATTTCGTCGTGTTATCAAGCATTTGTGCACATTTGCCTAGTTCTCCCATTCGTCGGGGAGACTGGGATCATTTGAGAAATTTAACTTTGGCAGATCCAAATTTCGATAAGCCCTCTGCAATAGATATTTTATTGGGTGCTGGAATGTTTTCGTCAGTACTTCGTTCGGGGCAGGTGGTAGGAAAAGCGAATGAACCGATAGCTTTGAACACAGCTTTTGGTTGGATTTTAATGGGAAATGTCGATCACAGCCCATCTCCTATTAATTCGTTTTTGACAATATTAGATTCATCGATTGAAACTAATGTGAAGACACCTTATGAAATCGAAGACCTTCCAAATCATCCTTCACCGTTATCTACAGAAGAGTTGCTTTGTGAGGAAATATTTTCAACGCAGCATTATAGAAATGATGCGGGACGTTACGTTGTTCCACTTCCATTCAGGGAAATTAAATCGGCTCTTGGTGATTCATATCATTCGGCAGTATCTCGTCTGCATCACCTCGAGCGTCGTTTCTCTAGGCATCCAGTTATAAAATCTGATTACATTCAATTCATGAGAGAATATGAATCTTTGGGCCACATGATAGATGTGACAAGTTCATCAGTTTCGACTGGAAAATATTTCATTCCTCATCATTGTGTGATTAAGGATACTGGATCCATTAAAAAACTTAGAGTTGTTTTTGACGCAAGTTCAAAAACATCTTCTAACCAGTCGTTAAATGATATACTTTTAGTAGGACCTAAACTTCAACAAGGTATTGTGAAGTTAATTTCCAATTTCAGAACGCATAAAATTGTCTTTACAACAGATATTTGCAAAATGTATAGACAAATATTGGTTCGACCAGAGGATAGATCCTATCAACATATTTTATGGCGTGAATCTCCGGAACAAATGATCAAAGAATTTGAACTGCAAACTGTTACGTACGGAAAAGCTTCCGCACCGTTTATATGTACTTTACATCAACTCGCATCGGATGCAGATGCCAAATTTTCGACAGCATCAAAAGTTTTATTAGAAAATACGTACGTTGACGATATTTTAACTGGAGCATCCACACTTGAATCGGCACGTAAATTGCAGCGAGACTTGGTGGAACTACTTAATCTTGGCGGTTTTGAATTGAGCAAGTGGTCGAGTAATTGTCGTGAACTGCTTTCTGATATTCCAATCTCACACCAGGAAGCACCTATAGAAATTGATTTAGATCATGCCAATAACATTAAGATTTTAGGTATTGTTTGGGATTCGCAAATCGATTCGTTCTCGTATCGAGTAAAAACATCACAAATAATATTTTCTAAAAGGTCAATCTTATCAACAATTGCAAAGATTTTTGATCCCCTTGGATGGATTTCCCCCGTCACGTTTTTGGCTAAATGTTTGTTACAACAGTTGTGGAAGCTTGGATTGAACTGGGACAATCCAGTTCCTGTCGAGGTTCAATCTCATTGGACGGCAATAGTATCGTCATTTTCAACTTTAGCCAATATTCAAATTCCGCGTTACATAGGGGAGAGTAGTGATAATACATATCAATTAGTGGGATTTGCAGATGCATCCGAAAAGGGTTATGCTTGTGTTGTGTACATTCGGTCCCAACATTCGAAGCAAGAATTCAACATTAGACTTTTGGTTGCCAAGTCAAACGTGGCTCCTGTGAAAACTCTTTCTATTCCACGTTTAGAATTATGTGGTGCTTTGTTGCTCGCTCGACTTTTGGATTATGTTTTGAAATCATTCGGTACAACTTTACATATTGATAAAGTGTTCACATTTACGGATTCTACAATAGTCTTATCATGGATTCATACACCTACATATAATTTGCAAACCTTTGTTGCCAATCGAATAGGACAAATCAATGAAGTTAATTCTTTGATTAAATGGTTTCATATACATACTCATTTGAACCCAGTTGACGTATCTAGCAGAGGACTTTTGCCTGATCAGTTAGTCAATACAGAGTTATGGTGGAGGGAACCTCCTTGGATGCTATCACCCGTCGATGAGTGGTCATTGTTCCATTCTTCCAGTGTAAAACTTGATGTTGTTCCTGAGCTAAAGGCCAACAATCTTCATGTATTGACTTCAACTAATTCGTGGAATGAGGAGACGTTAAATAGATTTTCTTCATTAACAAGATTGCAACGTGTTACAGCATGGATTTTGAGATTTGCTGTTAACATTCGAAAAAAGAAAGAGGATCGTATATTCGGAATATTAACCGTCGAGGAGTTGCATTCATCTCTAAAATTATGGATTTTGAAAGTGCAACACGTGCATTTTCACCCAGTTACAGGCAAAACTTGTCAAACTGTGTCTCACATTCGAATGATTATACATTTTTTGAATTCGGTTGGTTTATTCAGAGGTGGTGGGCGTTTGCAACATATCCATATCGCCTCTCGTCCATTATCTCAATTGTCTTCTGATCCATCTGAACTTGAAGCATTGACGCCTGGTCATTTTTTGATAGGGGCTCCTCTTACATCGGTTCCGGAACCTGACTGGTCTGAAGTACCGATGAATAGATTATCACGTTGGCAATTGTTGCAAAAAATAACTCAGGCATTTTGGAATCGATGGAGAAAAGAATATTTGCACACCCTTCAACAACGTGGAAAGTGGATAACTTCATCACCTAATCTTAATGTTGGAGATTTGGTGTTATTAAATGATGGAAAAATTCCATCCATGCACTGGCCACTGGGACGCATCGAGGAATGTCATCCGGGTCCTGATCGAATCGTACGGGTTGTGACAGTTAAAACTGCACAAGGAACATTTCGTCGGCCAGTTGTCAAACTTTATCCATTACCACTTTGAAACATTTTACTCATAAGTTTATTTTAAGTTTTATATTTGTCGTCTTTATTTTCTCCTTACTTTTTGTTCGTTTTACCGCGGTGTCAGTTGCTATGAAAGATAGGTCTTCAATAACTTATCTTAGGAACATATTCCTTATGGATTTAGACTTATGTTTCTTACATTTTTTTTTTTTTAATTTCGTTAAGTTGTTCGTTGCAAAAAGATTGAATAATTGTTTGTCGTTTTGTTAATAATAGGTTGTTATTAAATTCATTTGTTTGTTGTCAGTATTCGGAAATGTGTGATTTACCATCGGTCGTAGATAAGAGATTTCAATCTCTTCTCGGGGGCGGGAATGTTGGGTTTTGAATTGATATTGTGCTCAGTACCTACCTGAATGTCATTTTTCGATCCTACCCCCACCAACCATGTCACCTTGCTGAAAAAAGGCTTGGAACAATAACAACCAGCAGTGTGCACCTACAACTGATCGATTTGTGACATTGGAAGGAACTGGTTTTTCTTTAAGTTTTGTGCTCGCCTTCGAATTTGGTAAGTGACTTGGCTTTCCTTACTTCCTTCTAGTTCCAGAGATTTACCAGACACATATAAGCATTCAATTCATCTCGTAATTTTTGTTTATTTAGCAATTTACAGTCCACCATTCGCCTGTTGCATTTGAGGCTGTCATTTCGGACAGTTTCGGATGCAACAAGCTCCACACGGGGGCTCTGAGGAAAATAATTCCCCTCAGAGCCTATGTCATCTTTGAGGATGCTCTGTGAAGGGTCTTTTTAGGAAAGGAAGGTGAGGAAGTTCTGGGAAGGAAAAGGGTATGAGGGGTGGCTACTAATCTGTGGGTCAGTTTGTCCAGGAGTGACGGAAGTATGAATCCATCCTTCCCACTGCGGTGCGAGGCGATGTTCCGAAAGAGTACGGCTGGAAAAGTCAAAGGGACTCCTTCAACCATTATCTCCTTATCCGGCCTGCCATGCAGCTGGTGGGCAGACGCATCCGCTGCCAAGATCCGGACAAATCTCAACCCATGAACCCGGGCACCCCTGCTAAGTCACCAAACTTAGCGAACCACTTGAGGTGACCTATGGCAGCGGTGTTGGTTATCCAATAAATGCTTCCTGGAGCGGCGGTACCCATACCCGCCTCCCAAATGATCGTATAATCGAAATAAAAGAGAGTCCATATACAGCTTGACGGCCAATGGAAGATTATTATTTGTACCAACAAAAACTGCTCTAGCGATTTGCGACGCCGACGCCACGAACTGCAAAGTTAGTTGTGTCACGTTGTAAATTTAATAGGTACATGTACGTGCGAGAGGATTAAGATGTCAAAATTCAGATGTCAAAATTTTAGAAAACATAAAAAGAAATTTCTAATCGTATTCGCACGATCATGGCGTTTTATTTTTGTAAGTTGTATTGGAATTTTTTTAGGCATTTTGTTATTTCATTTTTTATTCTCAGAATCGGATATTTCGATTGCAGTTCGGTTATTTCCATCCCAAAGAACATGCGCAGAATAAACTAAAGAAAGACCGGTCAGTAGTTGAGTGGACATAGCGCTTGGGTCCCACCCGAGCGTCGCGTGTTCGATTCCTCGGCTGACTAAGTCCTCCATCACAACACAAGCAACATTTTCGGCTTTCTGTGGTGGTAGTAGTAGGAGATTTTCAAACATTGTTGGGTTTTTCATAACCCGGGAATGTTTTTCTTTCTTTTAAAAAATAATAAAGTACCTAAGTACCTAGGTTCCTAGGTACATACCTACTTACTCACTTATATTTTCTATTTTAGATGTCAGAACTTTCTATAGTTACATAATATAAGATTCGTAAATATTACATTCCTAATATAGTTTGCACGTAAAAAGAATTCACAGCCGAACAAGAATAATGTGAAGGCATAGGAATTTTTTTGTTGAATTTTTCTACAAAATACTTTACTAACTTTACACTAAGGTAGCCTGCGTTCAACATCGGTTTTAACGTCACCTCTTGTATATCCCGTATGGTCTAGTGGCTAGGATAGCTGGCTTTCACCCAGCAGGCTCGGGTTCGATTCCCGGTACGGGAAACCTTTTTTGCATTTATTTATCCAAAATATTTTTTTTTTATAATCAATATTCATTTTTAGATAGTTAGATGATTTCGATGATAAAAAATTACTTCTGTTGTCGGCCACAAAACACTTCATCAATAAATAAATTAATAATCTTCATTAATTTACGATCGCCATTACACGTACATATTAGGTAGGTACCTATATCACAAGATAATAACGACACGTAAAAATTATTAAATAGAGCACAAAAATAAAGTAATCTTGTTGCATTAGGTATGTACCATCGACCAAATAACCTATGTACCTATAACTTATGTTAAAAATATTTTGAAACAATTTTTTAGTTTGGTGATGCCATGAATTGTTAATACCTACTCGGTTGTAGTTTATAGTACGTATGGGTGGTTTGGTATAGGTATTTATGGTACGTATACTCGAAATAATTCATAATAATAGGTGATAATAAAATCTAAACATGTTTCTGTAAAATCATTGTTCGTCAAGGAATCAATGTTTATTTTCCAAAGAACGGCCATTTTGTATCAAAATATAAACAATGCAAAACGGAAAACATTTTTTAAAAAATTGATATCGCATGCAGAGATTTGAAACGAACCAAAATTGATAAAATATTTTTTTTCATGAATCTGTTTATTGCCATCTGTGCAAAGATTGAACAACTAAAACAAACTTATTTTAATGTTGGTATCTTATTTGACATGTACGCCATCTGTGGTTGTAAATTAATAATATTAACGACCTCCAGGCAGTCCACTGCTTATCGAGTGATATAATAATAATAAAAATACGAGAAGTGGTCAAATGCATATGAAATAATAAAGAAAACCTACAAATCTTAAACACCTATAATTAATAAGACTTACAACCTGCTTTAGATTGTTTTGATCGGGGCCGTTGAGGGGCGTTCAAGTATTACGTAACGCAATTTTTGAAGATTTTTGACCCCCCCCCCTAAACGTTACGTAACGCCCAAGTGACAATTTTTACCTGAAAGTCAAAATTAAGTTGCGCAAAGTACTGGAAAGTCGCTTAAATACACTTTTTCTTGTTTTAATTGCGTTTGCGGTAATAAATAAAACAAGAGATTTCGAGAACGAATTGGATTGGCAACTTGGAAGATTTTAATTAATGATTTTAATTGGAAGATTTGAACCCCCCCTCCCCCCCCCTCGTAACGCACAGTAACGTTTCACAAGACCCCCCCCCCCAAGTGCGTTACGTAATACTTGAACGGCCCCTTGTAGACATTTTACCGCCCTACGCGAGTATTAAAAAATTACCCCCCTTTTATAGGGGGCTGACGAACTAACAAGGAAAGGGGCCAAAGCACCACTTGCGGGATTCAAGCCGGCCGTAGGAGTAGTAGCTTGCCACACCAAATTACAAAAAATTGAAAAGTGGGTCAAATCCCAGTTTTAGAAGGAATAAGAGAGGGCACCCGGAGTGAGGCCATCCAATAAGTACTCATAAACGGACCAAACCCTAGAGCAGTGGTCCGCAAACTTATTAGCCAAAGAGCCAAATATATACAACGATTAAAAAGAAAATTGTGAACCAAATCTATTTATTGATTCAACATTAACAAACATTTATTATAATTTTAGCACTTCATTAAATTACGGGTACCTACGCTGAATAAAACTTGATTTTATACATAAAGATTTTATTCATTCAGGTTTGTATGTTGTTATTCTTAATTTTAGACACGATTCTAGGTTCTCATCAATGAAATGACTTCTTAGTTTACTCTTGATAAAGTTAATACTTGAAAAAGATTGTTCACATGAATATGTAGAACCTAAAAGGGAAAGAACAATAATACGAGTTTTTTCAGCCAATCATAAGAATCAGGAATACAATTCCAGGCGATGAAGATGATCATGTCCTTCTTCAGGTCTTTCAAAGCAGACCACTTGTGTTGTGAACTTAGCTCACATTAGTTCTTCTCCAATATTTCCAAATCAACACCTTTGTGTTGTGTCTTTACATTCGAATTTAGGGCTCAATATTTCCTTGTTTTTTAAATCCAGCAATTATATTTCCAAGTTACCAATGTCAAAGCCAAAAGAAGAAAATTTAAAATCTGTTATCGAAGCATTAAGAGGGCGTTCGACAAATACTAACGCCGCTCCGCTGTTTTTAAATACCTGAAACCTGCTGAGAAACAGAACAAAATTATTTATGTTGTTGAATGACAGATGGTTCCACGTCATTTCATCCATCATTCATTTCATCCACACATGCGCAAGTCATTCACGAGAAGTGTCGCATCATCTACAGTGCTCCATTCCTCTATCTGACAGATCACATCCCCACACACGGGTACCCCACAATGGGTACCCTTCGATATATTTTTTTATTTTAACAATGAAAATATTCACTAGAAATAATATACATGGCAGAACAACGTTTGCCAGGTCAGCTAGTTTATCTAAAAGAAAAACCATATCGCCTCAAGTCGAGAAAGCAATTTTTTTTAGATACTTATAATATTAAGTAATTAATTATTACTATAATTGTTCTATTGAATAAGTACTGGGAAACTTTTTTTACACTCTGGCAATGAAAATATAATTAAAAAATATATAAATTATTTTATTTATGCTTGGTTGCTAAGGTACACTAAGGTATTTTTTATAAGGCCATTAGCAACCACAAGCAGCCTTAAGGAAAAAAACGTTCCTATTTAGTGCGATTGTGTAAAATTTTTGTGTAAAGTAAAATAAACAATAAAATAAAGAGAAATGATTAACTGATTACGAATGTGCCATAAAATTAAAATTTATCCAACGAAAACTTAAACTGAAAAACAATGTCACAAAAAAATCTTATGTCAAAATCAAAAACTGGTTTGCAAAAGAATCTTATGTCACAATCAAAAATTGGTTTGCAAAAAAGTAAAAATAAAAGCGAGAGTCTTTTGAAATATAATTTAAATAAACAGTTCATAAATTGTATCTTCACAGGACTAGAGAAGGAAGTTCATAAATTAGTACAAAAGAAAACAAAGCAAGAATTGGAGCACAAACCTGTTGCGAAAAAAAAAAATTGGCTTCCGCGGATATTGTCAATACAATCGCAAAACAATCACATAATTAGGATGAGAAAGTTTTACCTCAGTAAGAGTATGGCTGAAATCAAAGTGTATGATAAACCTATAAGACTGTACAATGTACCATCCAGATACAGAAATATTACAACATCCCCTCGTCTTCACATTTCTGCCAATAGTTCCCAAAGGTTTAACAATAAATCTGCGAAGAATAATTCTAATTATAGCTTTAAAAAAAATGTATCTCAAAATATCATTACAAGCAGGAGCAAAAATAATTCAGTAAATTTTTCATATCAGAGCAGCAGCCGATGTTCAGCCAAAGAAAGGTTTGAACGAAGAAAACCACTTTCATCTGTGTGTTTTATCAAGCCAAAAAATATTGTTCAAGAGACGCCTCCAGATGTCAGTGAAGATGAAATAAGTAAAACACGTATGTTATTTCCAAGCAGGTCAAATAATGAATTCTTTACTGATATAGATAATGTAAACGCCAACGTTGAAAAATTGATAAAGAAAATAAATATTACCGAGCAGATGGAGACCCTTATTGAAAGAACGGAAGAACTTTACACATCAATGGAAGAAATTTTATTTAGAATGAACCAAGGCGATTATGAACCGGTTATAAAAGCCAGTAACCAATTGTCAGTTATACCAAAGAAGTCATTTAAAAATTACAAGCTGACACAAAATGGCAGTGATCTAAGTGTTAGTGATACAGAGACGGTTCTGACGGAATTAGAATACTTATCAACTGTGGATGAGTCTGACCAACAGGAAGATGAATATGATCAAGAGAGTAGCGATGAATACGAAGGAGAGGATTCGGATTCTCCTACAGAAATCTACACTTATGACGATGGAAGACACACCAACATCAAATTACTGAACATGCCCAGAGATATCTCATTAAATTTGAATCACAACTTGATTTACAGAACTCCAGACATTAATGCATACGAAATAAGACCCGCTGAAAACATTACCGTAAACCAGGCATCAGTTGTAGAACCAACTATTAATTTCAAACGGCCAGAAAGAATCAAAGGGATAAACAAATTTATGGCTAACAATCCACATTTTAGCAATCAAAATTATTATTTAGACACACCTGAAACCTGTAATGGTTTCACAACGATAAGCCCAGTAGTTGAATCCTTTCAACCAACAGAACAAGAAAATTTTGCAGGACATAGCTTGAAACCAAACAATATTTATTATTCACCAGCTTCACAAAGCCTTAATAGAGATTATTTAAAATCAAACATTTTTAATACCAATGGCCAGAAGTCTTTCATAGAATCCAGCGAACCTATTAACAATATTACTACTTATGCTCCAACTAAATTGTTTGTGCCTCAAAGTAGTAACGGGTATGTTATGAAACCATATCCGATTGTGGAAAATAAGCAATCAGTCGAATACTGGATAAATAATTCTTCTTTACCTACTGAAAGGATATCTATAGAAACTGCCAATCAGACCCTGGTGGACATCCGTGAATTTGTAAACAGTCTTACACCAGAAATAAAAATGACGAATGTGAATTTGAGCATCCATTCCATGAATAGTGATCAAGATGAATTAATTTCAGATGTCAGTAATTCCCAGCTAACACATAATGATGAAGGTGATCGAAGTGGGCTAAGCCAACATAATATTGTGGAATATGATGAACAGAAAAATTAATTTTACTAAGTGTAGCACTGAATCAACACTACTTGTTAAAAATTTGTAAAATGTGACATTCAAAATATGTAATAAAAAAAAATGTAAAAGATAAACAATGACTTGAGTTTCTAAACAGGATGAAAATAGAAGTAAAATTCGACATAGTGAAGTAAAAACATTGGGGCAGTATGATTTTAATAATTATGGAGTTTTACATACCATTAAAACTCTTATTATGTGGCCTTCCTCATCCAGAACATATTACCAAATTCGAAAGAATTCGATGTCAATTGAAAACAAAGGGAAATGGCGCAAGGCACCAATTGCAGTGACAGAACAAACAACCAATCGTAGAACGAATTGATGATGCCAAAATAAGGAAAAGGAAGTCAAATTATACCACTAAGACTAGAATAGACGTGTCGTCTCTCATACATATATATAAATATGTTCTGGATGAGGAACGGCACTACATAATAATTCATTACATTATTTTATGTAACAACTGAAAGAGTCGGATCCAGTGGGATTATGGCACCCCAAATTTGGGGAACGATGAGAGGCTGAAGGAAGTGATTAGAGGAAGGAGGTGGAGAAAAGAACTTGGGAGAAGTCGGGTTGGGAAATAATTGATCATTTAGATCTGATCACTCCAAATTCGAAGTAAAGTGAGTGCGCGTCAAACTTGCCACTACGGCAAGATTCTATACTTGTCTATACTGCTCACCAAACCTTAGCGAACCAGACAAGTCCAAGCTATTCAAACATTTGAGCGAGACCATTGATGACATCTTGCCCAGCTACCCTTCGGCCGAGTTTATGGTCCTGGGGGACTTCAATGTTCATAACGAACGATGGATGAAGTTCTCAGGATCAACGGACTCGGCTGGACAACAAGTAGAATCCATTGGCTTTTGCCACGGATTGGAGGAAATGGTTCGGGAGCCTACAAGGGTTCCTGATATTCAGACTCACCACTCCAATCTGTTAGACCTATGTTTTTACCCACATTTCAATGCTTTCTCATGGTCAGCTGTCTGTTTACAGACTTCGGATCCCTCAAGATGTGCCAAGGAAATTGGTGAAGTCATCACATCCTTTGTCATCACGACCTTTTGTAATGTGCAACCAATTCATTGTTACGCGGATGAAAGTACAGTCCATAATAGCTTTTTGTTTGACAAGCCCCCAAAGGGCTCACAAACTCCAACGGCTCGGAAGGCTTTGAAATAGAAGTGAGTCGTTCGCGAACAAGTCAGCTCAGTGAACCGGATTTTCACACGGATCCGTAAGATCCGGATCCGAAAGACCAATCTTCACGGTTTGCGGATCTTTGCAAACGAGTGAACGAGTGAGCCGGTGATCCGGAGATCTGACTGACCCGTGGGAGCCGAGAGATCTTTATCGTTCATCGGATCTCACGGGTCACTACTGATACGGATCAATCGTTCGTTCACAGATAAACGCTCAGTCAGCCGCGTCAGTCAGGTCAGTCAGCCCATTCCTTGATTTATGACATTGTGCCTTAGGATTTTAATGGTGGGGTGAATGATTTCATTTGCCTAGAAATGTTTCCGGTCTAACCAACACTTGTACTAATTAGTTGTCAACAGTATACGCATTTGGTTTAATTATTACCGGCAACAGAAAAATGATTCCAAATTTCACTTTTTTTTCTTGATGTCATTATGAAATTTTGAATTAAATCACTTTTTTTTCTTGATGTCATTATGAAATTTTGAATTAAAACACAAGTCACTAATAATAATTTAAAAAATACATAATTATTTTTCCCGGGTACAAACTAATAAAAACGTCAAGAGACTTGCATACGATTACCATACTGATAATTCGTTACTGACGTTTCGTACCAAAACTAAGCCAAACAAATGATTTCTTGATTTCATGTTTTCATTCTAATAAAAGAGAATCCTCTAAAAAAAAATATCTAAAAAAAAAAAAAAAAAATTATGTATAGAAAGAGGAACTAGAGCAAAAAGACAAGCCTACGAACAAGCACGAAGAGATGCTAACCATTTAATTAAAAGAAAGAAGAGATTGTATTTTAACAACATATTGTTGAAAATGGAACATGACTTTGCAAATAACAATCCACGTGAGGCATATAAAGGCGTCAATGTATTTAAAAAGGGCTTCAAACCCAACACATCTCTATGCAGAGATAGTAATGGAGACATAATAGGAGATAAGGAAAAGATCAAGACTAGGTGGAAAGAATATTTTCAATAGCTCTTAAATCCCAATAACAACCTGACAGTCGAACCAACTCACATTCCGGACGAGCTAAATAGTGATGAAACAACGAGAGCGCCATCAATGGTAGAAATAAGGGCTGCCCTAAAGAAACTGAAAAACAATAAAACTCCGGGAGGAGATAATATCCCTGCAGAGCTCTATAAATATGGAAACGAACAACTGAAGAACCTGCTACACAATCTCATTGTGAAAATATGGACCGCTGAAAGAGTACCAGAAGAATGGAAAACTAGCATAATATGCCCCATACATAAAAAGGGAGACAAATTGAAGTGTGAAAATCACAGAGGAATATCGTTACTTTGTACAGCGTATAAAATTTTCACAATGATTTTGAAAGAAAGACTAGAATATTACTCAGAAAACTTACTAGGAGAGTATCAGGCAGGGTTCAGGAGGGGGAGATCCACCACTGATCAACTCTTCACTACTCGACAAATCCTGACAAAATGCTGGGAATTCGATATAGATATATATCAACTATTTGTTGACTTCAAACAGGCGTATGACAGTATAGATAGGGAGAAAATATATGAAATACTCCTCAATTTTGGAATACCGCCCAAAATAGTCAAGCTTGTAAAAGCAACAATGGTCGGATCACGGTGTCGAGTAAGGATAGGAGGTGAAACAACGGAGGATTTTAACGTTTCCCAGGGGCTGAAACAAGGTGATGGCTTAGCACCCACCCTTTTCAATATTGTACTGGAGCACGTCGTGAGGAAGACAATGATCAGTACCGACTCAAACATCTGCTACAGAAGCAATCAAATAGTTGGCTACGCAGATGACCTTAACATTGTCGGAAGATCCCTACAGGCTGTAAGAGAAGTGTTTGACCCTTTGGAGACTGCGGCAAGAGAGGTGGGTTTGCAAATCAATGAAAATAAAACAAAAATCATGATGCAAACCAGAACCCCTCACCGCAGAATAAAAGACAAAGTGAAATTCAAAGACAATTATAATTTCGAAGTGGTCGAAGAGTTTACCTACCTGGGCTCCATCATAACGCAGGACAATGAAGACCCAGTAGAAGTAAGAAAGCGCATTACAGCCGCTAACAAAACTTACTTCGCGTTGCTGCCAGTGTTCAAATCCCGAAACGTCCATAGGAAAACCAAAATAACCTTATATAAAACAATTATCAGAACGGTCTTGGCCTATGGATGTGAGGCGGGAACACTGACAGCAAAGTCAGCGGAACGGCTGGACATCTTCGAAAGAAAGGTACTTCGAAGAATCTTAGGAGCGGTGCGAGAGGGAGAGGCATGGAGAATCCACCACAATAATGAGCTCTATGATATTTACCAAGCTCCCAGACTCTCCACCCATTTAAGACTCCAAAGATTAAGATGGGCCGGACATGTGCACCGAATGCCAAGCACACGAGTACCGAAGAAGGTTCTGACAGGACACCCGGGAGGTAAACGAAAGGCGGGCAGACCTAGACAGATGGGAGGATGATGTCAGGAAGGATGCAAGAGGATTACTCCAGGTTGCAGATTGGAAGAAGACGGCCAAGGACAGAGGGCGGTGGAGGCTTATTTTGAAGGAGGCCAAGGCTCGAATTGGGCTGTAGCGCCATTGAAGAAGAAGAAAAGAGAATCCCAATATATTGGGAGGCCGGTTTAAATTAAGTATTGGGGTGATTAGGGGAGAGGGGGAGGGGACTAATTCTTTTGCGGACCCGTCGTTCAATTGAACCGGATCTTTACATTGAACGGGACCTAGTGAAGTGGCTCTCTCAACTGAGCCGCTTCGCCCGCCACTACTTTGAAGCAAAGAATGGACAGTTACCTCGAGAGTGTTTTCTCTTGGGGTAAAAATAATCTCGTTGAATTCAACATTTCAAAGACCCAATCACGTCTGGTTCCGTCTAAAAGGAATCGTAATGAAAATCTAGTCTCCTTCAAAGAAAGCATTCTTCTGAACAGGCTCTCCATCGATATACTTGGTGTAATTCTAAGTGACCAGCTCAGGTACAGGGGCTTCATCAAAGCCAGAGTTGAGTTAGTCTCTCAAAACCGGGCCTACTCTGCAGGACTCGCAGAAACATTAGTACACAACTGCTAACCCTGTACAAATCGCAAGTGTGCCCCACGGTTGAAATTGACAGCCATTTCTGGTCTGGAGCCTCAAAATGCCTGAACAAACCCTTGACTCTTTGTACAAGCGGACGGACTGTCTTAACAAACGGAATGCAATCTTTAGAGCACATGTGTCAGGTGGGAATGCTGTCCTTGTTCTACCGGTATTTCAATGGAAGTGCTCCGGTGCATAGTCGGAAAACACGCCATTCATGCGCCCAACATATGTACACGGTTGACATTTGCCACATGAGAATGGGTCATTTCTACGATTCGTTCTTGAGTTCGACAGCTCGGCTGTGGTACGATTTGCGGTCATTCGCCACATGAGATTGATTCACTTCTACAACCCGTTTTTGCAGTTCAACAGCCTTGCTGTGTAATGAATGGCCGGCTTCTGTATTTCACCCCTCCTACAACACGGGTCTCTTCAAGACTCAGGTTCGTTCCTTCCTTTCCTCAAAAAGACATTCGACACTGATGACAGATGACATAGGCCCTGATGGAAATTATTTCTCCGAGGGCCTTCTTAGTTACACGGTAAAAAAAATGCAGTACGTAAATTGTTTTACAAATATTTATTTTAAATATCTTATAAAAATACATTTTGTACAAAATCAGTAGATAATTTTCATTGTGCACAACAAAAATAAAGTTCACTCTTACCGAACAAGAGCATTCATACAGATATGACTTACAAAAAACATTGTTATGAACACATTTTTATTTATTTATATAATGTAATAAATGTATTTGCCATACGTATTTATATTTTGGTTAAGTTGTACAGTACATATTTGCATATTATGATGAACACAAAAATCACATTACATATTCATGGAAAATAAAAATATATACATACTTTGAATTTTTACATTATGATGAATAAAAACTTACAATTTCGAAAAGTAATTTTCATAAAATACATTAAAAAAGGTACCAATAACTGTAGTTTTTCTTACACGCACAGAATAAACATTTATTTAGTATCTGTTTCACATTTAATTGCATTTAAACAAAGTTTTAAAAAACAAAAATGTGGTTTATTTCTAGAGTGCGTCACTATTTACATATTAAACTGGACTAACTTTAGTCAGTGTCAAAAAACATCAGTCAGTTCTGGACGGAGAATGATATTCAATTGAACACTTTTATAACATAATTCAAAATAACTTAAAAAAATGCTGTTTCAGAAGTACGGAATAAAGTGGCATTAAAATCCTCTGTGTCTATCCCCACGGCAACTTGAAATGATATCCTTTCCTAAAAAGACCCTCCACACAGCATCACCAAAGATGACATAGGCTATGAGGGGAATTATTGTCCCCTGTGTTGAAATGATATTGTTTCCTATAAAGACCCTGAACAAAGATGACATAGGCTCTGAGGGGAATTTTTGTCCCCAGAGTCTCCTGTGTTGAAATGATATTGTTTCCTAAAAAGACCCTCCTCACAGCATCCCCAAAGATGACATAGGCCCTGAGGGGAATTTTTGTCCCCAGTGCCTCCCTGTGAGCTTTGTAAAAAAAAAAGTTCTGTGAAAATCCGATTCAAGATTATCGTATTATCCAAGTGCTGATGAAATAACAACAGAACTTGAATTTTAACTTTGATGAATCGTTCAAATTCTGTGAAATAACCCATACTTAAATAAAATTTATAATTTGAAAAACAAAAAACATTAACATAGAAGGTCATTATAACATGATTCAGAACTAAGTAATTAGGAAACATGGTTACGTCAGTTATATAATTGGACATTTTTTATAATTTAATCCGAGACCGAGTAAATATTGTTTGTTTTTGTGATGGAAGAACAATATCCGACATGTAAAACTAATTAAACGTTTATATTATAATACCTATTAACTAGAAGCAATAAGGGAGGCTAAGATTGCACTAGCGTGGAATGAAAATTCAAATGGAAAATTTAACATTGTTTTTTTTTTAAATACTATCACTCAATGCATTTCAACCTTACATAAGATGCTTTTGGGTGGTAACTACACATAACAATAAGATAAAACTAGTTAGCGTTCTATGTTAACAATACATGCACTTTCGGTAATGAAATGAGGAAAGGTATGCAGGATAATTCTGCTTCTGAAATTATTACTATTTATAGTTTTGTTTATCCACTGAAGCGCTTTTTGCCGCAATATGGCACTATTTAAAATACCTCGGATTGCTTTGCTGTCAATTTTTGCTTATTTGTAAGTAGAAGTTTACGATTTTATAATATTTTTTTTATAAATCCTACGAATATGTGACAATCGACAAACGATAGGTGAATTCGTTGGCTATGTAGAACTATAATCAGTTTGTATGTCTCCATATTACAATTCGGAGGTATGATTTTTTTTTAATTGGGGTGGAAAATCAGAGAAAAAAGTTTTAAATTACGCTGTCTCTCCAGTGGATTAATGTAAAAAAATGCAAGGGTAAAAGGTTGACCACCTCTTGAAAATTAAGGTGTGAACTATCTGTATTCTAGTTTACGCTTTATATACCCACTGGAGCATTCCGCAAAGCGATCAATTTCAACCTAGAGTGCTAGGAAATTTCTAGGTGTTCGGTTTTGGAAATTTCCCGCCCTCATAAAAAAAAATTGTGTCTTCGAATTTTAATATGGAGACATATATTAAATTTAACTGTTTTTAGGTTACATAAAAACGTACCCATATTTTTAAGATACATAAAAAATTATAAAAAATCATCAAATTTATAAATACATGAATTCTGCGTATTATTTACTTTAAAATTGCAGCATGTGGTATGTAATTGGAGAATATTAAATATTATGACTTACATCTTGTCTATGACCTATTTGATAATAACAGATGAATTCGAACATGCATTTTTTAATACGAGGGTTGTCCCAGAAGTACCTGACCTGACGTACTTCTGGTGGTTGTTGCTTTAAAAAAAAAAATTTTTTTGGCAGCCATCAATAGCAAACCCTCTCAGTTAATTTGTAAACATGGAAAAATTGGTCATCAATTGTGATACAAAACTTTCATTTGAAAGGTCTAAGTCCAACCAATATCAAAGCCGAGCTTAGATTCTACTCTCGGGGAGTCTTCTCCTTCGTTTATAACAATAAAATATTGGGTGGCAGTTTAAACAAGGACGTACGAGCTGCCGAGACGAACATCGCAGTGGTTGAAGAAATGAGGTGACCGTGCCAGAAAAGGTAAAGAAAATCCACAAAATGGTATTGAATGCCCAACGATTGAAAGTGCGCGAGCCAGCAGACACAGTAGGCAATTCAAAAAGTGCTGTATATCGCATATGGACTGAAAATTTGGACATGAGAAAGCTGTGCGCAAGATGGCTGCCGCGTTTGCTCACAATGGCCAAAGACAGCATCGTGAGGATGTTTCAATCGAGTGTTTGGCGATGTTTCACAGCAATAAAGCCGAGTTTTTGCATCGATTCAAAACCATGGATGAAACATGGGTCCATCACTTCACACCTGAGACGAAGGAACAGTCAAAATAATAATAATAATGGACTAAAAGGGGAGAGTCGGCTGCAAAAAAGGCAAAGATAGTTCCATCAGCAGGCAAGGTCATGGCATCAGTTTTTTGGGATGCTCATGGACAATTTTTATTGATTATCTTCGAAAAGAAAAAACAATCAACGGCCAGTGTTATGCGAACTTATTGCAGCATTTGAGTGATTAAAACAAGAAAAAACGACCACATTTGGCAGAAAAAAATAGTGTTGTTTCATCAAGACAAAAGTCGCACCAGTTCAAAAATCAACCAATTGAAGTTCGAATTGCTTCCTCATGCACCCCATTTGCCAGATTTGGCCCCCTCGCATTATTTTATTTTTCCAAACCTGAAAAAATGACTCGGTCATAAAACATTTGCCAACAACGAAGAGGTGGAATCTGCGGTAGATGGCTATTTTGAGGCGCTCGACAGTTCTCACTATAAACAGGGTATCGAAGCTATTGAACAATGCAAAAAAATATCCCAAATTTTTTGTGTTTTCTCTGTTAGGTCGGGTACTTTTGGGGCAACCCTCGTTAGTAAACACATTATCAATAATTTGTAAGAAAATATATTCAAATAATTTCAGTTAGCAGAATGTCAATAATAAATAATTGAGAATGCGAGACATCTCTTGTTAAACTGTCAAACTACTAAGTTAGCTTTGTGATTATTCGAAGATCGCAACTTGCGGGAACTTTTTGGTCAAATTGGCCACAATATAGCCAAAAACACTCCAATGGTTGTGATTGAACCCAAAAAATGTAAATGATGGCGATGTGCATTTTCTGTGGCATTCATTTCCTATACTTTAAATTAAAAAGCCTATGTTAATATTATTATATAGCTTATTTTCAAAAATATAATTAACTAGATTTAACAATATTAGTACGATAAAAGGAAGTGTACAAGTCTAATTTTAAAGGCATTCTGTGATTGTGAGTTTTCTATTAATTAATATATAATATAATATCATTAGTTAAAGTTATTTTAAGGCAGAACATTACACTTTTGGAATTTTTCCTAAAAATTTATATTGACGCCTAACGCTTTATGCTAGAAAATATTTCTAAATTGGTGTAATTTTAAAAATGAGATTCAAATTTTGATTTCAGTATCTCAGTGATATGACATGATATAAAATCAAATCTTTAACCACTCGGATCCATAAGTTTGTTTACATGACAATATAACGTATGACGTATAAGACGTACCTGACATATTAAAGGTAAAATATTTTATGCAATTACAATTTCATAACATAATATATAGAAGAGATTTTAAAATTACAAATAAAAATTATAACAACAAAGAGTTCAAACAACTCGTTTTGGACGGATAATTTTTTTTTTAAATGTTACTTCATTCATTGGCTAGACATAGCCGTGCGATAAAATTTGTAAAAATTGCACATATAAAATTGTAAAAAGGACGGAACGTAAATATAAAATTAGTCAAAGCGATAAAAAATATTCTATTACATTGTAAAATATCATCGACGAATACGCAATAAACAAATGCCAAAAATTATGGTTCAAATTATTCTGGTTAGATGGCACCTCAATATCGGAGCATGCTTTAACCGGTCGAGAGCCATGCCTGAAATTTCTTCTTTTTCTTTTATTGCATACTGGAAATTATAGAATGCATCACTTTGAAATATTATTTTGTGGATTTATTTTGAGCTATCGTATATTTTATTTATCGAAACACATTCCTTGAACAATAAACTATCTATAAAAACAACATTACTTGCGTTTATTTAATAAAATGATAGGTTTTTCGATGTTTTTATGAAATTATCACGCTCGGACATTTTGACAGTTCAAATCGCGGCAAAATCTGACACCCAGATTCCATAGATAATTCATTTAAAAATATTCTGGTGTTGATAGGTAAATGAAACTTTTGGCTACATCAAGAATGGTATTGGCGCAAGCGATTCTGACCTTGTCCTTCATACAATTTCTTTATACATAAGGGTTAAAATCGTATTTAAAAATTATATTTTTTCGAAAATGTTCGCACTTCCGGCAAATAAGAGGTTAAAGATCAGGAGGTTGAGATAAACTGACAGTTCAGATCTAGCCACTCAGGGGCATTACAATAGAATCTTTCAAACATTTTGAATTCAAATTATATGTACCTACATACATTTGTTTATGTGATCCAACTGTATCAGTTTGGAGAGAATGTTGTGATGCTGAACTAAGTGGTATTGGGGGAGAAAAGAGAAAGGTTTGGTTGAAATGGTTGTCGTTGCTTCCATTGGCTTTTGTTATAAGAAAAATACACAAATCTATAACAGTATTAGTAGAACGGTATCAAATTATTATATTGCATAAACAAAATGAAGTTTTTAGGAGTTTAAAAAATGAATGGCAATAATATATTATTTTTATTTAAAAGTGATTACAGGCTGCTCTGTGGCATTTGAATGTTATTATTTATTCGTCGATGATGTCTAAATATTAAAAAATCAATAGATTATTCACCGAAATAATATTAAAATTGAAACAAATAAATCAAATTGTAATCACCGCTACAACTCCAGTCAAAAATCTTAACATAACGGTGACATTGAAAACTTCCAACTAAATGAATAGGCGATCGTCTTCAATAGTAAGACATCATTCATTTTCACATCAAAACAACATCAGTGAATAACAAATCGAAAAGATTATTATTAGAGATTTCCGCTTCAGCCTTATAATAAATTCCTTTCGGTAATAGAATTTTTCAGTTCACGGCCAGAGCAGTTCGATGTTGGGTGATTGCATCTCCTCAATTATTTGATACTGCGAATAGACACACAGCCAGCAGTACAACTGTAAAGAAGAAAATTCAAGATTACTTCACAATAAAAATGATTAGCATCAAAACTCACAAGAGTCCTGTTGTATATCTACAAGCTTCCGAGCTTGTCACATAGAGGGCAGTACTAAGAGCTGTGCCGAAAGTTCGCAAGATCAGACCAGGGGGGCCGAGGGCTGGGGTGCGATTTGCAGGAGCTCACCTAATTCAGATCCATTTCAGCTAGCTTCTAGTAGGTTGACTACTCGCAGTCACAACACTTGTAATACGCGAAGTATTAACCTGTCAAGGGCCGTTTCCAAACAAGAAATTCCCTAACAAAGCACCACTTTGAATTTTGAATTGAATGTTTTGTGGATTAATTTTGAGCTATCGTATATTTTATTAACCGAAACACATTCCTAGAACAATAAACTATATACCAAAACAACATCACTTGCGATAAATTGATAGGTTTTACGATGTTTTCGTCAAGTATCACGCATCAGACTTTGACAGATTTAATCGCGGCAAATTTGACATTTTGATGCCACAGATAAAATCATTTTAAAATATTCTGGTGTCGCCAGGTGAATGAAACTAGTGGCTATATTATCAACGATGTTGGCGCAAGCGATTCTGGCCTTGTCCTTCATACAAATTCTGTACACAGAAGGGCCAAAATCGCATTCAAAAATATTTTTTTCCAAATTTTTTCCACTCGCGTCTGCACGTCTCCGACAAATAAGAGGTTAATAAATCCAGATTAACATAAAGATCTTTATTATTCCAAAGAAATAATCTCCTTCTAAGACGAGTTGAGGACCTGATAGTGTGAATACAACAACTTGTGAACACAACAAGACGCAACTGCTCCCTGTCTGAAGTCAGTGAGACTGTGGAGACCCCAATTGTATAGCGCCTTTTTGTAACGCAGAGAATATCTAATCCTCATCGTATAACAACTGAATAAAATAGTCCCCAGAAGTGTGATGTATATCGATTTACGATACGATTGTACCACCCCAGTCAGGAGCACTCCTGTCCCGGTGAGATCGCCACACCAGGGGGCACTGATTTGTACTTTGTTTTAAATATTTCCCTTAGTGCCTATTTCATCTTTGGGGGTGCAGGGTATGCAAATGCACATACAGTATGGAGGGTCTTTTTGGGAAAGGAAGGAGAGGAGAACATGAGGAGGGAAAAAAGGAGTGACGGACGTATGAATTCATCCCTCCCACTGTGATGCAAGGCGGCAGGTTGAGGGAGTCCGGCTGGAGGTCAAAAGGTCTCCCTCAACCAGTTTCTTCTGATTCCTCCGCCACGCAGTAGGCGAGCAAATGCATTTGCCACCAAGACCTATACAAATCTCACCCCATAATAGAAGTGTGTCGTTCCGGCCGGAACGAATCCAAAGATTCCGAGTCCTAATGCATTTGATTCGTTCCGAGTCCGCAAAATGTTATGAATCAGTTCCGGAGTCGCTCGCACTCGGGAACGAGTGACAGAGTAAGAGTAAAGGAATCACTAACGGGAGGAGGTACGCGGCGCGGGCCGGGGGGCGATGATTTGCTCTAGCAGGGCGGTCTTACTCTCTCACTCGTGAACGAGTGAGAGAGTGAAAGTACAGGAGCCACTCAAGGGAAGAGGTGCACGGCGCGGGCCGGGGCACAGTGTACCGCTCTAACCGGTCACGAAAACATTTTTCAAAAAGAAATGGCATTATCTCGTAGCCAAAATATAGCAAGGACCATTGCTTTTTCCTTTTGTCGGAGCAAATTTGCTTTCCGGCAAGTTTGCGCCGGCGATAATTACTTGTTTTATGAAGATCATTTTTTAAACACAAGGTACAAGGACTCCATTGTTCGTGAATTTCAAATAAAACGTTAATATTATCTTACACGGTTCTCATAAAGCCGTCAAATGACATTACTCATCTCAAACAGATTATTATTAGCTATATAAAGATAAGATTTCTCGAAATAATAATCTCGCAATAAACAATAACATGTTAATGTAAACACACACGCCCAGCTGGCAGCAACGGCTCGACACTAACACATAAACACATTGAAGCGCATCACGGGGTGGCAAAAAAGTTCAATGTTCGATGAGATTTGAAAGGGTCATTGTGATAGAAAATGTAACTAAAAAATAAATGTAATAAAAATGCTTTACTGTTAAAGGACATTGTAGAAAACATTCGGTTTTATAAAATTAATATTTTACTTCGAACATTTACTAGTAAATTAACTCCCGCTTTTGTTGAGAACACCAGATGGTGAGTACCATTTAAATAATAAGAAAAATATCATATCTTGAAAAGCAAAAACCTAATTATGTTTAATTTTTTAAATCCCAAATAGGTTTCAATGATATAATATTACAGTTGACAGCATTTATTTTTAGGTCAAGACTAAATCACTGTTTCAGTGTTTGATGATTTACAAACATTACTCGACTCATTGTTTCCGATTCCAGGTAAATAAACTGAAGTAAAGTTCATTCACAACTCCTACTTTTACTCCTCGTATGTTATTATGATTCCCCAACTCCGTAACATTTCACGATTCCGCCGAGTACGGCGAGTCAAGCTGAATCAACTCTCAGCATTAAATCAGCAGGAGTCAAACTGAGTTTGGTTCCGGCCGATTCGACGACTCCGGCTGAGCGCCACAATGAGTTTGAGTCCGGCGGAATCAACTCTCGGCATTGAATCAGCAGGAGCCAATCTGAGTTTGGTTCCGGCCGATTCAACGACTCCGGCGGAGCGACACAATGAGTTTGATTCGGCGAGTCCGGTGGAATCGCCGGAATCAAAGGAGCGAGTCCAGTGAATCGAGTCCACCCAGTCGATTCGGGGTCCGGAATCGATTCCGTAAAATAAGTGAATCGACACACTTCTACCCCATAAACCCGGGCACCCCAGCTAAGTTACCAAAAGTAGCGAACCACTTGGGATGACCACTATGGCAGGGGATTTGAATATCCAATAAATGATTCCCGGGGCGGAGGCACCCATACCCGCCTCCCAAATTGAAAATTGATAATTATTTTAATCCAACAATGCTTTTTTTTGGCAAATATTTTTTTTTTTTTTTTTTTTTTTTTTTTTTTTAAATCCTTTATTTTTCCCAATTTTACATTTTATAGTTACATATTTTAGATATAATAAAAATAATGGGAACCCACTAAGGCGCAGCCTGTGCGTGGGTAATATTATAGTTAAATATATTTTATTTTAGTACCTAGAAAAAACAAACAGTGGTATTGAAGCAAAAAAAAAAATTATTAAAATTGGTTTAAACAGTTTGTACAAAAAGTGTGTACAATAGTGTACAAGGTAATAATTAGTGTATAGTGTAATAACAGTTATAAGTGTAATAATAAGTGTAAAGTTTGTGAGAAATATAAACTGATGTAAAATTAAATAAATAGAGTTTTTACATCTGTGTGGTATAGCCATATTTTTAACTCTTTTATGTAATGCTGAAGTTTAGTTGCAACTTGGATATTTTTTGGTAAAAGGTTAAAAGTGCGAGGTCCAATAAAACTACTGTGAGTTTGCATTTGTTTTGTGTTTGTTTGAGGGGTATAGAATACATTATTATTTCTAATGTTTGTTCTGTTTTCATTTTTTTCGAATTTGTTTCTGTTTTTATAGATATATTTCATAGTTTGCAGTATAAATAGTTTACGGAGACTGAATAGTTTAGATTCTTTGTATAAAGCATGTGTTGAAAATGTTTTAATTCTATTAAACATAACTTTGACAATATAATTTTGAGTTGTTTGCAAAGGTTTTATAAAAACATCAAGCGCACCACCCCATCCTATTATTCCGTACATGAGTGAAGATTGCACCAAAGAAAAATAAATCATTTTCAATTTGTCAATATTCAGCACTTCTTTAAGTCTGTAAAATATGTACATAAGATATCTTAATTTAGAAACGGTATTATTAATTTGTGATTGCCAATTTAAATTTGTATCAATATATATACCCAAGTATTTGATCTTATCAACTTTTCCAAGTTCAAAGCAAGAAGAGCATGTTACTTGATTACAGTTAGCAATATGTATTCTAATTTTAAGGTTATTGGGTGGTTTGTTTTTACTGTTTTTATAAAATGGTAGGTAAAATGTTTTATTGTAGTTTAGGAAGAGTTTATTACTATTTAGCCAGGATGTGACATGTGCCAAACATTTTGATGCATTTAAGAAAGTTTCAAGCCATGATTTTCCATTTACTATTATTGCTGTATCATCAGCGTAAGATACAATATTACCAGGGATTACAAAATTACATAAATCATTTATATATATTAGAAACAGAACTGGGCCTAGCACAGTACCCTGTGGTACTCCATGTTTTATACTTGTTTCAGAACTATAAAAATTCCCAATTTTTGTTTTTTGTTTTCTGTCTTTGAGATAGTTAGTGAGAATTTTTAATGTATCTTTTTTGAAACCTATTTGATTAATTTTTTTTATAAGTATATTGTGATTTACCGTGTCAAAGGCTTTTCTTAAGTCTAGAAATATAGCTAGACTTTTTTTGTTTTGATCAACAGATGTGTATAATTTTTTTGTCAAATCGAATATTGCATCTTCAGTGCTTAGCTTACTTCTAAAGCCATATTGATTTTGGGACAGAATTTTGTTTTGTTCTAGGTAATTCAATACTCTACTTTTGATACATTTTTCAAATATTTTTGAGAGGTTTGAAACTAAAGAGATAGGTCTATAATTGTCTAATATGTGCTTTTCACCCGATTTGTGAATTGGTATTATGGTGGAGATTTTAAATTGTTCAGGAAAATGTCCCTCTTTTAGGGATATATTAAAGATGTGTAGCAAAGGAGTTAAAATATATTGTTTAATTTTTTTTAGTGTGTTACCTGATAAACCGTCCATTCCTGTAGAATTTGTTGATTTAAGACCGTCAATATGTTTATCAATTTCATTTGTTGTGATGGGTGAAAAATATTCTAAGGAGTTAATTGTGTCGTAAGTTGAGATTGAATGCAAAGATGAGTCTACGGGCGTTGTATTATCAATTTTACTAGAAGATTTAAGTACTTGATCTACTACATTTGTAAAGAAGTTGTTAAAATTTTCTGCAATTGTCGATTTGTCAGTAATAGTATTGTTGTTTATTTTAATCTCATTCACATCAGTTGATATTATTTTTTTTTTGTTCATTATTTCGTTAATTATATTCCATTTTTTTTTAGTATCATTTTTTGCATTATCAATTTGTTCACAAAAGTATTTCTTTTTACAACTTCTTATTAACCTATTGAGTAAATTTCTGTACATTAAATATTTAGTTTTCATAAAAGACATTATTATTACATTATTTTTTTGACAGGCTTTTTGATAATTTAACATCTCTCTGTATAGTTTATCTCTTTGTTTAATGGAGACTATTAGTCCTACAGTGATCCATGGTTTAATTTTTTTATATTTTCTATTAGTGATAACAATTTTATTAGTGCATTTCGAAATGTAATATTGTAAGGTTTTGTAAAATAGTTCTAATGCTGAATATGGGTTATATGTTGAGAGTATATTGTCCCATTTTTCTGATTGAAGTAGATTGTTTAGTGTGACGTAATTAATATCATTTTTTTCAACAGATTCAGAATATTCTTTTAAATTTGAGTTTAAGATGTTGTGTCCGTAAAATGTTGGGTAGTGGTCAGTAATATTTGTTTTTAGAGTTGAGGAAGTAGTTTTAACGTGTTTGTGTGTTTTTACAAATATGTGATCTAGAGTCGTGGAATTATTCAGATTTTCTCTTGTTGGTGAGTTTATATATGACTGATAACCTGCACATGACAAACAATCTAAGTATTCATTTATAGAGTTTGTTCTTTTGTTATTTTCGTTAATGTTTATATTGATATCTCCAGTTAATATTGAAAAGTTGAAGTTATTTTTGTTAGCCGTTTTAAAAAATGAATTAAGTTCGTTAGTGAAGAGTGATTCATTTAAAGAAGGTGATCTATATATAGCTAATATCAGATAATTACAGTTATTGTGGTTGAATGTTAATTCAATTGCATTAGCTGTTTTAAAATCTAAAATTTTGAAGGTAGTTTTCTTAAAACAATTTTTCACAAATACAGTGATTCCATCGTGCCCAGTATGTTTGCATACAGATGAAATAGTGACATATCCTGGAAGGTTATAGGGGATTACCTCTTTCATCTGTGTTTCTGTTAAAATTACAATACTCGGAGAAAAATCTAGACTTTCGAGAAGTACACAGAGTTCATCAAAATGCTTTCTTAAGCTTCGTATGTTCATATTAAGAACTGAAAAGTTTATATCTCTAAAGTGATTATTTAGTTCATTAGTATTATTACAAATATAATTTTCATACAAAAAATTTTCGTCAGACATGTTGAAAGAAAAAATTTACACGTGCAATATGGTTACTTGATCCTCTATTCTGCGGGAATGTCTGCCGGCTGTCTTATTTGGATGATTGGGGCTGATTCATCTTTTCTCATCATAACGTGTCCATTTTTAGCCCAGATAAATTTGTATCCAAGTCTTGATGATTTTGCCAGGTACAGTAGGTATATTAATATGTACGCTTACATATTTTTTTAACAGTATTTATATCTAATACCAAAAGGTGCAAAACATTAAAATATGATGATTTTGTATTTTTTGTTACATTGTATTAGTTGATTATTCAGTTGGGTATGTTTACTTTTGATATAATGTCATGTGTTTTTCTCAAAACATTAATAGTGTACACAATCGTTAATAATGGAATTGAGCACACATTGTTTAAGCGACAATAATAGAAGAAAAATCTTACATTGTAGGCCATCCATATCCAATTCACCAGTGCTGCATATACGGAATCCAACTGAAAAATACAAAATAAGCTTTATTAAAAGATTTGTATATTGTTTACTAAGCACTAATAAATTAATGCAAAAATACATAAATTTACTTTTTTTACATTAGCTCCACACAGGAGGCCCTGAGGAAAATAATTCCTCTCAAGGCCTGTCATCTTTGGGGATGCTGTGTGGAAGGTCTTTTGAGGAAAGAAACGAAAGCAAGTTTTGGGAAGGAAAAAGGTATGAAGGGTGGGTAGGAATCTGGGGGTTATGTAAAAGTGTAACCTCTATCTCAGTGATCGTCACACTTTTCTGGTCGGCAACTTAGGACCATGTGAGGTATCACGGGGGGCCACACACTTGTGAATTGGGGGGGGAGGTAGATCTGAATGTAGTGGAATATTTCAGTTCATTTTTCATCCACTTCCCGAACTACCGAAATATGTGAATTTTCGCACACATGATCAAAATGATTACAATACATACAAAAACAAAAATTAATCAATATTAAAGTTTACTTTGCTTTATTAACACATCATTAGCGTGTTTTTTTTGTCTTTTAGACCATTTTTTTAAAACCTGCCCACGCCCTCACTGTGCCATCTCAACGCCCTCTAATTTTCTCTGGGGCTTCTACTGCCCCCCTGAAAGTCTCAAACGCTCACAAGGGGGTGTTATCGCCCACGATGGGAACCTATGACGTGCACTATGCGCGCGTTCCAAATCGACGTAGGATGTGTTCAAAAACCAGCTTGGTGTTTTAAAATCAAATGTCAATCAATTAAAATCAACTTTTTAAAATCATAAGGGGAAATGAATTAATTACGTGAGATCTAGATCCAATCCAATCTAGACCCCTCCCCCCCTTGGTGAAATAAATTTGAGCCACTTTGTAATTCTTTTCAAGTAACGTGAGATTTTGCTGGACCCCCCCTCCCTTTTTTTATAAATTAATGTATGAATGATTTTGGGTGAATGCGCCATGAATGATGTGTTTTGTGTGAATGTGAATGTCGGAGGACCTTGTATGTGTTTTGAGCTGTATGATAGACCACTGCACAAGTAAAATTAATGCACATAAAGGGAAGGAAGAAAGGGCTTACTGTGGAATCTTGTGGTATTTCTCTTCTCTCATGGGTGGCCTTTGTTCATGCACTCGTATAATTATACACTTGTATTTACTGTGATATGCGGGTAGAGAATGCGGGAGCGGAAAATTATATGTTTATGCGGCGATGGTCGATTAAAGACTGATTGTGGGTAAGGTTAAAATGACAGGTATACAGGAATTGGTAGGAAAGGAACATGTGACAATACAAGCTACAAATACAGGGTCTATGTTGCAGTAGGTAAGTAGTGTGTAGTTAAGTGTAGTATGCATTGTGTAAATGTCCAACCAGCCCCTAAGGGTATACGTTCACAAAATATTTGAAAAAAAAAGCAGATAAATTTAATTGTACATGAAAAAAAATATTTAAAAAGAAAGCGGCAAATATTTGTGCGGGCCACACAAATATCTGCCGCGGGCCGCAGTTTGACGACCACGGCTCTATCTGATACAATACTCAGATTACTCATAGGCACCACCAATTAACTATAATGCAGAAAAACTTGTAGTAAATTAAACAAAATGTTGATGTTTTTTGGGTCATTAGTAGTTTATTTCAAAACGTCATACTAACGTACCGGATCGTTATGCCTCCTGTTGTTATATTATAGCATATTTAATATGTAAAACACCGACACATGTAAATAATATTTGATTTAAGGTGAGCAATAAATACTGCTTTCCTCATTATCACAAAACTTAGTATTTGGAGATGCCTGACTAATCTACTGGACAGCCAATATATGAAATCATTTAAAACATTAAAAGTAAAAATTCCAAGCAGGTAAAAGGTTACAGGCTTTTTTGTAAACTGGCAATGTAGACGCATAACTCACGTAAATATAGTATCCTCCGAGAAGCCACAGTCCAAATACCAGTTGGAACAGGACAACGATCGCCATCAGCGCCAGCCACGGGATCATCATGCCTCGGTTCATCTTGTTTATTCCCGCCACCTGGAATATAAATGAGAGGAAATGTTTAGATAGGCATATAATACAGAGAAACCATTTTTCAAGGGACCAGAGAAAAAAATTACTCTAACCATTAATAGCCAAAATAAACACGCCGGAAGGCCCAACAGTCTTAACAAAAACATTTCTCGATATCTTTCCTTACTTGTGACTGGTAAAATGGTCAGCGAGAGCAAGCTAGATGGCGGTATATGAGGGGGGACCCAAAAGTAACGGGAATTGTGCTGTGATGGAGAGGAAGAGTGGGGGAACCCATTGTTTGATCAGGTGTCCGTTGGGGTCACTCCTCCTGAGTCAGCGTGCGAAGTTATGTCACTGTGAATGTATCGGTTCGCCCGTGAGAATCTTTTTAGTAAAACAACTTTTTCCATTTCAGCGAAAACATGATGGCAGATTTTCACATTTTAAAAATGGATAAATGTCAATTGAAGACCAGGACGCTCCTCAACATCAAAAACTGATGAAAACGTTGACAAAATCAATGCCCTCCTTCGTGCAGACAATCGCCGAACTATTAATCAACTCTGTGAGATGTCTGGAATGTCACGGAGTTCAATTCTGAGGATTTTAACCGAAGATTTGCATGTGAGAAAGGTTGCAGCCAAATTTATCCCTCGCCTTCTCACAGACGAGCAAAGGTAGCCCTCTCCGTGAAGCAGTTTTTGACCAAAAACGGCATGACACCGATTGTCCACCCCCTCCTTACTCACCAGATCTAGCGCCCTATGACTTCTTTTTGTCCCCCACACTGAAAAGGGACATGAAGGGAAAGCGTTTTTCCACTGTGGAGGAGGTAAAACAAAAATCGCTGGAAGGCCTAAAGGACTTCCCGATAAGTGAATTTAAAAACTGTTTTAAACAATGGAAGAAGCGTTTGGTGAAGTGCGTTGTGGTCAATGGATAATACTTAGAAGGTAATCCAAAAATGGTGAGAAATAAAGAAGTTATGATGAAATTGAGACTGCTGAATTTCAAGTCTATAATACTGGCGAATTATAGACTTGATTTTGTGTTTTCAAATAGTCAAAGTAACGGCAGATTATATTAGTTATTGGACAATTGGGCAGCGGATTATTGAGAGATAATATTAATTAATTAATAATATTAATACACAAAATCAATAGTTATTATGGATGTATCTGATGATGAACTTACCAAAAGTATGCATGATATAAACAAGCAGATCAGGTAGAAGATTAGCAATCCTCCAACAACTTGCATAGCTAAAAAATAAATAAAAATAATCAAAAACATATCAATTAAATCAATAAAAAAAAAAAAACTAATAATACAATAAAACACAACTTCGGACATACGGATGACGATTTGATTTCAACATCAGAAGTTTTGATGAATGTGTAAGTTCTCGGGATATCAGAAAAGTCCTCAAGCCAGATTTCGGTCATCCGTAGGTTGGCATCAGTCAGTTTCCATCCATCAAATTGATTCCAGGTCCATTGGGCATTCAAATTTAACAGCGCTGCATCTCGGTTGTCAGTTTATACAAATTTATCTGGTCTCGGCAAATGAAGAAACCTCTCAACCTCTGTTCGCGTTCTTCTGCCTGCTTTTGCTATTAAAAGATTGACTGAAATGCTATGCAGTAGCAAAAAAGAAAAACAACTTAAAATGGAGCACAAGAGTCCTAACTGCTTCCATCTGGAACTGGCATTCCCAATTGGGGTATGTTGTGAGGCTAAAGATAGTGGGGAAGGAAAGGAGATAGGGAAGAGGAAGATGTAACGAGTCGATTCTGAATGGTGGTCTTATATCAGGGTAATACTGGGGGTATCTTCCACTCCGGATTGTGCACAAATTTATAAAATAAAATTTATGGGCATGCCTGGTTCCAAACATGCGACCAAAGGATTGTTAGTTGATAGCCTTACCCCTCGACCACAGAAGCTGTCATTAAAGGAAGAATTATAAGGAGAATTGATGAATGAATGAATCATAGGAAACACGAGAAGCATTTAGCAAATAGAAAATACTTATTTGTACATTATTAGATTGGTGATGATGATTCATAGATAGCATGACATTAAAGGTCAAGAATTTATAAATAATAGTTTAAATTCAAGACAAAACTAAGAGACTGATTATCTAATTTATTATTTATTAGGTAAACAATGCAAACAGCCAAAACACACTTTATTTATTTATTAATAGGTGTATTTTAAAGATTGAGAAAATAAAGAGGAGTACGAAAATTCAATTCTTAAAAAGTATATATCAGACGTGAGGTTGTGATATATGATTTCAACACAACTGAAGACAATTAATTGGGCTTCATTCTCAAACAATCCTCTAGTATACCTAGAGGCCGGATTACACCTGCCGAGTGCTCAAGTAATGTGATCAGTACAGTCAGTACCCGGCCTAATATCAGGCGAGATGGTGGATAGAAACTAACAGAGTAACTCGGCCGAGACCTCGTCAGGTGCAATCCGGCCTTAAATGTCAGAAGCAAAAGATTGAGGAATAAATTGGTACAGACATAAAAGTAATCAAGTGCAGAAGAATCTAACAATATTAGTCCCAGAGAGAGGTTGTACGTGACGTTGTCTTTTTAGTAACTTCAGTCTTTTTCCTTTTCTATGCAAGAGGACGATCGTCGATGACATGTGTATGACCACTCTATGGGACTACTATATATATAGCAGAAATCTTTATTTTAAAGCAACTAAAACACTCAACCAATGAACTTTGGCAACATGATGAAAATTACGTTGAAACTGAAAGTAGTTGCGTTAACCTAGAAATTCCAAACAGAATTTCATTATGCAAAAGCTCACCGTTCATCTGGGACACAGTATTTTTTTTTCAGTTTTATATTTATGATTAAAAGAACCAAATTAAAATTAAATTCAAGGACGGAAAATCGCTGAGGGAACTGTTAGGACTACTAACGGGACACTGACATCTCAGGAGACACGCAGCTATTGGGAGTGGAAAGCACCAACCAATAGATGTAGAAAATGTGAAGACGATGAAGAGACTCCAATTCACTTATGGTGTCAATATCCTGCCCTGGTGGGAACTAGGCTCAGATACCTAGTGAGACATATTATAAAACCAGAAGACTTAGCCACATATCCAATAACAACTCTGGTGAACTTTATTAAAGGGACTGGGTTAAAGGTTAAAGGATTGAGGTAAAATGGGAGATAGCATAATGGGCCTATGGCCTAAGTGCTCACGGGAACTAATCGTAAACTGTCTCCGCAAAGAATAAAAAAATAAATATAACAATTCAATCCGTAAGTATCAGGAGCAGAGAAAGTAAAGAAGTAATTTATTAGCCTTTTAACAGTTCTAACACAAAAAAAAAAAATTAATTTTTCAAAAACAGCAAAGTTAACCTGAAGAAGTAAGCATTGCTTGAAACATATTGGTTTTTTAAACAATAAAAGTGCTTAAAACTGTGTTAATTTATTTTTAAATAAAATAATCAATTTTTATGCGTTACTCACATCCTCTGACATCAGACTCAAACAGCGGACTGTACAGCTGCGTGGAGTCTCCGCCCGCGAGCATGTAGCATACGAGGGTGATGAGGACTATGCTCATGGCTCCGACGTAGACGGCCACGGCTTTACTGCCCACCTTCACGCTGTCAGACCAGATGCAGGGGGACCAGCACGATTGGAGTACAGGCATTTTGGAATGTGTGGATTACTGGATTGTCAAGCTAGAAAAAAGAACGACATTAATAAAATTATAAAAAACTGATGGAAATAATAAATAGGGGAGGATGATGCAGCACTTCATGGCTTTGTTGGTGGATGCTTAAAAAGCTGTGAAACTTAGAGCGAAGTTTCGAGAAGAAGTAGATGTTGTATTTTGCGATAAAAATGCGTTTCCATCTTTTTTGTGATGATTGGACAAGAGTTCCATTTGGTTAGATCCAGTGAAAGTATTGCACTGCCAATTTGAGAAAAAAACAGAATTTTATATTTCCTGCCTTAGAAATTATCGAACTGAGTAGCTACCCTATCCTAAAAGTAATAAATAACTTGTTTTATCGGTTCTTAGGATTTTTATTAATTTTTGGGGATCGCTGGCAACGGTTAATATGCACTTTAAAAAAAAAAACCTTTTGATTCACCTTAATTACATTAAAAGGCAACTATTTGCATTGGGGGAAGTGGAAAATATTTCATTCTAAATTTCATTACGTAAAATTAAAATTAGCTTTCGTCTTGTGAGATTGTACGCCAGAATCACAAACCATGTTACACAAACCTAGCGTAGCCGCTAAACTACTTGAAAACTGGGACGTTTTTCTTGCCAGACGCGAGTAGGCGTTATAAAGGGGCACTTTCTTTTGTATCACAAACCATGTTACACAAAAATATTTTCCACTTCCCCCAATGCAAATAGTTGTCTTTTAATGTAATTAAGGTGAATCAAAAGATTTTTTCAAAAAAAGTGCGTATTAACCGTTGCCAGCGATCCCCAAAATTTACCGTTTTTTTTTTTAATAATACAACTATCAAATTAGCAAAACATACAAGGAGCAAAACAGATTTTTTTTTTAAACTCTCGATAAATTTGTCTATCACCTAAGCACGTTTACAATGAAATGTTAGTAAAGAAAAACATATAGGTGTGTGTTTTATTCGATGATATGGTATGGTAAAAGCATATGTGCTCTCATTTTTGTTAGACGCTATTTATTTAAAATGACAGTTGATTTATGGCATAAAAAGAAGGTAAACGAACATTATTACTTAAAACTTCGGGTGAAATGCAGATCCTGCCACAGTTTGGAAATTTAATAAAAAGGCACTTTCTAGATGAGAAAAGGGGTGAAATGCAGATCCGGACACAGTTTCGAAATTTAATAAAAAAGGCACTTTCTAGATAAGAAAAGTGTGGAGAAGCTGAATAAAAAAAAAAAATTAGGCGCGCTCGGCAAAATTGAGGGAGATACAGCCGTTTAAAGTATAAATAAAATTTCACTTCGTGAACCGATACTACGACACTTCGCCCGCCATTTTGTCACTGTTATGTTGGTATCCCAGACCTACAAACAAGAGACTTTGTGGGATAAATAATAAGGCGCGTAGGTACTGGAATGGAGACAAACCATTCAAATCCTGGGATGTTTTTTAAAATAAAGATAATATACACAAGCCCGCTACACAAACCCTGCCTAGCCAAACAAACCATTCAACAACGTAGGCTGTTTTTTAAAGTAAAGATAACATACACAAGCCTGCTACACAAACCCTGCGTAGCCAAACAAACCATTCAAAAACGTAGGCTGTTTTTTAAAGTAAAGATAACATACACAAGCCCGCTAGACAAATTTCATAATTACGCGCCTCATCAGTTATTCCACGAAGTCGGCTAAAATCGTATTTAGCTCGTCTTTGTATCAGGGATACCAACAGGCTGCCATAGTGTCGGTTCGCGAAGTGAAATTTTATTTAACGCAATTGAAAATTAATTACTTATTAAAAATTTTTTCTATTGCTTTCCGCACTTTTTTTCATCTTCCAGATTAAAGTTCTCAACTTAAAACGCGGTGAAAACATGTTTTTTTGCAAAAAACAAACTGTGGCAGGATCTGCATTCCTCCCAAAACTTCTAATTTTCTAGTAATAAATTGTTGTTTTTGTAGATACGGTTGAAGAGAAAGGACTGAAAAAAATACCCAGTTTGATGACAACCAAATAGCAAAAGATGGTCAAATCAAGGGAGGTAATCAATTAACTTCACAGGTAGCAATTAATGAATATGAGCGAAGATTTGGATGTAGAACAATGTAAAAGAAAATAATATTGTTTAGAGCAGTGACAAATTAGTTATGTGTCATGCCAGGAATAGTCATATTATTTTTGTGGATACCAACACCAATATGAATGAAGAAAACAATGCACACCAAATAATTGTTTCTATCGTAAAGGTGTTCTATCCTCTTATTATTACGAAATAATCCATTGTGTATGTATCACACCTGAGGAATTTCAGTTCAGGTGATTTCACCTGCATGAAATTATTGAGGTTGATTTTTACTTATCTCATTTTGGTTACATCTAGGTAATGATTAAAACACTTTAATTAATTATAGGATAAAGGGCTTTAAATGGATTTACTTACAGAGTACAAATTAATTTGTTATTATCCTAACAAAACGGCACACCCACTTTTACAAACTCACGTTAGCACATACAAAATAATAACCAACAGAAAAGTCTCTCAAAATCCCAACCCACGAGTCGTCATCACAACAATTACCAACCTGACAATCACAAAAATATATCTGAATTTTAAATAACATTCACCGGATTCACCGACTGAAAATGTGTTTCAACCAATTGTATTGTTTTATTATACGATTTGAGGTGACATTTAATTCATATTTGACATTATTTGAACATATTGACGGTATTTGCAATCATGTACGAATTCATTACGGATAAACACATCAAATGACAAATAAGGAAACTAAAACGCATTTTATATTATAAAGTGCCAACATTTTTTAATACGCACTTTGCGGAATGAATGTGAACTACACAAATAATCAAAGAAAAAATATGATATTCATTGCAAACCACGTATGGTAATGTTTCTAATCAATAGATTCGCTTCTTTTTATAATACTTATTTTTATAAAATGGCTTCCTCTGGTATTAATTTTATTGTTTATTTGCGAACGATATTCATTACAGTGCCACACCCAACTAACTTCACAGGTAAACAATTCGCTGGTGGTTGGCGCCAATGCTTGGTCGTTGGCGCGAATTCTGGTTCATACCAGAAATGCAGAAACAGCAACGTGAGGTGAGGCACGAGGCGCTAGGCAGCGGACGTTCGAGAATTCGCGCGCGCAGACGAGTTATATTAATTTACTAGCTGGTCCCCGGCATGCGTTGCTATGCCATTTAATAAAGAAATTGATTTGTACCGTTCCCCTTCCGCCTCCCCTTCCTCTCCCACGTCCCCTTCCCCTTTCGCGTTCCCACTCGGAATTCCTCCACCTTCTCTCTCCCCTCTTTCCTCGTCCCGCGAACCCCCCTCCCCATTCCCCCCCCCCCCTTCCTCCCGAGAACCGCCTACCCGAGTTCCCCTCCCCCTCTCGCATTCCATTTAGACCCGGTACATTCAGTTTTCAAACAGCTCGCACGCCATCTACTCCATTTTTTAAAACAAATTTCATAATGCCAGAGCTCACCATTAGTTGTATACAAACCTTGTCCTGACAATAACGAACACACACAAAAAAGAATTATCCAATTTGGTGCAGTCGTTCGGAAGTTATGCGCGTACATACATTTCAGCGATTCATTTTTATTTATATAGATTATTTATTTCCAGACGTGTGGGAATTTTGCTAAATTGTTGTTTTCCATTATTATCATATATTCTATAATGATATTCACTTTTTTAAGTAAAACAAAATATAAAGATATTTTCACCCCCTGGGGCGTAGTGTCACCCCCCCTAACAGTTTTTTTTAAATATAGATATATAATTGTACAGTGGAGTTATATAAATTACATATCGGTACAGAAATTATTTAAAAATTGCAATCTCACCAAAGAAGAAGCTAGTACTTGTGCTTGATGAGCGAGTTACACTAATTATTATAACTGAAATAGAATAACATTATGCAATAGGTAAGTATATAATAGGATCAATTGAGACTTCTGTATCATCTATGTGTGTAGGTGTACATACATAGGATACGGTTACATACTAAAATATTGTGCACTTCGGAGAAATTCGAAAAATCTAAATAAAATAGAGATTAGAAAGAAAGAGAAAAACAGGTAGATAATTATTTAGTTAATTATTGCTGGCTTCAGTTTGAGTTTCAGTATATTGATGTCTTTGGTTTTTTTTTATTTCAGTGGGAAGGTTGTTGAAAAACTTTATTCCTAAATATATATAATTGTTTTGCATTAGTTTGGTATTAAATTTTGGTATTTTGATGTTGTCTTCATATCTTTTTGATTGGTGAGTTTAAAATTTTTTGATGATATTATCTTTGTAAATTTGGATTATTGCATTTTTCTTGAAGATATTCTCTACTCGAGGCACCGTGAAATCTGCGAAAAGCGTTTCCGTTGGATAAGTGGAGGGTTTCTTTAGGATTACTTTAATGATTAGTTTCTGGATCACTTTGATCGGGGTTAGTATATTGTTGAATGACCCCCCCCCATCCAATAATTTCATATTGAATTAAAGACTGGATTAGTGCAAAGTATACTCTTTTTAGATTGTTGAGTTTTAAAATATTTCTTAATCTTATGAATATATATATATATACACACTTTCTGATACGCTTAACCAATTCACAGATATGGCTCTTCCACTTCATATGTTGTTCTATTATCACTCCGAGGTATTTAATTTCTGATACTGATTGCAATGTTGAACAGCCTTGAATACATGTGATTTTATTACAAGTGTTATTGTGGATAATTATTTAAGTGTTGGGGAGTGTTTTTAGTTTGTTGATTGAGAAGTGTAAGTACTATGTTTTGTTAGTGTTTAATGAGAGAAGATTTGTATCAAACCAATGTTTTAAGATGTTCATGATATTATTTGCTTGTTCATTTATTCTATTCCAGTCGATCCCGTTCACCATGATAGCTGTGTCATCGGCATATGATATTATGTCTGCGTTAAGTGGTAGTTTAAAAATATCGTTGACATAAATTATAAATAGTAGGGGGCCTAGGACTGTGCCTTGAGGTATCCCAAAATTACTTGTTAGTGGTAGACTTAGGGAGTTGTTTATCTTGACTACTTGGTGTCGTTCAAATAAATAGCTTTTTATCAATTTTAGAGCTTTATCGTTTATCCCAACACAGTTTAATTTTTTAAGTTTATCATGAGAAATACTATCGAAAGCTTTTTTAAGATCTATGAAGATTCCGAGGCATTTCAAAGATTTGTCTAATGTGTTCTGAATAATGTTCGATAATTTGGCAATCGCATTTTGGGTACTTCTATTTTTTATAAATCCATATTGGTTGTCGTGTAGTCGTTGTTGTCGTAACTTGAGAAATTCAAAAAGCTAATTTCGACTTCATAAAATTGGTCCATCCTGGGTTGGGGGGGGAGGTGGCTAGAGAATTTCAGAATATAGGCTATTCCGCCTACAAAAGACCGACCGACACAGAATTCGGGGCACTCCACGGGGAGCCATAGAGTTACGAAAATATTTAAATAACAGACCGTGTTCATGTGTATGCAATATCTTGGTCGAGTGGCACCCCCCTTCGGGTGGCAGCCGGGGCGCTCCGCCCCCCGGCGGCCGGCGGGCTGAAGTGGCGCGGGACTCGGTCGCTCCGAAGTGTGCGTGCGGGAGAGATTAATAGGTACCTACCTACTATATTTTTTTCAAGGGCGCCAATATTCAAGCTGCCGGAGAAACTTTATAAGACATTATTACAATCAATGATCATTATTTTACCCCCAATGGTCTAGATTGTCTTCGGCTAACTACTATACCCCGTGCAACAGATCGGTCACTTTAGATTGGTCAACAGTTAACTCCGTGAAATAATCCGTGTTGTAATTCTAGCCACACCAACCTCCATGACTCAATGATAAATGGATCTGTCACTCGGACTTGATATCAAACCTTATGCATTGGATTTAACATTCGCATTTCATAAATGGCCTCTCGGATAATATCCATTATTATTCTCGGAATCTGTGGCGGTATCCACTTCCGCGTGATAGTTAACATTGGACCATTGGGCAAGGGGAGTTTCAAAGTAATTGATCTACGTAGTATATAATGAGTCATGGAGAGATTATTTGCTATTATAGGTGTCAAGACAGAGAGAACAGCAACAAAACTAAGCCTTAAAAAATATTTTCAATAAAAATATATACAGCTTCAATATATGTGCAGCTTGGCATAGGGCTGGTATGGGCCGGTATGTCAGTTAGATTTTATGCTCGTCATGAGAGAGGTTTACGTCCGTCAAGTCGCTATCTGGTAGGAGCCCTAGCAAGATAACTAGATAACCCTAGTAATACCATTACTAATTATTGCCGATACATCGTCCCTACATCAGTTGCTTTTTATGCTCGCTATGAGAGGGATTTCCGTCTTTCAAGTTGCTCTTTCGTATGAGAATATTGCATTCAAAGGGAACTTTCAAAAATGCATTAGGTACTATGGCAACACCAAGGTTCTCGCTTAAAATTCTTTATACTTAGGTACTTCACATTCAACCTTTTGTCGTCCGTGTTTGACAGTTCTTTTAAAGAAGCAAGGAAAAAAACATAACTCGATTATTTTTAGGTTTTAAAAATGTATATTTTTGGTCTCCGTCGTCTCCGAATTGGATTTTGTTTTCTTATCTGTCTTCTTAAAACAACAAATTTAGTTCCTATTTCGTCGTTAAAGATTGATCACCGCTTATTTCATTCAACTTTCCGTAACTCGCAAGCAGGTGCAAATAAAAATAGAATGTTTTAAGAGTAAATTTTGTATATTTTCAACCCGCGGGATCTAATCTTAAAATATCATAATATATATTTTTTTACATTAACTCCACACAGGAGGCCCTGAGGAAAATAATTTCCCTCAGAGCCTATGTCATCTGGGATGCTGTGTGGAGGGTCTTTTTGAGGAGAGGAAGGAATGAACATTGGTCTTGAAGAGCCGTAACATAGTTATCGGAGGTGACTTTAATGCACGCTCACCATTATGGTTCGACACTAGCGACTGTAGAACGGAGCGATCAGACGCCGTTGAGGACCTGATTGCTGCGCAAGGTCTTAGTATCATCAACGAACAGAGTTCCTTTTGTACCTTCTCGAACATACATGGTGAGAGCAACATTGATCTAACTCTCTGCTCTGGATCTGTTGCGACCAGGATTTCAAAGTGGGTAGTCCATGAGTGCGCAATAAATTCGGATCATAGATTGATTACTTATACGGTGGGTGTTAGGAAAACAGAAGCTCCAAGATCCTCCTGGAACTTCAACACCTCTAGGGCGAATTGGGATCACTTTGGGGAATCGCTACGAGATACTTTAAGGGATTTTCACCACGTAGCTGCTACTGATCCGGATAATTTGGGGAATTTTTTCAATAGGGCGGTTGTATCTGCTGCCAACTCGTCTTTGGGAAGATCAAACCCGAAGACGAGTATTAGAACGCCGTGGTGGTCACCTGAGCTGACTTCGCTCAAGGGGGCCTTCAAGAGGGCCTACAGGGCGCTTGGGTTGTCCAGGAGTGGCATAGAAGTGTGTCGATTCACTTATTTTACGGAATCGATTCCGGACCCCGAATCGACTGGGTGGACTCGATTCACTGGACTCGCTCCTTTGATTCCGGCGATTCCACCGGACTCGCCGAATCAAACTCATTGTGTCGCTCCGCCGGAGTCGTTGAATCGGCCGGAACCAAACTCAGTTTGGCTCCTGCTGATTCAATGCTGAGAGTTGATTCCGCCAGACTCAAACTCATTGTGGCGCTCAGCCGGAGTCGTTGAATCGGCCGGAACCAAAGTCAGTTTGACTCCTGCTGATTTAATGCTGAGAGTTGATTCAGCTTGACTCGCCGTACTCGGCGGAATCGTGGAATGTTACGGAGTTGGGGAATCATAATAACATACGAGGAGTAAAAGTAGGAGTTGTGAATGAACTTTACTTCAGTTTATTTACCTGGAATCGGAAACAATTAATGAGTCGAGTAATGTTTGTAAATCATCAAACACTGAAACATTGATTTAGTCTTGACCTAAAAATAAATGCTGAAAAACTGTAATATTATATCATTGAACCTATTTGGGATTTAAAAAATTAAACAAAATTAGGTTTTTGCTTTTCAAGATATGATATTTTTCTTATTATTTAAATGGTACTCACCATCTGGTGTTCTCAACAAAGCGGGAGTTAATTTACTAGTAAATGTTCGAAGTAAAATATTAATTTTATAAAACCGAATGTTTTCTACAATGTCCTTTAACAGTAAAGCATTTTTATTGCATTTATTTTTTAGTTACATTTTCTATCACAATGACCCTTTCAAATCTCATAGAACATTGAACTTTTTTGCCACCTCGTGATGCGCTTCAATGTGTTTATGTGTTAGTGTCGAGCCGTTGCTGCCAGCTGGGCGTGTGTGTTTACATTAACATGTTATTGTTTATTGCGAGATTATTATTTCGAGAAATCTTATCTTTATATAGCTAATAATAATCTGTTTGAGATGAGTAATGTCATTTGACGGCTTTATGAGAACCGTGTAAGATAATATTAACGTTTTATTTGAAATTCACGAACAATGGAGTCCTTGTACCTTGTGTGTAAAAAATGATCTTCATAAAACAAGTAATTATCGCCGGCGCAAACTTGCCGGAAAGCAAATTTGCTCCGACAAAAGGAAAAAGCAATGGTCCTTGCTATATTTTGGCTACGAGATAATGCCATTTCTTTTTGAAAAATGTTTTCGTGACCGGTTAGAGCGGTACACTGTGCCCCGGCCCGCGCCGTGCACCTCTTCCCTTGAGTGGCTCTTGTACTTTCACTCTCTCACTCGTTCCCGAGTGAGAGAGTAAGACCGCCCTGCTAGAGCAAATCAACGCCCCCCGGCCCGCGCCGCGTACCTCCTCCCGTTAGTGATTCCTTTACTCTTACTCTGTCACTCGTTCCCGAGTGCGAGCGACTCCGGAACTGATTCATAACATTTTGCGGACTCGGAACGAATCAAACGCATTCGGACTCGGAATCTTTGGATTCGTTCCGGCCGGAACGACACACTTCTAGAGTGGCAGCTGTACGGAGGAGGAGACAGCTGCGCTTCAGGCGAGCTTGAGGTCCGCCAGGTCGGCCTTCAAACGGGCCGTTCTTCGAGCGAAACGAGCTGCTTGGCAAAATTGGGTCAAAGATGTGGGTAACGCCAACCCGTGGGAAATCCACAGCGCTATTGAAAAATCCGGGAAAGGATCTGACCGGTATTGTCTACAGTAATTGGGAAATCAGATGGGAGGAACGCTGAGACTGTGGACGTGGCCTCCACTCTCAAGACACTTCTGGGCGAGTTAGTTCCTTTAGAATCAGTAGTTGGGGAGAATGACCACCACAAACAGATTAGAAATCTGTCACGGCTACCACCTAGGGACCTTGCCCAAGAGGATAACTTCATTAGAGTCACTAAAGCGGAAATTGATGTTATAATAAAGGGATTGGGTCCTAAGAAGGCACCAGGGCATGATAGGCTCAATGGCGTGATTGCGAAGCAAGTCTGGGTCCACGCCAAGGAAGAGCTCTTCCAGGTGATGGATACGTGCCTGAGGAGGGGAGTCTTCCCCTCCGAGTGGAAGCGTGGCGTGCTCCGGATCATACCAAAGGGGAACGGAAAACCACTGACCGACATTAAGGCGTATCGGCCAATTACCCTCCTCCCTGTACTTGGCAAAATCTTGGAGAAACTGCTACGAGAGCGACTTCGGCAAACCCTGTCACCGGCCAGTGACCTGCAGTTCGGCTTCGTCCCCGGTAGATCTACGGTGCATGCCCTGTCATATGTGCTTGATTGGGTGAAGGCTTGTCCAAAGAGGTATGTAGTAGCGATCTTCCTCGACATAACTGGTGCCTTCGATCACGCGTGGTGGGCAATGATGCGTACAAAGGTGAAAACCAGGCAGTGCTCCAAACTTCTGTTCCAGTCAATCGACGACTACCTTTCTGATCGCACGATCACGATCAGCTTTGGAGATTTTTCGATCGAGAGGGAAGCTGACATTGGATGCCCGCAGGGCTCCATTCTCGGACCTGACCTGTGGAACATCAACTTTGACGACTCCTCCAGGTTACCCTTACCTGAAGGATGCATCTCTGTCGACTACGCTGATGACAAGACGTATTTGGTCGCTGGGGACAGTAGAAAGGAAGTTGAGAGCAAAGGCAGTGAAGGTTTGAACATGTTCCTCGATTGGGGTAAGAGAAACAAGATGATATTCGCTCCCCACAAGACCCAGGGCCTCCCGATGAAGGGCTTTCTCAGTAGAGAAAGAAATCCCGTCATCAAAATGGGGGACTCTAGTGTCAAATTTCGTGAAACGGTGAAATACTTAGGCGTCACACTAGATCGATCGTCCTCTTTTCTGGCTCACGTCAAGGATGTATCCGGCAAGGCTCAGGCCCTCTTCTTGAAGCTTAGGAGACTCTCCACAGCTGAGTGGGGTTTGCGTAGCCCAGCCATGCGCACTCTGTACAGATGCGTATACGTGGCGCAAGTTTCGTATGCTGCGTCTGTCTGGGAGCATCGCTTGGGTAACTCGCTTATACTCTTGGCTCTCAAGCGGGGCCAACGAACTCCCTTGTTGGCACTATCCGGGGCGTATAGAACCGTGGCTTCGGACGCTTTGCCTGTTTTGGCTGGCATTTTGCCAATCGATCTGGAAATCAGGGAAGTGCTTACTAAGCAGAGGTTAACCAGAGGAACCCCTGCCACTCACATAGGAGTCACTCTAACTCCGGGCGGGCCGGGGACTCTCCCTGGGCTGCTTCGACAAATGAGAGACCTGTCACTCCAAGAGTGGCAGGCCCGGTGGGATAGATCGAATTTGGGAAGATGGACTTTCTCCTTCTTCCCATTAGTTAAACTCAGAATGGAAGCGGTCTTCCTCAAGTTAGACCACCACATCACTCAATTATTATCTGGCCATGGGGAATTCAGGGGGAGACTTCACACCCTCTCCCTGTCCCCTCACCCCAATTGTGCCTGTGGGAGCACGAACCAGTCGGCTGAGCATATCCTGTGGCAGTGTGAAATAATGACGGATGCCAGAGGTCAAATGCTAGATGGTTTGGACGTACCCATCAGACCAGTGTGGAACACTGATCTGGTTTCGAATAAGACGAATTTCGAGTGCTTGAAGAAGTTTACAAGAATCTGGGTGGAGAGATGGCCTGATCTTAGAGTCGCTGATTAAAAGATTTAGTGACCAGGTGTACTTGTCTCCTGATATCCACGGATTACCCCACATTTACTCTTTCAACCCTATCTGCCTGTTTTTTTTTACATTTTCTGTTTCTTTCTTTTTCTTATTATTTTCTGTGGTTTATTTACACTTACTTGTTATTTACACTTTTACACGGCTTTGTGTTTTTCTTTTTCATTTACAGTGTAACATAATGCGTGAATTGACACGCCTGCGTGCGTTATGATTTTTTATATATATATATATATATATATATATTTTTCCTCTACTCTCTCATGTTTTTGCATTTTTTTAGTTTGTTTATTTTGATTTCCATGTTCTTTTCAGTTCCTGATAACAACTAGAACAGAACTCCGTTGTTTGTTATGTCTTGTCCACTTCCCCATTAAAGGGGTTGGACTTTCGGCCTTGTCCCTATCATATTTTTTATAGGTCTACCTTTTTTTTGTAACTTACCTCTGTTATCTCCTTCCAGTGCCCGCGCCACCCCCCCTGACATTATAAGGTTAGAGGAAAGATAGAGTGGCATCCGGAGGTTTGTCCGTCCCTCCTCCAGCTACCCGACGCTCTTTTTCCCTAGGGTCTTCGTATCGTAGTCCATTTACTTCTTCTAGGCACCACCGGATAGCTGGCTAAAGGATGACTCCACTGGGTGCCATGACGTCGGACTAATAACCTTACACATTCTCTGGGGGACTGCTGGGCACAGGATGGTCATGACGGTCATCACTATTTTTTTTCGCCTTTACTAAATGATATTGCTTTGTTTACAACTTATCCTTTTCTTATTTATACGCAGTTGCCTGCAGTCCTGGAGTGTGTGGTCTCCCTCTGATTATTATATAATAACTACTTTTTGGTTTTTTTTTTTTCTTTATTACATTTTTTATGCTCACTAACACCTGTAGATTAGTCCTTTTTGACCATTACAGTACAGACTGTAGGCGATCCTATATTTCCGCCACCTAACCAAGTATGTAGGGGCATTGAAGGTCTAGATTCGTTTTATTAAATGTAGAGTCGTTTATACAAAAAAATTAGATTCTTGCGAGAACTCCGAAGGGGCGACCATAAGTCGCCTATACCGGGGTGGGACAGTGGTGGGTACTTCAATGGTCTTGAAGAGACCCATGTTGTAGGAAGGAGGAAACACAGAGGCCATCAAATATTAAACATATCAAATATTACAATGTTAATACTAAGTGCTTATATATTTTTAGTCAAAATGGTGCCACAAAATAAGTTTACTGTATTTGAAGAAGAAAAATTAGAGTGGCAATATACACGCATTAGAAGTGAAACCTTCAGAAAACTATAGTAGACAAGAGTGGGGAGACTACGAAGCACCGCACAAAGAGGAGACCGATTATACTACCTCATTCCCGCACTAAATCCTATTGATGTATGCGTTTGTCTCTTTTTAGTGTCGTTATTTTTCGTTTCATCGAGTTTCAAATCACAACGGTGCAAAAGAAGTTTTCACTTAAAAAATTATCGCCATGTGAAATTTTCTTGAATTTCTCATCAAATTAGACCACGGAAGTTTGTTATCATGACAAATGAGTTTTCTATACCTAATTATATAAATTGTTCTTTGCTCTATTTACGTCAAGAGCTCGCAACACTGGTCATTTGTCAGCTGTATTATCGTTGGCAACTCTGTGTCAGCATTTTTTATCTCCGTCAGTAGGGTTAGATTCCACAGTGGATAGTTTCAGAGTTTCCCAAACATATTTGGCTCACCTTCTGTCCGTCAGCCGTTTCCTTTACAGTTTTCTTTCTCGAGCGGTCGCTTCCCTTCCCTCTATGAAACTCTCTGACTGAAACATATTATGTACCTACATATAAATTCACGTAGAGTCTGTCAATTAAAAGTAACAAATAATAAAAATGGAACTACCAAATCTGTAGGCTGGCAACACCAATTTAACTGTCAAATATTATTTTTAATCTCAATGACACTGAATGTATAAAACACTGTAAATAACATTTAAAAAAACACTTTTTTGTTCTCAAAGAAAAAAAAATAATTCAAAGAAGCATTGTTGTTAAGGAACCTCATTAATTTGATTAAATGATGTTTTATAAAGTGATTTGCTTTAATTTAATATAACATAAATTTGAATTTAACATTAGGTATATAAAACGGAAGAATCACTAAAATAGTGAGTTTAGTTACACTACTTTTAGATCTGAATGAGTTAAATATATTCAGATCTAAAATTAGAGACATGATCTACCGGGCAACGCTGGGTACTACCTACTTAAAAGCTATGAGCAATTTATAACCGTGCTTTTTATTTTACTATAATATCGTTCTTCCTCATTGTATTAACAAAAATTGCAAAGGTATAATATACCTATAAGGGTGATTCCGCTATAGACGATTCTCGACAGTAATTTTTAAATCGCAGTATTTGTTACTTTTTTTGATATCAGTGCAAAGAAGAAGGTCAATATTTAATAATAAAAAAAAATTGGATTTTACTTCATACTGAAATTTTTGGCGCGCTTGGAAACATTATCATTCGAAGAATCGGTATATAAACTGCAAAATCACACCGTGCAACACTGGCGCGAAACAGCTGTTACCGACAGTTTGAAGTTATATTTTACTGCTAAACGTGTAGTGACAATATTAATTTAATCTTATGTGCCGAAAGATGTAAGTACTTGTTGTTATTTTTTAAGCATCATTGACTACAAGAAGTCACTCTTAGATTGTTGCACCCGCGATATAAAAGATATAAAAGTTTGTGTTTCTCACAGAAATAAAGTGCCAACGTTCTGAAACTTTATAAAAGAAAGAAGAAATCAGAGGCAAACCTAAATAAAACGTTTTTAAGAGTATAATGATAGCTGAATTGAAATAAATGTTGACTCAAATTGGTTGCACCCGCGATGTGATGTTAGATTCGCGGGTGCAACTCTTTGACAACTACCTTTGTTGTGTGATTTATCATATATTTTTTTGCCTTTAATAATAATATAAGCTGTGTATTACTAGTGAGTTATATTTAATAGGTGAGTTTGTATTATATTCCGCTTTTTTATAGAAATTCTATGATTTGGCATGCAATACCTCTGAAACATCTTCTTTATATTAAAAAAAAATTGTTTAAAAAAATGGTCACTTTGGATGATAAATGGGAAGGGCTGAAAAATAAATCAGGAATTCAATTAAAACACTTCTTCCAATTTGATGACGGCGATAGCATTTCCGTGGCGCGAACCTAGCTTTCTCGTCTCAAATGCACATTGGTTTTGAAATCTCCGAAAACCAGCACTGAAACAGAAAGTGATTGGGATGATAACAATTTGGAACCCCTTACAAATTTAAAAATATAAAAAGAAATTCTACAAAATAAGAAAAAAAAAATTTTTTTTTTTGAAAAGGATTGATGGATGTAATATGTTCAATGAATTTTCGGCGAATTTTGACATAAACGAAAAGAAATAATTAACATAAATGATCAAGAAGTGTACTAATTAGTAATACGCATTATTGGATTTCTTATTTCGTTCCTCTATCAGGGTTTATTGATGTTTATATACAGTTAAACTAGACGAGTTGCACCCGCGATAATTTGATGTTGCACCCGCGATTGCTTGAAAGGCTAATAATTCATTGCTTGTTTTTGTTTTCTATATATTTGTTTATTTATTTAGTTAATTAGTTTAACGCCTTACGAAATATCAAGGAATAACATAATAAATGTATCACAATTAACAGACTTTTGTGTTTTTGTCTTATGATCTGGAAAGGGTGAGCCAAATTGGTTGCACCCGCGATCGCACTTTGAACCTCCCTCCTGACTATTTAAATATTTCAATAAAATTCTTATAAACTAATAAAAAGTAAACATGTTAAAATGTAGCTCTTCCAATAATAATATTATTAAAAATGTTTTTTGTTTTATTGTTAAGAAGCTTTATATGCGTCTAAATGTTGCACCCGCGATACTGGAATCACCCATAAGCAATTCTAATTTTGAGAGTAGGTATCGAAATGGCAATAAAAAATATTTTTTCCACTTTTATGTGTTGTTGATTTTTTACAAAAAATGTAGGTTGCACAGCTATAGATTGCCACCATGTGTTGTATTTTTAGTATTGCCACTTGATCAACAGTGGCGCCCTCCTATGTTTTCTACTCGTATTTGACAGACCGTAAATTCTTAATTAAAGGTGATGCACTACTAAGCAATCCGAAATCATTGGATTTTCGTTTGAAAAATTAGATCGCTTAGAAACATTTAAATGCTTTATTTTTTAAATACTGTGAGTAAAACACACACCTACTTGCGTTTGAAATAATCGAATTTTTTTGGATTAGTCTTTTTATAAGCAAAGAAAAAAATGAAGTATCAGTCGTTTATAAACTGCTAAAGTTCAAAATCAACCCTAAACAAACAGCTTTTCATTTAAGGTTTTATTGTATAATGTGGAAAATTAAATTATTTAGAAAATGATCGTAAAACATTTAAAACTTCGCAAAATAAAATAAAACACGCTTTTTGGCATTGTTTTTCGTGAATATATTATGAAAACAGGCGATTGGAGTACCTATATGAGAAGTGTTATTCTTGGCGGCCTAATCCCGAATATTACACGACGTGGTGCATCACTTTAACCTAGCTTATTTTAACTCTATTTGTAAAGTCATTTAAACTAGTATATTTATTATCTCTACCATCATCATCATCTGTGGCTCTACAACCTAGGTCGGGTCTTGGCCTCCAGCAGAGCCTGCCTCCATGACTGTCGGTGTTGTGCTGCGTTGCGCCAGTTTCGGATGCCGATGGTGCTTGCATCCTTCACCACTCCATCCAGCCATCGAAGCTTTGGTCTTCCAACTCTTCTCCGACCCCCAGGTGCACCATCCATAATTCGCTTTGGGATATCTCCTTCGCTCATTCTCTGGATATGTCCAGCCCACCTGAGTCTTCCAGTTTTGATTTCCTTGGAGATATTAGGGTCCTCGTAAATATCGTATAGCTCCTGGTTGTATCTGATACGCCATTCTCCATTATCACAGACTGGGCCGTAAATCCTTCGCAACACCTTCCTTTCAAAACTTTCTAGGGCTCCTTCATCACCCTTACTGATTGTCCAGCATTCCGAACCATACATAAGAACTAGTCGTTTAAGGATCTTGTAAAGCAGGACTTTCGTTCTTCTGGTAAGGTGGCGAGATTTCATATGCTTCTGTAGCCCAAAGTAGTATCGATTTGCAGCTACTATTCTTCTTTTGATTTCGCTGGATACATTGTTGTCATTTGTCACCATAGTACCGAGATATACAAACTCGTTGACAGTTTCAAATGTATAATTATCTATCTGTATACTTGGTGGTTTCTGGAGTCCATGTACGGGCATATATTATCTCTACATCTCTACATATTATAAAGTAAAGTCCCCCGCGCCGTCTGTCTGTCTGTTCGCGATAAACTCGAAAACTACTGAACGGATTTTCATGCGGTTTTCACCAATAGATAGAGTGTTTCGTGAGGAAGGTTTAAGTATGTAATTTGTCAAGGATTTGTGTAAATTGGTTGAAACATAACGATAATTGTTAGAAGTGTCGGAAAAACGTCCAGCCGCCTGGTAGCTTTCATCGAAAACGCTGCCTAATCCTTTTGGGATATTAAAAAACAATTAATGGTGGGATATTCCTCTTTTATAGATCTACAAAAAAGTCCGCAAACGCATATATCTATCTTTTACGGATAGCTTACTACACACATTATATCTTCTTATCTTATTATTCTTATCAATTGCTGTTCGTTTGTCTCGCTAAAACTCGGGAGCGGCTAGGCCGATTTAGGTGATTTTGTTTTTGAAATGTTTGTCGTATCCAGGGAAGGTTTAAACGGTGAGATAATTGCCAAATTTCACTTGCAGAGGTTTACCAATCCTTAAATAATCTTTCTAACAAAAAAAGTACTGGACCTGATGGCATTCCAGAAATCTTGCTAAAAGAATGTAAATGTTCATTATCTAACCCAATTTGTATGTTGTACAATTTATCACTCTCAACCGGTACATTTGCTGACTCATGGAAAATTTCATTTATTCGACCCATTTTTAAGTCTGGAAACAAGTCAAATATTGAAAATTACAGACCAATATCAATTATATCTAATATTCCAAAAATATTTGAGTCGATAATTACAAAGAAAATCACTCCTATTTTCAAAAATGTTCTGATCGAGGAACAGCATGGATTTAGATCGGCGAAATCTACAACAACTAATTTACTGTCCTTTATAAATACCATTCTTAAAGCCTTAGAAGACAACACTCAGGTTGATGTCCTCTACACTGACTTCTCCAAAGCCTTCGACAAAGTTAATCACCGTATTCTCATGGCCAAACTTTATGCTATAGGCATTAGAGACCCATTGTTATCATTCTTTCACTCTTACTTGAGTAATAGAAAACAAAGGGTTAAAATAAATAAATTTGAATTGATGTAACTTCCGGCGTTCCGCAAGGAGCCCATTTGGCCCCGCTTCTTTTTAACCTTTTTATTAACGATATCATTAAAGTTTTTTCTCACTTTTTTGGCTTTTTGCCGATGACAATAAGATTCTTAAGATAATTAAATCCCATCTTGATTGTTTACTTTTTCAACTTGATATTGACTCATTTAATGATTGGTGCAAAATTAACTGCATGGAACTTAATGTTGATAAATGCAAAATTTTGTCATTTTATAGAACTAAAAAACCTATTCAGTTTGATTATAAACTAAATAATGTTTGTCTCTCTACTGTCACATCTATCAAGGACCTTGGGGTCACTCTGGATTGTAAACTTTCTTTCCGGGATCACATTAATAACATCGTAAACAAATCACTTAAACTACTCGGCTTCATTCATAGAATTACCTCTGACTTTAAACATATAAATACACTTAAAACTCTTTACTGTTCGCTGGTCGGCCCTCACCTTGAATATGCTAGTGTCATTTGGTCTCCTTTTTATGCTGTCCACATTTGTTACATCGAATCTGTACAACATCGCTTCCTACGAGGAATTGCTTGGAGGTTAGGACTTGAAAGAGGAGAATACTCGTATGATGAAATTGAACAAACTTTAAACATTTCCTCTTTAGAAAAACGTAGAAAGGATTCTGATCTAATATGCATTTTCAAAATTATCAACAGTATTACTGACACACCTGCTTTGTTACAACTCATCCAGTTCAACATTCCTTCCCGTAGACTCCGAAATAATGAATTGCTGTTCCTCAATCAACATTCTACTAATTATGGATATCATTCTCCTTTATCCAGAATGTCGAGATTTGTCAACACAAATCAAAGCATTGAATTTTTTGGTGTAAGCCTAAATAAATTTCGGCAGTCGTTACGCAATGTGGTTTTTTAAAGTCTTTTTAAATCCATCTTCAAGCTACTTGTAGTTATCTTCTCTATGTACTTTTATATTATATGTATTTTGTCAATGCTCTTCATCTATATGTAATCTCCTTTCATTGTGATCTCTCCCTTTTTTTCTTTTCTGTTCGTGTTATTTTTATATTGTTAATTGGACTATTTGTCCGTAAATAAATATATAAATAAATAAATAAATAAATAATATGAAAAAATTGTGAGGAAGATAGTAAAAACAAAAATTTCATTTTCTAATATAAACAGTTCTACTCTTCTACCTACTTTCAGAAGCACAACGTAATCTAAAATTGGAATGCAAAAAAAAAAAGAATTCTGATTGTCATATTTCAGTCGCTGTCAAACGTTACGTGTCATTCTGTTACCATTTAGTTGCGTGAGAAGTTTATTTACTGTTTTAATATGCAAAGGAAAAGACGAGCTGACATAGATCGTCGAAGTTAATCAAATGGGCGAAGAGATACCTCAAGTGCAAACCGCACTGATGATCTCTTCGCGATGAATTCAAAGACGGCGGTGGTTACAAAGGTTGAATTTTACAAAGTGTTTTATTAGCCACAGCAACGCGTGGCCGGGTCAGCTAGTTATAAATAAAAAATAAAATAAAAACAAAAATGAATTCATTAATATTTATATCTTTTCATACCTACTGACAATTAATTCGTGGTGGAATTCCATTGATTTAATATAATAAACAAATATTAAACTTATTTCCTCTTAATTTATTTGGGACCGTAACCAGGCGAAGATGGTCCTTAATATTATTTTTATTTTTGTTTATAAGTATTTCCCATACACCGGCAGAATCTTAGTGGGTTTCCATTAACTTTGTTTTATATTTTATTCGTAAGTAAAATTGAAAAACGAAATTTTGTAGGTACTGTTAGCATTGCCGCATACTTACGGCCTTTTTGCTAAACCAAACCTGGAAAGGACACGCAATAAATAGGCCAACAGAACTAGCTCAGGAAGCCGGCGCAAGCAAGGTTCCTCTTAAAACCAAGGCGAGTGTTGTGGTTCGCTTGTGAATTCCTCCTCCTCCTTTCCTCACAATCTCCAGGTCTCTTTCCTCAATCAGAACACAGTTTTGCACGTAAAGGGTTTATTCATTTAGAAGGAGACAGGGTTTTACAATTGCCAGCCTCGGCAAACTACACATAGGTACTTGCTAGGACTAGTATTCTAACATGGTGGGGAACTTCTCTCTCTTAACTCTCCACACGTGTTAGTGAATTTAAACGCGGGATGTAGCACACAAGAGGGGGCAAAGATTCATTTTACTCACAAAGCAGGAAATGAGGTAGTCGTCAGACAGGCTACTGGTGGGCTGGAGCCTTCTCGTGCACAATACACATTATAGAAACAATCACGAGTCTAGAATTTCGGAGAGCGCCATAGCGCAATTACTTGGACACTGTTGTCGCGCCAGGGGCAAGCGGTTGAATGAATGCCGGGTGCCGATCGGCACTTGGGCCACGGACCTCCGCGTGCGGAGAGGGGGGCGGAGAGGGGGGCGGTGCGGCGAGCTGTGCACTGGGACCCAATTCACTAACTCCTCGCAACAGGAATAAAGGACTCTATTCTTTATCTTTTGTAACGTAACAGTACATACATCCTGTAAAAGTATTGGATTGTATTATGCCTACAATAAACAACATCTTTTTAAGCCCGATTCCAATTAGAGACCAAAGTCAACATTTTTCGCTTTATGCGATCGCTATTTTCATATCTACGATTTCAGCTGGCATCACAGCAAACAGCATGGTTCATGTGTTGTTTGCAGTGATGACAATTGAAATCGTAGGTATATATTTTTTTTTTTACATGAGCTCCACGCAGGAGGCCCTGAGGAAAATAATATCCCTCAGGGCCTATGTCATCTTGTAATGGTCCGCCACTCTTGGCTTTTGACACCAATTGTGATGAACCCTACCTAGCTGATTTACTTTTCTAAGCTTCTACCTCGTAGTTTAAATCTCGTAGCTCCTGTCTCGTAGCCACGCTCATAATTCTACCCTTATGTCCTACTGATCACACCACTAGGTATGATGGCCTGACTCAACCCTCCTTTCGGTTTATTTCTACCTCAGGCTCGTGATTTCTAAACCCCTATACTTTATAATCTAGCTAAACCTACCCTATCTTCTTAAATCCCTGAGATTTTTTCACAGTAATCAAGATTTAAGATTTTAGTTCACATTATTTCTATAATCTGCGTTGTGTATTTTTTTGTTTTAGATTTTACATCTGTTTGCATACTTAATATGCACACATATGTAGAGAAGATAATGTATTACGTGTGGTAACCCATAGATTCTTTTAGAGAAAGGGTGAGAATCTTCCGATTTATTAATTATTATTATTTGAGTATCTTTTACCGAGTTTGATAAACTAACCCCACCTTAGACTTTGTGTCTATTTGATTTCCATAGGAATTTAGTGTGTTTATTTAATTCTTCCTATCACCGCTGATACATCGATAACATAAACAACAGTTAACAAATTACATCATTTCAAAAAATAAAAACCCTATCTTACCAGTGTAGAATGTTCATATTCGAGAGTCCGGTTTTCTCAATTGGAGTCCTTGCCTGCAGCTTCCCCTAACATAATGTGTTTGTAGTCATAGTTAGTGTTATTGGTTAGTATTCGCAAAATTGTTGAAAGAGCAGGAATGGATGGGTATGGGGAGGGGATAATATGTTTGCTGAAAAGTCGGCTCCTCCGCTAACCAAGTGAAAACCGATGAACAACAATTTCAAACCGGATTCTCCCGAATACGTTTGCTAAGCTTATCCTTAAGTCCGAGTTTTACTCTCTTCGACGAGCGTCTCTTGTTACGAAAGGGGCTCTTCACGCCAGATGGGGGAATACCAAGTCTTCATGCCGTTTTTCTGCCTCACTCCGACTTCCATCTCCGCCGGATTGAATTTAACTCTACTGAGTCTAGAAGGGGTATTTCATGTCTTCCCTTATCATGCCTCTATCCGTTAAATGTGGCGTAAGCTTGTGGCGGGCAGATCCTTCCTCCCACGTGACCGACCCAGCGTTACACTCCACCTCTGACTAGCTGACATAAAACTCACCTCGTGAACCTTATGTTTGCTTTCAGGTTCGACAAGACTCACGGTATGCAAATAACCTGTGGCTTTAATGCCGCGTCAGCGTACTGTCCGCATACGTCCTTCCTCTTCCCCGCATGCCCACCTCGACAATACCGCCACAAGATCAAAGCCGTCCGTTCTAGAAAGGTTGACACTTACATTTCCAGATGGCTCATACCTACATACAGAAGCCTTGAAGCTTACATCCGAAGACAAGTTAGGATTCAGGACTGTATGAGTATTTGAACACCAGTGTTGTTTAAATGAGGTCACTAGCTCCTCGTGTGTTAGGTATTTAGGATAATGGGTATTTATGGGTTCTTGGATACCTACTTCCTATAAGAAAGGTTTAAAAATGAGATAAATCAAGTTGTCCTTGAATCAATGACCTCCTGAATAATTGTGATGAGCTCTCTTAGGGTTTGAAGCTAGTCGCAGTACTTTACTTTGCGAAAATTTCGCATGCTAAAACAATGCTACCTATTGGCGATCGCTCTAGTACAGATAAGTCGTTTAGAATTGAGTGAATTTAGCGTCAACGTCGTCTTCACATTTTACCGCAGATTTCATCGCAAGCTATAATTGATAAACTTGTCCCTGACGTTAAGTTTTGTTTTGTTTATTCGTTAATGAATTTAGGTGACTGGGTCAATGGATCGCCTTGAACTCAAATCGAAAATTTTGGTGCACTATCGAAGGTCATATAACCATACCCTAATCGTGCTAGTGAAAAGAAGCGATAGGTATTTACTTTGTAAATACGCTAAGATACCAAATTTGATTAAGTGATGCGTTTCTATCTAATTATGTGTTAAGTATTTGTTTAGCAACACTTCATTCTGTATGGGAGGTGTGACATGCGAATGCTAATAAATTGGTTAGTTATTAACTTACCCTTACTTGGCGTTACGTTCATCAGTGTCAGGATATCCACAGGAACCTGTAAAAGCCTAAATATTGTAAGGACTCACCAAAGCTCTAATGTCTTAAATTCAGCTCCATCGGGTAATATCATCGATATGAATTTTATTAGGGCATCCAGACTACCTGTGTAACTTATCGCACTTTTATTTCGGTTTCCCACTTTTAACGATTTAACCCTACAAGACCCGGAATTCATTTCCTTCCCTTCCCCTTTTCTTCCATATTTGATTTCAATCTAAAGAAGAGAATCGATTCTTAATAATCGTTCGCTCGAATATTATTTGATAAATATAACTATACTTATTTACTCTTTAATAAATTAATTTATTAATTCGAATTTTCTTTAATTTTGTATTATTCCACTTTATAAAATATTTAAGTTTTATTTATTTTTTCTCTCAATTTAAATTATATATTTTTTTTTCCATAACAACTAAAGATTTTCTTTAAGTTTGAATTATTTCAATTAAGGACAAAGTTAAAGTTTTATTTATTTTTCCAATTTAAATTAGAATCCTTTTATAACGAATAACTAAATATTATTCGTCACTCAAATTACAACAGAACTGAAAGAACCACTTCCACTTTATTTTATAACACTTTCGTTTAGCAGCAAATTAATCACTTGGATTATTCATTTAAACTTCGGCTAAGTATTTTCCAGATTTCGGATCAATTATTATTATTGCGTTGTCACCTAACGATAATTAATATCTCGTAATAAAATTTCCAACTTTCGACTTAACGTAAATTTTTATTTAATGAAACTTATTAGACTGTAATTTTCTTTATATAACCTCGGACTAAATAACTTTATTTTAACCTTCATAGAACAAATTTAAATCAATTCAAACACTCTATTAAATTCCTTCCGCATTGAATTTTTAATTAATTAATTAATTATTAGATTTTATTGAATCGGGGGCTATTGCAAACACTGATTTTTATATTTATTATAAGATCATACACTCCGTTAAATTATTATTATTATAAATCAATTATTATTATTGCGTTGTCACCTAACGATAATTAATATCCCGTAATAAAATTTCCAACTTTCGACTTAACGTAATTTTTTATTTAATAAAACTTATTAGACTGTAATTTTCTTTATATAACCTCGGAATAAATAACTTTATTTTAACCTTCAAAGAACAAATTTAAATCAATTCAAACACTCTATTAAACTCTCCTTCCGCATTGAATTTTTAATTAATTAATTAATTATTAGATTTTTTTGAATCGGAGGCTATTGCAAACACTGATTTTTAGATTTATTATAAGATCATACACTCCGTTAAATTGCACGATTAACCGTATCCGGACACTCCACTCTCTGTTTTATCAAAGTATAAAACTGATTGTAGACTCTATTTTACCACTGAATTTTTAAAGTATAAAACTGACGCTATTTTTCCACTGTATTTTTAAAGTGTAAAACTGACGCTATTTTTCCACTGTATTTTCAAAGTATGAACTGATTCTAAACTCTATTAATTAATCACCAGGGTAATTCTCACGACACGCGCGACGTTTTAAGCAACCTTGCCAGTTGTCGAAGGACTCCCCGAATAATCCCAAACACGCTAATTTATACCCATCACAGCTCCAAAAGGGCATAATCGTATATTCCTTGACGAGGAATTATAATCTGTAATCACTCGAAATTTTTTGAAAACCCCATCTCGTTATCGTTTGTTCCTACATAAGATCTTTCGATTTTTCCTCTCCGTAATTCGGGGTTCGTCCCACAACTTTGTCTCGCTTCCCTAAGGTTTATAGTCCCGGACTTAGTAAGCTGCCATCCAGTTTTCCCATTTTCCACATGTCTTCTGTCTTCATAATATATTTTATAAACATGTTTTTAATCTGTTTTTTTTTTCTCAGTTTGAAACATGCCCATAAGTGATCTGCTAAAACTATACTCTAAATTGGCATACCTATTTGCGAAACGTAGATTTTTCGGTCTTCTAGTTTTAAACGCTAGTTGTCCTGTATGAATTTCCACGAAATTCATTTCTTTTCCCCTAGTCTACGTAAGCAATTATGTCTCAGAACCGTATTTCCATTATTTATGTGGCATATTCAACTTTTTCGCTTTTCCCACCTAAATTTCCTTCAAGTAACGGTGTTTTAACAACTATTCTTAAATGATTTTCCCTTCGTTGTTAATAAGGAATCATATCCTGGTTCCGTATCTACTCTACTTATAACGTTTTTGAGTTTTTCCCATTTCCTTATCTGAGTTTTCCGGTTATGTCGGTTTTTCGTTCTCTCCCCCCACTCCTAACCCAATGATCCCTTATTGAAATTTGACGTTTGCCTTTTTGCCGTGATTCCATCTCCCGCTAAAACCCTTTTTTCCTTTTTTGATATATTATTTATGGTGTTTTCCGGCCCACTAACTATTCCTATCCTGGAATATCTGTCAAGTTAACTACTTCGATCAAATTCCGCCCAATTTTCCATCTCTCTCTCGCTCAAAATCCCATAAACTATAAGCCCTGACGTGTGTATACATCCTAATTTCTACATACCTGGCGATAAATCCATTTTAATGTGTTTATAATTAAATTTTACGGAAATTCTATAATCTAAATACTAGGCAAGAGCAATGTTAATTTTTATGACCCTTTTTAATGGATAATGGGCCTTAAATAAACAAAAGGCATGTTCGAATATTCCTTGTTTATATCAACAATATACATATGGAGTCGACAACCGTTGTAATGTGTCACTTTCCCTCGCAGTCTCGTGTAACTTTATGTTATGATCCCTACTTTAATTACGTAAAATGACTCTTTTTTATGAATTAAATCTATCGCAATGTTTGCAGTATTTCCACCCCCCCCTAGGTATGTTATTCCAATTCCTTTCCAAGCATCTGCTACTGCACCAAACCCTTGTTTCGTCCTCTTGTTCAATCCTTAAACTCTAAAATTTTTTTGAATTTTTCTTCCCAATTCGCTTTCCTAATCACTCCGTTCCGTCTAGAATTGATAACAATAATTTTCCATTGTGTTATGTATATTCATTTTCCTCTAGTACGTTTTTCCTCGAATTTTGCCTCTCAGCCGTCATATGTACTTATTCTATAATTGAAAATCCTCCCGCATTGCATGCCCCGTTGTCCCCGCGTTTTCCCCTCAATATATTACTGATAAATTTTTTTATCGTTATCCAAGTGTGTTTTCCGCAACTAAAAACGCCCTAATGCACTCGAAACTAAGGTCTCCCGACCCCTTGAAGGTACCCTTTATTAATAACATTACTTGGGTTCGTTGTACTAAAAACCTTGAATAATTCGATATTTATCTCTTAGTTCATTCAACCCTGATCTCTGTGGGAACGTCTAGACCATAAATTTCTTCACTAATCACTAGGGTCAAAGTACAATCCTTTGTGTTCAAAATGGGCACGACCCCCTTCTTGCTGATAGGCTGAGTTGATTTTTAATTGCTTTTCCTGCTATTTAATTGGTTGTCTCAACTCTCGCGTTTAAAATCGTCCCTAAACCTGGGGTTCCCGTTAAATATCGATCTCATCACCATCTGTGTATATTTAAGGTAACTATAATACATCAAACAACTTAAAAATACCTCTATTTTCGAGCAAGTTTGAATTTGACCATACAGATGTCGTAGTACTGCGCTTTTCATCTTAAAAAAAAATTCCCGTGGGCTTTCTCGTAAATTGGAAGTTACCATTCATCACAATCTTTGAGGATGCTGTGTGGAGGGTTTTTTTAAGGAAAGGAAGGAGAGGAGAGTTCTGGGAAGGAAAAGGGTTTAAGGGGTGGGTAGGAATCTGGGGTTCAGTATGTCCTGGTCATCCGCCTCCAAGACCTAGACAAACCTCACCCCATGAACCCGGGCACCCCTGCTAAATCACCAAACGTAGCGAACCACTTGGGGTGACCTATGGCAGAGGTGTTGGTTATCCAATAAAGGTTCCCGGGGCGGCGGTACCCATTCCCGCCTCCCAAATTGAAAGTTATGAAAATAGAGATAAAAATAGCGATCGCGTGAAGTGAAAAATGTTGACTTTGGTCTCTATTTAGAATAGGGCTGAAAAACGATGTCGTGCATTGTAGGCTTAATGGCCGTTTTATACGACATCTTTTTTCAGCCCGATTCCAATTAGACACAACAGTCAACATTTTTCGCTCTACGCCAGGGGTGGGGAACCTGCGGCCCGCGAGGCCTTTTGGTGCGGCCCGCGGGCACTTTTGATGCGGCTTGCTGAAAGAACCACAAAAATTACACAGAACGGGATGGTTTTTCCGGGTGCTTCAGATGCATTTTTAGACGTTATTACAAAATCGACACTAGCAAGTAATTTAAGTACAAATAAAAGCGCGATAAAAAACATGTCCCATTTTACTTTTATTTTAAATTGTTGTTGTGAAACTATAGTGAAATTCCATCAGAACTTTTAATTTTCTTGTACGGAACAGTCCCGATATTTCAGGATGATGGCAGCTCTATTCGGAGGGGAATCTTAGGCAGTCTTTCATAAACATTATTTTCTAGTCATCGTTGCGGAAGTAAGTGGATAGTAAATCAATAAAATCCTATTAATGACAACTACGAAGAAAAGAAAAGTTGACGCTGAATGAAACGTGAAATCATTTGAAACAAAATAAAGGCTGTGCAAAATAACTCGAAATGAATAACACGACGCATTTTCCAACACTGCAAGGATAAAAGCCTTCTATATCGTTTAAATAGGCTGGTGAGTGCACGAAATTAAGTGAGACATTTAATGATCGATTTAAGGAAGTGAAAAGAGAGCAAACGGATTTTAACATATATGTGTACACCGTTCAACGTCGAACCATCGAATATGTCTGATAATTTGCAGCACGAAATTATTCAATTACAAATCTAGATGATGAACTAAAAGCTAGATATAACAATTTCCCCAAATAAATTCAGGAATCACTGGTTATATTAAGTAAAGCACATCCCTTAACGTTTTGTAAATAATACAAACAATAATGCCATTATAATTGCCACACTTCTGGCATAAAAAATCGTTACATGTAATTTATTGTAATTAGTTAAATAAATATAAAATTATATTGCGGACAATAAATATGCTACAAAATGTAGAAAAACCATTCACGTAATCAGAGTACAATTCAATTTGAGCTACTTGACTAGTGGACTCTTATGCAGATTCATTCTAAACGTAAAACCAATCTTGTGTTCACAATGCAAAATCCTGTTGCGGATTCATCTGCGAACTCTACCGCATTTCGAAGGTAAAACCATTTTGGTGTTCTAGGTGCAGTATTTATTAAAGCTGGGGACTCACAATTCAATTCGCTCTGACGGTAAAACCAGTTTTGTGTTCAAACTGCAATGAAAAAGTTAAATGTGTGGTTTCATCTGCTTACGCATTTCGTAGAAACCCGTTCTCATTTTGAAGTGCATTTATAAAATTCTAGTTGCGTTTGTGCTGCCGTATTAGAGAAAAGCCATTTTCATGTACTCGGTAAAATGGCTACACTCAATAGTTTTAAGTCTCCGCGTACAGATTCACCCTATAACTGAAACCAGTTATGTGTTTAGAATGCAACGAAAAAATCCCAGGTGGGGTTTCATTTTTTGATGCATTCTACGTATTACATAGAAGTGCATTTATAAAATTCTAGTTGCTGCTAGATTGGAGGAAAGCCATTTTCATGTTCTGAGTGGAGTTTTAATTCCTCGCGTACAAACTCACATTATTATTAAAACCAGTTCTGTGTTTAGAATGCAACGAAAATATTTTAAGGTGGGGTTTTATCTCGTTAACGTGTTTGTAAGAAACCATTTTCGTTTGTGAAGTGCAGTTAAAAAATTGTAGTTGCTTATGTGCTGCTAGTATTGGAGGAAAGAAATTTTACGTTCTGAGATTAGTTTTAAATCCCCGCGTAAAGGTTCAACCTGTAAATAAAACCCGTTTTGCGTTAAGAATGCAACAAACACGTATCAGGTGAGATTTCATTTGCTGATGCATTTCTTATGTTGGAAGTGTATTTAATAAAATTCTAGTTTCGTAGTTTATGCAGCCAGAATTATAGGAAAGCCATTTTTATGTTCGGAGTGTGTTTTAATTCCCCGTATGCAAATTAAATCTAAATTTAAAACTAGTTCCGTGTTCAGAATGCAACGAAAAATTTCAGTTGTTTCATCTGCTGATGCATTTTGATGGAAACTTAGGAAAACCATTTGCATGTTCTGGGTGTAGCTGTAATAAAGAGTGTTGGCAGTTACGGAACTATTTTTTTAATTAGTTTTAGTTAAACCAGTTCCTTGATTCGAATATGAGTAAACCCCCCCACCCCCCCGAGACTGAAATCGGAGTGCGGCCCGCGGGTTAAAGTTCGAACGCCCAAATGGCCCGCGATGCTAAAAAGGTTCCCCACCCCTGCTCTACGCGATCGCTATTTTCATCTCTATTTCCATATCTATGATTTCAATTGTCACCACTTCAAACAACACATGAACCATGCTGTTTGCTATGATTCCAACTGAAATCGTAGATACGAAAATAGAGATGAAAATAGCGATCGCGTAGAGCGAAAAATGTTGACTTTTGTGTCTAATTGGAATCGGGCTGAAAAAAGATGTCGTGTATAACGGCCATTAGTCTTTAATAGCTCTACCACTATTACCCTTTAATACCCCTTGTTTCACTTGAGATCACCATCTCCCCCATGGCGCCACTACGCTCATTTCTACCGATTTCTTACATATCTCCCTTAAACATTTGAAGTTTTTAAACTCTTAAAAAAATATATGTTATTTTTAAGATAATGTCTAGATGCTGCCCACGCAATTATATACAATTCCCTCAATAGAAAAAAATCGTGAAGTATGCTCCAAAAATTATTAAAAACAAGTCTGTTTCTATTATCTTATAAATTATATTTGTGAAAAAATCACAATGATGCTTAAGAAGCCTCCCACGAAATTTTTGCTCTATTTTAAACGAGTCGTGTTTTACTAAAAATTTTTGCAATTTTCGCATCGATTTTGACTCTTTAAATGTTAGCGCTCTCCTCTAACATTCGTAATTTCATATCTCTCCATCTTCTTCTTTTCGAGCCCGGTTGCGGCGCCTTAGGAGGAAACCCGGCAGCGTTTTGTCCAAAAACCAAACTAGATGTAGAATGTTTTCGTTTTATACAGATAAAAAAAAAACTTAAAAATCGGTCCATTTTAGGAAGAGAAAAATGGAGAATATAAAATCTCGATTTTGATTATATTATCGGCCTGAGGTGCAGCTATCCCTTCAGAATTCGGGGAAGTAAGAGCGACAGTGACAGCAAAAGTTTGGTAAAATACCTATCGTTAAAATTTCTCGGCGACCGAGTTTCGTCTTAAAATTCACAGAGAGGGGCGACGTTTGTGAATTACTGTTCTATTTTTTTTTAAATCCTACACGTGAGAGACAATTTATTGCCGCGGGATAGTGAGTTTGGAGCTTTCCACGATTTTTCTTTCTTGGCCGTTTTTCGTAAAACAATTTTATTTTTTTTTTTATTCATTGAAGATTATTTTTTGCAAAAGTTGGGGATTTTTCGACCACCATGCTAGGCACATGCCCGTGTTGTGGTGGTCGATTTTTTATACAGTAATTGAATATATGCAATATAATGAATGTGTGAGAGTATTAAGAAAATAAATACATAAAATAATATAATATTAAAGAATATTGGAGAATACAAAACAGTATAAAACAATTTAATTTAAACGAGGTACGAGTATAAAATCAAAGTGAGTACTATATGGTAAGCACATGTCTTCAAGTCCGGCGAATTATATTGTACAACTGTTCAGTAAGTATGTAGTATATTGTATAGTAGTTGTTCGTGTTTCAGTCCGATACTAAATTATACTTATTGTTACCATGGTTTATTGCTGGAAAGTACATATGGAACTTCGTCGGATTCAATACACAGTGGTGCCAAACAGTTTAAAGTAAATAGTTTAAAAGAATTATAAACTTTCAGCTAAGCATATTATAGTAATTACATATAGTTCTTTACAGACTCAATTTTATTTATAAAAAGTAACTAAAACTTGAATACACAATTTCGTCGTGGAGCTGGTGAAATAAAGCCAAGAAAAAAAGAACCAAAAAAATAAATAAATAAAAAGGCTTGGAGTGGAAAGGGCGAAGAAATTATTTTATTTTCTCCCATTTTGATAAAAAAAGTTATGAGCTTTATTATATTTTCACAATGAAAATAAAATAAGATGATAGTAGATAAAATGATAATAAAAATAAAATAACAATAAAATAAAAAGATGTTTTCCTCCAAATAAATGAAGTAATATGGTATATTATATTATACAGATCACAGTAATAAAAGCAGTTTAGACAAATGTTGACCTTCATAATAAAATTAGACATCTATCCCTGTTTAAGCAGAAAATGTTAAGTTAAGTTAAGTTAATTAAGTTAGTTTAGGTAATCAAGTTAATTTAAGTTAGTTCAAGTTAGCCTAAATTAATGATGTGAGGCATTCTTTAAAATAGTTCCTTCCCTTTACAATTAACCAGTTCTGGACACTTGTGATATAACTATCTCCAGTTTTCAATTTCCTGATATCAATACTCAGCGAATTGAACATTTTGGGCGCAATGTATGAGAACTGGCGCTGTGAGAAGGCTGTTTTTGTTGGAGGAATTATGCATTTTAGTTGGGAAGAGTACCGGGTGCGAACTGTTTGTTGTGTTTTTTTCATCCAATCCTTTTTTTATATGTATATTAGAATCGTCTTTATGTATAATTGTCGTATGTCTAATACTGTGAGTTTTTTAAATAGTGGTTCTGATGGGTGTGATGGGTTACATTTTAATATTATTCTTAGCAATAGTTTTTGTATTAAGACCATGGGATGAAGAATTGATGTTGCACAACCTCCCCATCCTATAATACCATAAGTAGCAATTGATTGAAAAAGTGCAAAGTAGACACATCTTAGTGTTTGTAGGTTAAGGATAGATCTAAGAGAGTAGAAAATGTAACATAATTTGCGAAGTCTTTTTGTTGCAGAATTTATGTGTGCCTCCCATCGTAATTGATCATCTATGATAACTCCCAAGTACTTAATTTCGTTTGATAATTTTAGGTTATCGCATGAGTAGTTTTTGTGAGGTGATGAAGGTTAATTAATAATTAATAATTATTAAAGTAAAATCAAAGAAACGCATTCTTCCATTGAAGCACAGCTGGAATTCCTCACATCTATATCACAAATTAATGACAACAGAAATACCAAAAACAAAACGCAATAGGGAAATGGACCACTGTGTTAAAAATAGCGATGAAAGTGGTAAATTTCTGAAAAGCTTCGTTTGACACAATCACAAATATCTCAAATCCAAATAGTTCCCTCTGGGTACAGCGTACCGCAGAATTTATCCTGGCCCGTTGCCAGAAAACACGAGCTTATCTCTCGGAATGCTCTGGACTCCACGCTGGAGACTCGTGACTCTTCGATTCCTCATTTGACTGGAGAAGGATTGCAAAAGACGATATTATATGGAAGACCAGAATTAGCCGCGTCAAACGGCCACCGACTGACGGTTCAGATCGCAGTGAAACTGCTCTAAAGTCTGTTCCCTTCGTAGGTACCTATTTAGAATAAGGGGGCATACATTAATTACATGAACAGTTTTTCTTCCAATCTAGACCCCTCCCCCCCCGTTGGTGAGATAAATTTGGGCCACTTCGTATATTCTTTTCAATCAATGTATGCTCCCTAAGGACCGTATGCACTTGTGGTAGGCAGTGGCGTAGCTAGTATGGGTGGCACCCTGTGCGGATAACGTGAGGTCACACCCCCCCATTCAAATTCAAAACGCAAAATTCGACTTCATTAAAAATAAAAAAAACATTACTAGCTAGTCAAATGTGTAAAAAAAAATCGTAATCCTCAAAATTACTTATTATTATTCCTTAATTATTTATTTATGTACACACAACAATGAAATACGAAAAAAACATTAATAATTTTTTTCAGTCAGTTATGTTTGTGCGTTTATCAATTTTATCGTATATTATAAAAAATGAACTATCTAATCCACTTAGTGGGCATACATTAATGAGCAGTTTTTCTTCCAATCTAGACCCCCCCCTTGGTGAGATAAATTTGGGCCACTTTGTAATTTTTTTCAAGTAGACGTGAGATTTTGCTGGACCCCCCCCCCCCCCTTTTTGAGCTCACGTAATCAATGTATTCCCCCTTACCTTGTTTTTTGAAAGATGTCTTTCAACGCTTTTAACACTGACTAACAGAATAACAGCTGTTTCAACAACCAATAGGTAATAATTCCCTTCACGAGTTCATGTCAATCACCATGTACGAAAGAAATGAGAATGATACAGGTGTTAAGCGAGGAATATTTCAGGGGAATCCCCAACCGAGCAATAGTAAGAGCTAGGAGCGAAAACTAAACAACAGAATTTTTGGGGAATCCCTGACCGACCGAGCCATAGAGCTACGAAAATGTAAATAATAATAATAATAAAATAATCTTTATTCAATGAAATAACAATAATATAACTAAAAAAAATTACATGCTCAAAGTAGTTTACAAATAGTTTACATCAATCAGTACAGAAAAATTAACAAATAGGAAGTAACGTAAGAAAGGTTACATAGGAGTAGTATAGTTATACAGTATTTTTAGTTGTGCATAGCCTGCCTCACTAGGTGAACCTGTATTGAGACAGAATTTTTGTTAATTGTTTCTCGCAATTTTATCTATGGTTTTTTTATAAATGTGTAAAGTAGGTTTCCATACAGCAAAAACTTTATTTTAGTGAACATTATTGTTTGCATATACCTACACAATTCATAAACTGCAAGGTTATTACTACAATAAAACTGTCAATGTCAACTGTCAATAACAGACCGTGTTTAATGTAAAATATTTTTGTGACAATATTCTTCTTAATTTAAGTTCCAGGGTCGGGTGTCACCCCCCATCGGGTGGCACCCAGGGCCGCCCCCACCCCCCCTAGCTACGCCACTGGTGGTAGGTACTGGTTTATTTCATACTATAATTAATAGCATAGTTAATTTTATGAACTGTGTCTATGTTACAATATTTTGCATTGCGTCTTGACAGTTAATGCCAGCACGTTCCCTAACTATGTAGGTACTTACTAGTAGGTACTGAATGCGGTAGTCGCCAATAAAATGTTATTGGAAGACGCGAGACTAGCTGCCAGCAGTCCATAAAGGAGTTACGAAACCAACACCGATGTATAGGATGTATGATTGAGTCGTTTGTTTAAACTTTAATAAAAAATATAAACAATTAATGATTAGTTCACATTTCAGAGTTTGCAGCCAAGTCTGTCTATATTATATTAAAAAATATTTGCCGTAATGTCAAAATCCAGAGAGGAAATTGAGGAATACCTTTGTATGGGCAAAACGCCCCCCCAGTTTCCTCTTAATGACCCCAGATACCCAGATAGTAATAAATGGTCCCGGCTAGAATAGATTCCCCCATCTCAACAAGCGGATTGCAAGTTTTAGAGTACAGACGTCAGGTAGGAAAACTGCCCTTGTTCTGCCGGTATTACAATACAAGATGCTCGGAGGAACTGTGCGTCATTGATTCCTTCGGCACCGGTGCATAGTAAAACACACCAAAAGCTCGAGTAACATAATATGTACACGGATGACATTTGTCACACGAGAACGGGTCGTTTCTAAAAGTCGTTATTGAGTCCAACACGTCAATTTAGATAGTAACTTGTTCACTGCAAAGGTAAGTGATATTTTTTGGGTAGGTAGGGTACGGGTACCGCCGCCCTGTGAACCATTTATTAGATAATCAAAACCCCTGCCATAGGTCACCCCAAGTGGTTCGCTACGTTTTCATGGGGTGAGATTTATATCGGTCTTGGCGACAGATTTCCCACCTACTGCTTGGGATCGAAAGAGACTGGTTGAGATTTTCACCGCAGTGGGAGGAATGCATTCATACGTCCCTCACTCCTGAATACACTGACCCCCCAGATTCCTACCCACCCCTCATACCCTTTTTCTTCCTTTCCTTAAAAGACCCTCCACACAGCATCCCCAAAAATTTTACAGGCCCAGAGACAAATTGTTTTTTTCAGGGCCTCCTGTGTGGAGCCAATGTAAAAAAAACTGTAAAATTATAATTTTACTAGCTGGTTCCCGGCATGCGTTGTAAAGCCAAATTCAAAGAAATAAATGGTTTCTCCCTGCATGTCCTTTCCCGTTCCTCCCCGTTCCCCTACCGCATCCCCTTCCCCTCCCGCGATCCCCTACACCTTTCCCTTTCCCGTCCCACCAACCCCCCTCCCGCGTTCCTAATATTCAGTCCCAGTACATTCCGTTTTCAAACTGCTTGCGTGCCACCTATTACAATTTTTTTATTAAAATTTTCATTTATCATATATATTTAGAATTAAAATATCTATAATTCTAAAAATCCATCGACAATCCTTTTGTTACATAAAAAAACAGCTGCCTGCTATATTCACATTTATCAAACGCGCCAACTGTCAAACGTGCGAAGTCAAAATAGTCGTTAAGTTTTCTGAAATTATCCAATTTTCTGCGCAATTTTCTTAATTTTTCTTTCCGTAAGAACCTTCTACAAAGTATTAGAAAACTTTAAAAAAAGGTGAATGAAATAGGTAAAGTCGTTCTGAAGTTATGGCGCGACCAAGGGAAACAGGGATTCATTTATATACTCGAATAGATAGAATATAAATTCACAGATCAACTTTCAGGGAATTTATTTATTGAAATTAATCCACAAATCTCCAGTTCAAAAATAAAACTTGCATGAAATTGCACGTCCATATAAATTAGGACATGAAAGCTTTGGGTGATAATTTCACTTACCGTTATAGCTCTCTTAATTTAATGATTTCTGGAGCGTAGCCAACCACAATAGAGCAACATAAATCCAGGGGGCACTTTAATTAAGTAGATGATGTCGATTTTAAGGATAGGTTTTATTGGTATGGAAACGTTTTCGTATAATTAAATTCTTGCATCAGCGAACAGTGACGGGCCGTGACTTTTCTTGCTATTTGAGAGTAGAGTTTTGGTAAAATCTCCTTCTACATTCAAGTTAAGATTAACTGGTAAGGTAAGATAACTGGTAAGTAATTTAAACTGGTAATGTATTAATTGGCAAGGTCTCCCTCTTCATTCAAAGTTAAGGTTAACTCTCCACCACTCCAACTTTTAATCATTCCCACATTCTTTCACAGTTCGGGCGTATTGTCTTTCGAACTACCACCATCATTACAAAAGTAAATAAAATTAGAATAAAATATAAACAAATTTAAACTAAAATTAAACATGTGCTCTTTTTCATTAGCTCCACACAGGAGGCTCTGAGGAAAGATGCTGTGGGGATGGATTTTGAAGGTTTCTTAAGGTACGTTTTTAAGGTTTTCTTATACACGCAAACACAACATTCATAAAAACACCACAAGTACACGCAAGTTATACCAGTCAACATAATAAATTGGACACAAATACTGTCAAGACTGAAAGTGGCAAGAGAAGTATTGGCCACGAGAGAGTACCTACACATATATAATCTCCTTCCAGATAACCTAATGCTGATTCCAGACTCACAGCGAGAAGTTCTCGCCGAGACTTATCCACACTCTCATTTTTCTCACTCGTGATCTGTTTCCCATCCGGTATGGACGACATTACAGACGATATTCAAAATGCTGCAGGTTTGGCTCTGTGCGATAAATTGCAACTCTTGTTGATTGTTCCACATTTTTAACACAAGGAAACAAAATTTTCGAAACAAAAACAAAAATATAACGCACGTCTACTCTCAACCGCTCACTAAACAACACTGAAACAAAACGTGAGTGTAGTAGTCTTCTCGCTTCTCGCCCGAGAAATCCTTTGAAGCGGCCAAATTTACCGACAGTGATCCGAGAAGAGGCGAGCCCGTGAAAGAGAATGCGAGAAACTCATCACATTCATGCTTCTCGGGTGTTCTCGGGGCTTCTCGCCGTGAGTCTGGAGGGGCTATAAAAACGGAAAAGAATATAAAAACCTTTAGAAACTATTTAAACTTTAATTGTTAGAAAAAAATTAAAGGTAAGGAAGGAGAGGAAGTACTGGGAAGGAAATAGGTAAGAGGGGTGGGTGGGATTTCCAGGAGTGACGGACGTATGAATCCATCCCTCCAACCGCGGTGCAAGGCGATGGGTCGAGAGACTCCGGCTGGAGAGGATAAAAGACCTCCCTCAATCAATCTGATGGCCGATGCGTCTGCCCACCACATGGCAGATGGGCAGACGCATTGGCTACTAAGACCTGGACAAACCTCATCTCATAAACCTGGCACCCCTGCTAAGTCGCCAAGCGTAGCGAACCACTTGGGGTGACCTACGGCAGAGATGTTGGTTATCCAATAAATGTGTGATCGATTCTTACTATTTTTTTTAATAATGTATGTAAAAGGATTGTATTAGGACATAGGAAACTGTTTATTTTTCAGTAAAAAGTACACTTCGATTAGTCAAGTATTCTGAATTTATTTTACAATAATATTTTTACACGATGATTTTGCACTTTTAATTGTATCTAATAAAAGACCGGGTCTACTAAACTTATTGATTTGCTTGTTCCGCTTGCGAATTAGAAAAGAGAAAGATCAAGGAATCCTATTATATTTATAAACAAAGGGTTTTAAAGAATTAACACTAAAATGCATTGCATAAAATACAATGCACTTCATATTAGGAGGGCATTACCAGAGAAAGCCGGAAATACGTCATTTTCAAAAAAGTTTTTAGACGTATTGACTCTTTTTCACAAAAAATTATAATTGGATTTCGAAAGATTGTTCTTTTATCTAGCATTCGTATGTAATAAATTTTTAGAATTTTTTTTAATTTTTAGTATAATAAGGTTATTCCATAGGTCGTTGGCATATTTGTTAAATTTTCAAAAAAGTTTTTGTATTATACCACACCCATTTCAAATAATGTAATCATGCAGTAAAATAAATCAATACATTATCTAGCAGAGTTATGTATTAGAATTTTAATTTTAGTTTCAATAAAATCATTAAAAAATATGTACGTACATGTGTTTCTTGACGAAAATTGGTCCATTTGTGTATTTATTTGCGCACTTACAAACTAATATATTTCAGATTTTTTTTACATTCTTATTAAATTTAGACATTATTGAAAAATGATAAATACTTATAATTAAAAAATAACTACAAAAAGTACACTAGTTTAATAGTTTTATCATCACGCCTTTCAGCATTTTTGGATGAAGGTATAAATTAAAGCTAATTTGGATTGAAATAAATTCGATATTGAGTTATAATTTAAAAAAGCTGGTACGGAGAATAATTAATCTTTCTCATTGTAACCGCCCTCCACGATCGGAAGAACAACTTTCGACGAAATGTGGATTTTCGTCCGCTGGCTGGTTAAACGCTCTTAGGTACTGACGGTAGGTTTCAGATAAGTTCCGAACCTAATGCTTAATGCTCCCCCCCCCCCTTTGTACTAACGTTTTTGTTAACATTCAGACCACCCGAAAAACGCTGTATTTTTTTTTTAATTCTCACTATAATCTCGGTTGGTTTGAAAGAAATTGCCACTGGAAAAATGCCCACCTTTTTAGGAGACCTCTACCATCGAACTGTGTAAAAATAGATAGATATAAAGTATTCATAAAAAAGTAGTAGGTACCTAGGTAATTAAAAAAAAATCAAATCAGACAAATTGACTTTCTAACTAACTAACTAACTAACCATCACGCCGTTTCCCCGTAGGGGTAGGCAGAGAGGACGGACCGCCCAACAACTCGGTCTTGGCACACACTCTTTGCCTCACTCACATTCATACATCGTCTCATACATTCTCTTCTATTATTCTGACTTTTAACATGGCCCGACTCAAGTATCTGATTCACTTGATCGTGCCATGTCTTCCTCGGGCGTCCCCAACTTCTTCTACCATTCACATTCACGTCGTATATTCTTCTTACACTACTTTCCTCATTCATTTGCTCTACAAGCCCAAACCATCTGAGGGTCCCTTTCTTAATCTTACTCATTATGCTTACATCAGCCTTACATTCTTTGTGGACATACACATTTCTCACACGTTCATACATTGTTTTACCACACATACGTCTCAGGGATCTCATTTCAAAAGCATTCAGTTTACTTTCATCCTTCCTCTGCCAGTTCCATGCCTCACTGCCATACATCAGGGTAGGTACCAGGACTCCATTGTGGACTGCTAGCTTCGCTTCTCTTGACAGTTTTTTATTAGCGCCAACGGCATTCAGTCCACCATTAATGTAGTTACCGGCATTCACCCTTCTTTCAATATCTCTATTAGCCTTCCCATCTCTCGTAAACATACTACCCAGGTCTGACTTTCTAAAGGTTCAATAATTTATTTTCCAAACAAAAATTCATATTCAAATAAAGAACACAAATTTTTCATAGACTTAAAAAAGTAAATCAGAAACTCATAAACAAAGACGTGGCACGCCTCTACTGGAAAACAATTTTATGTGTGTCCGAAGGACAGAAAAACATGTTCGGGTAAGAGTGGCTGTCGGAACCTAAAAACGTATGGGTAGATAGGTATAAGAAAAATAAGTAGTTATGCAAGGACTCTGTCAGCGTATTGAAATTATACATACCTAACATAACACAATAATTCTTTATTCCAGGTTGTGGGAAGGATAGTGCTATCTCGCACATCCCATATAGTTATACATATTTATATATTTACACAGTGAAGAAACAAGATTATAAATAAATAGAAAAAAAACGGGTGTGCTTTAGACCACACGACTGAAGTAAAACTTCACTAACTTATATCTCCCTCTCAACTTCCGTTCGCCTCGCCCGATCACCCTTTTCATAATGCTCTCATCACGCATTCACCAGCTTACTCCCCAAGTCAAGCGTGCGTAAAGAAGTTTTACTTCAAAAACGAGTGTGCTTTAGACCAGTGCTCCTCAACCGGTGTGCCGCGGCATACTGGTCTAAAGTTTAGACCACACGACTGAAGAAAAACTTCACTAACTTATGAAAGAAGAGAGAAAGAAAATGTGAACGCGCACTGCTCTCTCTTGCTCCTATAGTGTGATACAGACAATAGGCCTGCACTGTGTCTTAGATATACGAAACTTAACTGGCTATGAGAGAAAGAAAATGTGTGCTCTTGCCCCTACAGTAATATACGAAACGTAACTATCTCTCTTTCTATCTTCACTAACTTATATCTCCCTCTAATCTTCCGTTCGCTTCGCCCGATCACACTTTTCGTAACGCTCTCGTCATGCATTCACCAGCCTACTCCTAAAAATTAATAGATAATAACAAAAATAAATAATCCATTATTATGCAGGGCGTGGTCTTGAGTGAGGTCGGGCCCAACGCTCACCCAGGAGTGGCGCTTGGTGCTGGAAGGCTGCGGTCACCACCGTGTTGTCGGAGGCCATTAGCCGCATCCTGGCTCCAGTCACCCGGTGTCTCATCAGGCTGGCGAATCCATGGAGTCCCAATTCCGTAAACATTGTTGATGCGCTGCTTTACCTTCTGTAATCCAAATATGATTCTACGTGCATTATTATATAGGGTCCGGAGACGTTCCACTGAGCTTACTCGGTATTGATATATACATACAGGCTAGTGCGAAATGCATTGAACAATATTTTTTTAACATTATTGCTGCAATCAAATGGAATCAAATCGGAAATACATAATTATCGGCCAATATCTCTGCTCAACTCATTCTCAAAAATTATTGAGAAAATTGTAAAAAATCGTCTCACCCTCTACCTAGAAACTCATAAAATCTTATCTAACAACCAGTTCGGCTTTCGACCAGGTCTAGGAACAGAAAACGCAATTGCTAAACTGACAGATATTATTTCCAATAATATTGACCGGGGAAATAAATCTATTGCTCTCTTCTTAGATCTTGCCAAAGCTTTTGATACCATCTCGCATAAAATACTTCTAAAAAAACTAAAGGCTATAGGTATTCAGGGACAGCTACACAAATGGATGGGTAGTTATTTAGCTAACAGATACCAAAAAGTTAAAATTAATGATACTATTAGTGATCCGGCCCTTGTAGAATTTGGTGTACCCCAAGGAAGTACCTTAGGACCTATTTTGTTTAGTATTTATATAAATGATCTGTGTAACAGCAATTTTTCCAATCATATTATAACATTTGCAGATGATACTGTTTTAATATTTGAAGGTAGAACATGGCACGAAGTACACTGCAAAGCAGAAGATGGAATAAAACAGCTAAAACTTTGGTTAGACAGTAATCTGTTAACACTCAACTCGGAAAAAACAAAATTTATACGATTTAGTGCGACAGAAGCCGGCCAACCCAAGGAAGCATATAATATTTTTGTACATAAATGCACTGACTCGACTACCTGTACTTGCTATAAATTAGAATGCGTGGACAATATAAAATACCTTGGTGTTGTATTGGACAAATATCTTAGATGGGACGGTCACGTGGATCTAGTCACCACAAAGGTTAGAAAGCTCACGTATATGTTTATGACAATCAGAAATATCTTACGTAAAAAAGAATTAAATCTCATCTATGATGCTATGTGCGGATCACTTCTAGACTATGCATCCTTAGGTTGGGGTGGATGTGTAAAAACTGTTTTGGACAAACTAGCAAAAGCTCAAAAATCACTACTAAGGGTAATCCTCAAAAAACCATTTAGATTTCACAGTGATGCACTATTTAAAGACTTAGAAGTTCTAGATGTTAGACAACTGTACATGAGAAAATTAATTTTAAACACCCATAAACAACGCCACCTCTACCCATCTATTAACCACTCTCACAACACCCGACACTCACGGAGAAATCCAATTGTAACACTCACAACTAAAACATCTCTCGCTCAAAGACACTTCACTTTCTTAGGTCCAAAACTATACAACTTCATGCCTGATGCTTGGAAAAAGGAAAGCACAGTTGTTCTTCGTAAATTGACCACTACTTGGTTTCAACAATTAGGGAGAAAGGAGAGTGAACTTTTACTACACAAAAAATAAAATCAAACACAAACCAAAAACAACAACAAAAATTCCAACAAAAAATGAACTAAGTAAAAGATACCCCTATCTTCTAATCTATGTTATTATGTGTATCTACCTATCTATATTTTTATGTGTATCTACCTATCCGTATGTACCTACCTATTACTTTTAAATTAGAAATCAGCTGTCATTCTTATGTTTTAATTGCATATTTTACTTTATTCTATCTCTTCTCTTTTTTATTCATATTTATACAAAATATGTATGTAGGCTTATAATATACGCAATGTAAACACCAATTATAAGTAAGATATACCTATTATTTTATTATTATTTTAATAACTATGCTTAGCAAACTACAGTAATAATCAAACATTAATTGTTTATTTTATTTTACTTTATTGTTTCTGTTCTCTTTCTAGTTCTCACTATGCAAAATGTGTACGTAGGATATATATATATGAAATGAAATGCAAACACCAGTTATCACCTTATATTTTAATCATTTGCCTGTAAATAACTATGCTAAGCTAATTGATTATTTCATTTTTATTTTATTCTTTCTCTTCTCTTTTTCTTTCTTTTGATATGCTAAACATATAACAGTTAGGTACTATATTTTAAACTTCTCTTTTATTATTTTATTTTATATTCCTTCTCTTCTTTTTATTTCCTCTTTTTATTTCATCAATTTTCTTTCCTTTTTGTACAAATCATTCTCCATATGTTCATACCCATAATTATTTGACTGTCCTAAAACGGGATAATACTCCTAGTTGGGCAGTCAAAATTTAATAAATAATGTATATAAATGTATAATATTATGCTAAATAAACAAACAAAAAAAAAAAAAAAAAAATCCAAGAATCTTCAGGGCAATCATATTTGACAAAACACAGATACTTTTCTTATGTCGTTCAATTTCACCATCATCCGAGAGGTCTTCAGTGATAAAATTCACTTTTATCTACGGAGGAAGGAAGAGATGCTTTGATCTATATAAATTTTAAAAATTTATAAAAAATATTTTTCATATCAAAAACTTTACGTTTATCGATTTGCGTAATAATATTATCATTATTTAAAATTAAAAAATGATTACACTTGGCCTTAAGGCTGGAGAAGGCAGGTACTAAGTACCTATTACGGTTAGGTTGGTGCAAAAAACTTGACGCGAACAAGGTACTTCCGAACATCGTAAGGATTATAAATGATATTTCAAAACCTCCGTCCGTGGCAGAGCTGTACGATTTTTGGACGCTTGTAATGGACGCTTTCCTGGGGTAAGAATAACTTCACCAAATTTAACGTTTCAAAGACCCATTCATGGACCCTTCTAGACGGGTACGAACAAAGACTTACATATTTCAAAAAATTAGAGAGCCTAGTTAAAAGACGAAACATAAATGACCTCTTAATGCTCTATAAAATTGTGAATAATCGTGAAGACAGTAACTTAGTCAACCAAATTAAGTTATACGCCAGACCCAAATCTACAAGAACCCTTAAGATATTTTGGACTGAAATTTTTACGAATAATACTGGATATTTTAATCCTATATCTAGAATGTCTCGGTCATACAACGATCTTGTTAAAATACACAGTTCCATAGATATTTTTGCAAATAATATAACATATTTCAAAAAATATCTCCACAATTTGTGCACTTAAAAAAAAAAAAATTGTTATATTACTTTTCTGTAAATACTTTATAAATATTGTATACTTGTTATTATTATGTATTTCAATTTTGTATTTAAGTTTTCAAGTTATGTATAAATAATACTTGCATTGTTTTTCAAGAGTTTGCTTCTGTGAAAATGCATATGTGATTAATGCAGACACATTAATCTAGGGATACTTATATTTCTATTTTAATTTATTATATACTACCCACAAAAATGTTGTATAATTATCCTGTTTGTGTCTCAAATAAATAAATAAATGTTTGATTACATCTAAAATTTGACGACCTCCGTAGTCCAGTGGCTAAGACTCTTGACTCACATTCCGGAGGTCGCGGGTTCGAACCCGGCATGCGCAAATAAATTTTATTTGATTAATTTGTGTTATTTCACAATTAATTCATTTAAAATAATATACAGTATATTTGCGGCATGTTCCAGAGTGGAAGATACTATTAGTATCGCCCTGGTGTAAGACCACCATTCAGAATTGAAACGTTGCTTGAAAATGGCTTTAGCCGTGTTTAGTGACCAGATCTGAATAGCCAGGTACTTCCAAACCTTCCTCTTCCCCACCTCCTTCCCCTCCCCACTACCTTCAGCCTCACAACATACCCCAATTGGGGATGCCATAGTCTCACTGGCTCCAGACGGGAGCAGTTGAGATTCTTGTGCGGTATTCACTGTAAAAAAAAAAAAATAAAAAAAAATAAAAGGGATCGAAATTAAAACCTAGTCTCCTTCAACCGAATCAATCTTCCCAACAGCCCTTCCATTGACATGCTTGGTGTAACTCTAAGTGACCAGCTCAGGTATATAGGGGCACTATCGAAGCCAGAGTTAAGAAACTGGACCTACTGTACATGATCCGAAGATATTTTAATAGGACATAACTGCTAACCCTGTACAAATGGCAAATACGCCCCACAGTTGACTTTGCCAGCCTCCTCTTGAGCCTGGAGCTCCAAAATTTCTGGAAAAAACTCACACTGTGCAGAAACAGGCGGTCTTCAGAGCACAGACGTAGGGCGGGAATGTTGTCCTTGTTCTCGCTATGACTCGTCCTTGAGTCCAACTGCTCGGCCGTAGAATGATTTGCCGGCGTCTGTGTTTCCTACCTTCTTCAACATGGGTCTCATCGAGACCCAGGTTCACATTTCAGTTTCCACAAAAAGATCCTCCACACCCAAAGATGACTCCCGAGTGGAGTTAATGTAAAAAATGGGGTTCAAATCCGGTAAGGTCAAATAATCAATCAGGTTTTTTTATCGCGTCGAAAGAATGGTAGTAAAATATACGTTTGCACCACCAGTGTTTGTTGATGTTTTCAAGACTATCCAATCATTTCGATACGCTGAGCTTATCAGCTATATGTTTTTCTACCAGTTCTTACTCTTCCCCCTTCTCCTCCCCTCTCATTCCTGCAGTGTCACTACTTTCCCAAAATGAAATTCTATTACCTTTATATCTGTGGCAAGGTCCTAGAGGACATTGCATGTCCACATTTTAGGTACCTATAGTACTCGTAAGTCCATTATTATTAATGCCGTACCACACCACACTACTAAACCACACATAGACTTAGCTATGGACTTACGTGGTGTATCCTTTAGGGTACAGAATGGAAAAGGAAATAACCGTTGGTTTACTATAGCCTGTCAATCATTGGTCTGGAGGCACCCATAAAAACTCAAGTCGTAATTTTTGAAATAAGGAAACCAATTTCTATACAGAGGTTCAAGGATTTGACGACCCTCGTTACCCTAAGGATTTGATGACTCTCCTTACATGAGTAAGCAAAAGGTGTTATAAATAATTATTAAGACAGTGAATTGTTTCAAGTTTCAAGCTCGTCATGAATTGAATAAACATACTATGTCAATACATTGTCTTCTTTTTTAATGTAAGAAAATTAAAATATTTTAGTCGCTCTTGATTAGATTGGAGTAAGGCCTTTAATCTACTTTTGAATAATGTCTTAGGAATATGTTTTGTACAGATTAAATATAATTTGCATATTATGTGGTTCCATGTAGCACTCCCATGTTATGATTAATTAAAAGATAGGTAACTAAATTTCATTGCAATTACGCGGTCGGTCAAAAAATGGATAGTGTTTCGTTCTCTTGTAAATTTTGTCAAATGTGACATGAGTGAAATGAGATAGTTTACATCTGAGCCACAAATGTACAATATTTTTTGGTGAAATTAGTATTAAACAAAGCCGAATACAAACAAAGACATAACGTACCAAAATCAAAACTATACAACTCTGCAAATTTATTATCTGTTCGTGCTATGTTGTGGCTTAAAATTGCGAGTCAGCAGTGTCAGCATACCAATATTTTAATCTGAATATTATAATAAAATAGTTGTTCATGTTCATAATACAGAAACTAACTGCAAACTCAACTACCCAACTCCTCAATAAAAAGCTGTGAATTGACTTTCAAAAGGACTTTTTGTACTAATCTCTGTTTTTCCGCTTTTCGTTTTAATGTTTTTCCATTATTATTATCTTTTCATTCTAAAATTTTCTCTGTTCTTTATTTCTTATTAATTTCATTACCAATATTTTTTTCAAAAATGTATGTTTTTATGTACATATATATGTGTACATTTTATGCACCTGTCTCAATTTAAAAAAGGAAATTTTATGAGAACCCTTTGACAAACTGATCATCAGTTTAACGGGACTCACAAAAATGTAAATAAATAATTAAAGTATTTATTAATAATAAAAAAAGATATTATAAAATCTGGGTACCTACTTAGACTAATCTGGGTACCTATAGTTAGATCTTTTGTACGGTAAAACCTGCGTATATTTGCCAAACCAAATCACTATGTTTACCGTAGGGGTTTTATATAATAATAATGATTTGTTTCGCTGTTTGACAAAAATTATGATGTTGAATTGCACATCTGCAAAAATGTTTTTTACGAAACGAATTAGGCCCTTTTCTTCCATTATTAGGATTATTGAGGAAAAAATTCACAATAATTGTCTGGCCCTTTGTTCAAAGTTTTCCCTAATACTAAAAACAACAATAATAATGATAGGGGTGCTTTGCGGAAAAAACACAAAATATGCTACTTATGTATAAATCGTTAGACCGAAGAAAAAATGTATACCCTACATAAGTATTTAACTACTAAGGATGTTTTGTTGCTTACAAGTGCTTTTACTTGCTAAGCAAATAAAACTTTAAACTAACAATTCTATGAACAGTAGAACTCGTCCAAAGAGGTGTTTCTAAAAATCGAAATTTACCTCTGAAATCAAGTAAGGGAACGTACCCATACTACGTGACCAACTTTTTGCAATTTTTAACCCCCCCCCCACCCGGGTGACCAAAATCCTAAGCAACCCGCCGCCCATTTGTATGGAGCGTGACATTTTGAAGACCCCCCCCCCCCCTAAAAGGGTCACGTAGTATGGGTACGTTCCCTAACGTGAGTAGATACTAAAATTCTTACCTACTTGATTATAAATCATATAACATTTTCTGTCAACTTTGGGGATGCTGTGTGGAGGATCTTGAGGAAAGGAAAGAGTGAACCTGGGTCTTGAAAATACCTATGTTGTAGAAGGGAGGAAACACAAAAGCCGGCAAATCATTCCGCAGCCGAGTTTTGTCGCATGAGAACGAGTCGTGGAAACGACCTGTTCTCATGTGACAAATGTCATTTTTCTAAAGAAATCTCAAAGACAATTTTTTTTATCAAATTTTCTTCAGGCCATCATGTATTTAGGTACCATAATATTTAATAAAGGCGAATAGAAAGTCCACTAAATACGACGATTTCATGTTTCAAAAATAACCTCTACTGAGCCATTTAAACAGCCGCCATCTTTAAACGGAAACAGAATGTACAAACATATTTACAGACAGACTAAATGCAAAATAATAGATTTAAAACATCACTTCGTTACGCATGGTGGGGGGGGGGGGGGGGGGTGGTGACACCACGTTATCCGCCCCGGGTGCCACCCATGCTAGCTACCATAGGCTAGGTTATACCATAGGTCGATGACAGATTTGTTAAATTTGAAAAAAGATTTGTATTATACCACACCCATTTCAAATCATATAATGGAACGTACCCATACTACGTGACCACCTTTTTGCAATTTTTAACCCCCCCCCCCCCCCGGTGACCAAAAACCTAAGCAACCCGCCGCTCATTTGTACTGAGCGTGACATTTTGAAGACCCCCTCCCCTAAACGTGTCACGTAGTATGGATACGTTCCCTAATCATGCAGTAAAATAAATCAATACATTATCTGGCAAACGCATGCTTAAGAATTTTAATTTAATCATTAAAAAATATATACGTATACGTGTTTCTTGATGAAAATTGGTCCGTTTGTGTATTTATTTGCGCACTTATAAACTAATATATTTCAGATTTTTTTTAACATTCTTATTTAACTTAGACATTATTGAAAAATTGTTAATACTTATAATCAACAAATAATTACAAAAAGTACATAATTTTTATAGTTTTATCATCACGCCTTTCTGGATGTGGGTACAAATTAAAGCAAATTTGGAATGAAATAAAATCGATATTGAGTTATAATTTTAAAAAGCTGGTACCGAGAATAATTAAACTTTCTCATTGGAACCGCCCTGTACGATCGCAAGAACAACTTTCGACGAAATGTGGATTTTCGGCCGCTGGCTGATTAAACGCTAGGCTTGGCGAAGCTTGAGATAAGCGAAATCCAGTTGGCTATTTGTCAATTCAAAATAAAAAAAGTGGTGTATTACAAGGTGATTTTTTTCATTTAATATAATAATGTCACATCCCAAATTTTGCTTCCTTCGAAAAAAAGAAATAATTTCTTTATTTTCTTATTCAATTCGTTTTATAGCGTCCGTTTTGTAAAAACTTATCTAGCCTTACACAACATCAGTAGGTACTAAATAATCATTTGATTAGTATCTTTCTTTGCTTTATCGTTCATATTGGAAACCACTCCCAACCCGAACTGTCAAGTTCTACATCGAAGCCAACAACCACCAAATAATGCTTCACATCAAAGCATCACATATTTACAAAAGCTCCCCAGAACTGCACAAAAAGTACCATTCTATACCACCGACCGATCGTTAATCCATACTAAATGGGTATGCATTGTGTCTCTTGGCCCTTGTTTTGCTTTCCAATGTAGTGGATTGAGGAACCGGTAAACCAAAGCAGCAAGGGAAAAGAAAAGAGAGATGTCGAGGAATAAAAAGACCAAAGCACTCACCTATATCCGAGGCAACTCTCCGTTGCCATCTTTCGGAGAATACCGAGGCTGTTTTTTTTATCCTCTTCTTCATACAAGAACGAAACTTTCGACCTGAAAAAAGCAACAGTCACAAAACTAACAAGTAAATTTACAACACTTTACAGAAAAGTATTACGATACACGTGACTAGAAAAGATTTAAACGTGTTTATTTACTAAAGATGAAAGCTGTCGTGAAATGTTGATCTTTTGCGGACCGACCCAAGAACAACCCGACTTGCAAACAACAGGTAAGCATACAGACACATAGTAACAAAAGTACGCATTACTCTGCTTATTTTAACATGATTTGAACGATGTAAAAACATTTTTCCTCGTTGGTATTTTTACTCCGAGATTTCAGGCTGTTGACCGCGGCTTGCGATCTCAGCTCAGTACAGAGCGTCGAATAAACGAACAGTCAGTATTCTAGCGATCGTCGACTCGCGTGTGTATTTTGACGGTGTTATTTTGGTGTGTTAAACGCCGGCAAAAGTTCTGTTCACCATCCACTTGGTGGTTTGGATAATTAAAGTGCTAATAATTCCGCTATAAAGTAAGGGAACTGTTGCTTCCGATGTAATTGCAATGTGCATTCGACACCGATGCACTAAGCTGACCGTTGCACTTCACGAGTGCAGTTTGCTCGTATCAGATTCCGCGGTTTTACGAATCTGATGCACTCTTGGATGTATCATTGTAGTCATAATTAGTGGTGGAATCGTGGATTGAAAGACAACTATTAATTCAATCTGTCACAAATCTGTCTTTCTTATTTTTTATCTGATGAATTTGTGATTTGAACTTGTATTATTCAACTACGTTTACTTGTCGCATTTATATTAGATATACCTATTTAATTATATTATATCTTTATATTTTCATGTTAAGCTTTAGAGAAATGTTACAAATAAATTGGACAAAGTCGTGATTTAATCTGTGAACTCCAAAAGCTCGTAAAAGCTTCTGTGTTCCAATGAAATTGAGTAGGTCAAAACTTACCTAGTAGAAAAGTGTAAAAAAAATCTCTGAATATTTACTGTTATGATATTTATGTATGCTTAAAATTTTTCCATCGTTTTTGTAAACTTGTGTAGAGAATTAATAAGCAATGTAAGTATTAGTGAAAATGGGAAAATTTTAATAAAGCTTGACAAGTAGGTGTCACAAGAAATGTCAGTGACAAATAGTATTTTTTGACAAGTTGATAGTATGTTGTGCAGTCATTTGTCACACATAATATTTACGACGTGCATGTTGTATTTCTCTTCGTAGGTACCTACTAATATAATCTTTTTCTTATCATAACCATCTTCATCAAACAATTTGTTTTATGATATGCATATAGCTGCGACATCAAACATGTGAGTTTTATCATCGCATATTATGCAAAGAACAACTGTTTCACGTTGCATCCAATTTGCCAGCAGAAGAGCGCTTCTTGCTGCAGTGACAACACAGTGACAACAACAGTGACTGGTGACAAGTGACAAGTTCAAGTGACGTCTAAGAAGACTGGGCCCATAAACGGATTCCTTACTTGGAAGACGAGAACGAAGGAGCTGCAACAGACCATTGACAACAACTCAGATCTTGGGAAACAATCGGTAAACCATTTTCTATTATAATTACAAATTGCTAGCTGAAAAATTTATATAAATCATGACTCTGTAGGCTTCTAAAAGACATTTGCAGAAAAGGTTTCTTACCCCTAAAAATCTTAAAAATTTAACAAAAATTTTATATTCGTATTTTGCTTCCACCCTTTCTTCAAATGTGAATAAATAAATAAATAAATCTTGTTTATTTGGACTTTCTTATTTGCATTTTTTCAATATAATGGTAGGTAACTACGGAGGCGTCTACTAATATCTACAGGAATTCCAAAAACTGAAAAAATCGAACTAATATCTATGATAACCAAAGTGCGTACGAATATCTACAGCTCAAACTGCTGACTAATATCCATGAGAACCAAAGTGTTGACAAATATCTACAGCACTGGCAGAGGTTGGATTTGCAATTATGTATAGCATATTGGAATAACGTAATATTGTTACGTTATGCAGTTTAAAAAACTTAATTTATGTTAGTATGTATGTAAAAATCCCTAATATCGGACTATTGGAAACATTTAGCTGATTAGTCCAACCTACGCTCTGTAGATATTAGTTCAACCTACGTTCTATAGATATTAGTCAACACTGGGACCGTCATAGATATTCGTCCGACTTTAGCGCTGTAGATATTAGTCAACACTCTGAAATTCGTAGATATTAGTCCAACATATGAGCTGTAGATATTCGTCCGACATACAGGCTGTAGATATTAGTATCTGGAGTCGTAACTACCTGCCTGAGAGTGTGAAAAAATAATTGTCATTGAAATAGTGACGCTTCTTTGGACAAGTTGTATAATTCGTCATTTGAAACAAAACAGTTGGGTTCATAAAATATGTTTCTAGGTATTTAATTAGTTACTTAGAAATCTATTTGAAAATTATGATTTGAAGAGGAAATTTTGATTTTGATTTATAATAAGAGAAAAATAGAAACATTATTTTTTGGACGCGAGGTCTGCTGCTCAAAGAACTTAGGAGGAGTTGTTTCACAGAATTTGAACAGTTACTTAATCAAATTGTGAAGTTAATTTTAAAGTTCTCTAAATATTTTATTCAAGTTCTGTTATTATTTGAAACAACTGGCTCATACCTAAATATATGTATAATATAAGAACTGGATTAAAACTTTCACAGAACTTGAAAACTAACTTTGAAATTTGATGAGTTTTTCGTTCTGTGAAGTTCTGTTATTATTTCATCATGGGCAGGTTGTTTCACAATACTTGGATAATAACAGAACTTGAATACATAGAATTTGAATATGAACCATGCAAATTGATGAATTTTTCAATTTCCGTAAACTGTCCGTCCTTAGATCATAGATTAATAATAATTTATAATTTATACAGCGCCGTTTTTGTGAAAAATCACCTCAAGGATGGTGATTACAATAATATGGTTATATTGTTTTTATTATTATTTCATATAAATGTCACATTGACGGCCGGCGTGGTGCAGCGGTAAGGCGCTTGACTCGCATTTCGAAGATCGCGAGATCGAATCCCGGCGTGGTAAATAAATTTTATTTGATTAATTTGTGTATTTCACAATTTATTCATTTAAAATAATATATAGTATATTTGCGGCAGGTTCAAGACTGGAAGATACTCTCAGTATCGCCCTGGTGTAAGACCACCATTCAGAATTGAAACGTTGCCTGAAGTGGCTTTCGCCGTGTTTGGTGACCAGATTCAGGCTATTCAAGCCAGGTACTTCCCCACCTTCCTCTTCCCTATCTCCTTCCCTCCCCACTACCTTCAGCCTCTCAACATACCCCAATTGGGGATACCATAGTCTCACTGGCTCCAGACGGAAGCAGTTGGGACTCTTGAAAAAAAAGCATTATATCGACTACCATGCTGTATAATATGTATATTAGTTATGTGTGGACTCGTGTGTTTAATTTTAATCAAAGTTATTTATCTATTTTACTAATTTCTACTGGATTCACAATTCACAATAATCATTATAAGTTGCATTGCCCTTTAGGTTATTTTGGTTCTTCGCTTTTTTTACTTGGAGTGTAATGTAATGTGTTTCTCGTCTCGAGTCCGTGCTCCGTACCCTTGTTTATATATTTTATGCCTGTATTATAAGGAAAGAAGGTAATGTTTGCTAAAGCTTTGCAAGAAATATTTATATTATAAGGAATTATGGAAGTAACGCGCTTGTTTGCGCATTTTTTATATGGGATTGATTGGGTATTGCATTCGCAGACTTGGTGGGTAGATATGTCAAAATCCTGAATTTATCCCACCTACCTAATCTTTCCTTCCCAAATGTCACCATAAAAATTGTTGCAAGAAAGTACTGGAGAGGTGACAGTGTGCTTTCCTGCTCAGTACAAAATTATATCTCAGACAGGGCGCATGTATCGTAACCTCTTACTGTAAGAATATTGCGATTTTTAAATAAAACAGTGAGAAGTGTGCACCAAAACTGGAGTTCAGTGAGGCCCCATCTGCAACGGTGAGTCCTATTTTCCTTATTCCAATCTGTGCTTATCTAATTTTCCAAAAGCACAGATCTGAACTATCGACTGACTATCCATCAGGTTTTGCGAGTGTATGTTATTTAATCGTCCCATATAACTTAGCGATTTCACGTAGTTTCGGGACTGGTCCTTCGAGGGCTGCGTGGGCTTTGCTCTGCAGCATTTACCGCCAATTAACAGTGGAGTCGCAGTTTCGCGACACCAGCCCTTGAGATGATTTTCCACAAAAACGGCGCTATACAAATCATCCATGTATAGCCCATATTTATATTATTATTATTATTACATGTATATATTTATTAAGAATCTACCACAAGTAAATTATAAGATACAAAATATATTTTGTTAATATATTTTAAATATTTTCTAATCCCATAATCGTCCCTCTTCTAATCACAAGCGTCTGCTTCTATAGAAGAGAAATACCAAAAAATAAAAAAAATAAAATAATGGAAAAAAAAAATCAGTGAAATTTATTATTATTTATATGCTAATGTTAATGTTAATTTTAATTTTAATGTTAATGTTAAATACATGTAGGATTACAAAAGATTTTTTAAATATTTATATTGAGGGATCAGTAGGATTTATAGGTTCAATTAGAAATGCCACAGAGCCGAACCCTCTGATATGAAAATATCTGGAGTCGGTGAATTATATTCCCATTTGGTCTCTAGTAGGTTGACATATTGTTCTTGTATTGTTTTGTATTTATAATACTTATATAGTGCAATTGCATAACGTGGATTCACTAGATGATCATTTGGGGAAGTGTATGAAAGGGTTTAGTTTTTCCTTCTTTTTTTTTTTTTTTTTTTGGGGGGAAAATTTAACCCGGACATTTAAATCTGGTGCGTAAATGAATGAATGAATAATAAAATGAAAATGAACCGTAGGATATTTAGGTAAATAAATACAATATAAATTTTTCCTTTTGTGAGGACTTCAGTAACCAAGGTAAACAACTATATTTTGAGATTACGTTGAAATATATTTTGTAGGTAAATTTAATTATATATTTTATTTTGATAACATTATTCTAAAATATAATATATATATTATAGATTTGTAGTATTGAAGGGTAGTTTACATTAAAATATTTAATTTGGACATATTGAAAATTATTTGTTGACAAATGACAGCACTAGATAACGACGACAGTTGCTTGGTTACTGGAATGTAGGAATAATAATAATAATTAATATCAATCATTTCCAAGTTGTTTTGAAAGGTGACAAAATGTCATTTTCAACCAACGGAAATGAAAATGGGTTTATTATGTCATCTATACAGATGAACATTGATAATCTGAGACCCCAAAAAACCAAAGCAGGTATTCCTAGGCAGCGTATGAAATGGACGAACGATGTCAATATGTTCATCGTTCGTTCATTTTTTTATGTAACTAAACTAGAAACAGATATGTTATTGTATAGGAAAAAATTACATTTACTTTTCTCACAAAATTATCCGGTTGCCCAAGTAAACGAACAAAGATTAGCTGACCAAAAAAGGTCAATTTTCAAAAATAATTTAATTCCTGTAGTAACATTAAATGAGATAAGAAAAGAAGTAGCAGATAGATTGCAATTGGAGAATAATTTAGATCAAATTAATACGAGTAGTAATGTTATATTAGATGCATTGAATGAAGATAGTTTAGCTAATATTCTAGTAGAAGAATCCAATGATATTAGAGTAGATTCAAATAACTTAGACATTATTCATAATCTTAGGGAAATCAATATTGCAAATTTAAACTTACTAGATGATAATGTAATAGAATTAGCTAACTTGCTTCAAAATAATATAAATAGATATATAGATATAGAGCCCACAGTTAGACCAAAATTACCAAAATTGCATACGTCAAAGAAATTATCTAAATTAATTTCTGAATTAAATAATTTAATTTTACCAAAAATAATATTTGACGATATTAGTTTTTTAGATCTTCATACAATAGTGTACGCTAGTGCTATCACTATATGTAATAAGTTAGGAGTTAAATTAATATCCTCTGATGATAGATCATATAGTTATAGTAAACCAGAATGGCAGATTAGATTAGAAAATGATGTAGTATTTTTAAGAAGTAGTATAGCTAGAGTAATTGAATATAAAAATGGAAATAGAAGTAGGAATATTTTGAGATATGTAGATGAAATTGGGAGAAAATTTGGTTATAGCATTGGTAGTAATAATAATGAAAATATAATCAATGATTTATTAGATTTATTAAAACAAAAATTAGGTGTAAAAGCTAGTAGATTAAAAAGATATAATTATACGTATAATAAAAGAAATAATAATAGATTATTTCAGAAAAATGAGAAAATATTTTATTCCAAACTTGACGATAAACAGAATATTATTTCGAATAATAATATTCCGTTGCCATCTGAATCAGATATGCGCGATTTTTGGACAAACATTTGGAGTAAAGATATAAAACATAATGAGGCAGGTAACTGGATAGAAAATGAAGAACTCAATTGTTCAGACATTGAACAAATGAGTTTTTCTGATATATCGGTTGAATTGTTAGCCAAAATTATAAAAAATACTCATAATTGGAAAGCCACGGGTTGCGATTGGATACATAATTTTTGGTACAAACGTCTAACTACTTTACATCCTCTTTTTGCAAAAAATCTTTCAAAACTTGTCAGAGAACCTCAAAATTTTCCTAATTTTCTAACTAAGGGCATTACTTATATGTTACCTAAAAGCGAACATATTAATAATCCCTCTCAATATAGACCCATTACATGTCTACCGACAATATACAAAATTTTAACCTCTTGCTTGACAGATTTAATATATACTCATTTGGATGAAAAAAATATTTTATCTGAACAACAAAAAGGTTGTCGCAGAAAACATATGGGATGTAAAGAACAGTTAGTTATTGATTCTGTAATTTTAAAACAAATTCAAAATCAAAAGCGTAATTTACATACTTGTTATATAGATTATCAAAAAGCTTTTGATAGTGTCCCGCACTCGTGGCTAATCAAAATATTAAAAATATATAAAGTTAACCCAACTATAATTAGCTTTTTGAAAAATATTATGTCCTTTTGGAATACAGATTTGCTAGTTAATTTAAAAGGTAAAAAAATAGTAGTACCGGGCATTTCAATAAAAAGAGGGATTTTTCAAGGAGACTCATTGAGCCCTCTTTGGTTTTGCTTAGCATTGAATCCCCTTTCTAAAATGTTAATTAAAAGCAAGTTTGGAATAAAAATTGAGGGTAATACAAGAGAGAGTAGTATAGTTTCACATCTATTATATATGGATGATATAAAATTATTTTCAAATTCTGAATCAAATTTAGAGAAAATGATTAAGGTAGTTAAAATTTTTTCAGATGATATTAAAATGACTTTTGGTTTAGATAAATGTAAAACTATCCATATAGAGAAAGGCAAAATTGTAGATGGAGACGAGGGTATATTTAGAAATTTCAAAATTCAAAGTATGAAAGGGGATGAGGTTTATAAATATTTAGGATACCCGCAATCGAATAGATTAGATCACACTAGTATTAAAAATGATATTAGGATTAAATTTCAAACTAGGATCAGAAAAATTTTAAAATGCAATCTATCTGCTAAAAATTTAGTAAAAGCAATAAATACTTGGGCAATACCTCTACTAACGTACTCATTTGGCATAATTAAATGGTCCAATACAGATTTAGATAGTTTAGAACGATTAATTAGAACTACGTTAACAAAATTTAATTGCCATCATCCAAATTCAGCTATAGAACGAATTAATTTACCTAGAAATTTAGGAGGTAGAGGTGTAGTCAAAATAACATCTTTGAAACACAATCAGGTAGAAATGCTTAGAAATTTTTTCCATAGGAAAGCTAATAGCTCAGAAATGCACAAAATAATTTGCAAGGCAGATAGAAATATTACACCTTTAAATTTATATGACGAGAATGCCAACATTCTTATAAATACTAACCAGGAATTATTAGATTCCTGGTCAAATAAAATTATTCACGCAAAACACTTCAATTATCTCAACCAAACGTATGTTGACAAACTTTCGTCAAACAAATGGTTGAGTATTGGAGAGTTGAGCGCAGAAATAGAAGGATTTATGCTTGCCATTCAAGATAGAGTCATTAATACTAAAAATTATAGAAAGCATATAATCAAAGATATAAATCAAATTGATGATTTATGTAGAAAATGTTTGGCTTTTCCCGAAACTATAGAACATATTATATCGGGATGTTTTATATTAGCGCCTTCCGAGTATACATTTAGGCACAATCAGGTTTTAAAAATAATTCACCAAAGTTTGGTAATTAAACATAACTTGATTGATTGCCGTAATGTAGTACCTTATTATGAATATGAACCAAATTCATTTATAGAAAATGAATTTTATAAAATATATTATGATAAAACTATACTAACAGACAGAACAATTAGTCATAATAGACCTGATATAGTTTTACATGACAAAATTAAAAAAATAACTTATATCATTGATGTAGCTATTCCAAATTCCTGTAATATTCAAAAAACTGTTTCTGAAAAAATTAGAAAATACACAGATTTAGGAAATGAGATTAAAAGAATTTGGCATTCTCGGACTATAAAAATATTACCATTTGTTATTTCGGCCACTGGCATAATACCTAGGAATCTGATTCAAAATTTAAGCATATTAGATTTGTCAAAGAATTTGTATATAAAAATGCAAAAAGCAGTAATTTTAAATACATGTAGGATTACAAAAGATTTTTTAAATATTTATATTGAGGGATCAGTAGGATTTATAGGTTCAATTAGAAATGCCACAGAGCCGAACCATCTGATATGAAAATATCTGGAGTCGGTGAATTATATTCCCATTTGGTCTCTAGTAGGTTGACATGTTGTTCTTGTATTGTTTTGTATTTATAATACTTATATAGTGCAATTGCATAACGTGGATTCACTAGATGATCATTTGGGGAAGTGTATGAAAGGGTTTAGTTTTTCCTTCTTTTTTTTTTTTTTTTTTTTTTTTTTTTTTTTTTTTTTTTTTTTTTTTTTTTTTTTTTTTTTTTTTTTTTTTTTTTTTTTTGGGGGGAAAATTTAACCCGGACATTTAAATCTGGTGCGTAAAATAACTTAATGAATCCACTGGCATAATACCTAGGAATCCACTGGCATAATACCTAGGAATCCACTGGCATAATACCTAGGAATCTGATTCACTGGCATAATACCTAGGAATCTGATTCACTGGCATAATACCTAGGAATCTGATTCACTGGCATAATACCTAGGAATCTGATTCAAAATTTAAGCATATTAGATTTGTCAAAGAATTTGTATATAAAAATGCAAAAAGCAGTAATTTTAAATACATGTAGGATTACAAAAGATTTTTTAAATATTTATATTGAGGGATCAGTAGGATTTATAGGTTCAATTAGAAATGCCACAGAGCCGAACCCTCTGATATGAAAATATCTGGAGTCGGTGAATTATATTCCCATTTGGTCTCTAGTAGGTTGACATGTTGTTCTTGTATTGTTTTGTATTTATAATACTTATATAGTGCAATTGCATAACGTGGATTCACTAGATGATCATTTGGGGAAGTGTATGAAAGGGTTTAGTTTTTCATTCTTTTTTTTTTTTTTTTTTTTTTTTTTTTTGGGGAAAATTTAACCCGGACATTTAAATCTGGTGCGTAAAAAATGTTATTGTTAATTTAAAAAATTAGGAAAATTTAACCCGGACATTTAAATCTGGTGCGTAAAAAAAAAAAATGTTATTGTTAATTTTATTATCTAGGCATTGATTTGTAATTGTATTTCCATTGTTTTTATGTATATATTTCGAAATAAAAAAAAAAATAATAAAAAAAAATATATATATATATTTTTTTTTACATTAGCCCCACACAGCAGGCTCCGTGGAAAATAATTTTCCTCAGGGCCTATGTCATCTTTAGGGATGCTGTGTGGAGGATCTTTTTAGAAAAGGAAGGAGAGGAAGTTCTGGGAAGCCAAAGGGTGTTAGGGGTCGGGAGGGATATGGGGGTCAGAGTGTCTAGGAGTGACGGACGTATGAATCCAATCCTTCCTCTGCGGTGCAAGACGATGTTCCGAGAGAGTACGGTTGGAGAAGTCAAAAGGTACTCCCTCAACCATTCTCTCCCTATCCTTCCTGCTATGCAGCTAGTGGGCAGACGCATCCACCGCCAAGACCTGGATAAACCTTACCCCAGAGTGCCCTCAGTGCGGCCCCGGTGAAAGACCGCCTTTCAGAATTAAAGACTTTAACCCTGTTTGGTTTGGTGACCAGATCTGATTAGCCAAGTACTTCCCCATATCGTTCCCCTCCCCACTGCCTTCAACCTTACAACATATGCCAATTGGGTATGTCATAATTGCACGGGGTTCAGACGATTAGGAGCATTTGGGATTTTTGTGCGGTATTCACACAAAAAAGACAACGTATGAATATGAATAATGCAAAAAGTGCGTACGGAAAAAGATTCACTTCTTCCTTTCCTAGAAAAGACCCTCCACACAGCATTACAAAAGATTACATGGACCATGAGGGAAATCGCAGTGCTTATTGGATATGTAGGGTAGGTAGTGTAGTAGTAGTGGCGGTCCGTGAGTTGTTGCAAGTGAAAATGTTTTTTTTTTTTAAATTCAACTTTTTGTATGAAGATCTTTAGGATTCTTTCAGTAAAGGGATGCGCCGCATCCACATACTGAAAGATCTTCATACAAAAAGTTGAAATTTTGGAAAAATTTGCCCGGATCCACCGGCCCGGGAACCATTTATTAGATAACCAACAACCCTAACATAGGTTACCCCAAGAGGTTCGCTGTGTTTGGTGACTTAGCGGGGTGCCTCGGTTCAAGGGGTGAGATTTGTCTAGGTCTTGGCGGAAAATGCGTTTGCCACCTTTTTTTTACATTAACTCCACACAGGAGGCCCTGAGGGAAATTATTTTCCTCAGGTCCTCCTGTTTTCCTTATTTGCCTATTTCATCTGAGATGCCTACTGCGTGGCGGGCCGGATCGGGAGATACTAATTGAGGTAGACCTTCAGACCTCTGCAGCCAGACTCTCTCTACCCATCGCTTTGACTCCCCCATTCCTGCCCACCTCTCATACTTTTTCCTTCCCAGAACTTCCTCTCCTTACTTTCCCTAAGAAGAGCCTCCACACAGCATCTCCAAAGATGACATAGGCCCTGAGGCGATTTTTCCCCAGGGCCTCCTTGATGTAATAATATTGTAGGTACTAGCAGCTAAAAACCCGCTCCCCAGGTTTTTGCTGTTAGGCCCTGCGAGCGGCTTTTAGTTCGACTTCGCCTAGTTTAAGTGTTGCTGACCATTTTATAAATCCGATAGGAACAGGTTCCAAAAATAGCCGATTCCTTGGATCCACTGTGATCCAGTGACAGCTAGTCACCGGGACAAAGTATCCGCGACAGGCAATGACGTCACATGTAATATATAGCGTGATACTATTATTCACAATTCAAGTATTACCGCCAACCTTTCCATATCTGGAGAGATACTCAAATTCTGAAAATCCGTAGTACTTATGCCTAGGGGGCACGTCCTCACGCGAACTGCTAATGTAAGTGGCGCCATCCTTGAATTCGAAACCGAATTACAAAAGTAGCTTTTTAGCGTATTAGATGGCAGCACTTCTGTTTGTATCTATTTGTGAATCGAGTGTGTACCTCAGACGTAAGGCTATTAATACTGTTTGATTATTACTGGTTCCAATAAGTATAATTATTATAATTAATTCAACAGATGGCGCTATCGGAGTCTGGAATGCTTTTAATCCAATCAACATAAACATTTTAACAATCGCATTGAGTTCCGAGAATTATTTCTGGAATAATATAAATTTGTTTTAACACGTGCCTTGTCGCATTTTCTTGATTATTCTTGTTGTGAATCACAGAATATAAATAATATTTATGAGAACTATTGTTTTTAACATGGTTCATATTGAGAAATATCATCTCAGTCTGTAGAGACGCTTTATGAGGCTAGAAATTTATTTAATTTTTACATGTTAAAGTCCCCGGCGTTGCCCGAGCTTTACACAGAGTTTTTCGAATTCAGATTTAGACAGTAATTTTCAGCATATCAAAATTTCATCCAAAGTATCAAAATTTCGCTTTAAGGATTGGGAAAAGGGGATGAGGGTGGATTTTAGATATGTCGTGTAGACTGCGTCCTTCCTCTTGTTGTGAAGTGTGCGAAATTTCATCATAATAGAATAAACTGTAGATTTGTATAAAAATAAAATCCACTTCCCTTGTCCGGTGTTCGCCAGCTCGCCACACTCTTTTTTACACGAAGAAAATAGTTTCTTCATTGTAAAAATAAGCGTTAATATCTTATATATAAAAATCTCGTGTCACGGTGTATGTGGTCGCACTCCTCCGAAACGGATTGACCGATTTGTATGAATTTTTTTTATGTATATTTGGTAGGTTTGAAAATAGGTTTTAAAGTATATTTCATACCGCTAGGTGATTAGGGTGTCCCTATCCAGAAAAAAATCTATTTTTTTGACAAAATTTTTATTTTGTTTTTTTTTTTTTTTAATTTGGCATCAAAAAATACTAATAACCTCAAATTTTAATCCTCCTACTCTCTCCCTCCCATTTTTTAATCGCGATTTTATTATTTTTGTATGAACAAATTTAACCGTCTTTCGTATTTCAAACAGAACGAAATTATTTATGTTGTTGAATGACAGATGGCGCTACGTCCGTTTCATTGAACTTTCATCCACACATGCGAAAGACATTCCCGAGAAGCGTCGCGTCATTTTGATATTTCATTCGGCATCATATTTTTTTTATTTATTTTTTTTTTATTTGTTTATCTTAAAATTGCTACATATTATAATTTTACTGGTCTTCCATTAAAAGCCTTAGCTTGTGGATGGAAGAAGAGTCGAATTGGTTTATTCTTTATTTAAATAAGTATAAGTTTATTACAAATAAGTCGAATGGTTTATTCTCGCGTGAATAAACCATCGAGCTTATTTGTGTTGGCTAAAGACGGACTTACAAAAAATATCGTACCTCAATTGCTATTCGAAAACCATATTGATTTTCTTTATTTCATTTTCCTACTAGTTGGTGTTTTTTTGCCAATATTAATTCCTCTTTCTGTCATATATCCCATCCCCACACACTTACAATACATTCGTTATTTTTTATTTAACAACCAAAATATTCACTAGAACTAATTTATATGGCAGAACAACGTTTGTCGGGTCGGCTAGTAAATTATAAAGTAGTTTTACAGAAGGTTAATTTAACATAGTAGGTAGATTTTAAACACAAGCATACGTATTTAAAATTACATTACATACCTACTATGGTAGAGAACAGTGGGAGAAGAATAACTAATGATAAAAAAAATAGGTGATCGAGGGGTAAGACTCTCGATCTCGACTAGCAAAGCGGTGGTCGCGAGTTCAAATACCGGCGGGCGCAAGTACATTTTATTTCATTAATATGTGTTAGTTCACAAGTAATTCATTAAAAGTAATATAAGTAGTAAATCTGTTGCTTCCAGAACGGAAGATGCTCTCAGTATCACCCTGGTGCAAGACTACCATTCAGAATTGAAACATTGCGTGAATTGATTTAATAGTTTTTGATTTTGAGGTCTTGAGGAAAATAATTTTCCTCGGGACTTATGTCATTTTTGGGGACGCTGTGTGGAGGGTCTTTATAGGAAAAGAAGGAGAGGAAGTTCTGGGAAGGAAAAGGGTATTAGGGGTGGGTAGGAATCTGGGGGTCAGTGTGTTAAGGAATGACAGACGTATGAATCCATCTCTCCCATTGCGGTGCAAGGCGATGTTCTGAGAGAGTACGGCTGGAGAAGTCAAAGGGACTGTCGAAAAGGCGCAGAAAACAATTATGAAAATTATTCTCAAACTTCCTCTAACTGCAAACAGTGACCTAATATTCAAAATAATGAGAGTATTTGATGTTCAACAGATCTATGTAAAAACTATCCTCATACACCTCTTTAAAAACAAACATCTGCTTTACGAAAAAAAAACTTAAGATTTACACGTAATTCCAACAAAGACATATTGCAAGTTCCAGCGCTCTCTTCCACCTTCGGTCAACGTAGCTTTAGATACTTTGCCACGAAAATATTCAACATTCTCCCAGAAAACATCAAACTGAGTCAAACACAGAAAGAGTTTAAAAAATATGTTAAAATTTGGATATATTCTAATGATCGAGCCTATACTGATGCTCTCACCCAAACGCCCTGTCATTGACAGTTGTTATTGTAGTTTTTGTATTGTGTATATACAAACAATAATGTAATCAATCTAAAATAAAGTCTTTGCTGTATAGAAACCTACATTATACATTTATAAAAAACCATACTTAGATAAAATTGTGAGAAACATTTTACAAAAACTTCTGCCTCAATACAGGTTCACCTAGTGAGGCAGGCTATGCACAACTAAAAATATTATATAATTATGCTACTTCTGTGTAACCGATCTTACATTACTTTCTACTTGTTAATTTTTTTGTACTGATGTAATCTACGTTGAACATGTACTTTTTAGTTGTAATGTTGCCAATTTCATTGAATAAAGACATATTATTATTAACCACACTCTTCCGATCCGGCCATGCAGCTGGTGGGCAGACGCACCCTCCACCAAGACCCGGACAAATCTCACTCCATGAACCCGGGCACTCCTGATAAGTCACCAAACGCAGCGGACCACTTGGGGTTGTCTCCCAAATGGGAGTTTTTCTTTTTTTTTAGATAAAAAGTTAGCTTTTCCGGGGAAGAATAAAAAAATATTATAACGATTCCTAAGATATATTATCTGGTAACAGAAAACAATTGCAAAAAATTTAAAATCCTAGTTTTTAGACTGATTTTTGAGCATAATTCGCGGGCCACGCTTAACCCGCGTGCCTACAATTGCCGATCACTGGTATACAAAGCTTTTCTGTTCCGACTCTCCACGGGTTAATATAGAAGTTTTAAGGTTTATAAAACGTGTCAAGAGGCGTAAAATGAATCTATAATTCGTGAAAATAAATGGGGGAATCCCAAATTATATTCCCACCAACTGCATACTTCACTAAAATGAATCTTACTTTCTCCCAATGGTCTTTTGCACAAGGAGACATCGTTATTTTTCATTGCGTTCTTTTGATATTTTTTTATTTGTTGTTGCGCGTGATATTTAAATATGTAGTACATTTTCGATTGTGGGACATTTATTTCGTGTAAACATGTCAAAAATAAGGGTTTTAAGCGGCCATTGCTGATTTAAAATTCAAACATCGTTATGTTATAACAATAAAATTAAGCTTATTTAAATAGCGCCTTTTTTTGGTGAATCACATCGGATGCAATTTATGATGAAAATAAATAAAAGGTAGGTATGTACGTAGTATTATTTATTATATTGTTTTTTCCCGGCAACTAAGTAATTATTTATTTATTTTTTGTTTATAAAATACATGTTTCATAATTAAGACATTTACTTAGAGTAGATACATTAAAATTATTTTACCATACTAAGCGGCTGTTCATGGTGACCAATGGAGGATAGTTACTTTGAATGAAGTACCTACTAGTATGTAATGTTGCTGAAAATTGGTAAAATTATAAAATATAATAAAAAGTAGAAAATAGAAAGGATTTTCTCCTTTGAAGAAGCGCGCAAGGTAGATTACGAAAAGTAGATATGTAACCTTGTTTTAAAAATTATATTTATTTTTATATGTGTGATGATGGCATCCCCAATTTTGGTATGTTGTGAGGCTGAAGACAATGGGGAGGGGAAGAAGATGCGGAAGAGAAAGGTGGGGAAATACCTGTCTATTTAGATCTGGTCACTAAAGGCATTTCAAGCAAAGTTTAAATTCTGAATGGTGGTCTGATAGGGCGATACTTAGAGTATCTTCCACTCTGGAATGTGGCGCAAATATAGTATATATCATTTTTAAATTAATTAATTATGAAATAACACAATTTAATCAAATTTACTTGCGCACGCCGGGATTCGATCCCGCAACCTTTGGATTAAGTCTAGAGCCTTACTCCTAGACCACGCGGCCGTCGACGTAGGCCCCGAGGGAAATTGTTTTCACCAGAGCCCCCTGTGTAGAGCTAATGTAAAAAATATCAATTATCGCCTGTTTGCGCCTAATCCCCGCTTACATATGCCAGGGAACGGTTCGTAAGTAGAAGATTTTGAACTTTAAAGCAGTTTTTATAGGCCTGATACTCTCTTTTTTCTGAGCTTATAAAAAGATTAATTAAAAAAATACTCGATTATTTCTAAGGCAAATATAATATATGTTCTACTCGCAATAGTTAAAAGCATTGAAATAATTTCTAAGCGGTCTAATTTTCAAACCAAAATCACAATATTTTGCATTGTTTCGTAGTGCATCACCTTATTTCAATTATCCAGTTACTGTTGTATACTTGCAGACTTGACGTGCAGAATCAAGCTTATAAGAATACTATAAGTCCCCGGCAATGCCCGGGCTTTAAATAGAGTTTTTGAAATCAAACGTAGACAGTGACCTTCCTTTGCATACAATTCCAATCCATACCGCCCGCTTGTCATCTCGCTCGTCCACCATATACAGATATTCTCTTTTATATATTACTAGCGATTTCCCGGCATGCGTTGCTATGCCACTTAATAAAGAAATTGTTTCTCCCTGCGTGTCCTTTCCCATTCCCTTCCGCTTCACCTTCCGTTCCCCTTCCGCATATTGTATATAGAAACCATCGCGGGCATGCACACATCAAATCCCCAAAGTTTCATCGCAATCGGACGAACGGTTAGCAATGCATACTTTCATGATGCCAGAACTTACTATTGTATATAGAAACCATCGCGGGCATGCACACATCAAATCCCCAAAGTTTCATCGCAATCGGACGAACGGTTAGCAATGCATAATTTCATGATGCCAGAACTTACTATTGTATATAGAAACCATCGCGGGCATGCACACATCAAATCCCCAAAGTTTCATCGCAATCGGACGAACGGTTAGCAATGCATAATTTCATAATGCCAGAACTTACTATTGTATATAGAAACCATCACGGGCATGCGCACATCAAATCTCCAAAGTTTCATCGCAATCAGATGAATGGTTTGGCAACGCATGGGCATCTCACATACAAACCCAGAAATAAACATATTTTGTTTTTTATATATGTATAGATATATTTCAACCAATTTACACAAAACCTTGTCAAATTATATACCCAATCCTTCCTCATGAATCACTCTGCCTATCGGTGAAAATCGCATGAAAATCCGTTCAGTAGTTTTTGAGTTATTCGCGAACAGAGGAGGACTTTAATTTATAACTAGCTGGTCCCCGGCATGCGTTGCTATGCCATTTAATAAATAAATTGAATCTCCCTGCGTGTTCTTTCCCATACGTCCCGTTCCCCTTCCTCTCCCGCGTCCACTTCCCCTCTCGCGTTTCCACTCGGACTCCTCCATCTTTTCTCCCCCCCTCTTTCCTCGTCCTGTGAACTCTCCCTCCCCCCTTCCAAATTCCCCTCCCCCTCCCGGGTTACCCCCCCCCCTCCCGTGAACCCTACCCGAGTTCCCCAGGTCCTCTCGCATTTCATTCAGTCTCGGTACATTCAGTTTTCAAACGGCTCGCATTCCATCTACTGCAAATTTTTAAAATAAATTTCATAATGCCAGAGCTTACCAGTAGTTGTATACAAACCTTATCCTGACAATAACGAACACACAAAAAAAAGAATTATCCAATTTGGTTCAGTCGTTCGGAAGTTATGCGCGTACATACATTTCGGCGATTCATTTTTATTTATAATAATAAAAGATAAAAGAAGATAACAGCGGAGGACTTTAATTTATAATATATATATATATTTTTCTATTTACGCTCTAGTGGGCTTTTGCAAAGATAGATAACTATAATAACATCATTTTAAAACATTCAAAATCACTTGCTGTTCTGCATATAAAACCAAGCATTTTTATAGCTCATTCGAAATATGTATTATTATACTATGTAGAAATGATTGATCTTATTTTTGGTATGTTTCAGGTAGAGTGTTTTTAAGAAGCAGTAATTTCATTTTAACGATAGGACATTTTCTGAAACTTCACTCTCTTGGCTTTAAATTTCGCTTGCATCTTATCCTACCTTGAAATTTATTGCGATATTTTTAATCAAATAACTGTTTCCCCCTTTCTTTCAACGGGACCATTGTTTGCGAACGGGTCCAATAAAAAATTACGTGACGGGACCTTTAATGGAATGCAAACTTAAACGAATAAACAAACTTTTCGTGCATTGTACTCAGCGAGGTCACAGTTGAACGTTGCGTCAGGAAATGAAATTCGTCTTTATGGTTTAAATTAAATTTGACAACTAGTATTTTTTTAAGGAAGTCTGGTATGGAATTTAAGAATTGTAACGGCGAGGTAGGTCAAAATTTAAGCAGAAAAAAGGTTAGGATAGGTTTTATAAAACTTCTAAAACCTTTCTAATTGCTCTAGTATGTTTTACACCATAGTCCTAGTTGTCGCAGGTTCGACCTGGCAAAATTGTAGGTGGAGTTTCATTTTCATCACCGCCGCGTCATCAACATTCAATTCCGCGTGCAACTGCGACACGACGTGACGGATACATGTTGACAACATGACGACGCATTGCATTAATAGTCAGTATAGTCGCCAATTGACTGTCTTAACGGGTAGACTAGTGGTAAATAATAATAATAATGATGGTATTTGTTTCAGAACGTTGGGAGATTAGTTCAATCCACACATCCCAATTGAGATAGAATATAAGTTCATACATGGTTACATAGAGGGATTCAAGCAAGAATTTATAAATTAGAATAAAAATAAAACCAAAAAGAGAGTAATAACGTAAGGGGGCATCCATCTTTTTTTCAATTTTGACTTTCCTACCCCCCCTCCTTGGTGGGATTAAGTGAGATTTTATGGGACCCCCTCTTCCCCTCTAGTGAAATTTACACTAAAGTTGTTAAAGGACTACATTTTTTTTTCATCCATACTATAATGTATACTATCCATACTAATACGAGTATTATAAATGCGAAAGTGCTTATGTTTGTTTGTTACGCTTTCACGCCTAAACCACTAAACCGATTTTAAAAATTCTTTAACCAATAGAAAGCTACATTATCAGCGAGTAACAAAGGTTGTATAGAATGGTAAGCTCTGGCGTTATGAAATTTGTGTAAATGAAAATGTGTGTATTTCATATATTTTAGCGGCAGGGAGGAAAGGCAAGGGGAAGGTGGGGCTCGAGAAGAGGGAAGAGACGGAGGAGGGGGAAGGCGGGTAAATTGGAAAGGAACGGGAACGCACGAGAAAGGACATGCAGGGAGAATCAATTTATTTCTTTGAATGGCATTGCAACGCATGCCGGGTACCAGCTAGTAAAGAATAAAAATAAAACAACTTTCAGGTATACTACAGCAAATTTATTTAAGTTCAATAAAAATATAAGTTAAAACAGACAACAGCACCACTTTCCTTAATTTTTTGCTCACTCAAATCAATTTAGTTACCTATATTATTTTATCAAGAGGGGAATTATTTTAACGCAATGAATCAGACGTCTAACAGCAGATTCTAAAGAAATAAACGTCAACTTGCTGCTTTGAAATTTCAGGTATTTAATTTATTATTTAATCAGCTGTGCCTGAACTGCGATTAAATCATCGCCAGCATACCCAAACAAATACAAATCGCATTTTTGCATTGCTGGAACGTTTATTTGTCTATGTATTCCTGTAAATTTTTAAAGAAAGCATCCATTAATTTTTTTAAAGTGTTTGTTTACCTCTCTTTTTTCGCCCCAAAATAAAGAAGTTTGCTTAACTAAAGGCTCTAGTAAATGACAGTTTTTTTACAGCGAGAAATTGCAATAAAAAGTTGCTACTATGGACACGCTATAACGATTTTTTTTGTATTTCTTGGGCATTTACTATGTAACAATTTATAAACAGTTTGTTTTGAAGAGTTTTAATTTTCAATGTACAATTGTTACTTTAATTTTAAATTTTCTGCGACCGGCTTCGACATATCCGTGTCATTCACGAGCAAACTTATAACTAACTTAAACATTCTATACAAGTACAAAAATTAATTAGGTGGGGGTAGTGGAAGGGATGATTTTTGGGGAGGGGGAGAACGGTGGGAGGAGTCTACATTACACGGAAACATCGTTAATAAAGGTGATTTACAGGATGCTATTATTTTATTAACTAAATTAATTTTTGAGATATTTTTTATTTATTTCTAAGGTTTCTAAAGCGCACAAATTAAAATATAAATTTACATAGTTTAAATTTAGTTTTTTTTTTTGTTAAAGCCATGGCCTGTCTCTATTAGATGGTTAGCAAATTCGGAGTAGTTATTATTTCGTAAACAAAGTTCATGCTCCCTGATTCTAGTAGTCATCCCTACAAAACGTAGGTGGGTGTGGACCCAGCCGTTGTACTGTCGATTATATGGTAAATTAAAAAAAAAAGAAAACATTTATGGTAATGGATTTATTTTAATTTCTGGAGACTTCGCAAACTAAAGAATATTACTATTTCCTCAAAAGATGCGGAGGGCCAAAATTACAGATCCTGGACTAAAGTAAAGAACATTTTTATTAGAAATCCGAAGAAAAAGCAAGCACCTGGTATTCTTGATTGAAATATATTATGGTTTGAAAAACATTACAATCATGTATAAAAACTAGTGTCCCACCGAAACAGGACTTTCTGCCGAAACCGAAACCGAATCTTCGGTGTCTGTCTCAGATGCGGCCGAAACCGAAACTTTTTTAAACATTAAAAATCTATTGCTTACTGAAATTTGGCTAATTTTTTACCCTCAAACAGACAGTTAACACGTGTTAAATGAAATAAAAACAAAACAATAATTGAAGTATGTGCAAACCAATAATATTTTTTTTATTGTTACTGCTGTAAAAGAAACAAAAATTATAAAAATTATCAAACATATTAACTACTTCTTGGAAAAAAAATGTCAATAATCAACACTTACATTATAAAGGAAGGATCTCATTAATTAAATATTTTAATTTTAATTGCGTTTACAATCTGAAGCACAACATTCTTAAAAAACTAAATTTAACATTTATTAAGATCTTTTTTCGGTGCAGCCGAAGTTTGCAGATTTTCTGCCGAAGTCAAAACTGATGCCGATACTAGATTTTTTTGCCGAAACTTGCCGAAACCGAACCTTCGGTCGGTCACTAGTATAAACGCTGATTCTGAATATTTATACAAGTTCTATTATTTAATTATACACAGAATTTATAAATCCTCATTTAGAAACGATTAAAGCCGTAAGATTCTTAAACGCTCTGTGATTGGTCGGAGGGTTCTGAATGAACTTACACCGCTACCTCTTGGTCAGTCGACCGCGTGGATTAGATTGTGGACAATTTTGTTGCCGCTGCGGTATACAAATTATTTCAAAAGAATTCGTGTTTTTTGGAAATCTTGTTAAATATAAAGGGATCTTAATGTTGACGTCACGCGTACCCCGGCAGATTTTGATCGTTTTGACGGGCTATGAAATTATAACTTTTAAAACTATGAAATCGACATTTGAAAAAAATACTGGTATTTAAGTTAGGAGGCGAACTTTCAAAATGATTATTTTTGAAGTGAAAACTTCTTTAGCACCGTTGTGATTTTAAACTCGATGAGACGAAAAAGCGATATTAAAAAGAGACAAATACGTACATCTACAAGATTTAGCCTGTGAGAGAATGAGGTTCGGTCTCCTCTTTGTGCGGTGCTTTGTAGCCTCCCCACTCTTGGCTACTTTAGTTTTCTGATGGTTTCTACCGCGAGTGAACTGCACACTTGTAATTTTAGAATTCATTATTTGGTAAATACAGGGTTACCATCATCATTGTCAGTTATTGTTTATTCGATAAAGATCTTTAAGTTTTGACCACCATTTTTGCTACGTGGGACTTTGCCAGCTAATAAATTCCACATCAATTACATTTTTCACTTTACTGCACACCAGCTAAAAATACGCAACTTTTAAAACAGAGACCAGATTTAATAGCATTTTTATTTATATTGCAGCGGGTTGCTCTCACTATGTAAACAAAGTCAAATTTGCGGTAGGTATTAGGCTAACTAATTAGTAGTCATAAACTCATGTTATAAAAAAGAAAAAAGCACAAAAACAACAAACACCAATCGTTTATCGTCTGTTAGCGAATCAAACAAAAAAGGTTTTATAAAAAAACTAGCTCGTTTGTTCAGTCATGTTTTTGATCGATTGTGATTTTGATTGGTGCAAGAAATGAATAAACTTTAAAGTAATTCCTAGTCTTTTTTGTGTGCACATTCTATAATTTCCTACGACATCTGTTGAACGTCGGGTGAGGTCATGACTTGTGTAAAATTACACATTAGATCTCTGACAAGAACACAACATTATTGCTGACTTAGCATAATTGTGGTGCAAAACATTACACCGATAAAAATATCATTAGTCTTAACAACAGCATTCTAGACAAGTAGACAGTAGACTAATACGGTAGAAAGGCAATACAAAAGAACTGACACAATGACATGATTTGCTAATTTATAAGTGCGATTGCTGTGAACGATGTAGTGTTGAGTACCTCATACAAGAGGCACCTCAAATGTCCCGTACAAAAACGTAAAATATCCCCCTACCTCACAAAATGTATTTGTACCAACTCTTTTTCTTTGTATTACTACAAATGTCATGTCAGTGTGGATGTTGAGAGGGGGTGGGAGGGTAGGCCTTTTTTATATCCATTTTCCATATTACAAAAATAACAAACACGAGAGGCGGATATGGAAAACGCCGCCCCGGGAACCACTTATTAGATAACCAACACATCTGCCGTAGGTCACCCCAATTGGTTCGCTACGTTTGGTGACTTAGCAGGGGTGCCTGGGTTCATGGGGTGAGGTTTATCCAGGTCTTGGTGGCGGATGCGTCTGCCCACCAGCTGCATGGCAGGCCGGATCTGGAGAGAGTGGTTGAGGGAGTCCCTTTGACTTCTCCTGCATTACTCTCTCGGAACATCGCCTTGCACCGCTGTGGGTGAGATGGATTAATACGTCCACAGCATTCTCATAGGCGACATAGGCCCTGAGGAGAATTATTTTCCTCAGGGCCTCTTGTGTGGAGCTAATGTAAAAAAAACACGTTCTCTGAAATTCTCTAGCCAACTCCCCCGCCTTCTTCCCGGTAAGCGAAAATATTGTCACACCTCACCTCAATTGAGGTGGGACACCTCATTTCAGTATTTGAGTACCTCATACAAACTCATCCTGATGTCGTGTCCTACCAACTGAACGATGAAAAGATTTTGATAAATAATTGTCGACCTATTATAGTCAAGCGATAGTTCTTTATACATTAACATATTTGCAATGCTAATTTGCAGAGCGCCATTCACCACAAGGGCCATTTACAAAGCAAGTTTTTTTTTTTCAATTATAGGATGTACTTACTTGTGTGCTGCCGCACAAGAGTTCCAACTGTTCCCGACCGTCCGGAACCAGTGAGACTATGGCATCGTACGTTGTGAGACTGAATGTAGTGGGAAGAGGAAGGAGATGGGGAAGAGCAAGGAGGGAAATACCAGGCTATTCAGATCCTGTCACCAAACACAGTTAAAGCCAATTCATGCGACCTTTAAATAATGAAATTTCAATTGTGAAATAACACAATTACACAAATTAAATTTATATCCGCACGCTGGGATTTGAACCCTCGACCTCCCGATTGCTAGTCGGGAGCCTCACCCCTCGACCATGGAGGCCGTCAATTATTATTACCCAAATATTTTCAATAATTATTACCTAATGATTTGATTTGGAAATATTTTAAGCTAAAATGCGATGGGTATAATCGAGATATTCCGTTTAGAAATAATAATCGATTCAAATTTATTCTTAACAATATAGGACAATAATCGAAACAATTTTACAAATTAATTTTGCTTGACAATCTTTCGGATACGGTACGATCAACGCAATATTAAAATGTATATTGGAACTCAATTGGGAAACTCACATTGATGTCCAAATAAAACGTAAAGTACATACATACCTACGTCGAGCGATGTCGTGGGTTTTCAAAATTAATTAATTCAATATGACTCGATTTTAATTGAAGTATCGTCCAATGTAATAAAGCAGGGGTCGATCACAAATGAGGTGGGCTGACGAATTAAAGAGAAAGGTCGAATTTTCGATTAAAATGCTCCGAAAGATCTTTTCGATATTAATAATGTTTGATTAATTAAATTAAATCACCTCAAGGACGCTGTACCTGTACAAGTTATTACATAAGTTCCAAAGCTCTATCTAATTTTATTATTTACAAATAGATACATAAAACGTACTTACCTGGCAGGTCACTTCCGATAAACACACTTTAATTAGAAAGTTTGTACTTGGAGAAGATACGAGTACGTTTTTGCACGCAGAGGACACTATATTAAAGACTACATTTGCTGCCCTCCATTACTGATTCATAATTACATCTATGAGAAGATTAGTGACAAAAGTATAGTTGATATTTATTTTGAAATACTGGAGAATTTAGAAGTTTCGAAATCACTGGATATGCTTAGCAGGAATAATTTTTAGAAAAAAATATTTTGATACACCTTTATTACTGTAAAAGACAACTTTATGCATTTGGAGCGATGAAAAATACTACACTCAAAATTTCAATTACGAGCGTGAGTTTGCAGCCATTCGCGCACGAATATCTCTACATATTATAAATTAAAGTCCTCCGCTTGTCTGCAGTCTGTTCGCAATAAACTCAAAAACTAATGAACGGATTTTCAGACGGTTTTCACCAATAGTGAGATTGTGGAATTGATTGTGATTCATGAGGAAGGTTTAGGTTTATAATTTGTCAAGGTTTTGTGGAAATTGGTTGAATCATTATATCATTACATGGCATAAGTCGCTAAAATGATCTTACGCAACGGATTTTCATGCGGTTTTCACCAATAGATAGAGTGATTCAAGAGGAAGTTGTATAATACATACTTATTATAGTAGAGAAAAGCCGAGAAATTCAAATATTCAATTCAGGCAGAGCACAGCGGGCAACTGGTAAGCGGGTAGTGTGGATTCTATAAATGTAATGGCGTTGTGTTTCGTTAGCCACAGCAACGTGTGGCCGGGTCTGCTAGTATAATATATAAAGGACTGTTTGTATGTGGTAGACGAGCGGGCTGGCAAGCGGGCGGTATGGAATTGATTTGTATGCAAATTTACAGTTTTATGCCGAGGTTGATGAAATTTTGCACATTTTCAATTTTTGTTTTCGAAAACCCCGTGTAAAGCCCGGGAGATGCCGGGGACTTCAGCTAGTATAATTTATGAAAAGCAGTTTATTTAAACATTTTAAAATTGCCTTTATCAAGTTCTGCTGTGTAATTATTATTACGCGTGACAGCTATTTCGCCTTCCGAAGGCATCAAATTGTGGTGAAGCCACTTACTGACTGTCCATGTAGGCACTTAAAATGTACGTAGATATATATAAGTAAAACGTTATAATATGTACCGCCGTTATAAGTAAAAACACAGTAGCTTCCTTGAGTCTCTGAAGGAAGATACTGTGTTTTTACTTGTATATTTATTTATTTATTTAAATGCCATAGCATGGCTTTTACATTGAAGTGAGTACATGGTATTATAAGTATACAGTGGTACACAGGAGATTATCAATAATAACAAAGTAGAAATGAACATTTAACAAAGTAGCAAGTATTTAGGTAAAGGATACTATTATGTGTTACTAAACTACTGTTACTATACAAAAAAAAATATCAATGTTATAATAACAGAGAACATAAAATTTAGATAGGATTATTTAGAATAAAAAAGATGTACCTAAACAAAGGGGACTTGTCAAAAAGTTGTCAACAGTATTTATAAGCACTAAATAGAGTAAATTTGCATTGAGTTTATTGTTACCTTCAAAGTTATCTTTGTTTGAAATTATTAAGCAGGTATTGCTAATTAGCTAACTGTTTCAGGGCTGTCAGTTAAATATTTAATAATAGTTTTGGTTTAAAAAAAAATCATTTTTAATAAAATAATACATTTAAAAGCTATCTCTCTTCAGTCTGATAGTAAAGATATCTGAAGTACTTAAGTACCTAGTTGAGAATCTATAGTAAAATATTTATTTATTTATTATGAATTTCCCGCCCGGCTGGGCACATTATTTTTTTTATTTATTACAAAGAACATCTAAGTTAAGCATTACGAATCAAAGCCAAAACAAAATCGAAAACAAAATAGAAGACAAAATCAAAAACAACATCTAAAGCAAAAACAAAGTAAAAAACGAAATAAAATCGAAACTAAATACTCCGCCATGCAAGATGGAAAAATGTAATACTAGGAAAATTACAATACATTGGTAAGGTCTCGTATAAGTCAATGCTGAGCTACGTAGTTTGTTCGGTTAATTAAATTAAATTTGATGTTCTTCTTTTCAATATAAATTGGGTAATGACTTGTTTATATTTGGTGAATGGTGTATTGAATATGTCAACAACATCTTTATAGTCAATACCCAAATTTTGTATGCGGCGAGCGGGGGTGTACAACTGTGATTCTGTGTTGGAGTTATCACAATAGAACGGTAGATATATGAAAGTAATATGAACAGATCATCTGTAAGCGCCTTCTCCACAATTTCAAATTGCATTCGGAAGTAAACAACAACAGCAAAACTTGTATATAAATAAACTTTTTTTAAATGTATTTAATAATAACGTCAAATAATGTAAACTAAAAAAATGATTGCTGATTAACAGTAGGTACAGTACTATTGATATTTTATTAAATTCCTACGACCGACGTCTAATCAACATCCCATTCATTCAATGATTAGGTCAATCAACGGTCAATACCTTTTTAGCGTATCCTTCCTTGCAGTATGCAGTAATATGGGCCTACCACTAAGAACTCAGTTGTGACCTCTCTTTCCGATACACGCGTCGTTTACGGAGAAAGAAGGAGGCATAACAACGGAGCTATCAGCGGTACACCTTTATCGGCTGCCGATCGTTGAATCGTGGGTCCAATCAGCAAAGAAAGATGGCGAGGTGAATGAACCAGAATAACTAATGGGAACCCATCTTTAAACGTTATTCAATGCTTAATTGAGTTATATTCGACGATCATTGCTGTGACGTATAATCAACGAATAAGAATTAACCGTTGTGGACAAGTAGGAATTAATCGTACAGGGTATTTGGATATCGATGTTGCAAAAATTAAGCTTTTTTAAATTTTTTTTATTTTATTATTTATTGAGTTAGTTATACTACATCCTACTAATAGGTATTATAACGGCGAAAGTTTGTATGGATGTATGAATTGCTTGTTCCTCTTTCACGCAAAAACTATTGAATGGATTTTAATGAAACTTTACAATAATATAGCTCATACTTCAGAATAACATAATAGCTCAGAGCTCTGGCATTACGAAATTTGTATAAAAAAATTGCAATAGGTGGCACGCGAGCTGTTTGAAAAATGAATGTAACGGGTATGGAGGGGCTGGTTATGGGGATGGGGGAGGGGGGGGGGGGGTTGTGGAGAGGGGGGGTTGTATAGAGGGGGAGGGGGGGGGGGGGAGAGGGATGGGGGCGCGAGTGGAAGGCCCCCTGAGTTTCTGTAGGAACTCTTTTCTGGTTCGAAAGTGGAACTCTCCATGAGTTTCTGTGGGAACTCTTTTCTAGTTCGAAAGTGAAACTCTCCCTGAGTTTCTGTAGGAACGCTTTTCTAGTTCGAAAGTGGAACTCTCCCTGAGTTTCTGTAGGAACTCTTCCTGAGTTTCTGTAGGAACTGTTTTCTAGTTCGAAAGTGGAACTCTCCCTGAGTTTCTGTAGGAACTGTTTTATAGTTCGAAAGTGGAACTCTCCCTTAGTTTCTGTAGGAACTGTTTTCTAGTTCGAAAGTGGAACTCTCCCTGAGTTTCTGTAGGAACTGTTTTATAGTTCGAAAGTGGAACTCTCCCTTAGTTTCTGTAGGAACTGTTTTCTAGTTCGAAAGTGGAACTCTCCCTGAGTTTCTGTAGGAACTCTTTTCTAATTCGCAAACAAACAATTCCCATTGAAACTCAGGCCTCAGGGGGACCGAATCGGTGTTTTATCTGTGTAGAATAAAAAAATGCAAAATCATCATTTTAACGTGATTGTAAAAATAAACTCGGAACACTTGTTGGAACGGAGTGCGTTTTACTGATGTGACCTGATAAATTAAACAGGTGTGTTGAAGTGCCATTTTGTTGAGTTGTCATGGAACCGTTTATTTCTATAGAAGCGGATCACATCACCATGGAAGAAGAAAAATGTAAAAAAACATAATATTGTAATACGTAGACTGTAATAAAAAAGCTTATCTGTTAATGACTAATTAGTATTTTCCAGACAGGGAGTAATGCCAAATACACCCCTGCCATAAGTCACCCCGAGTGGTTCGCTACGTTTGGTGACTTAGCAGGGGTGCCCGGGTTTATAGGGTGAGGTCTGTTTGGGTTTTGGCAGCGAATGCGTTTGCCCACCTACGGATTGGCAGACTGGTTGAGGGAGACCTAACCTAGACCTCTCCAGTCGTACTCTCTCGACACATCGCCTTGCACCTCAGTGAGAGGGATGGATTCATACGACCGTCACTCCTGGACAAATTGACCCTCAAATTCCTACCCACCCCTCGTACATTTTTCCTTCCACACAGCATTCCCAAAGATGACGTAGCCCCCTGAGGGAGTATTTTTACTCAGAGCCTCCAGTGTGGATTTTTATTATTTAAATAAAACATACAACGAAGTTGCATTCCCATGAGTTATCAAAACTCATTAAGGGATCGCCAATTGGTACTTTTGAAAAGTTAAACCCAACCCAACCCAATATGCAGACACAATATATGAAGAAAAATTTTACAAAACATTTCACAGCAGCAACATACAGACATAACATATGAAGTATCACTTTACAAATATTTCACAGAAACATGTCTTATAAGATTTTATGAATTACTAGCTGGTACCCGGCATGCGTTGCTATGCCATTTAATATATAAACTGTTTCTCCTTGCGTGTCCTTTGCAATTCATCCCGTTCCCCTTCCGCCTCCCCTTCCTCTCCGCTAGCGTTCCCATTCCGCCTCCTACACCTTCCTTCTCCCCAAACCACTCCCTCCTTCCCCCGTCCCGCGAACCCCCCTCCCGAGTTCCGCCCTACCTGTTTCCACGTCCCCCCTCCCGCGAACCCTCTACCCGAGTTTCCTTCCCCCCTCCGGCATTCCATACGTTCAGTCCCGTACATTCAGTTTCCAAACAGCTCGCGTGCCACCTATTGCAATTTTTTATACAAATTTCATAATGCCAGAGCTCACCAGTAGTTTCATACAAACCTTGTCCTGACAATAACGAACACAAACAAAAAAGAATTTTCCAATTTGGTGCAGTCGTTCGGAAGTTGTGCGCGTACATACATTTCGGCAATTCATTTTTATTTATATAGATTATAATCACTCGTTTGATTTAAAAATAAAGTATCCTCCCTGATGGACTATAGAAATGCATAAAAAAAACAATCTGGAAAATACAATAAAAGGTACGGGCTCAAAAATATACAGACCTAATACAAGATGTTTACATACAACATACATGACAAGATTTAAAAAAGATATAAACTGCGCCCATCATATCTATTTAAAAAATGCGAATTTCGTGACGCCTGAGTTACCATTGGAGAGATTCAGAACTAATAACCGTTATACACGACATCTTTTTTCAGCCCGATTCCAATTAGACACAAAAGTCAACATTTTTTGCTCTACGCGATCGCTTTTTTAATCTCTATTTTCATATCTACGATTTCAGTTGGCATCACAGCAAACAGCATGGTTCATGTGTTGTTTGCAGTAGCGATGTGTCAGTTCAGCTGGAATGGGCTCATGTGATCCGCTCCTTTGCGGGAAGCGGTTCCTACTCCCACTCCTTTTTCAAATCGACTACTCCCAGAGAACCCGGCCCAGTCCCAGTACTCTCCGCATCCAAATAAATCCGGCGGTAATCCGGCGGTCCGAGCAACTCAACGCCGAAGCGCGAAAACCGCACTCGAATACAAGTCCCGGTTCCTTTAAACCCAAGCGCCTTGTTCCAAGCTACGTGAATCGCGACACAATCCATTCATTCCGCCCACTCCCGGACTCGCGCGAACGCCGCGAACATACATTCCTGACTCACCCCGTGGCCGCCGGCTTGCTCCGCGATCCACGGTCCGGCGTCACTCACCATTCCACTCATGAGTCGCGGGTCTCGGTGAGTTCCCGACACTCCCCGCTACCCGCGGCCGGCCAACTATGACACTGCTGGGCGCTGGGCGTTCATTCGATCGCTGTTCGTTGATCGACACACACGTGCGTGACCGCTTCGGCTAGACACGGAATAGTTTTTAATTAGAGCGTCTTATCTGGTATCGTTAATCAACGGGTGACGTGCATTATAAAATAATAGTTTATAGTAAAGCATTACAGCTTATTAATTTACTTATTTAAATTCTCAATAAAAGACCGTGCAGTGTAGATACATTGAATGTACCTACATTGCACGGGTGACGGGTCCTTGTTCTCGTACGGGTCTTGTCCGACTCCGGGGTTCTGAGTTCTCGTGTGGGTTCTACGAGTAGGTCCTGGTTCCGAGTTCTTTGAACCCGTGCGTCCCGTTTCGGTGCGCCGCAACAATACCCAGTGCCCAGTCCGCACCTAAGAACTCGGACCCGGGACCTGCTCCTAGAACTCGTGTACTTTTAAAAGGAAGCAAGTCTCGGAGGCTTCCGGAAAAATGCAGAACTTACCCACCTCTAGTTTGCAGTGATGACACTTGAAATCGTACATATGAAAATAGAGATGAAAATAGTGATCACGTAAAGCGAAAAATGTTGACTTTTGTGTCTAATTGGAATCGGGCTGAAAAAAGATGTCGTATATAACGGCCATAAGCCACACCTTGAGTCTAACAGAGATATGCTTTCTTATGATTTTCAAGAACTAAAACGTTTCGTCTTCTATCTTTATGCTTCATATTGTTTACGTGCTAGTTAGGTATAGATTGTCTGTTTGATTTTAATGCTCGTAATATCCGTTCATGGTATTCGTATCCATATAAGCACCATGTTATCAGACAGATAAGGATATCAGCATGTTATTATACTGCAGATTGCGCCATTTAGGTTCAGGCTCTATCGGCAACCCTGTCTGGACATTATAAAACCGGCCCTAACAAAGGCAATATCATTTTAATGCACTGCATAGACATCTTGGAATTGATATAAATGTACTTTTGAATTAATGATATTTTAATTTTAATTTAATTTAATTTTTTATAAATTGACTCCTTCCAGTATATCGATCGTCCAGTTGATTAGTCAGACATCTCCAAATACTAAGTTTTGAGATAATGAGGAAAGCAATATTCTAGAGTGGGCCGAAAAAACTTTTTTTTGGATTTCGAAGTTGTAATAGCGCGGAAAAGTTGCGAATTATATAGATAAAAAATAATAAAAAATAAAAAAAATGACATCTTCTGTTCGCGCATAGGCCCTAAAGTTTGACAAAATTTGAAAAAAACCTAATTTTTGGGATTATTTTTTATTTTTTTTTACTAAATTCTTTCGTAATATAATAGTTTGTAACGTCTTCAAATAGCGCCCATAAACATTGTGTTTTAATTTGATTTAGATCAATTGATATCTTCTGGTCGCGCATAAGCCCCAAAATTTGCCAAAATATTGAAAATTTCAAATTTTTACACATTTTTTGGTATTTGATAAGCAAGCCAGACAACGTCACTCGTTAGGCCTATGACATGATGGGTGATAACAGTAACAACGGGCATGGTACTTGTGTGTGTTGTACTTATTAAATGTGCTATAAAATAACACAGAGAGTTATAACGGTCCAGCACGTTAGTATGACATCATAAATCATCAAACAGTATTAATAGCCTTGCGTCTGCGCGGTTGAAATTTAAGAACCCGGCTTCGAGTGCATGTCTGACGCCACGCGTACGCGCCGTGCCATATAAACATCTGTGTACGTGAAATTTTAAACAAAACTACGTTGTAATTCGGTTTCGATTTCGCAACGGTAGCTAACGAATTAGCAGGTCGCATGAGAACGTGCCCCTGGCAGGTATAAGTACTACGATTTTGTAAATTTGAGTATCTCTCCCGATGTGGAAAGATTGACGGTAATACTTAGTTGTGAATAATAGTAACACGCGGCTATATATTACATATGACGTCATTTCCTGTCCCGGTAACTAGCTATCACTGGATCTCAGTGGATCCGAGGAACGGGCAATTTTTAGAACCAGTTCCTATTGGATTCATAAAATGGTCACCATCACTCTAACAGGGCGAAACCGAACCAAAAGCCTAGTGACCCACAAAACATCAAAATTTTTTTAAATCGCAACAAGTTGGTCAGCATTATAATTGATTTGGTGGTGTTTACGAGTAATCTGATCTGTTTACGAGTACCAGATATGATGGAGGGCACACTTGCACATATAATTACATATTAATCTCAAAATTAGATTTTTCGGGGTTGTCTGACTAATCAACTGGATGCTCGATATATAAGCTGAAATGTAATCTAATGACTACGACTGTTCCTTATTTTGAATCGGGAAAACAAGTCGTAATTTCAAAATTAAAATCAAAGAAAATTGAGGTGTCTTAATAATATTTTTTTTCCGATTTCGCTTACCATTGCAAATAATCATAAATCTGAAAAAAATTTAGGGATAAATTTTATTCATATTAATAATAAAGGATAACGCTTAGATAACTTGGAAACCTTAGAAATAAAGAAATCCCTTGATAATAATGAGTGCATTATCATTTTTTTTTCAAATCTTACAGTCCCATCTTAGATATGTTCCCTTTCACCGTCCATTCTGTCTCCTCCCCCACTCTTCACTAATCCCTAGTCATGCTCCCACCCCCACCTGAACACTTGTAATGTATTATGTATACCCATTAATAGATTTTGATTGATTTTGCTCTGAGAAAGGAAGCCTGTTCCGAAGCCAGTTGGCGTATATAAAAAAAAAAACATAATGGTTCAAACAAAGAAATATTGTTTCCTTTATTTATATGTTATCAAACATATTAATTTCGGTTTTCTGTGATGTTGTGTGTGATCTGGTTGTAAAATTATTCACGTTCAATGAACTTTCAATTTTTAAAATGGCAGGTAGTCTGAAACGATCCAATCAGCCGTTAGCGCTGGTGTAGTTGGATAGCACATCGGCCATTATTCCTGTGCAATGATGAAAAATTTTTTACAAGAGTTTTTTTTTTAATTTCTTTATTCATTGAAATTTTTTTTTTACCAAAATTGGGGATTTTTCGACCACCATGCTAGGCACATGCCCGTGTTGTTTAATATTAATAGTAATTAAAAGGTCTCTATGTAGCACTGTGCCTTTAAGGCACTGCAACCGGGCCCGAAAAGAAGAAGATGGAGAGATACGAAATGACGAATGTTAGAGGAGCGCGCTAACATTTACAGCGACAAAATCGATGCGAAAATTGCGAAAATGTTTAATAACACACGACTCGTTTAAAATAGAGCAAAAATCTCGAGGGCATTATCTTAAACAGCATTTAAAGAAACACTGTGAACTTTTTCATACATATAACTTGTAAAATAACTGAAACAAACATGTTTATAATAATTTTTGGAGCATACTTTGCGATTTTTTTTCTATCGAGGGAATTTTATATAATTTGCGTTTCGGCGCGGGCATAGTCTAGATATTATCTTCAAGAATAACATATATATTTTTAAGAACTTTAAAACTTACCTTTTTTAAGGGAAATATTTAATAAATCGGTACAAATCTGGGTTGCGGGCCCCAAGTATAGTATAATTTAAACGAAAAGCTATTTTAATGGCGAAATAAATATATAAATAAGCATTATTTAGAAACTTGCGTTAATCACACTTTTCAAAATTTTATCATTTAATAAGCCGCCAATCTGAAAAAAACGACAAATCTTGTTTCTCATCTTATTTTGTTAAAAATATTCGTAGATACATGTATTTTTCGTTTCTTCTTGAATTTTCTTTTTATTTATCTTCTCTGCGTTTATATTGTTTATATTATTTTAAAATGTATAATTTATATCATAAGCAACTTCTTGCATATACCAACAAAACTTCAATATATTATCCACTAAGTGTAATGTCGAAATAAAAGTCAATATAATTGACAAAACAATAATATTCATGTAATAAATTTGCTAATTCTGACTGTCCAAAAACGGGTAAATTTCCTAGTTGGACAGCCAAGGATCATTGTAATATGTAATGTTTTTAAAAAAATAAAAAATAAAAATAATATTTTGGTATGAAAATCTGGAATCGGAAATAGGTTGCGGTTATGAACAATTCAAGTCTTCCTTTTTCCTAATTACTTTTGCATTTATTTTTCTCATATTATCTATTTTCTATCTATATCTATCTATCTTCTATCTATCTATCTATCTATCTTCTATCTTCTATATAAATAAAAATGAATCGCCGAAATGTATGTACCCACATAACTCCCGAACGACTGAACCAAATTGGATAATTCTTTTTTGTGTGTGTTCGTTATTGTCAGGATGAGGTTTGTATAAAACTACTAGTGAACTCTGGCATTATGAAATTTGTATCAAGAAATTGCTATAGGTGGCACGCGAGCTGTTTGAAAACTGAATGTACCGGGACTGAATGTATGGAATGCGGGAGGGGGGAGGGGAACTAGGGTAGGGGGTTCGCGCAAGGGTGTGGAAAGGTACCGGGGAGGGTAACTCGGGAGGGGGTTTGCGGGACGGGGGAAGGGGGAGAGGAGTGAGGAGAGGGAAGGTGTAGGAAGCGGAGTGGGAACGCGAGAGGGGAAGGGGACGTGGAAGACGAATGGGAAAGGACACGCAGGGAGAAACAATTTCTTAATTAAATGGCATACCAACGCATTCCGGGAACCAGCTAGTTTTTTAATAACTCCTTGATACTCCAACCACCATATTTATTAACAGTTTTTTTTAGCAAATGCCTTTAATTCCTTAAAAAACTCTTTCAAACCATATCACACAGCTATCATATAGGTAATACAAATAAAATCCAACCTCACCACATCCAACTGCTTCAAGCTTCATAGAATACCTGCCTGCCATAAAGTAGTTGCTTTAAAATAGGTACTACAATAATAATTCCAAATGTATTTTAAATGTTTTTAATCTAAATCAATAAAAAATTTAATGATATAAATCTGAATAATGATTTTTAAAATTTACTACGGTGTTCATTCTAAATGTAAATTTCTGATCAGGTTTCTAATTATTTTTTGGATAGGCAAAGATCCTGAGGCAAGTATTTTACAAATACTTTCAGCTTCATAATTCCTTCAAATATAATATCCAATGATTTTTTACGGGACTGCGCTAATATTATAATTTTGGCATGAATAACCAGACACTCTGTTTATCTCTGGAATAAATTTTTGTTCAAGTTCAACAATGAAAAAAAAACATGTTTGAGACATATTTGATTTTTTCACCTGCAAAGTTGGATGGTGGTATTCGCTTATGAGATTTGAAGTATGCGCGATTGTAGATGGTACGAGAATAATTTAGATTGCTAAAGTATGGGTGGTTTTAACTTGTTTCTTTTATGTGACATCGGTCATAAGTATGCCAGAGTCAGTGGATCTATGTCACTCGCAGTGGTGAATTTGTTCTGTGGCGGAGACCTACGGGATAGAGTTAATGTAATTTTTGATGTGATGTTCACAAAAATCTTTACCTACTGGAGTCAATAGTATTATAACACCACAAATATTGAGAAATGTCGGATTAATATTATATTTTCGTACGTCCGTCCGTTCGTTCGTCCATCCGTCCGTCCGTTACTTATTATATAAGAATCTTATTAGAAGAAACTTGACTGTGACAAGACGAGGAATCCTAATGTATGAAATCATATGCACATTTTAAATGCAGTTTTCAAATAGTGTATTGTCGTTTTGTCGCCAGGTGCGCTGCTAGTAGGCTCGCCTTTTAAACAGGCGGTATTGATATGACTCAGGTAAATAATAAAGGCAGCGTGGAAGTAAACTAAATGCGACAGTTAATGGCCACACGTTTGACCACAGAGTCGGGATTAAAATAATAAACTGCGCCGTGTGTGGTCACCCACGCTTAAGTCCAAGAAATTTGAGGACCCACGCTTATAAAACCATCGACAACAAAGCTTAGGGAAGATTTGAGTCAACGCTCGTTAAAAATAATCTTAATACTCACATAAAAGAAATTGTACTCGGATTATTCCGATCACGGCCTTTCCCATAAAGAATATTGCGCACTGACTATTGAGTACGCGATGATTCCGTACAGAGATTTTTTAAAACGAAAAAAAAGAACTTCACACAGGAGGCCCTGAGGAAAATAATTTCCCTTGGGGCCTATGTCATTTTTGGGGGTGGTGTCTGGAGGAGCTTTTTGAGGAAAGGAAGGAGTGAACCCGGGAATTGAAGAGATCCATGTAGTAGGAGGGAGGAATAGAGCATTCCATACTTTAATAATAATAATAATAATGGTCTTTATTCCAGAATGTGGGGAAGTAAGTGCAATCCCAAACATCCCATAAAGAGTACATATAGTAAATACATAAGTATTTATAAATAAGAGTAAAGATAGAACAAAGTCAAAACTAAAAATAAAAATGAAAACAAAGACACAGAGGAACGAAAGAAAAATAAAATAAAATAGCGAAAAAAGTCAGAAAAGAGCCTAGTACCATAAGTGTAATTTTTCGTAAGCATGTCTAAAACTTTTATTTTTTAGCTTTGGGACACTAAAATTAAACCGGAAAAATTTTAATTAAAAAAATTATTTAAAAAAACATTCTTCTGTCTGGGAAAATCTGTGTATAAAACATATGTAATAATCTTCGGAATTTTCTTTATGCGGAATCAACGTGTACGGAATCGACCTGTGCGAAATAATCTTTTTTTTACCTAACTCCATTATTACCATCTTAAAACTAATAAAATGAAAATCTTTATTGTGCACAATCAACAAAAACTTTTAAACAGTGAGCGCTGGAAATTTTCACAGCTTTTGTGCTTGAAATTCTACGTTAAATTCGCTCGTAGCGGCAATATAACCGTGAGTTACAGGATCTGTGAAAAATTGAGAAAAACGCATAAATTTTCAATTCCTTCAAACAAAATCATGTAGAATCATCTTGGAAAGCATTGAGTAAATTACCCAGGCGTGTAATTGTGTTCATGTTCGCTTCCTCGGCTGGCTAAGTCCTCCATCAAGACACAAGCAACATTTTCCGCTTACTGTGGTGGTAGTAGGAGATTTTTCAAATATTGTCAGGTTATTCGTAACCCGGGAATGTTTGTCTTTCTTAAAAAAATATATATGTATATGTATGTATATATATATTTAAAATATTTTTCTCCCAGAGTAATCTTTATATTGAAAAGCGTATCTATGTTAGGAGTTTTCTGTGTGAGGAATCAACGTGTGCGGAATAATCTGTGTGCAATATTCGCGATCGGAATAAACATCGAACTAAAAGAAATAAGCGTTCTTAAATATTTTATTCGAAAATGATTCCAGTGATTTATTGCTAAGTGAATTGGTGAATTATGTTCACAGATGGTTCTAATTTTCAAAGCTTTTAATTCGGGTCTTACCGTGCAAAATTATTGGACCTCGACATAAATTATAGCCACCAAATATCATTCACCAAAAATGAGCCATGAAAAGGGTTATGCAGTATCGCCATATTTTTAAAATTCGTCGAAGATTAGGGGGATCCATAAATTACGTTACACGAATTTCATGATTTTTGTCCCCCCCGTCCCTGTCACACATCGTCACCATTATAAGACCCCCGTTGACGTCACATATTTTGCAATTTTGACCCCCCCCACCCCCCTTAAGGTGTGACGTAATGTATGGATGGCCCCTTAGGTAGACACCTACCTTTTTATCTTGTCATTAAAGACTAGTGAAAAATATTATTTAATTTAGGTTTTTTTCCTGGCACCCTTAGAATTTTCTCACAAAACTGGAAATCTGTATGACGAAAATTCAGCAAAAACTTTTAAATGGTGGGCGCTGGAGTCATGAAATTTTCACAACTCGTTGTGCTTGAAATTCTAAAGTCAATCCGACCATTTTCACCTCTCAGCGGCGGTACCACCACGAGTTATGGAGTTTTTAAATGTCAGTAAAAGTTACAAAAAAATTCATTTCCATTGTGTATAAATCATAATAAAGTGAGGTAGTTTGAGTGAAGCTGGGCAGTAAAATTGGCAATAATATAAATTATCTACGAAAACTGTAAAAACAACAGACCCGTGACATATCCATTAAGTGGACCTATCATTTACAAATTGAGGTTACGCTCGAAAATAAATACAACAGAAGGAAAAGATCGAAAATAATGAAGAAATTCTATTTTGACAGTAGATAACACTCAAAATTATTTAGAACTCATAATATTCAAGAGAAGAGACTCTTAAAAAAATATTGTAGGTATTAAAAAAATAATCTCTCGTTTTTTTTATTCAGCGAAGATCTTTTTCTCGGAGGAATCTGGTTCTTATTCAGGTTTCATCATACTCGTATATGTAAATACTGCGTCCCCAGTTTTTTAAATCAATTAGTTTGTTCAACATATCTATTAGAAATCGGCTAACTTCGCCAATTTCAATCAACTTTGCATCGATAAGATTCAAATGTCAATATTGAAACGGTCAAACGGAAGTAATTTAATTTATGTTTTAGAAATAAATTTCAATGGATTTTTTTACCGAGAAGCCTGTTTGATTTGAATATTGTCAATTAAAATGGTATTCAACGGTTGTAATTATATTTTGGCAGTATAAGGAACACGATAAAGTTTTGGCCCACAGAAGATGTGCCCAAACAACCAAGGTAATACCCATCAATCATTAAATTTGTAGCGCATCTACATAACACACACACATTACATGAGATTTTTTAAACAGGGACTGTATTTATTTTTTTAATATTTTTTAAACTAACTCTGTGCAGGGTGCCCCGAAGTTTTCTTCAGAATAGCGTTAGTTTTGGGATGCTTTGTGCTGTGTGTAGTGTCTTTTAAGGAAAGAAAGAATTGAACCCAGGCCTTGAAGAGACTTATTATGTTGTTGGAGAAAAGAAATACAAAATCAATAGACGCCTATGGTTTCAATAGGTGTTTTGCATAATTAATTATTAAGCCGCCGCTTCCCGAATTTCTACCGTTTTGAAGTTTTTAAGCTCTTATAAAGTTATATTTTAAGATAATATCTAGACGTTACCCACGCTGTAACGCAAATTTTTTGATTTTCATTGTATTATAATGATGCCACAAAGTATGTTTGCGAAGAAGTTATTATAAACACGTTCGTTAAACTTATTTTAGAAGGTATATGTATGAAAAAAATCAGTGTTTCTTTAAATGCTATTTTAGATGTTCCCCATGAGATTTTTGCTCTATTTTCGTGTTTTATTAAACATTTTCACAATTTTCGCTTCAATATTATCGTTTTAAATATTAGCGCGCTCTCTCCAACATTCGTAATTACATATCTCACCATCTTCTTATTTTTGAGCGGGGATACGGCGCCTTAATCCTTTTTGGTCGGATGTCTAATTTGTATCATTTTTGTAATTTATTTGAAGTTTATATAAGAATAGCTGGTACCCGGCATGTGTAGCTATGCTATTCAAAGAAATAAATTGATTCTCCCTGCATGTCCTTTCCCGTGCATCCCCGTTCCCTTCCACTTTCCCCTCCCTTGTTTCTTCAATTCCGCAAACCCCACCTTCCCCTGCCTTTCCTCCCTGCCGCTAAAATATACGAAATTCACACATTTTCATTTATACAAATTTCATAACGACAGATATTATATATATTATATATTATATATTATATATATTACATTATATACAGCAAATGTTACTCGCTGATAATGTAGCTTTCTATTGGTGAAAGAATTTTTCAAATCGGTTCAGTAGTTTCGGATCCTATTCAATGCAAACAAACAATCAAATCTTTCCTCTTAAGCAATCCCCACCTTCTCCCCGCCTTTCCTCCCTGCCGCTAAAATAAGCGAAATTCACACATTTTCATTTATACAAATTTGATAACAACAGAGCTTGCCATTATAAATAGCCAATGTTACTCGCTGATAACGTAGCTTTCTATTGGTGAAAATTTTTTTCAAATCGGTTCAGTAGTTTCGGAGCCTATTCAATGCAAACAAACAATCAAATCATTCCTCTTTATAGTATTATAGTAAACTAGGAGACCCGGCCACACGTTGTTGTGGCTAACGAAACACAACGCCATTACCCAACCTTTATAAAATCCACACCACTCGCTTACCAGCTGCCCGCTGCCCGCTGCCTGAGTTGAATATTTGAATTTTTCGACTTTTCTCTACTAAAATAAGCATGTATTATACATATGTACAAACCTTCTTCTTGAATCACTCTATCTATTGGTAAAAAACCGCATGAAAATCAGTTGCGTAAATTAAAAGATCTATGCGCACATACATTTTGAACGACTTCATTTTATACTATGTAATGAAGACTTGATTTAAATGAACTCCGTACAGGAGTCCGTGGTTTCCTTCAGAACCAGAGCCTGCATTATCGTTTGTGATGCTGTGTACAGGATATTTTGGGCTATACGTAGAACCTGGGTTTGAAGAGACTCATGTTGTAGGAGGGAGGAAACTCGACGTTAGCACTTCCAACAGGTCTTTTATCTAATTGACCTTTTTTTGACGGATATGTCAATCATAAACTGAACATTTAAAATCTTTTAAATTTTGTTTTTCTTCTGGCAGACTCATTTTCACGCATCATTTCCTTGCTTCTCTTGAAAGAAGCTTAAAGATTTTTGAAAGAATTCCAGGTTTTCCAGCTTCCGGGGTTCTTACATTATTTAACTACTTTGTGACTTTAGATTATTAGATATTGACAATTTGGAAGGCGGATAAGGGTACCGTCGACTAGGGAACCAGTTAAGTATTGGATAACAAACACCTCTGCCGTAGGTCACCCAAGTGGTTCGCTATGTTTGGTGATTTAGCTGAGGTGCCCGGGTTTACCGGGTGAGGTATATTTAGATCAGTGGTGAGGAGAGGCCGGTTCGGGGAGACCCTTTGACCTCTCTAACTGGTCTCTCTCGACCCATCGTCTTACTCTACGTCTTGTGAGAGATGGATTCATCCGTCACTCCTGGTCACACTGACCCCCAGATTTCTACCCACCCAGGTCTTCCTCTAATTCCTTTCCTTAAAAGACCCTCCACACAGCATCTCCAAAGAGACACAAGCATTTAGAGAAATTATTTTCCTCAGGACCTCCTGTGGGGTTAATGTAAAATAATCAATAATGTGTTATCCCAGAAGGTATCCTTCGGGTGGTACCCGCAATACCTTCAATAAATAATGATAAATGTACGAAGAATAGATTAAAAAAACGAAAAGTAAATATTTAATGATTGAATTTATGTGGGTTTGACTGTCTCCAGAAGTTAATCAAGGGGAAATCCACCCAAGGAGCCATTGAATATTTTCCCACTGCGGACAATTAAACTTAGGTAGCAGCGTTGATAGCCATTTGCGTATCTACTTATAATGCCCGTTCATTGTACATAACGTACTCCAATGTTGAACACGTCGATTCGAAGAAAAAAACCTGAGGCTTTGATTCGCCCGCAGTCGGTCGTGGTGTTCTTAACGAGATCAATTACGTCTTTAATCATCGAATATGTTAAAGAGAAGCATGACGGTGACCAATGATTCTTCTAGAATATTGGGACATTTAAAATGAAATGTTTCTTAAATACTATGTGGGGCACGTCGAGCTAGATCTGTAAGTTGCTTGAGAAGGACTCGCCATGTTTTGGTTTAGTTACCAGTGGTTGCTGCCAAATATGGATGTCCTGAAACTTTGAACACTGATAATGGGATCCTTCTTCCTTTTCTAGCGTTTCCTAAATCTCTTCTTCTCACCGCCTCACCTTTCAAAGATGTTTTTCTCGTTGTTTAAAGGAATGACGTTGTACAGTAATTTATAGAAATGAAGAATAACTTAAATTATCAATACTAATAACACCCACTTCGATCATATTCAAAAAATTCCCAGTGCTGAAAATTCTAAAATTATATTCAAAACAAATACTAACTTTCCTTTACAAGAACTTAAACGCATTTAACATTTCACAAAATTCTCGCAATACTAGAACAAGACATTCACACCAACTACAAATACCAATAAAAACACATCATTTGGACAAAAACACTACAGATACCAGGCTGTAAAACTATACAATTCGTTTCCAACTTCCAACACAATATGAAACAACTAATCTTACAGAATACAAAAAACACACATGGAACTGACTACAATCCTTCTTTCTCCTTTTTTTGTCCATAGTGGAGTTCTTAAAACCACCCTAATGTACGACAGTTAGGTATTAAATTGGCAGAGGAAGGACCAAAGTGAACTGAATGCCTTAAAAATTAGATCCCTGAAGTATTATACAATGTACGACCGTACTTAGAGTGAGGAGATCCAAAAATAATACACAGCCAATATAATTATTATTATTAGTTTGATCTCGGCCTTTATCATAAAAAACCACGGACATATGAATATATCTGGACCTGCCCTAAGTGATAAAAACGTATTATTTCCCCCTCGCCATGGAACCGGCTGGAGCTCCTCCTTGGCGCCAGTTCGCCCCATGTGGAGGGGATAGAGAATCGCTTGAATCTAAAATGTGTGACGTCATCATTCTTGCCGTCGGCAGCGCGAAGCTAACATCTATACATTTAACGAAAAAATAACACGCCAAAACAGTAGCTTGTGCTATACAACATACCTACATATCAGTGTGCACATAAATGTGGGCGGTTCCTTAGTGTGCTCGTCGCTGGTTACAGGGGTAAGTAAATTATGAAACATTTGTAAAAGTGTCTTAACTAAACACGGCAAAAAAATATTGCTATGTGAAAACGGGCGAATCTTTTTGGGGTGTACATTTGGCCTACGCAAATATTTTATTATCGTGGCAAGCAATTCGCGCTCCCATGTAAAAAGGTCTATTCATTCAAAGCAGATTTTGCTTTTAAGAACTAAATGATGATATTATAATGCGAGATGCCTATATACTGTCAGATTAATTTTTCAACCAATGACAGTCATCTTCCCCTCTTCGTACCGCCATAGTTGATTTTTCCCCTCACCTGTTATTTCTGGTCTATTGAATTTGGATGTCTATGTAAAAAACTTAATTTTTGATTCGAGTCCAAAATACTTTCGAATTGAAAAATTATTTTTTATATCAAAAGGTAAAGCAAGTACGGGTGTGTGCTACTTATGTATTTGTGTTTTAAATGTAAAAATATATGTAATTAAAGAAATCAATTTTTCATGATTTTTCTAACTTTGGAATTTTTTTTGTGAGTTAATTGTAATAAGTAAAAATTTATCTAGATAGATATATTTTCATAATATCCTTGAATATTCTAATGATTTTTTTTTAAATTAAACACCTTAAAAAAAGCAATGGGTAAAGTTTTTAATTTATCTACGATAAATTTGTGTTAACAACGTAAATCGATCGTTTGTATTTACACCCATCAAAAAGTATTTTTTTAAACTTCTTTTTATTTATTTTTATCATATTTCTACAGATTTAAATGTCCGGGTTAAATTTTCCCCACAGGAAAAACTAAACCCTTTCACACACTTCCCCAAATGATCATCTAGTCAATCCACGCTATCCAAGTGCACCATATAAGTATTATAAATACAAAATAATACAAGAACAACATGTCAACCTACCAGAGATCAAATGGGAAAATAATTCACAGACTCCAGATATTTTCATATCAGAGGGTTCGGCTCTATTGAACTCCTAATTTGACCTATAAATCCTACTGATCCCTCAATTAATATTTAAAAAATCTTTTGTAATCCTACATGTATTTAAAATAACTGATTTTTGCATTTTTATAAATAAATTTTTATGACAAATCTAATATGCCTAAATTTTGAATGAGAGACCTAGGTATAATGCCAGTAGCCGAAATAACAAATGGTAATATTTTTATAGTCTGATAATGCCAAATTCTTTTAATCTCATTTCCTAAATCTGTATATTTTCTTATTTTTTCAGAAACAGATTATTGAATATTATTTTTGAAAATTATTTTTTAAATAATTATCATTAACTCACAAATAATTGCCAAAGTTTCTTCTAAAATCGTGAAAAATTGATTTTATAATTTAAAACACAAATAAATAAAACTCAAATCGATAATAGTTATTTGCTTATACCTTTTGAATGAAAATAAATTTCAGTTTGGTAAAGTATTTTTCCCTCAAATCCAAAATTAAGTTTTGTATGAAAAGGGCTGCGCAGTCGTTCAAGCTGATGGACTGAATAAAAGCATGTCGGGAGAATAGTATATAGCAACATGGACCAAAGACACTGCAATCGGAATAAAATAAATAACACATATTTAAAAAAAAAATATTCACCGTTTAATTAAGTAACGATTCCTCACTTCTGGTCACCACAAAGATACCGGCCCTGTCATTTCAGATTCGAGCTACTGTCGTCTTATCTTCTCAATCAGGTCTGAGATGACTTATCTCCCTTGTACCCTGAACCTACAACTGGTAAATATTAAATATATATCCTTAATTATTATATTCCAGTCTGTATGGTGGATATTATCGCGGTACGCTCGTATATTATTCTTTTTCGAAGGCGAGGCTCTTCGACATTGGTTTCGCATGATAATCTGACACTATAACACGCCTAGGTATATATTCTGGAATTATGTGAGGTCTGCTGGTATACTCGGACATAATATCGTCAATTGTATTTTTTCATCTATTATTGGATGAATGCTTCTGTAAACTTTTCTATTCCCGTCGATCTTTTGCAACTGCAACATTTTGTTTCAAAACATATTTAATTCTTTTATTACTGCAGGATTTCGGCTTATTGTTTCCTCTTATGACATGGAAACGTCGACTCCAAAATACTCTAGAAATTTCAATATTTAAGTCATGGTGGCTAGGAGCGCCCGCCTTAATAATATAAAGAATTTCTTCTGTAACATTTCTTAAAACTAAATATAAGAATCACAATGGTTCTTCGGTATGTATTCTCTATTTTTCTGAATGCCAAAAATGTCTAGACACTAAATATTGTCAAGAAAGATAGAGAGAGGCCCCTGATTACATCCTTGAAATACCCTTGGCAGATCGTGTGACAAAAATATAGAGGTTCTTCATCTAATGGTTAACTGATGATACGAGGAAAGTTTGATGGTGGCTTGTTATATGAATTAATTCACTGCACCTCGCGGCTTCAAACTTTACGTGATACGAGTGTAGTTCTGAGCTGCATTCTGCAGGGTGAATATTGTGCTCTGGTCATAGCCAATCGACGGTTATTTTGTGAGGACACCAGAAGTTAATAATAATAATACAAACATTTATTTATTCATAGGCTTTTACAATTTTATATATTTGGTTTATTTTAATTTATTCTATTGACAAAAAGGTCACTGATTAGCTATACATTCAGATTTCTCCTGGAAAGTAGCTGGTTTTCAGCAGTGCCAATCTAAATAAGTTTCATCTTAATGTTGAACATACGAGTATGTCTTCTTTTCGTCGTCAGTTTTTTGGCTTTCCCACTCGTTTATTTATCTACCTCGTTCATACTCTACTTCCTATACAGGATGTATTCTTTGGACCTCTTCTGTATTGGTGCTAACTGTTCTAGGCGTATTATAAATTATCTGAAAAAGAGCTAACTACAATCTGGTTTAATTTTTACGGGTTTTGGGCGTCAACTAGTCCATATCGAATTCGGATAGTGTAGAATTTTAATTTATTGTTAAAACTTGTTCTGGTCCATAGTGCTCTGATTGCTAACAACGGTAGTGGCTAACTGCCTAGGACTTATATGTCTCAAATTCCGGGTTCTCAAACTTCTTACCACCATGACACACATGTTTTTAGTTCGGCATGCAATACTGCAAATGTGTCAATTTTTCCAAAAGTTTCGCCATTCATTTCGTAATTTTGTTCGCCGAGAATGTTGTATTGTCCCAACGGACAATTTGGACGATACCGCATAAAATATATAATGTTCATTATTTATGTCACATTCACGATATTGAACGAAGGAGGTTCCTAGTTTTCCCTGCGGAGATGCTTTGTGAAGGGTCTCTGTTAGGATTAGAGGGAGTAAACATGGGTTTTTTAGATACCTTAGATTAAACTATCGATAGAAAGATAGTGCTCTCACTTGTGGTTGCACTCCGTTCGCTAAAAAGGATAATTTCTCAAACGGATTGCTTATTTCTTGCACAGTCAAATCTCAAACGCTCGCAATCCAATTGTGCAAAAATGTTATGGTTTCCTAGCAAATAAATCTTATTCCCATTGACTATTTGTATTTCGAAAATAATTTTGCACAAGATTTTACAGTGCAAGCGAATATTTCTTGATCAATTAGTCACCAAAATAGAACAGAAGTTAGTTATTTTAAGGCACATGGAGTTTAACAACAATTGTAGATACATAGTTTGTTTCGCACTTCCCAGTTTTCTCTAACTTAATGGATTATGTTCTCGAAAAGACAACCAGAACAGCGTTATATAAAAGTTGGAATTCATTTTTAGCTAGACTAAAAAAGTAGGACAGTTCTTCATCAGTCTTTTTCGATGACATAATATGCTTACCAGTACTTCGCTCTGAAACTATTAATGCATTCGAAATCATAGGTTTGTAAAATTTATCATATCGGTTAACATAATCCAGGATTTCATAATTTATATATTTTATATTTAAATCTTTGTGGGTACTTTTTAAAGATATCTTATATTTCTACATTTTACTTTTTGTTGTTTTATTTCACACTTTTTTTTTTACTTTTTATCTAATATTTTAAAGTTTGTACTTTTTATTTTATATTTTACCCGCTATTTATTACCTTACTTTTTACATTATTTCATAAATTTAACTTACATTTATACTGTTATTCTTTATGTTGTTGTACTATTTATAAGTAATAAATGTCAATTCTGTTAATGGCACGTGTTGTGCCGTATATGTGTGTAAATAAATAAATAAATAGATATTCCAACCAAATTGTTTTCTGTGTGAGCACGACTTCGAGATAAATCGATACAAGACTAAAATGCTTTGCTTGTTTCATGACGCCCAGGTCGCCGCATTTGAGAATTTATGCTGGCACAAAAAAAAATTGCATTATACTTCAGGATTCTTTCATTTTATGGATTTGAAAGGGTGTAGAGATAGCTGAAAATATATCTTCGACTATTTAAAAAAAACCACACTTTTCGATTTCGTTCTCAAAATTAGATAGCAGTCCATAGTGGAGTGCTTGTATCAACGCTAATGTATGGCATTGAGGCTTGGAACTGTCAGAGACAGGATGAAAGTAGTCTGAATGCTGTAGAAATGAGATTCTTTAGTCTTATATTTGGTAAAACCATGTATAAATGATTTACAAATGTGAAGGCTTTGAATAATTTTTTTTTAAAATATTTGTGAACTTTGATCGATTCGAGAACAAGATCTCGGCTCGCGGCTCACATATTGGCAACCTTTGCTACGTGTGATTAGGAGGATTATTTTCTGTTCATTTGACGTAGAACTTTTCTGTTTACGGATCAACGTCAATCAGAATCATCATAGACCAATTATTTTGAAGATTTTATCAGAAAAGACTGTCGGGATACGTTTATTGAAAAACTCAAATCATTTTCAGTACAACTACAGCGAAACTATAATTATTCTGAAAATGTGTGTGTTAAAGCTACAAAGTCTCTCGACCACACATCGGAAATATTGTATTATCTAGATTTCAGAATAATTTTTCTTTTTTCAAAGAGATAAAAAATAACAAATATAAAGGTACATTTACAATAAATTTATGGGAAGTAGGGAATTTTGCGCGCCAACCTTGACTGGCAAAAGTTAATGGATATTATTTTCTTATTCTTCAAAGGGTTAAATCCCTTTATTAGTTTGGATCTTTGTTTTTGTCTGTTCTATCAAAACAGGGAACTAAACACTACCGGTATAAAATTATTTATTTATTTATTTTTTCATGTTCTCCGTAAAACGGTTATTCACCAATACATTATGGAGAAGATTACAAATTAGACAAAAAGTATAGCAAAACACATAAAAAGGTCAGTTTCACTACTTTGTGACATACGTCAAAAGATAATTGTTAAACTGCCTGTAGGTTACGTTAAAAATGTCAATGGTCAATGCAGACTCGTTGAGCAGTTCAGTCGCTCTGTTGACTGGCGCGTTCTGATAGGCAGAAGTCCTCGCTTTTGGAGCATAAAAAGGGTATGGGACCTTCCACGAGTATACTTATCTGGGACATATAAGTTAATTTCTTTCAAAATAGGTGGATTATATATAGTTCCAGAGATTATATAAAAAAAAATTATTCCTAAAAATATTTTTCGGCGGGCTTCTAATGTATTAAGATCGAGCATTCCTGCTAAGAATAAGGATGGATACAGGAAAGGGTAGTACATATATTCCCTCATATATAGGTAACGCATGAATCTCTTTTGTACTTTTTCTATTTCGAGAATATGGTTTTGCTCAGAAGGGGCCCAAATAATGGAGCTATATTCCAAGATACTGCGAACAAGTGCTTCATACGTTCTTCGGATTGCGATTCCGTTGGTAAATGACCTTGAATTACGAAGAACAAATCCAAGCATTTTGTTGGCACGGGAGACAATATCAGATATATGGGATTTGAAAGAGAGATTTGCTTCAAAAATTACGCCAAGGTCTCGAATCTCATTTTTACGTGTTAATTTATGTTTATTAATGTGGTAGGGGAACAGGAATGTATCTTTGGATCTTGTAAATGTAACGACACTGCATTTCTGAATGCTGAAGGGTAAGTTGTTCAGTTCCGACCATTTGACAAGAGAATCAAGATCGTTCTGCAGAAGAATGGAATCGATGTAACTTTTGATTGCTTTGAAAAGTTTTATATCGTCAGCAAAAAGGAGATATTTTGAGTGTTTTATGGTGTTGCCAATGTCATTGACGAATAAGAGAAAGAGAAGGGATCCTAGATTCGATCCCTGGGGAATCCCGGAGTTAGTTTTGTATTCGTGAGAGAGATGGTATCCATAACTGACATACTGACGACGATTGCGTAAGTAGCTAGCCACAAAAGCGAGGAAATTCTGAGAGAATCCGATGTCACTTAATTATGTTGCGACTTTCTCAACCAATGCCGCCAACAAAATATTTAACCGACGATTTTGGTCTGCAGCTATAACCTCTTAATTTTTACATTTCATCATAATCAATAATCATCTTATATTTCGACGGTCTGCGTGGTCGAGAGGAAAGGTAGTCCGAATAATAAATAAATTTTATTTGATTATTTTATGGTATTTCACAATTAATTAATTAAAAATAATATATAGTATATTTGCGGCACGCATTCTGGATGATACTCCCATTATCGCCCATTATTGACCACCATTCAGAAATGAAATTTTGCTTGAAATAGCTTTATCTTGTTTTGTGACCAGATCTGATTAGCCAGGTACTTCTTCCCAGGAAATTCTCATCTCCTTCCCCTCCCCACTACCTTCAGCCTCACAACATACCCCAATCGGGGAAGTCACAGTGTCAAGACGTGAGCAGTTTTAATTTAAATAGTGTTTATTGTATGTTGCTAAAGGCTATAACCCCGAAACGCTATGAAAATAGTCCGTGCCACACGATTACTATCTATCTGTAAAAGGGCGTGAGAAGTTGAACGATTGGATTAGTGTACATACTGTAATTAATTTAGAAACGAATCACGACTGGCGCTGTGTTACTTTAATCAAACATCATGCATACAACAGTTAATGGCCCATTTATAGCCATTATAAATATAATAATTTAACTGCATTAGATCAAATCTGGTCGCTAATAGTCCAGGTTGGACAAATTACGAAGCCTATAAAACTAATCAAATCAAATTTATATAGCGCAATTATGTGATGTTTTACCTCAATTACGCTTGTAAAATTACTATAATTTCATAGTTCGATACTACCCGGCTTCGCCCGGGTTCTATCTTGACTTTTTTGAAAACGAATATTTTAAAGCCAGTAACACATGATTAAAATTTTGTTGCTATTTAAAAACAATTTTTGCGCTCACCAAAAAAAAAACAAACTTTGTAGTGCACACGCAGTAGAAGTGAAACCTTCAGAAAACTAATGTAGAAGATAATGAGGAGGCTACAAAGCATCGCACATAGAGAGACCGATTATACTGTCTCATTCTGTCGCACGCTAAATCCTATAGATGTATGTGTTTGTCTCTTTTTAGTGTCGCTATTTTTCGTTTCATCGAGTTTCAAATCACAACTGTTCTAAAGAAGATTTCACTTCAAAAATTAGTCGAAAGAAACTGCGCAAGTTTCGTGATGCCATAGCTCACCGTTCACGAGCTTTTCCTGCTTAACTTGCGAACACATTCCACCTATTTAATGAATTGTTTGTTATACCTAGATCGTAAAATTTGGGCTCTTAACTAAATATAATTTTGTTTAATTTAGTAACTTGCTATTCTAAAGTTTTCTGCTATTTCTGATGGTTTTGATAAACCAGTCATGCAGAATAAATCAGGCTTTTGACAGCTGGACACAATTATCTTTAGAGTAATTTTTCTCAAGAGCATTTTGCTCAATTTTGGTTTTCACACTTAAAACTTCACCGTCAAGGTCGAAAATAATAATATCGACCCTCTTAAATTTCCTCTCGCTGTTTACTCATTAATCTTAAAAGTGTTGATCAATTTGTCATAAGTGTAAAACCTTCGCATAAATCTCGCCCAGCGTAATGAAATTGCGAATTATTCATACGCGTAAGTTTGCTGCTGCTCGTGTGTTGAAGGTACTATGTAACTATGTATCCAGTCGGCATGTCGGGCAGGTAACGCGATCGACGTCTCGAACTGGTTATTACCGATCATCTTACATTGGTTATAATACATTTCGAACCAGTGCTGGCGAACACGAAATCAATGGAAATTAATGAAACGTAATGTGTGAAATAACACACGTTGGATTTTAACGATTCCTTGGCAGGCTTTCCGCAGGGCATTAATTCAGTACCTATGGCTATAAGCATTCGTTTCAATCAAATAATACCCAAGGTACGAAAGCTTGCAAGAATCCACAGACTACCGCCTTATTGGGGTTTGAAATTATTAATTTGATATTAACGATTATTTAATATTATCAACCTGAGTTGAACTATTATTTGACCGGCGTTCCGCAGGGTACTAATGTGGGGCCTGTAGTATTTTAAATAATACAAAGGGTACCTCCTACGAACGAATGTCTAACGGGGCTTGTTTTTAGAACTCCATCACTTAGAAATAAGTTAACATCAGGGTTTTAAATGGCTTTCTAAGACATAAAGGCCATGTATTGTTTGATCTATTTACCTAATGATAATGTGGGCTTCACTGGGTACTTGCCCGTGCTGAAGCCCTTATTGTACAATTTTGTTAGTGATGTGTTTGAATTGTATATTAAAAACGTATTGTATCACTATTAGAACCATCGATACATTCCATGCTGAATAAAAGTAAATCATTCGCAAAATAATTAAGAAGCCAAGAGCAATGTTTCTAGAGGTATTCGGATATAATCTGTTTACCAACAATTATTCATATAAGTCCTTGGAATTTGAAGTCTGTCCCCAATGCCCTATCTCTGGTAGGATTGAATTAATGAATTTAATATATCACTTGTCATTTTGGTAAATGCCAAAATGTCAATTGCTCTTTCTTCTAATACGATCAACGTCGATACTAAAACACTGAAGTTGTCAAACAAACGAATTATCTTAACTTGTTCCATTAATCTTATGTTAATTTTAATGGAGGAGTTTTAGAATTTGTTTGTTACCACTGTCGAAGGCTTGGTCTGCTTTGTATAGCACGCTGAATGGTGAATTGATACTCGTACGACGAATGAACTATATATGGCGAAATTAACGATTTTATATTCATTGAGAGGAAAGAGGCAGTCAAATAATACTATGGTTAACGGCAGGTGAGAATAGAATTCTACAAAATATCTTACTTCAGGTGTTTTATCCTTAGGTATATTAACAGAATAGAGAGTTTCAGTAAGGAGTCAGTGAGACTGTGACACCCTGATTTGAGGAATGGAAAGGTGGAAAAGGATATTTAGGATATTTCTGGTATTTTTTTTTTAACCTAAGCTAAGAAGCTTTAACTAAGCAAAGCTAAAACCATGCCTAACCTCTGCCATAGGTTATCCCAAGTGGTTCGCTACGTTTGGTGAATTAGCAGGAGTGCCCAGGTCACGGAGTGAGTTTTGTCTAGGTTTGGCAACGTATGCGTTTGCTCACGTACTGCGTGGCAGGTCGGATCAGGAGAGACTGATTGAGGTAGACCGTTCGACCTCTCCAATCTCTTAAGGAATCTCTCGACTCATAACCTTGCACCGCGATGGGAAGGGTGGATTTATACGTCCGTCATTCCTGAACACATTGAACTCCAGATTCCTACCCACCCCTTTTACCTTTTTTACATTAGCTCCACGCAGGAGGCCCTTAGGAAAATAATTCCACTCAGGGCCTATGTCATCTTTGGGGATGCAGTGGAGGTTCTTTTTAAGGAAAGGAAGGAAAGGAAGTTCTGGAAGGAAAAAGGTATGAGGGGTGGGTAGGAATCTGGGGCTCAGTGTGTCCAGGAGTGACGGACAAATGAATCCATCCTTTCCACTGCGATGCAAGACGATGTTCCGAGAGAGTTCTGCCAAAGAGGTCAAAATATCTCCGTCAACCATTTACTGCCGGTCCGGTCTGCCACGCTGTTCGTAGTCAGACGCATCCGCCGCCAAGATCCGGTCAAACCTAACCCTCTGAACCCAGGCAGCCAGGCACTACTGCTAAGTCACCAACTCCATTCTGAACCTTAAAGTCTACGTCACTGAAGTTCATTCTGAATCTTATGGCAAATACATGTTATATTTTTAAAATCATTCAAGATTTAAATTAGTATCTAGAGAAACACTATTTGTGTAAACCTGAGATACCTACACTAAGATAAAAAAAGTATGACAAGTGATAGTTTAAAAGATTCAACGCTCTGTGGCGACCTTATGAGATATTACCTTCCATTGGCGGCTCGTCCACCAATAGCGGACTATGCCTCCAACACCGCGACGGGTCGAGAAGCCGGAACCGATTCATTTCTTTCCTGAAGGCCGACTATTGCGACAGCTCGCAAAGTGCTCCCATATTTGCTATCCATCTACTCGTTGAAATATCAAATTTAATTATTACTGATTGTAAATAATCTTATAAGTAACGCTATCAGCTTTTTTATTTGATTTATTAGCTCCGTAGCTCACGAGCAAATAGTGTTGTAAGCCGAAAAATTACGTCGATCCCGAAATTCCAGACAGAAAAGCTGTCCATATATCACGATTACGGAAATAGCATTTTTGACAGTCGTTATTGCAGCTTCAGACGAACACGGCTTTCTGATTTCTGACATTAGTTTATACATAAAAAAATAAAAACGGATTTCCCAGAGACGTTCAAAATATTGTAACATTAAAAATCTTATATTCTTCTCTAGTTCGAAGTCAAATCGAATATAACTCTCATATTTGGTCCCCTCACTTCAAAATCCATTCCGATTCCATTGAAAAAATTCAGTGTAAATTCCTAATACGTGCTATAAACTCGGTCTACCTATAGAAACAATAAATAACAACCACTTGATGAAAGAATTAAAATGATTAAAACTCTCAGATTGGAGACTTATTTTCGACTTGACTTTATTTTTAATATTGTTATAAGTATAAGAAGAACTACTCAATCTAAAATAGTTTTTAATTTCAACAACACTATCAGGACTGAGCCATTCAGAACCTCGTTTGTACCTAGATTGCATTCAGTTGGCAATACTTTCGCAGAAGTGGTAAATGTGTTCAACTGCACGGAATATAGTTACAAGCAGGCTATAATAACATGACTCAATAATAGTAATAAATGTTAGAATAATACCTACTATTCTTCTGCATTGGTTCTATATTCTCACAATATTATTATGTTATATCACATGTTTGTAAAAGCCCGTAAAAGCGTACATTAATAATAATTAAATCTGCGTTGAAAATCGGGCTATGTGTGATAATCCACGCCTTGACAACCAGTCCGAGTAAGTGTGCTTATTTCACAAATTATTCTTATACAATAATTTCGGGTTTCCCGACACTCTGCGCAATTTAATTTGGGAACCGACGAAGATACGAATGACAGCCGCGTGGGCTGAGAAATGTCTGGAAAAATGACTGGACATCGCTCTTAGAGCTTTGGGATCGTTACTCTATTATGCTGTTAGGATCTTTTGCCACAACAAACACCACTTATTCTTCATTATGAACAGGAGTAAGTCACATCATCATTATTCGTACTGCGATGTGGGAGGAATCATTAAATAAATTAAGATTTTAAGTCTTCAAAGGAGACCCAGGAGTTAAAAGGATGCTGCTGGAAACATTTGTGACATTCACAGAAAGATCTGCTACAATTATTACAAAAACGCCTATTTAATAGCTTGTTTGGGAGATTACTTCGCGTATACCAAATTCTCCTGAACTTGCTTCATTAGGGTTTCATAATTTCTGCTGTCTATCCAAAAACTCCTAGCAATCCCCTTTTATGTATAGTATTTTCCGTGAAGTCGTTCGATGGTGTATGTAAGGATTGAACAAACTTCTTGAAGAGGTCCATACTATAATTTAAATGTAAGACAAAAGACAATTGTTACACAGCCGAGATGTTGATTAAAAAAACGACATTTTTTTTCGACAAATAATGTCAACCGTAATGTGTGCCAATGTTGGACATGCGTTTGGCGTGTCTTCTGATTTTATTAACAATGTTCACCGGTGCCAAAGGGATCAATGATGTTAGGTCTTCTTTTCAAAGCTCTTCTTTGTTATTTATGAAGTATTATGTATTATGTTAATGTAAGTACTTACATACTGCTTACTAACCCCGTATGCATGGACATTGGAGGGTCTAGAGTTGTTTAAATAAATGTAGCTTCTTTCAATAAAAAAATAAAGTCTTGACGTGTTCGGTTAAGGAGGAAACCATATGTTTCCTTATAACGCCGTTGGTGAAGTGGTGGGGTCCCCTTCAATGTACTTTATGACACCGAAGTGAACGTCAGAATAAGTGGGGGACAACCCAAGAAGGCATTATCAAGTGAATAAAAACTTACTTAAGTCGAGTCGGAATAACAGAATAGTATGTAATAGATGATGTATGAATGTTAATGAGACAAGGAATGTGCGCGGTTAGAATTGTGTGGCGGTTAGCTAGTTATATTGCACTTTATTGGATTCATATTTCTCAAAGTGAACCTAGAAAATTAAGTAATTAAAATGCATAAAACCACACAAATAGTAGATATACAAACCTTTAGGTAAATACGTAAAAAAATAATGAAAGGCGGGCCGGATCGGGAGAGACTGGTTGAGGGAGACCTTTTGACCTCTACAGCCGGATTCTCTCGAATGCATAGCACCGCAGCGGGAGGTATGGATTCATACATCCTGAATACCCGCCCTGACTCCAGATTTCTACCCATAAGATTCCTTCCAGAACTTCCTCTCCTTGCTTTCCCTAAAAAGACCCTCCACACAGCAGTGGCGGTCCGTGAGTTTTCAGTGAGCTAGAGCGCAAAGATTGAAAAATATGATGTTATTGACGTTGTAGTAGCTGAAAATGAATTTTATTTTTTTTCAAAATTTCAACTTTTTGTATGAATTCTTTCAGTCAAGGGATGCGCCGCATCCACATACTGAAAGATGTGGATGCGGAAAAAAGTTTGAATTTAAAAAAATAAATAAAATTCATTTTCAGCTACAACAACATCAGTAATGTCGAATTTTTCAATCTTAGCACTCTGGCTCACTAAAAACTCACGGACCGCCACTGCTACACAGCATCCCCAAAGATGCCATAGGCACTGAGGGAACTGTTTTCCCCAGGGCCTCCTGTGTGGAGGTAATGTAAAATAAAATCTACCGAAAGCATGCATACACATTTGATAATTTTGATTTAGTGATAAATACTAAGGATTCCTATTCTTGTATTGTAATTTGTCTTTTTTTGTCTTGTCTATTGAACTTGCCCATTCGTAATCTCTTTCATCTTGAGTTATAATTTCAAAACACATTGCAATGACATCAAATCTTTTTCCTGGTTACTATTTTCGCGTGCGAATTGGGCGGAATGTTTGGCTTTTGAGTTAATTACAGATTTTTATGTGGTCATGTGATGCGAGGAATTTATTGTCTGTGTGTTGGACCAAGGTGTAAAAACACTCTGATGTTTGTTTATTATTTATTAGTGAGCTGTGTTTGTTTACAGAATACGATAATATTATTACCTCCTATCATATTCTGTTTTCCTATGAATAAAAAAACACAGATTACTTCTGGGTGAGATTGCACACAAGAAAAATATATCTACTTACATAAGTATTTATCAAATAGGCACTTTTTAAAAACTAAATTAAACAAATACGTTGTTTTGAACTTTGCATTTATTTAAACGGTTCTATTTTTGAAGAAACCTTCATTCGTCGGGGCAAAAGTTAAACAAACAGTCTAGAATTTGAAATTAAAATACTTTTGTACTTTCTTCCACTAATTTATATTTCACCAGGACCGGTTTCATCCTATTACGGATATTTAGGGACCTATTACGGACATTTTAGTCTGAAAATGTCCGTAATAGGATGAAACCGGTCCTGGTGAAATATAAATTAGGGGAAGAAAGTACAAAAGTGTTTTAATTTCAAATTCTAATACAATGGAATTCCACCACGAATTTTCAGTGCAAAAACTAGACTCATTAAAAACAGTCTAGTATAGAAAAAAACTTGTTTTTCTGCAATTTGAATTCTTATGTGTAATATTCCCTTATATTTCACGTCTGTTTCAGTTATTTTACATTATATGTATGAAAAAAATCACAGTGTTTCATTAAATGCTGTTTTAGATAGCCCCTAAAAGATTCTTGCTCTATTTTAAACGACTCGTGTTTTAATAAACATTTTCACAATTTTCGCTTCTACTACTAGCGCACTCTCTCCAACATTCGTAATTCGTATTCTCCATCTTCTTCCTTTATAGCGGGAATACGGCGCCTTTATTACGTGAGCTCAAAAGCGGGGGGGGGGGGGGGAGGGTTGGAAGAAAAACTGCTCACGTAATTAATGTATGCCCCCTTATCTTCTTACAGTTTTCTGCTTTATACACGTTTAGCTTGAATTTCCAATCATTTACAATTTTTCTGTTAAAAATATTGATGTAGCATATGTATGTACTCTATCGATTTATAGCTTTATTACAATCAGTTTAATTTTTTAAATCACAATTTCAAGTCCGAGTTTTAGAGTTGATTGAACCGGAGTTATAAACAAGCGCACGACCGAAATTAGTATTTTTGATGATTTGTAAATATTGGACGGGTTGTTTCACAGAATTTGAACAATCCAATTTCAATATTTGTTTTTGGGATGTTATGACGTGTTGCACTACCGTTTCGGACAGCGTTGGCTAAAGAAAGAGGTAGCGCAATACGGCATAACACCCCAAAAACAAATAACGAAAATAGTTTTAGCCGTGAAAATCTTAAAACGTATCCAATCCAATTTCAAAGTTAAAATTCAAATTCTGTGAAAGTTCTATTCAAGTTGTGTTATTGTTTTTTTTTTCATAATGAGTCGATTTTTTACGGTATTTGAATAATAGCAGAACTTGAATAGGATTTTCACCGAACTTGAAAATTAACTTTGAACTTAGATGAATTGTTCAAATTCTATATTGGAAAAAGCACGGGTAAATTGGTTAAAAAGCAAGTAAAAGATTCGCCTTATACAAGTATAAAGTCTTCACTCTACTTCTTTCTTCTGCGCTCTTGATACTTAGAGTTGTATTTTATTGGTCCAATGTAATATGCATGTACTTTACAATATAATAATATCATCTCCCCCATCCATACTCGTTATTAGGTCGCGACTTCTTAAGAGGATCAACAACTAGGGCTGGGCAAACATGTTGGTCAACTTTCAAATGGATTATTGTATTTTTAATGTAAATCTTGATATTTTATATTATGAAGTCATTGAATTTGTAGACAAAGCGTCGCCTTAGTTCTTATTGTCCAAACGACCATTTCAGTTTTTGTTCAATCTCCACTTTAAAATTAAAAATAAAGTTTTTAAAAATGATACTTAATCACGATTTAAAATAATTAATTAACGGAAATAACATTATCTTTAACACCTATCATAATGCTACAGTGAAATAATACCTTCTCCTCCTGTAAAATTTTGTAATGGTCGTTTGGACAATTAAGAACTAATCTTTTATCAACTTTTTTATGTAAGTACGTGGATCTTTCTTCTGTACTATGCGAAATTTAATGCTAAATCACTATTTTCGATTAATCTTTAGTACGTATAGGTTTACTTTATAAATACAAATAAGTAAGTTTTGGATATAAAGGAAGTTTTTTTTTACCGTTTCCATTGAGTAGAATTAAAATAAATTCTTTTAATACTTTATAAACTAGCGTAAATTATTAAAATATTATCTTCAACTACCTAATTATGCATATTTTTTCATATTATGGCAACTTACTACTCTTTTTATTGGAAACAATAATTTGAATGATTGTTTCCGATAAAAAGGGTAGTTGCCCATAATATGGAAAAATAATTAGTTGAAGATAATATTGTTAATTCTAAAATTTGAAATATGAGATTGACTATTATGACGGCTTGATAGAGGGTGGCAATGGCGAAATTGGTTAACGCGCACGTCACGGTTAGACGAGAGGTCTGGGTTCGAGTCCCAGTTGCGACCATTCTCTTTTTTCTGTTTTTTGTATCTTGTTCTCTTTCATATTTTCGTTTAGATTATTATTGTTATCTTCTTCTTCAATGATATATTACGTTGATGGGAATAACCTTCAAAAGTTATAAAAAGAGAATTTTTCTTATAAAAAATTGAATATGTGTATAATATTTAAAATATAAACATTTTGATAGGAACATTTTGTTGCACTGAAGTAATTCGATATTGTGCAGTTTTACTAATTTTGGTTCACATGTGGATTTCACTCTTTCGGGATCAACGTTTCTTAAGCGAATCAATAAAACTCACTTACGAAATCAGCAATTTTGTTAGTCAGTTGGTCAATACCAATAAAAATAAACGGTTTTTATTTATGGTTTATTTATTTAGAGCGGTCACAAAGTCGGTCAATTGACCGGCCCGTTTTGCCACCCATGTAAATAAATAAATGAGGTGTGACTCGCTACATGAGGCTAAATTGTTTAAATTATTGAATTGCCTCCATGTTCTGTTGTCAGAGTTGTCACTGACAGAAAATTAACAACGGTAGGTAACAAAATGTTCACTGCAAAAGAAATCGTTTTCTTTCAACGAAAAAACGCTGCGTGAATATTATTTGAATAAATACAAAATTTTAATGGATTTTATTTTCTCTTTCTGTGACTCCTGTGGCGGTCCCTTTTGAACGAATGTTCCTGATAAATCATTTTACCTCTTTCTCTTTATCAACACATGTTGTGGAAATATTGGTTACAATTAATATTCAAATATGTGCTTGCCCCCTGTCGAAAGCTAATATATGTGATTGCCCCTATCTATAGAACGTGTTACAAAAATCAAATACTTGGGTATTATTTTTGACAGTAATTTAAAGTGGAAAGAACATATTATCACTACAGCAAACAAACTTCGAAAATCTATATATCTTTTTAGACAAACTCGCAACTTTCTTAACTTGAACCAACTCAAAACAATTTACTATGCACTATATCAATCTCTAATCGAGTATGGTATCATAGCCTGGGGAGGAGCAAACGCTGCCGCCATTGATCCGATCTCTAAAGCCCAGAAACTAATTATAAAGATTTTTCTAAAACTACCGATCACAAGCAGTTCGGATGAAATCTTTAGGAGAATCGGTGTTTTGGACATTAGGCAACTTTATGCCAAAAATATACTAATTTATCTATTCAAACATAGAACTGTTTTTGACAATATCCAAACTGTTCGTGATACGAGAACCAAAGGGCAAAATCTCTTACTTATCCCTTTCACCAAAACAACGTTTGGTCAAAGAAACTTCCGGTACTTTGCAACCAAACTTTATAATACACTTCCACTGACCATTAGACAGCACACTAATCACGTAAAATACAAAACAGATACCAAGTTTTGGATCACTACCAAAGACAGATCATATATCAACAATATTTTTAGAACCTCCTAATGCATGCTAACCCATTGATATGATGCTGATTGTCCTTGTACTTTTACTCTAAATGTAAATAATATTGTTGTTGTTATCCTTTATAAACTATTTACTTTAAAATGCGCCTGCTCTCAACACAGGAACTCCTAGTGAGATAGGCACAGCACAATTACCTATGTAACATTAAAAAAATAAGATTATAATAAAAAAAAATTGTATTTTAAATAAGTACTAAATGTTATGAAACATAATTGGTTTCATTTTATCAATTTTTCTCGGAATAAGCAATTATTGGATACAACATTTTTCCGGGCGAGGGCTTAATTATTACAATATTAATTAACCACAATGCACTTTCTGCAGGTTTAGGCAGAGGGAATGGATCCTACTTGGATTACTCTACCATAGAGCGTGCCCTTGCTTCATTCACATCCATACTTGATTTAAATGTCCGGGTTAAATTTTCCCCAAAAAAAAAAAAAAAAAAAAAAAGGAAAAAAAAAAGAAGGAAAAACTAAACCCTTTCACACACTTCCCCAAATGATCATCTAGTCAACCCACGCTATGCAATTGCACTATATAAGTATTATAAATACAAGAACAACATGTCAACCTACTAGAGACCAAATGGGAATATAATTCACCGACTCCAGATATTTTCATATCAGAGGGTTCGGCTCTGTGGCATTTCTAATTGAACCTATAAATCCTACCGATCCCTCAATATAAATATTTAAAAAATCCTTTGTAATCCTACATGTATTTAAAATGACTGATTTTTGCATTTTTATATACAAATTCTTTGACAAATCTAATATGCTTAAATTTTGAATCAGATTCCTAGGTATTATGCCAGTGGCCGAAATAACAAATGGCAATATTTTTATAGTCCGAGAATGCCAAATTCTTTTAATCTCATTTCCTAAATCTGTGTATTTTCTTATTTTTTCAGAAATAGTTTTTTGAATATTACAGGAATTTGGAATAGCTACATCAATGATATAAGTTATTTTTTTAATTTTGTCATGTAAAACTATATCAGGTCTATTATGACTAATTTTTCTGTCTGTTAATATAGTTTTATCATAATATATTTTATAAAATTCATTTTCTAAAAATGAATTTGGTTCATATTCATAATATGGTACTATATTACGGCAGTCAATCAAGTTATGTTTAATTACCAAACTTTGGTGAATTATTTTTAAAACCTGATTGTGCCTAAATGTATACTCGGAAGGCGCTAATATAGAACATCCCGATATAATATGTTCTATAGTTTCGGGAAAAGCCAAACATTTTCTACATAAATCATCAATTTGATTTATATCTTTGATTATATGCTTTCTATAATTTTTAGTATTAATGACTCTATCTTGAATGGCAAGCATAAATCCTTCTATTTCTGCGCTCAACTCTCCAATACTCAACCATTTGTTTGACGAAAGTTTGTCAACATACGTTTGGTTGAGATAATTGAAGTGTTTTGCGTGAATAATTTTATTAGACCAGGAATCTATTGTATTATTATTTATTAATTTATTTAACGCCCAAAGTGCTTTTACATGTTTGGTAGTACAAATAATTCATGACAGATGATTTTTAAACAGATACAGATATAATAAAAATAAAATTAGATAAAAAAGCACACAAGTCATAAAAATACAAAAATACAGCGATTTCACAATTATTGCGCCTTTATTGGTAGGGCCGTTTAATACTAACTTCCTATCGTTTTTTTAGTAAAACTAGCAGAGGCAATCCGTGAAAAATCATTGAATATTATAATTGTTGGATTTGTGAAGCCGATCTGACTACACTGAAACAAACTGATGCTCTCGACTAGCAATACGGAGGTCGCAGGTTCAAACTCCGGCGTGTGCAAGCAAATTTTATTTGATTAACTAGCTGGTACCCAGCATGCGTTGCTATGCCATTTAATAAAGAAATTGTTTCTTCCTGCGTGTCCTTTCCCATTCGTTTTTGTGTCTTTTTTTCTTTTCCCTTCTGTCTTCCCTTCCTCTCCCGCGTTCCCTTCCCCTCTCGCGTTCCCACTACGCCTCCTCCAGTTTCCCTCTCCCCACCCACTCCCCCCCCCTTCCCCAGTTCCGCGAACCCCACTGAATAGCCAGGTACTTTCCCATCTCATAACCATCTCATTCCCCCCCAATACCTCCAACCTTACAACATACCCCAGTTGGGGTTGCCATAGTCTCACTGGCTCCGTATGGGAGCAGTTGGGACTCTTGTGCGGTATTCACATAAAAAAGCTGATAGAATTTATAATAAAATATTTGCCTCTGAATCATTTAAAAAGAAAAAAAAAACTTTTCGAATGTTGGTAAAACATTTAAACAAAAGAAATAAATACGCATTTCAAATAAATAATACTTAAATAGTTTTAGTAGCTACTTTATCGCGTGTCTGATATGATTTATACGTATCAGTTCCAATTTTGAAAAGTTCGTTAAACTTGAATAATTTTACGCATTACGCACCTATACGCATCACTACTTCACCCGTGAACACCTACCGTATGCACCCGTGAACCAACTACCGAAATTGGTATGTCTAATAGCGTTAAACTCAAGATACGATCGTATACTCACTGGGCAAGTTGCTGGTTCATTGTTCGAACAATAATTTTAAAAGCGACATTTAGCCATTTGAAGTTTTGACTATCTAACTGCCCCATTTCTTCTGCCTTGGTTCACAATCCTTGCTTCATTCACGTTCATAATTACGGCATTTGTTCTCAATCCTACCGATCAACTGTTTACTGAAATTTTGGATAAACATTGCACAAATATGTTCTTTCCAACGCAATTCATCGACCAACAGGTGAATCGAGCGTTACTAACGGCCGTTGTTCTCAACTTTTTGATCGATCAATCTGAGTCTCGAAGTGGTTTGTTTAGTAACACTCGACTCGCCTGTTAGTCAGAGAGTGGCGTTGGGAAGAGCTTATTTATGCATTTGAAGAGTGTTGAGCTAAAATTTCGGCTCAACAGTTGATCAGTAGGATTGGGAACAACGGCCGTAAAAAAATCACTCAGTTGATCGGAGACTCAGATTGATCGATCTAAAGTTGGGAACAACGGCCGTAACCCTTTAAATGACAATCAAATGATTAAAATATTTCAGTCTTCCGCAGGCATCCCCAACTTGTAGACGTTTTGACTTTTATCTTATATGTCTCTTTTCTACTTTTCCATGATTTTAATCACCTCATTGCACTAAACAATTCAAATTCGGAGGCGCGTATGGGTACCGCCGCCCCGGGAGCCATTTATTGGTTAACCAATATCCCTGCCATAGGACACTCCAAGTAGTTTGTTAAATTTGGTGACTTAGCAGGGATTCCCGGGTTCAAGTGATGAGGTTTGTATAGGTCGCCTACTGCATGGCGGGCCGGATCGGGAGAGACTGGTTGAGGGAGATCTAACCTAGACCTCTCCACCGCACACTCTCGACCCAGGAGCTCCATACAGGAGGCCCTGAGGAAAATAATTTCCCTCAGGGCCTATGTCATCTTTGGAGATGCTGTGTGGAGGGTTTTTTTAAGGAAAGGAAGGAAAGGAGAGTTCTGAGAAGGAAAAGGGTTTAATGGGGTGGGTAGGAATCTGGGGTTCAGTATGTCCTGGTCATCCGCCTCCAAGACCTAGACAAACCTCACAACATGAACCAAAATCACCAAATGTAGCGAACCACTTGGGGTGACCTATGGCAGAGGTGTTGGTTATCCAATAAAGGTTCCCGGGGCGGCGGTACCCATTCCCGCCTCCCAAATTGATTCATATGTCCGTCACTCCTGGACATTTTGACCCAAAGATTCCCACTCATCCTCATTTCTTTTTCCTTCCCAGAACTTCCTCTCGGCATTCGGCTTCCCAGAATTAACAGCTCTCTAGATTGTACAAAAATGGTTCCATTTCGCACCGAAATAATATAAATCTATATATATAAAAATCAAAATATTTTTGTTTCCGGGTTTGCATATAAATATATGGGTGAGATGCCTATGCGTTGCTAAACCATTCATTCGATTGCGATGAAACTGTGGGGATTTGATGTGCGCATGCCAGCGATGGTTTCAATATACAATAGTGAGTTCTGGCATCATGAAATTATGCGTTGCTAACCGTTCATCCGATTGCGATGAAACTTTGGGGATTTGATGTGTGCTGGCCCGCGATGATTTCTATAATGGCGAGCTCTGGCGTCATGAAAATGCGTTACTAAACCGTTCATCCGATTACGAAGAAACTTTGGTGAGTTGTTGTGTGAAAAAATGCAATAGGTGGCACGCGAGCTGTTTGAAAACTAAATGTACCGCGATTGAATAAGCGGGAGGGGGGAGGGGAACTCGGGAGGGGGAGGGGAACTCTAGACGGGGTTCACGGGAGGGGGGAGGGGAAGGCGAAGTGGGAACGCGAGAGGGGAAGGGGATGCGGCACAGGAAGGGCGGAATGGGAAAGGGACGAATGGGAAAGGACACGCAGGGAGAAACAATTTCTTTATTAAGTAGCGAAGCATACCGCGAACTCGCTGTAAATGGATCGACGTAGTTTTTTGGCGTAGACAATTGGAGGACTGGGAAATGACATAGGCTACTTTTTATCCCGGAAAAAACATTTCATTCCCGTGGGAAAATTCTTTATACAGTAATTTCCCCTTAATACCATACGAGCGAAACCACGAGTAAAAGCTAGTATAAAAATAAATTAACTTTTAAATTATGTACTGTGTACAAGCTCATTATTTTTTTTCTAAAGCATCAGGATGCCAAAACATTTCAATTCATTTTAACGCAATACTGTAATAAATATAAAGTTGTTTGTTTATAATAAAAAAATCTGGGTCATCATGGGTTTCAAGGAGTAGTTCATACCCATCCATAACCAAGATGGGTTTCTATTAAAAAATATATAAACAACAGCGATCTTCAAATTTAATAAAACCTCATAGTGAAATATTTAAAAAGATTATAAAAATATCAAGGTTGTTGCTTTGATTGATATTGACGCGGTAACTAAAATAACTATTTCTCTTTGAATCAATCAAATTTGTTTGATCCAGCGTAGCAACCACTGGACCTAAAATCCCTAGAAAAACATACTCAACATTTTATGAACGCAAGATTTCTACGAGATCTTGTGGTCGCGTCGACAAATAATATCGTCAAAACGCTGCAGTATCATGGAGGGAATACATTAATCTAAAAATCTAACACAATCTTAACTAACTAATCATCACGCCGTTTCCCCGTATGGGTAGGCAGAGAGGACGAACACTCTTTGCCTGGTTCACATTCATACATCGTTTCATACACTCTCTCCTATTATTCCGACTCTTCACATGGTCTGACTCAAGTATCTGATTCATTTGGTCGTGCCATGTCTTCCTCGGTTTCTTCTACCATTCACATTTGCGTCATATATCCTCCTTGCACTCCTTTCCTCGTTCATTCGCTCTACATCTGAGCGTCCCTTTCTTAATCTTACTCATTACGCTTACAACAGCCTTGCATTCTTTGCGGATCTCCACATTTTCCACATGATCATACATGGTTTTACCACACACAAGCCTCAGGGGTCTCATTTCTATAGCATACAGTCTTCTTTCATCCTTCCTCTGCCAGTTCCATGCCTCACTGCCATACATCAGGGTAGGTACTAGCACTCCATTATGGAGCTAACTTCGCTTCTTTGGACAGTTTTTCGTTGGCGCCAACGGCGTTCAGTCTTCCATTAATGGAGTTGCCTGCATTTATCCTTCTTTAGATATCTCTTTTAGCTTTCCCATATCTCGTAAACTTTCCCAAGTACCTTCACAAACTCATCCACATGCTCCAAGTATTCATCGTTCACAACTATGTTGCATATTGTTTTCATACTCTCTCTTTCAAATACCATGACTTTAGACTTACATTCATCATTAACTCATTCTTCATGCATACTTCGCAATCTTCAATTTGGAAATTTATGTTTACGAGAGATGGGAAGGATGAGAGATATTGAAAGAAGGGTAAAGACAGGTAACTCCGTTAATCGAGGACTAAACACAGTTGGTGCTAAGAAAAATGTGTCCAAAGGAGCGAAGCTATAGCAGTCCACGATGGAGTGCTGTTACCTAACCTGATGTATGGCAGTGAGGCATGGAACTGGCAGAGGAAGGATGAAAGTAGACTGAATGCTGCAGAAATGAGATATCTGCGGCGTGTGTGTGATAAAACCATGTATGATTGTGAAAAAATGTGGAGAACCGCAAAGAATGCAAAGCTGATGTAAGCGCAATGAGTTAGATTAGGAAAGGGACCCTCAGATGAATTGGGCATGTAGAGCGAATGAAGAAAGAACGGAGTTGAAGGAGAATGAATATAGGACGTAAATGTAAATGGTAGAAGAAGTCGGGGACGCCCGAGGAAGACATGATCAAGTAGATACTTGAATCGGAATATCAATAGTCAGAAAAATAGAAGTGTGTGCAATGATGTATGAATATGAATGAGGCAAAGAGTGTGTGTCGAGACCGAATTGTTTGGCGGTCTATTCTCTATGCCAACTCCTGCGGCAAATGACATGATGGTTAGTTAGTTCATCAATCGTAATTGGTTGCAATCAATGGATAGAAAAACTCTCGAAATGTAACCTATACCGATTTTAAATAAAACGGGTGTCGCCAATCTGCGTAAAACCTTTCGGCTCCAAGGCACCAGACAAGTCGAGTAGCACTATGAATCTATCGAACCCGCAATATCACGACACAAATTCAAAAGTGTAACCACAATACTACTGAGGCCAACACTCTTTGTGTATCTTTCCAATCACAAATTATTTTTAGTCGTGTTTGCTTATTTCGAGATCGGTCCACGTGCTCTTCCCAAAGAGTCTGCATGTTGAAACATGGGATTGGCACACCAATCTTTGATGCGAGATACTACCGCGTATCTAGTAGTTCGCGGGAACTAGATCGGATAGGCACTTGGGACTACCGATCAATCGACGACACTCTAAATAAACTCTGAAACACTTGTGCGTTTTATTGCGGCTTCCTCTCGAACGGACCTAATGCTTAAATCAGTCATTGCCAAACATAACTCAGTGAAAAATATACTGGAAGCAAACAATGATGAAGTTGAAGATACTTATGGCTGAGGTAACTCTAAGGGTACTGCTACAGATTATAGTCTCTATTCCAGTTTTAGTGTCAATGATCAACCTTCGATATGAGCCATAGATGAAAAAACATATAAAAATTAAGCTCGTATATGAGAGCCACACTAGCCTAGTATTTCAAGCCAGGATAGTTAACTACTATGCCAGCGTCCTATCCTGACGAGGGTTCCATGACGATCCAAAAAGGTGACACTTCAGAACCCCTCTGAAATAGGTATCATTTAGCCAAATTTCTTCCCTTTGAAAAGTCGTTTAACAATAAATCAAAAAGCCGTTTAGTCAAATAGCCCAAACCTGACCAATTTAGCCCAGATTTTTTTCCAACACGTTTAATACCTTAAAGGAGTGATGGAGTGGCACTTTGTTGAGTTGTCCGGTCACCCCTGAGAAGATTCCCGTCTCCTGGCTTGGCGAAAGCTAGAGCGGTGTACACGACGTTAGGAAATTTGAAGACAGTATCATTGTAGTGATTAGTAATAACACGTCCGTAGATAAAAGCACCGTATACACTAGTCGATCGTATATCTTCGCCGGCCACACGAAGCTAAACACAAAGCCAGGATAGTAACTTCGGTGGTGGGGGCGCTGCTAGCTCAAATAATATAACCCCGTCGTATTAAACTTTCCTGGCTTACTTAGCCTACTGGCTTAACCTACTCCCTCACTAGCTTACTGTGTTAAAAACAAAGCTAGTTCTGTTTAGGTACATTTAGCTAGAGTTACGAGCTTGCCGATTACTAGCAAAAGCTTCCTCTCCTGGCTTGAAATACTAGTCTCGCTTGGCTCGGGCATTAGAAACATTTATAATCAACAACAAGTGAGTCTGTCAGTCTGTTATCAATCGAATGCTCTGTTGTCATAATTGTGAAAAATAAATTACAATATGCTCGTCATTGCTTCTCACTTCTCACGGAGGGTTTTATGAAGGGATACCTAATTCATAATAATTTAATATTTTTTTTATCTTACAGATTATCTTTATTACAATGTTTAAGAACATTGAATTTCTTTAAATTTTGCAAAATACTTCATGGTTTATAATTTTATATCATACGAAGTAACAGATCGCATCAACTACCGAAATGTGTGTGTGTATCAAAGATATTTAAATACAGAACAGATATGCTATCGTGTCCGCGCAACTGTCGCCTGACTACGCGCTAATTAGCGTAGTTTTCATACAAAAAGAATTTGTTCATTTCGTTGATTTTTTGAAAATATGCATTAATATTGGTTAACAATATATTTTGAATAAAGAAAGAATTCGTTCATTTAGTTTAACGTTCGTTTGGTTTATTCGTTAATTATTTGTTCTTTTAGTTTATTTGTTAATTGGTAAACAATATCGGCGACACCCGGAAGCGCAGACCCACATAGTAAAAACAGCAGATAGCACATCTACCTTATATTTCAATATGTTTGGTGTGTATCAACAACAACAGTGGAATTTCGAGAAGAGTTCCACCATGAGACATGATTCATGGTAGGACACTACTCGAAATAGTAAGGGTACTCAAGAATCCAGGGAAACGCTTGCCACATTTTAAGAAACTCTGTTCTGATGAATCGGCCAGTAGTCATCAGTTGCGACAGGTAAGTTACATCTCAAACAAATTCGGAGGGGTCAATGATGTGTGAACCAGAGGATGTAATAAATTGTTTCCGAGGGAATCCTGGATGTTCAATTTTTCGTGTAGCGGTTTCCATGGCAATCAATTATTATGGGTTAAGTAAAGATGACACAATAGATGAAACTTTACAAAACACTAGATAAAACTTTTCAACACAAAAGATAAAACTTTACAACACGATAGGTAAAAGTGGAACTGAATACTGACCTAGCTTTATTATAACGTTCATGAACAACACTAAATCATTATTATTAAATATCACAGGTGAAAAAATGTTTTTTAATACCGCAGTAAAAAAACTAAGCGTAAGCGTGATTAACATCTGCACTATTTTTGGATTTTAATACTAGAATATCCGATTTTGTGTGTGTCTGTCAACCTGCTAAAATTGTTACATCAAACGCCCAGCACACTGTCCAAAATTCCAGGGAAATAATGGAAAACGATGACAGGTCTGCATATTTTCAAAGAATTCATCATAATATTATGTCAATTCCCTTGACAAACTGTCCATCTTATACACATACATATTTTGTGTCTTGTAAAATTGTGAAATGGGGGCCTCAGCACGAGTTAAGGCCCAGCACCTAGTGAGGCTTATGTTACCAAATACTCGTACTGCTAATTAATCAGAAAAAGGAAAAGAGCTGAACCGGTACGATTTCAGTGATGAATTTAAAAATCGTCTAGCACAATTTGTACTGGATTATTTCTGTGCACTTCCACACTTGCCAGTGCAAGATTCGCAAATATGTGAATATTAGAGACTCCAGATATTTTGGAAGGATGGCATAAATGCTGTTGCAGTACCTAATCGAGAAGCGAGACTACATACTATAGTAGTAATAGTTTTAATTTAAAATAAAACAATAACTTTGTTAACACCACTTTTATTTTTATACTTTATGCCGACCGGGTTTCGCTACAACTGTAGCTTCATCAGGGCAGTACAATCATCAGGGTAGCATTATACTGCCCTGATGAAGCTACGGTTGTAGCGAAACCCGGTCGGCATAAAGTATAAAAATAAAAGTGGTGTTTACAAAGTTTTTGTTTTATTTTAAATTAATAATGTCACATCACAAAGTATCCGCTTCATATGAACAAAAAAAGTAATAGTTTTGTTGCCTCTGTAGGAAGGTTTCATCGGACTGACTTGAGTTGTCTTAGAATCTATTTGCTCGACTTTTTAGCGGAAGGTCCAAATTTAAACCAACGCTAATAAGTTTGACTGTGGAATTATATTGCTGTCGGAAATAGACATTGTTGAGTTGTCGACAAAATTTAGGCATCAGAAACTCTGTCTTAAATGGATTCAGCTTCAGCTTGTTTGAAGCATTTAAAAAGTTGTATAGCTACACCTATACATGTGTAATACCTACCTATGTACATAACGTATTTATTTCCGTGTGAATCGTGCCTTGTTTTGATTAACTGTTCCAGTGTTTATTCTTGTACACTATGGTTGGGTGTATGATAATACATAATAACTGGTTCGTTTGCTACGGCGACAACAATGAACTGGTCGCAATAAGTTCGGTTTAGCAAATGAGCTTGGGAACTTTCTCTCGCCCTGCCGCGGCCGGTCGTTGGGAAAAGGCGAAAGTTGTGTTGTTTGTTGTTATTTGTTGTTTGTTGCGATGTTTATCATTTGGTTAACTAACTAGTTGACAAATAATAATATCTTGGTAAATTCAAGCCACAATGGCTCTTTGGTATTGTGCATAACGCTTTGTTGATGACCATATTATCTTGGGAACGAGCCTAGCCCTCTAAATTGTTAATACAAATATTATTTTTTTGCCTGATCGCCGTGATAAAAATACGATTAACATAAGTGAATATGTTTTGAAAATGCGCCGCAGGAAGGTTTACTTTACAAAACCTTGCACGTAAAATTTGAAAATTTTTCAAATAAAACTTGAAAATTATTATTTTTTTTATGTTTTTTATCTGCTCGCCGTGATACGCGAACAATATCTGCTCACTGTGATACACGAACAAAAATATTTGTACAATTTACTTAGGCGGTTTTATGATATTATCATTTAACCACCGAAGCGATTACGCGAAATAAATAAATTTGCCTTGATTGCTCGCGATTTCCCAGAAGAAATTTTTTTTAATTTTTCGCCAACATTAAAAAAAACATACTTACCTTCAAATTTTAACATGGAAACATAAAAACCAATGAATTAACCTATATTTTACCGTTTATCTCATATTTGTAGGATTTATAAAAAAATATTAAAAAATCGTAAAACTTACAACCGCGCGAATCCTGCGTGTTGTTACTTTGAAACTGCCGTGAGGCGTACTAATTCGAGTCAACATACAATATTTTCGATTTCTGTATGTTGTCTGTGGTATACTTGATAATGAAAGGTGCATATCTATGGAAAAATGACATACTTTTAACCGTAAACAGCTGATCAAAAATTTGACAGAAAAAATATTTTTAAAATTTATTTTTAACATTGTTCTAAAATAGTCTGCGAAGTTCGGATTTGTAACATCTACGATCATAATAGATAAAGCATTTCAATAGCGTCTTTTAAAATAATTGGCTGGCTGGGGAAAATGTTTTAAATAATTACAATACATAAATGTTTTAAGAATGGTATGAAAATAAAACTGGTCCATTTTTAGACCATAATCGCTCCAGTGGTTAAGACACTGCTCAAATTGCGCCGCAGGTAGATTATTTAAATATTTAACTAAAAGCAAATTGGCTTAGGAACAAAAGTATATTTTGTTTATAACCTTACGCAATTTTTTGTAAATTATTGAAGACACGTTACACTACACACGTCGCTTTTTTTACACTGGTACACTAGTAAATTTCGTACACTGGTTTTACCTTCATTCATTTCAATTTACAATATTTTTCTCAGGGCCTACGTCTTTGAAGAGGCTGTGTGAAGGTTCTTTTTAATGAAAGAAAGTTCCGGGAAGGAAAATGGTATGAGAGGTTGGTAGGAATCTAGGAATCAGTATGTCCAGGAGTGATGGACGTGTGAATCCAACCCTCCCGCTGCGATGCAAGACGATGGGTCGAGAGAGACCAGCTGGAGTTTCTTCAAACGACTCCCCAAACCGGCCTCTCCCGATGCGGCTCGCCACGCAATTGGTTTGCAGATCCATTCTGGACGAACCTCACCACATGAACCCGGATACCCTTGCTAAGTCACCAGTCGCGAGCCACTTGGGGTGATCTTTCGCAGATGTGTTGGTCATCCAATAAATAATTCCCATGGCGGCGGTACCCATACCCGCAAAAAATACAGTATAGTATACTGTAGTATAGGGATGTCAAAGTGAAAAAAATATCGATGTATCGATATATCGGTCAAATTTTCAAAAGATTTTGCGTTTTTAAAATAATAGTGTATTCAGCTCAATATTATCAGTAGTAATTTTTATACACAATATGCTTTTATTTAATGTACAAAAATCTCAATAAAAATGAGGGTATTTTTATCAGTATTAATTTTTATTAGGTAATAATTACAAAAATATCAAAAACTAAAAAGCTGTCTTCTAACTTATATGTAAACCGAGACGCATACAAAGTTTGTATGCGTCTCAGTAACATTCTATTGGCGTATTAATCTGTCAAAAAGGACTTCGTGTTTGGAACAAGGTATAGTCAATAATCATAGACAATTGGGAACCAACACATAGGAGTGGCTAAGAAAAAAATGGCGAAAAATAGCAGACAATATTTCTATGTATGTACCTACACATATGAAATAGTATTAGTGATCAGTGTGATCACAAATACTAATGCAAAGACAATAGATTTGTAAGCTATTAATAGTTAAAATTTCAGTTCCTACCCGTTCCTAAGAAGGTTTTGGGTTCTAGTGACTTAAGTTATGTAAATAAAAAAATATCGTTTTTGATTCAATTTTCGATATTGGATATTTTTTATCGATATATCGGATCAAAATATATCGGCTAAAAATATCGATGTATTGAATTAAAAATATCGATACTTTTTCAACAAGCCTACTGTAGTACCAGGGTATTTTGTGTACAGGGCAGATCTGATGAGTTGGCACACCAAAAAAATGAACTTGGAAATACCCACATAACGCATTTCATAGCTTTGTGAGAAAATTACATTCCCTTATGATTGATATTGGCTAAAATTGCAGATTCATGCTATCCCCATGTTCCAATACAACAGCAGACAGCCAAACAAGATGGTGGTTTATAAAATGTTTTATCACTTGTTAGTATTAATAGCTCTCCACTACACTGTATTCAAATTATAGTACTGATTTCGATCGCTAATCTCAAAGAACATAATATCGACCAGCAGTGGCTGAAATGGAAACAAATCAGACATTTTTTTACGTTACTGTTAATTTGTGTGATGATTGTCTTTTTAGACATACACATAATTTTATAGTGTTTTTTTTCAGTAACCACTTACATAATCATCAATCATCTAACAGTAGATATTAATATCCTAGAGACTGTACGGTTGAAAATTAATAATCCGACTAAAAAAGCAACTCTGACGCCGCGCCTTACGCAAAACCGTAATTTCGTAATTTAACCGAATTTAAGCAATGCCAAAAGATGGCGCCACTTACGTTAACAGCTAGTGTGTGGAGCCTCCCCTAGGAGGCGTAACTACAACTGGATTTGTAATTTCGTGAATGTCTCCGGATATGAAGATATTGACGATAATATGATTATTATTGTAACTGGCAATTGTGAATAATAATACCGTGATATAAAAATTGTGAATAATAAATAATACGTCTATACATATATTATATATGAAAAATAATTGTGAATAAATAATACGTCCATATATTATATATGACGTCATTACCCGTCGCGGTTACTTTGTCCCGGTGACTGTATCTCAGTGGATCCGAAGAACCGGCTATTTTTGGGACCAGTTCCTATCGGATTTATAAAACGGTCACCAACACTCAAACTAGGCGAAGCTGAAGCCAAAGGCTTGGTTTTTAACTGCTAGTGAATAATTCAAATTAAAAGAATTTCTTTGCTTTAACACACTTTTCATTTCTGCTTTCTGAATAAGGAATCAACATGAGCCACATCGCATGTTCTCGGCATAATTTTAATTAACCGATGAAATTAAAGTACCAGTAGCAAATAATCCCCCTGGCATGCTACGATAAATGAATATTTAATAAATGGAAGGTGTTGACGCCACTATGTATACCCAAATATCTTTCTTCATTCTACCTACCATCAGAACCTAATAAACCTATCCACTCTGACTATACTACCTGTTAACAATAACTACCTGTGGAAGATTCAGTCTGTTATGCAATAGTCCAAAGTAGCCTCTCGGTGCATTCAATATCGACATTAAAGAAGATTGTTAGGAACCAGGGCAATGATCAACTTATATAGGAGTTGATTTCTCAGTTCTTAATATCGATTCAAAACGGAGGTGCGTGTGCTTGGCCAAGTGATTATCGGTAATATCATAAAACGACAAGAAGGTGCGGTGGGAGATCCAGGTAAGTCAGATTCCCTTCCGGAATCCAATGTTCACCAGCCCCATAATTGTATCATTGAAAAGTCATATTTTATTTTCATTTAATTCTAAATGATTACTTACAGTCTATTTTTGGATAATTGTGATAATTGTGATGCAATCTATTTGTGACTACAGAAAGCATTATTAAACGAAGCCACAAACGACACAAGTACATATGCATTGCTCAGACACTAGTGAACTGTAAAAATGAATATTATTATTGTGATGTCCTAGATATTAGTGTAAGAAATCATGGATGTTTGTAGATATTTGTCTATTAGGTCTACCATAGAATCGGGGTCAACATATTCCGATCGCCTGCTAAATAAGATATCAGAGCCCATTTTCAATCTATCAAGGTCCAAAGTGTATTTTTACTCCGGAGTTTTACCAAGAGTTGAAACAACCCAAGAGTTACAACATTTATAATGGGTAAAGAAAAATAATAAAGAAAGAATAAGGGCAAAGGTTAAACGGGATAAAAGGGAAAGACAAAAAAAGGATTAAGGCAAAAAGAGAATGGATGAGGAAAGGAGCGAGGAAACAAAAAAATAAAAGAGGGAAATAACGAAAAAGAGGCTAGAGGAAGAAGAAAGAAACGGTAGAGTGAAGAAACAATAAAGATAGGCCGGACGAAACAGATGGAAGAAAGAAAATAAAACCACTCGAAACCAAAGAGAGGAGAGAATAGAGTAGAGAAGAAAGGACAAATAAGGACCAAAGTATTATTGCCAATTTAAAGTATTATGGCTCTAGGCAGTCTCAGTAACGGTTGCATCTATATATTTGGAGGAGGTATGAAGCGAAAAAATAAATTATACTTTTGTATGTCCAATTAATCTGATTTGGCTTTCAACCCTCTAACGCCGAACGACCGGAACTACAAAATCCGGTGTACCCGCACGGATTGTATCGTTTTAAGAGACCCAATAGCGCCTCCAATTGTATAGCTCTATGACCCAAGACCCAAGTGCCTGTTGCCTGGGATGATGCATTCGTATCGCATCGTAATTTTGTCAAATTACACAATCTTGAGCGTTCCTGTTTTAATCGGTATCCAAATCAAGCACTGGAACTGAAAATCCCTTTATACCTTGAGTACAAAAGATTCTTAATTCCAAGTAATTACTTTAATTTGCTGTTACTCGGTTTATTATTTTTGCGAGGAATGCTGATTATATTTATACGTTCTTCTTTTTACAACTTTGTGGCAAAATATTTTTTTTACTAAAGAATTTATTTTACAACCGGGGCTTATTGTATCATGAAATGATTCACTGCGAAGTTTTTGCGTATGAGATGTATGTGTGGTATGAAGGAATTTGAAAGATCAATAAAAGGATGGCTCCACGTATTTATTTTTGTATTAATATTTTGTTTAATGTACTCGGGTACTGGATTTTTGCGGAGCATGTTTTGTTTGATACCTGAAATTATTGACTTTAGCATTTTTTCCATGAAATAACAACGACTCATATAAATAATTTTGTGTAAAGAAGGAATTACATTGCTGTGAATATTAGTCATTATTCATTATGTATTTTATTTGCAGTTGTATTTTTATTCCAAATTCTTGCATATTTTTATTTCATTTGTTAGGTTGTTCAGGTAATCAGCAAAGATATTGGAATATAAGTAGATGTGCTATCTGCTGTTTTTACTATGTGGGTCTGCGCTTCCGGGTGTCGCCGATATTGTTTACTAATTAACAAATAAACTAAAAGAACAAATAATTAACGAATAAACCAAACGAACGTTAAATTAAATGAACGAATTCTTTCCTTATTCAAAATATATTGTTAACCAATATTAATGCACATTTTCAAAAAATCAACGAAATGAACAAATTCTTTTTGTATGAAAACTACGCTAATTAGCGCGTAGTCCGGCGACAGTTGCGCGGACACCATAGCATATCTATTCTGTATTAGAATATCTTTGGTAATCAGGTATATACTGTATATTAAGGTGGATCATTTTAAAAAAAGTTATTTTTAAATTCTAAGAGCGATAAAAGGGTGCCAAATGGGTTCAAGACGACGTGACTAAATTTTTTTAAATTTCTGTTAGGATTTTCTTCCTCCGGATTCACTTCAAAGTTTTTAATTTTTTTAAGGAGTTATTTTTAGTGTATTTTGTTTAAAAGTTACTATGAGTTAGTTTAAAAGTTACTATGAATCCTTTAAACTTTAACCATATTTTTTGTAATCTTCCATAGCAAATGTAGTATATTTTTACGAAATCATTTACAAAAAGTCCCTAGACGAGTCTCGCAAAATAATGCCGAAATTTTAGAGTAAGAAGGATTTTGCTGGTATCTGAATACACTGCCTTGAGATAATTTGAATTATATTCATCAAAAATCTCGTGTCATGGTGTTTGTGGTCGCACACCGATTTTTATAAAATTTTGTATGTATATTTGGTAGTTATGAGAATAGGTCCTAAAGTATATTTAATACCGCTAGGTCAGTAGGGTGTCCCCATCCAGAAATATTTTCTATTTTTTTAAGCAATTTTTTTTTGTATTTTTTTTGGCATCAAATAATACATATAACCCCAAATTTTCACCCTCCTACCTCCACCCTCATATATTTTTTTTATTTAACAACCAAAATATTCATTAGAAATAATTTATTTATATGGCAGAACAAGGTTTGCTGGGTCAGCTAGTATTCATATATTTTAAAAAAAATCAAAATATTCCCTCTATTTCGTGTTTTATTAAAAATAGTTCATTTTCAATAGTTTATCCAACATTTTTTTAAGATTTAAAAAGGGTGGGTTTTTCTCCATTATGTGAAATTTCAAAGTCAATCCGGAGGAAGAAGATGATATCCAAGTATTGTTAAAAAAATTATGTGATTTCATATCTCCATTTAAAACCCCCTTTTCACTATTAGACAAATCCAAACAAGAATTTATTTACCCATACAGTCCTAACCCCCCTACTGTATATAGTGTGTATGTATGTGTTTACTTGAATGACCAATTTCATGAAATTCCTTCTTTGCTATTTGTGGTACACCTATCTCAAGTTTTAATTCGCCTGTGACACCTGACTGACCATCCCAATTGCAGAGATATGTAAATAAAAATGTATTTGCCTCATATCTATTGATATTAAAAAAAACTGTGTGTTTTTCATATAGTATTTATTTTTGGGTTAGGTTAGTATACCGTGTCGCGCTTGGTGATAGTCGTGCATACGTGTTATTCATGAGAAACTGTCCTTGTACTCATATATGTACCTCGGCTGTGGAATGCTTTATTGACTTTTCTATTTTCTTCATGCCCCAAGTTTGATTTTATTTTACTAGAATCCTCCTTCCTTTCCTTAAACGCCCCCCCCCCCAACAGCATAGATGAAATAGGTCGGAGTCAAACTGTACGAAGCTGATATTAAAAAAATCCACGAGCTTTCCTATCTTTTATTTTTTCATTGAAGAAGAAGATGATAATAATAATAATATAAACAAAAATATGAAAGAGAACAAGACACAGAAAAACAGAAAAAAGATAATGGTCGCAATTGGGACACGAACGTGCGTTTACCGATACTGCCATTGCGCCCTACTGTCAAACCGTCATAATAATCTCATATTTCAAATTTTAGAATTAACAATATTATTTTCAACTAATTTATTTTCCATATCATAGGCAACTACCCTTTTTATTGGAAACAATCATTCTAAGAATTGGTTTGTAACCTGGATAGCGTCACCGATAAATATATATATTTTTTTAATTTTTAATTTTTTTTTGAATACCTCACAAGAGTCCCAACTGCTCCCGTCTGGAGCCAGTGAGACTATGGCATCCTCAATTGAGGCTGAAGGTAGTTGGGAGTGGAAGGAGACGGGGAAGTACCTGGCTATTCAGATCTGTATATCTTCCAGAAATACCTTCGCCCAAGCCAATTTTTACTAATGTTTGTTGCTTTATGTAATTCGGTTTCAATGAACTCGGATTTTTTTTAGTTTAAGTCTCATTTTCTAAACTGAACCTGACTGTATGAAGAATTAAGACAAGCGATAAAGAACACCCCTTCCTGCCTATAATGTAGTATTTTTAAACAATTTTTATTTTTTTTGTCTGTTTTACATTTAAAATGTGTATTTCTTTTGTTTAAATTCCTACAGTCTTAAAATCATATTTTGTAATACCTATTTTAAGGGTCTGCATTTTTTTTTCATTTTTGAAAAAGCGTTATTTACTAACTAATTGATGGATTTACTAAAGACGGTCACATGAAATGTAAATAAATTTCTGACCGTTACTTTAATTTATCAACAAAAATTATAATTATTTTATACTTTCTGTTTCCAAAATCGTACACTGAAATATAATTTCCCGTGATTTTTCAAGAGCCTGCACTTGGTGTATATAAAATAAATAGTTTAAATTATTATAGTCCTTATCAGAATAAATTTTTCCCTCGCCTGGGTTGCAAAATACCCTGTGCTTTGGTTAGTGGTACTCTTATTTCGTGTGCGACACAAAAAGTACATTCCTGATGTAAACTCATGCAGGCAGGGGCGCCGCAATCAAACATGCAATGCGAGCGACACACACGGGCGGCGATCTTAGGGGCGGCCCAGTGATTTGTCTTATATCAGTAAAACATGACTTTACAGCATCAACTGATTAAACTAAAATGCATCTTAATTGAATGAATTGGCTTTTGACAATCCTTGCTTACCTTTATATATTTATTGTACGTTTGATATAGAAATTTTTAGGTTTAAGTATTAGGCCAAATAATGTATACCTACATGGATATTGGATATAATATGCACAATGATTATGGTAATATGACTTGCAAAATGTACTTCGAAGATTAGCTGCAATACTGTTAATTCATTATGGCCCAGTCAGCATTAGTTTCTAACTAGGCAGTGCAAGTGCCAAGAAACTAATCATGACATCATTTTTAGTTGTTTAGTTCGTAATATCATATTGTAAAGATTTAAAAAAATATTTTATATTGATTTGTTTGAGTAGTTAATAGGTACGCACACTAACGGCGAATGGAGGAAAAAAAAGGTTTTTTTTAACCTATACACTGTTTTAAAATGCGTGCTTGTTTACAGTTGGTGGCAATTTATTTTAACTGTCTCAGATTATTAGTAGGAATTATATGTGCATGTTGTGAGAATAAATAAATATGTTACAGTAAAAATAGTAATCAAAAATAATAATTTCAGTTGTCTGTGCGTCCTGCGTAATTCTGGTTCGGTTTTCAATCAATCAATTAACTTTACAATATACTAGCGAGTTCCCGGCATGCATTGCAATACTACTTAAATGAAGAAATGGTTTCTCCCTTCGTGGCTTTTCCCATTCATCCCCGTTTCCATTCCCTTCCTGCTGCTGTACTATATGAAATACACCTATTTTTTCAAAACGCCAGAACTCACCAGTATATATAAAAACCTTCGTGGGCATGAACACAACAACTCACCAAAGTTTCATCGCAATCGAATGAATAGTATAAGAAATCATTTCATAATGCCAGAGCTTGCTATTATATATTGAAACCATCCCAGGCATGAGCACATCACTAACCCAAAGTTTCATCGCATTTGGATGAATGGTTTAAGAACGCATAAAGGATAGATTAGAAAGCAAACTAACACTTATTTTTATATATATAGAGTAAAACAATAAAAAAATCAGTTTTTTATTCTGATCCTTACCGTTTACAGCCTGTTACGGTCGTTACGGAAAAAACTTAATTTTTTAAAAATATAATATTATAATGGAATTCTTCCACGAATTGTCAGTATCAAAAATAGAAATTTTGATCAATTAACATTTTAAAATTGAAACTGTTTGTATGAAGAATTCAGATAAGAGATATAGTACCTAAGTAGATTTTTGTACCTAAGTGAAAATGGCACGGAGTAAGTGTAAATAAACATGCCAAAGTAAAAACAGCAATAAAAAATAATAATTTTGGTTGTATGTGCGTCCTTCATAACTCTGGCTCAATGAACTCAAATTTGCTTTGAAGTGTAATTTTCAAAATTGGAACTGATTGTGTGAGGAATTCGGAGAAAAGGTAAATTATCTATTACATAACATTTTTGACATAAAATTATTTTAATTGTCATTTTCAAAACATATCTGCTTTTTCGAGAATTCATGGCTTTTTAAAAAATAATATCATTATAAATAATATGAAAGTAACAGCGGTTTATGCTGGGGAAGTGAAAAACGAAGGATTTTAGGAGGGTTGATACCAAAGATATTGAAATATATTAGATGTGCTATATGCAGTTTTTACTAGGTGGGACTGCGCTTCCGGGTGTCGCTGATATTGTTTACCAATTAACAAATATACTAAATGAACGAATAATAAACTAAATGAACGAATAATTAACGAATGAACCAAACGATGTTCCAGAGTGGAAGATACTATCAGTATCGCCCTGGTGTAAGACCACCATTCAGAATTGAAACGTTACTTGAAAATGGCTTTAGCCGTGTTTAGTGACCAGATCTGAATAGCCAGGTACTTCCCAACCTTCCTCTTCCCCACCTCCTTCCCCTTCCTACTACCTTCAGCCTCACAACATACCCCAATTGGGGATGCCATAGTCTCACTGGCTCCAGACGGGAGCAGTTGAGATTCTTGTGCGGTATTCACTGTAAAAAAAAAAAAAAACGAACGAATAATAAACTAAATGAACGAATAATTAACGAATGAACCAAACGATGTTCTAGAGTGGAAGATACTATCAGTATCGCCCTGGTGTAAGACCACCATTCAGAATTGAAACGTTACTTAAAAATGGCTTTAGCCGTGTTTAGTGACCAGATCTGAATAGCCAGGTACTTCCCAACCTTCCTCTTCCCCACCTCCTTCCCCTTCCTACTACCTTCAGCCTCACAACATACCCCAATTGGGGATGCCATAGTCTCACTGGCTCCAGACGGGAGCAGTTGAGATTCTTGTGCGGTATTCACTGTAAAAAAAAAAAAAAACGAACGAATAATAAACTAAATGAACGAATAATTAACGAATGAACCAAACGATGTTCTAGAGTGGAAGATACTATCAGTATCGCCCTGGTGTAAGACCACCATTCAGAATTGAAACGTTACTTAAAAATGGCTTTAGCCGTGTTTAGTGACCAGATCTGAATAGCCAGGTACTTCCCAACCTTCCTCTTCCCCACCTCCTTCCCCTTCCTACTACCTTCAGCCTCACAACATACCCCAATTGGGGATGCCATAGTCTCACTGGCTCCAGACGGGAGCAGTTGAGATTCTTGTGCGGTATTCACTGTAAAAAAAAAAAAAAAACGAACGAATAATAAACTAAATGAACGAATAATTAACGAATGAACCAAACGAACGTTAAACTAAATGAACGAATTCTTTCCGTATTCAAACTGTATTGTTAACCAATACTAATGCACACCTATAAAAAATCAACGAAATGAACAAATTCTTTTCGTATGCAAACTACCCTGATTAGGTCGTAGTACGCCGACAGTTGCGCGGACATCATAGCATATCTCTTTTGTATTTGAATATCTTTGGTTGAAACATTATAATGATCAATTACGCAGGTGAAAATGCATAAAAATCGTTTTTAATTTACTCTGAAAATATGTTTTGTGGGACTCCGTACGTCGGAGAGCATATCGTTCCAGATACTTTGAAATGATGTAGAGTGGTGGGTAGGGGTTTCAAGGGCTCTCTCATAACTTGACCCTACGTTCGTTAAAATCGTAATCTTCGGCCTTGTAGTTTCTCGCAAATTTACGTCAACAGGATCGGCGATTTTATCTCTCGCTGCGGACCTGCACGCGGTGCAACACGCCAAGTAAAAATAATAATGCCTCATATATATATATATATATATATCTGCATTCTGCATTCACTTCTCTGTTTATTTAGTGCCAATGTTGTCTTTGCATTGCATTATCAAGCTTCAAGACGTTCCCCGGCTTTATTCCAATATTTGCTGACTGCAAATTGAACTGAATTCTTGGCATTCTTCAACTTCAAATAATCAAATAAATAAAATAAAAAACATATCATTTTCTATGGAATATTAATTTATTGGTGTGTGGTTTTAGTTTGTCTTGGACATTCTTAAGATAAGGTGTGCATGCTAAATGTCAAATTATTAGCTTTATAAGTCAGAAATTATTGTAAAATTAATACGTAATACTCGTACATTACCTCTAGTACTCGTAGGTAGATTACCCAAAATATTATTTTATATATTTATTTGTATAGGGCCCTTGAGGTAATTTTTTTACGAAAACAGTATTAATAGCCTTGCGTCTGTCGTATCGCAAATAGATACAAACGGAAGTGCTGCCATCTATTTTATTAATACGCTAAAAAAGCTACTTTTGTAATTCGGTTTCAAATTCAAGAATTCGTCAAAGGATGGCGCCACTTACATTAGAAGGTCGCATTAGGACCCTTCGATAAGTAATACTACGGATTTGTAGAATTTGAGTATCTGGAAAGATTGACGGTAGTACTTAGACTTGTGAATAATAATATCACGCGGCTATATATTACATATTATGAGGTCATTGTCTGTCACGGTTTCTTTGTCCCGATGACTAGCTGTCACTGAATCTCAGTGGATCCGAGGAACCGGCTATTTTCGGAACCAGTTCCTATCAGATTCATAAAATGGTCTCCAACACTCAAACTGGGTGAAGGCGAAACAAAAGCCGCCCGCAGGGCCTAACTGCTTGTTATTATTATTATTAAGACTGGTGAAAATAGTGAGCGATTCATGATTCCCATAAAATGAAGGAATGATTGCATCAAATTATGTAGATCCGGGCCCGAAAAGAAGAAGATGGAGAGATACGAAATTACGAATGTTAGAGGAGAGCGCTAACATTTACAGCGACAAAATCGATGCGAAAATATTTAATAAAACACGACTCGTTTAAAATAGATCAAAAATCTCGTGGGCATTATCTTAAACAGCATTTAAAGAAACGCTGTAAAATAACTGAAACAAACGTGTTAATAATAATTTTTGGAACATACTTTGCGATTTTTTTCTATCGGGGGAATTTTATATAATTTGCGTTTCGGCGCGGGCAAAGTCTAGATATTATCTTCAATAATAACAAATATTTTTTAAGAGCTTTAAAACTTACCGCGTGGGAAATATGTAATAAATCGGTACAAATCCGGGTTGCGGGCCCTTAATCAAAAAGATTTAGATCTGGGAATTTTTTTCATTTTGCTGCAGTTTATTTATTTTATTCACAACAACATGTTGCAACATTATTGAAACTGAATTTCGTGTTCCTAACTTGCGAACTAAAACTAATAGTTTTGAGGATACTAGACCTCGCGTACACAAAAGTTTGTTTATTATTTTTCCTTAAGAGGGTATTACCAGAGAAAGCCGGAAATACGTCATTTTCAAAAAAGTTTTTAGACGTATTGACTCTTTTCCACAAAAAATTATAAATGGATTTCGAAAGATTGTTCTTTTATCTAGTGGAAGTTATGTAATAAATTTTTAGATTTTTTTTTAATTTTTAGTATAATAATGTTATTCCATAGGTCGTTGGCAGATTTGTTAAATTTTCAAAAAAGTTTTTGTATTATACCACACCCATTTCAAATAATATAATCATGCAGTAAAATAAATCAATATATTATCGAGCAGAGTTATGTATTAGAATTTTAATTTTAGTTTCAATAAAATCATTAAAAAATATGTACGTATATGTGTTTCTTGACGAAAATTGGTCCATTTGTGTATTTATTTGCGCACTTACAAACTAATATATTTCAGATTTTTTTAACATTCTTATTAAATTTAGACATTATTGAAAAATGATAAATACTTATAATCAAAAAATAACTACAAAAAGTACACTATTTTAATAGTTTTATCATCACGCCTTTCAGCATTTTTGGATGAAGGTATAAATTAAAGCTAATTTGGATTGAAATAAATTCGATATTGAGTTATAATTTAAAAAAGCTGGTACGGAGAATAATCAATCTTTCTTATTGTAACCGCCCTGCACGATCGGAAGAACAACTTTCGACGAAATGTGGATTTTCGTCCGCTGGCTGGTTAAACGCTCTTAATTAATAAATCAAATCCAAAATTTTCTTACAAATAATAAGATCTGTATGTAGGTACTTAAACACCTGTCTACTTAAATTATTACTCATAAACCATACAAAATTTTATTTAATGTTTTATTTTCTTTACAACTAGCAGACCTGGCAACACGTTGCTGTGGCTAACGAAACAAAACGAAATCTACTGACAGTACTGACAACGCTATTACCCAACTTTAATGACCAACGTCATCTGTTAATTTGCTATATATCAAAACCACACCGTCCGCTTGCCAGCCCACTGCCGGCTGCCCGCTTGTCAGCCAGCTCCCTTTATATACTATATATTTCAACCGATTTACACAAAACCTTGACAAATTATATACCTAAATTTTCCTTATGAATCACTCTATCTATTGGTGAAAACTGTTTGAAAATACGTTGCCTAGTTTAAAAGACTTTGCTTTATACTATGTAAAGGTTAGGAATTATACAATTTGTCCAATGAAACTTCACTATCTCGAAGAAAATTAGTATTATTTTCCAATTTTCTTCAGGCAGGAAGGGTATTTGTATCAGTTTTGGACAGTATAAGGACCGTTCATTGAACAATGGTACTATTTAGTACTTAACAATAAAACACGTGTAATTGTATAATCTAGAATGTGGATTAATGGCTTAAAAAACTTAGTGAGGCTAAATTACAAAAACATGAGCTTATATTAGTATTTAAAATTAAAGTTCACGACACCTTTACGAATTTGTGTCGGACAGGGAAAAAAATCTATGTTCCTAATGTGGACAGTTAAAATAATGATAATGGAAAACTGAACAATTTTTTATTTTTTTTTTTATTTTTTTTTTTTGTTATTAGCAAAATTTTTTGATACACGGGAATAGGTACAAACATAATAACATAAAATATAAGAGAGTAACAAAAAAGATCCCACAAAGGCGGAGCCTGTGCGTGGGTATTATATTATGTGGATATTAAACAGTGGTGGTTAAAATAGAATTTAAAAAAAAAAATATATATAGTGTCTTTAGAGATCAACATGATCGATTTTACAGGAGTTACTGTGAGATTTCTAAAAATTAAAGATATATGTACATATAATAACGTATGTATACACCCAATAAGTACATACACACGTTCATAAATATGAGTACATATAATACACATATATTTCCATTTTTTTAATCTAAAATATACAACATTGATTAATAATTAAAATCTGTCATCTTCACATAAATTTAAATCATTTTTATTTATTTTAGGAAAAACTTTATGAGAAAACCTCAATTTCTTATAAGGCAATTTTAGCAACTCGAAAATATAAAATAGAAAAATCAGAAAAAGATACGAACACATCTAGGAATTAAACCCAGGACCTTGCCGGGGCTCTGCTCCGACCAACTAACTAACTAACCTTCACGCGCGCCGTTTCCCCGCAGGGGTAGGACGGACTAGAGAGGACGCACCGCCAAACAACTCAGTCTTGGCACACACTCTTTGCCTCACTCACATTCATACATCGTCTCATACATACTCTTCTATTATTCTGACTTTTGACATGGCCCGACTCAAGTATCTGATTCACTTGATCGTGCCATGTCTTCCTCCGGCGTCCCCGACTTCTTCCATTCACATTTGCGTCATATATTCTTCTCACACTATTTTCTTCTTTCATTCGCTCTACATGCCTAACATTCTTTGCGGATATCCACATTTCTCACACGATCATACGTGGTTTTACCACACATACGCCTCAGGGATCTCATTTCAACAGCATTCAGTTTACTTTCATCCTTCCTCTGCCAGTTCCATGCCTCACTGCCATACATCAGGGTAGGTACCAGGACTCCATTTTGGCTGCTAGCTTCGCTTCTTTTGACAGTTTTTTATTAGCGCCAAAGGCATTCAGTCATCCATTAAGGGAGTTACCTGTATTTACCCTTCTTTCAATATCTCTATCAGCCTTCCCGTCTCTCGTAAACATACTACCCAGATACACAAATTCATCCATCTGCTCGGAGTATTTATCATTCACAATTATATTGCACACTAATTTCGTACTCTCTCTTTCAAACACCACGACTTTAGAATTACTTACATTCATCATTAACTCATTCTTCATACACACTTCGTTCATCCTAGACGTAAGAGACTGTAGATCTTCCATACTGTTAGAAATCAGCACCGCATTAATCAATTTCGCGCCCAATCCCACCTCTTTCAATTCTTGCTCCAACCACTGAGCTAATTCGACCCCAACCCCTTTCGGTTCTTTAAAATGCCTGCAAACAAATTTACAGACAGCCGAAATGTAAAACGGTCGAGTTAAAACAGAACTTCCCTACGCTCAGTCAAAATATCTTTAACGGTTATAAATATTTGTATTGTAGGTATATAGTTGGTAATTTTAATTGATCAATTAAAAGCAAAACAAATACTCTTGTGTATGTAAACATAGTGTGCGAATTGCTCCTCATTCTTGACATTCTTGAGGTTTAAATGAAAATAGGTTTATTAATAGAGCAGCCTCATTTATGATCAATCGTAAAGCATTCTAAAAACAAGATAAGGTGGGATGCAATGTTAACTAGACAAGTATTATGATGGTACCTAGTGTACGTATCAAATCCCGCATCTTTTTTAAAATCCAGCGAGATTGCGGGATATAATGTAGAAATCTCGAGAGATTTTTATGAAAGGGTATTAAATTGAAATATTGTCAACATAATTTTTTTTTAATTATTGCGAATCAATTATTATTTTAAAATACTTTGTAATAAAATACCTATATCATTTCAATGCGATGCAAGGAAAGAAAAATCATTTGATTTTGGTTTGAAAATTAGATCGCTTAGAAATATTTAAGATGCGAGTAAAACATATACAAAAGCGATTTTGGTTTGAAAATTAGATCGCTTAGAAATATTTAAGATGCGAGTAAAACATATACACAAGCGATTTTGGTTTGAAAATTAGATCGCTTAGAAATATTTAAGATGCGAGTAAAACATGTACAAAAGCGATTTTGGTTTGAAAATTAGATCGCTTAGAAATATTTAAGATGCGAGTAAAACATATACACAAGCGATTTTGGTTTGAAAATTAGATCGCTTAGAAATATTTAAGATGCGAGTAAAACATATACAAAAGCGATTTTGGTTTGAAAATTAGATCGCTTAGAAATATTTAAGATGCGAGTAAAACATATACACAAGCGATTTTGGTTTGAAAATTAGATCGCTTAGAAATATTTAAGATGCGAGTAAAACATATTATATATATATATATATATATATTTTTTTTTTTTTTTTTTTATTGAATGAAAAGAACATGGTTTCACATGGTTTAATGAATTTCTACGCCAATGAAGAGTACTAGCTCTTGAGCTTGGCATAGGAGTTATTTTACACTATTTCATTTTTATGACATACATTCTACTTACAGTATACAGTAAATATAAACTATATATAAATTTAATATATAAACTACCATTATTTCATTTTTATAACATACATTTTGCTCAGTGTATACAATAAATATAAACTATGTTGTGATGTTAATTTTGATTTAACATGAATTGAAGTTATAACATTTTGATTGGTGATGTTATGGTTGTTGTTTTTTTTTTAAGATTAATTTTACTTTTTTCTTGAATGATACGAAATCTGTAATTTTTTTAATTTCTTCGGGAAGACTATTAAAATGTTTTATGCCTTTGTAAATATAATTATTGTGCATTTGTTGTGTTGAAAACAGAGGGATTTGGATGTTAAATTTATGCCTTAATGATGAGTTGAGTTTAAATTTTTTAGTTACATTTTCTTTGAATATTTGAAGTATTGAGTCTTTTTTATAGAGGTCTTCAATTTTTGGTACTTGGAAAATTTTGAACAATGATGCTGAAGGGAATGTTGGTTGTTTTTTTAATATTACTTTAATAATTAGTTTTTGTACCACTTTTACAGGACTTACAATTTTTTCATATGCACCTCCCCATCCGATGATTCCATATTGAATTAGTGATTGGACTAGTGCGTAATAGACTTTTTTTAGGTTGTTTAATTTGAGAATGTTTCTTAATCTAATGAATATATAGATACATTTCCTAATACGCTTAACCAGTTCACATATGTGTCTGTTCCATTTCATATGTTGGTCTACAATTACACCCAGGTACTTTATTTCGGTTACATGGTTTAATATGGTACATGAATTATTACAGACATCTTTGTTACATTTTTTGTTGTGTATAATTATATTAATGTTGGGATAAGTTTTGGCTTTATTTATTGAGAAAGGAATATAAACTGTTTTTTTTGCATTGATTGTAAGAAGGTTTGTATCGAACCAGGTTTTTAGGATTTGGATGTCATTATTTGCATTTTCATTTACAATTTTCCAGTCACTACCCTTAATTATGATAATCGTGTCGTCCGCGTAAGATATAACGGTTCCACTGAGGTTTTGTTTAAAAATATCGTTTACGTACATGATAAAAAGTAATGGTCCCAAAACAGTACCTTGCGGTATCCCAAAATCACTTGTGAGTGGTAGACTTGATGTGTGATTGATTTTTACAGTTTGTGTTCTTTTGTGAAGATAACTTTTTAGCCAATTTAGTGCTCTGTCGTTAAAACCCACAACCTTTAATTTTTGTATTAATTTGACATGTGATATACTGTCGAAAGCTTTTTGGAGATCTACAAAAATACCAACACATTTTAATGATTTGTCTAAAGCGTCTTGTATAGTACTAGATAATTTAGCAATGGCGTCTTTTGTGCTTTTGTTTTCCATGAATCCAAACTGGTTTTCGTGAATTATGTTATTGACCTTAATGAAATGAGTTATTCTTTTTTTGACAATTTTTTCAAATATTTTTGCAATGTTAGATAGTAAAGAAATAGGACGGTAATTGGTTGGTTCTTCCGGATTGCCGGTCTTAAATATTGGTATAATTACGGATTGTTTGTACATGGACGGAAATATTCCGGTTTGAAAACTTGTATTGATTATATGAGTTAATGGTTTTGATACTTGTGATTTTATACTTTTCAGTGTTTGTATTGTGATCCCATCAAAACCTGGGGCAGAACCACCTTTCATACTTGTAATGATTTGTTCGATTTCTTCTTTTGTTGTTGGTTGAAATAGTTCAAATGAATACTCATTATTTACTGTAGTGTTTGGGTGATTTGGGGTCAGGTCTTGTTGGATTTTGCTAGCAAGGTTTTTTCCTACATTAGCAAAGAAGTTGTTAAATACATTTGCGGCTTCTAAGGGTTTATCTTTACAGCAAATTTTTGAATCATTGTGTCTTATTGTGTTGACTGTTTTATTTTTGAATTGTTTTTTTTCTATAATTTCATTTATGATGGACCAAGTCTTTTTACTGTCATTTTCAGCTAATTCAAGTTTTTGTTTGTAGTAGTCATCCTTTATGTTTTTTATAAGATATGTAAGTTTTTTTTTATAAGCTTTGAAATGTTTTTGTAATGTTATGTTTTCCGGTTGTTTTGTATATTGTCTATAGAGTGTTTCTTTGTGTCTAATTGAGATGATTAATCCTTGGGTTATCCATGGTTTGATTGGCTTAAATTTTGAGGATGGTTTTTGAGATGTGATATTCCTACAAGCATTTATGTGTACACTCAGTTTTTTATCAAATATTTTGCAGCATTCTTCTACATCGTTACATTGATATATTTCCAGCCATTCTTTTTCGTTACTTAGTATTTTGGTGAGAGAATTTATGTTAATACTATGTTTGTATTTATCAATATTATTTACCGGAGTTGTGGTTGGTAATGAGAGGTTTTGATGTTTGTAGTCGTATTTAAATATACATGCATAATGATCCGTTACAGTTGTTTTTATTACAGCAGATGATATATTTTGTATGTCTTTGGTATTGGTGAATATATGATCGATACAAGATGGTCGTTGTCCAAAAATGTTTCTAGTATATGAATTTATACATGAAATGTAATTTAATTCTGCTAACATGTTTAGATAGTTATCTTTATCGTTAGAGTAGTAATCATTAGCAATATTCACGTTAATATCTCCAATGATTATTGTTCTTTTGTTCTTATGATGTTGTAATATGTTTTTTAATTCTTCTGTGTATGAGGTTAGAGCAGAAGAGTGTGTCCGATAAATAGCAATGATATTAAATGATCTATTCATGAAATTTATCTCCAAATTTAATAAATTAACATTATTCACCATTATTTCATCTACACTTGTGACAGCATAAATATTAGATACAAATACGGCAATGCCGCTATTTCTGTTAATTTTATATTTTGTGGCGTAGTACGAGTAACCCGGTATATTATAATTAATTTCACTCGATGAATGCGTCTCTGATAATATTATACAATCAAGTCTGTTTAATTGTCTAATAGTTATTAGAAATTCTTCAAAATTTTTTTCCAAACTTCTCACGTTCATGTGTATTATTATTAAGCTAGCTGTAGGTTTTACATCTATAAAATCGTTTGTTTTATTTACCGTGTCAAAAATTCTTTCGTCTATTTTATATGATTCATCGATTGCGTTTATTATAAACTCGTTCATTTTGAGGTAGTAATAAATATAATAATAATATTGACATTCGGCTGGAAATACACTTCACATTTGCAAATATAGTAATACATGTGTAGACTTGTATATATACTAGTAACGTAGAACTTGTATATATGCAAGTAATTTAAAAGGTTAGTTTCTATGGTTATAATTATACTAATTTTGTATTTATGAATGAGGATGTTAAGATGATAGAAATTATTTGAATAAGTGGTACCATAGGTTTTTAAAAGTGGTAGTTCTAAAGATAATTTTTTACAATATATGTTCATAGTTATGATACAATTCCAGAGTTCAATCACATTCATATTGATATAAGTGATCATTTTCTGATACTGAGAGTCAATAGCAATAATAAATAGTTTATATTTTGTAATTTCAAAAGTGAAGTTTAGGTTAGGATTGTTGTAATGGAAAAATCTTTTCCTTATGAAATATTTTGAAAATATGTAATTATTGTGATTATTATATGCTGTTTTTGCGAATTTGTATATAATGAAAATGGTATAATTTAGGAAGTTTACAGTGTTGGCAAAGCTAGGAAAAAATAATTCAGGGTACGTTGGATTTAAAAAGTTACAAATACGTAGCATACTTATTATAGTAATGGAGTTTATGATAAGCAAGATAGGAATAAAATTATTAATTAAGATATGATTTGGGTGGATAATAAGATATAGTATATCAATATTTGAGAGTGAGTGCGGTTTTATAGTAGGGAAACATAATACAGGCATATTTATTAGGTGTGGATTCTCATATATAGAGGAAAAATTTGATATCTCATTATAACATATCATAATAATTAAACCTGCAGAATTATAAGTGATACAAATTATATCCATTTTACTATAATGTGCATTAAAGTGGTAGAGTGGGTGATGAGAAAATATGATAATGAGATTTTTAATTTTCATTGTACTATAATGGATTAGCTGAACATTAGAGTTATGATTAGGCATACTTTGTGTCGTTAGTCATATTATTTGGCGTTTTACTCGTACGATATCTATGTCATTGCGAATTGTTATTATATTCGAGTCATCGGTCTGCCTGAGTAAAATACGACCTGATTTCACCCATGTATATTTGAAGTGATGATCTCTAGCAAATTTTTTTGTCTGGGCCAGTAGAAATTTGCATTTTGGAGTTAAGTGTTCCGAAATGTAGATTCGATTTTTTTCCTGCGAGTATCCTAGATCTGCTGTGTTAAGCTTGTTCGAGTTGCTATTAGTCGATTTCATATATGTTTTGATTTTGTCTAACCAGGAGTCTCGTGCTTGAGTGTTTTTGAATGTAGCTATAATGGATCTCGTGGTTTTATCGGATGTTTTTTGTCCCAGCCTGAAGATTTTTGTGATTTCGGGTTGCAGAGGAGTGGAGGTATTATTGTAGTTGATAATATTTGATATTTTCTTCATTATTTCCAAGTTGTTTTCAGCGGTTGTTTCGGGAATTCCTCTAATCTCGATGTTGCAGAGAAGGCTTTGGTACTCCAGTCGATCAATTTTTTCATCTTGTTTGGAGATTGTATTTTGTAAGACAGCATACTGATTTTTTAGTTCTATTACTTCAGAGTTGACTTTATCATTTGATTTTTCGATGATATCTAGTCGTTTTTTCATTTCTTGTTGTTGGTCAGCAATGAATTGTATGGATTTGATGATTTCATTGTTCTGTAGGACGATTGCTTCATATTTATTTAGGTACGAATCGAATTTTTGCTCCACAAATTTCAATACATCTGTTTTAAATGATTGTAATTCCGAGGTAAATATTTCAGAAGTTAGAATGCTGAATTTTTTGTTTTGGTTATTAGCGCCATCTGTGTTTTCGGTTATGATATTTTCTGTGTTATTGTGCAGGTCACTTTCCAGTACCTGTGGTTGGGGTAGCTGTTTTGGTTGTTTGACAATAGATGTCAGTTCATCGTTTTTAATTGATTTATTTGATGATTTGAAATTTTTTATCTTTGTTATGCAGTTTTTACACTTCCACTGTGTGCTTCTAGCGCTGCGCCGAGATGTTTCAGAGATTTCCGCACAGGTGAGATGGAAGTTGCCTTCGCAGGTACAGCATGATATACAGTCTGATGGGTTTTCGATGTTTTTTCCACAGGTAAAGCATTTAGTAAACATGGTAGAAGTTTTTTGCTGTAGGCTTTTAAGGTGGAAAGCACTTATGGGTAATATTTATTTGAGTTATTGATGAAGAGCACCACTGTGTAAGTTTCACTTTATGTTTGTTAATGATAGCCGATACGTTTTAGAGCAAGTGACAGTTGTGGAGGTATTATGATGAGTTTTATGCACTAAAAAATCCACTTCTAGCGATGAAAATACGCTGGTTTCGCGCGCGATATCTAGTTTCCAATATTTAGGCACTTTTGATTCAGTTCACTGTTTTTTTTATGTTTATTTTTTATTATTTTGATGCAAGTGAGCAAGTGACAGTTGTGGTGGTGTTATGATGAGTTTTATGCGCTAAAAAATCCACTTCTAGAGATGAAAATACGCTGGTTTGGCGCGCGATATCCAGTTTAGAATAATTAGGCACTTTTGATTTGGTTCACTGTTTTTTTTAATGTTTATTTTTTATTATTTTGATGCAGGCATAGAAATGCGTCAACACTCTGTAGTAGGTAGATTATAGAGGAAAAGCGATTTTGGTTTGAAAATTAGATCGCTTAGAAATATTTAAGATGCGAGTAAAACATATACACAAGCGATTTTGGTTTGAAAATTAGATCGCTTAGAAATATTTAAGATGCGAGTAAAACATATACAAAAGCGATTTTGGTTTGAAAATTAGATCGCTTAGAAATATTTAAGATGCGAGTAAAACATATACAAAAGCGATTTTGGTTTGAAAATTAGATCGCTTAGAAATATTTAAGATGCGAGTAAAACATATACAAAAGGGTGTCCCAAAAGAAAGTATATATTTAGTGGATCGATTTAAAAAAAAGTAAGGGCTCTATCGAAAAAATTTTGTTAAATACTAAAATACACAATTTGGGAATTTATTTCTTAAAAGTAATATCGTTCAAATGTAAACCCTCGCGTTCGCGGCATTAATTTAATCGAAGAGTAAAATTTATCTTGACGGCTCGGCAGCTAGGCTTCGTGATGGCTGCCATTTCGTGATGGATATTTTCTTTTAATTGCATCAGGGAAGTCGGATTTTTGGCGTACACTTTAGATTTGAGATAACTCCACAGGAAAAAGTCCATAGGGGTTAAGTCAGGACCACGAGGAGGCCAATTTATGTCACCTCTCCTGGAGATCAATTTGCCAAGAAAAATTTCACGAACTTATGACAGAGACGTGTTGGACGTATGTAATGTTGCTCCGTCTTGCTGGAACCATGTTCTTTGGTTTTAGCCAGTAAGTTTGTAGGGGTGCAGCATTAGGGAACGTACCCATACAACGTGACACGTTTAGGGGGGGGGGGGGGGTCTTCAAAATGTCACGCTCCATACAAATGAGCGGCGGGTTGCTTAGGATTTTGGTCACCGGGGGGGGGGGGGGTTAAAAATTTCAAAAAGTTGGTCACGTAGTATGGGTACGTTCCCTTAGGTCTTTGTGCAAAATGCTGTGTAACGATGATCTATGCACGTCTAAAGCACTTGACTGATACACACTCTCTACGTTTTCTACCGTTCTCGATGACCTTGGTCGCCCGGATTTTGGTTTTGCCAGCGTTGTATTGATCTCTTCAAACTTTTTGACCCATTTTCGAATGTGAGGAATGCTTGACGCATCATTGATTTGACGAAAACCTCAAATTTGCAGAATCTTCTACGCGCTACAGTCGCCGAATCACCATTTTTGTAAAACTCACGCACGCACAACGCGCGGTCGCTCCTGAGAAACGCTTCATAGCGACTAAATTCCCAAGAGCCAGACTACTGATTTACATACCCTCCGTGCCTCTAGGAAAAGTTGCGTTTACACAGAAAGCAAAACAAGTATATACTTTCTTATGGGACACCCTGTGTCCCTTATCTTTGGAATAATCGCGTATATTTTTGGTTAGTCTTTTTATAAGTCTAGAAAAAATAAAGTAACAGAAATATAAAACTGCTTTGAAGTTCAAAATCTCCTACATCCTTTTTGGTTATGGTTTTATTGTACATGTAATGTGGGAAATTAAATTTTTTAGAAAATGATCGTAAAACTCAGATCGTGAACTCCGCGAAATTAAATAAAACACGTTTTTTAATTTTTGTGTTTTGAAGTAAAACTTCTATGGCCCCGCTGTGATTTGGATTACGAGTGAAACGGAAATGACGATTTCTGCACCTGCGACGCATCAACTGCGCTCATTGAGGTGTCACTTTTAAAGGCTCCTATTGGTTGAGATATGAAACGGAAATTATGGTAGGTCTGCGCTCATTGGTCGCTTTGATCATGACCTCACTTTTCAAGTAGTGGTTGAGATGGTTTTGGTTAAGTTTCGCTTCTACCGCGCGTAAACTGCACTCGATTTTTTATTTTTTGTTATTTATATAAGTACATGTTCAATCTCTACATATTATAAATTAAATTCCCCCGCGTCGTCTGTCTGTCTGTTCGCGATAAACTCGAAAACTACTGAACGGATTTTCATGCGATTTTCACCAATACGTAGAGTGTTTCGTGAGGAAGGTTTAGGTATGTAATTTGTCGAGGATTTTTGTAAATTGGTTGAAACATAACGATAATTGTTAGAAGTGTCGGAAAAAGTCAAGCCGCCTGGGAGATTTCATCAAAAACCCTGCCTAATCCCTTTGAGATATACAAAACAGTGCATGCTGGGATATTCCTCTTTTATAGATCTACAAAAAAGTCCGCGATGGCATACATCAATCTTTTACGGGTAGCTTACTATACCCATTCTATCTTCTAAAAAAATGGTCACGTACAATGGGATAATTGGAAAGTTATTTAGACGGATACAGTATTAATCCTTATTAACTTAAATACGTTAGTTACACGAAGCATTTCATTCACATTATTATAATCTTTCACACCATCTCTACGTATTATAAATTAAAGTCCTCCGCGGCAGCATTTTTCGTATCAATCGTCATTGGTAGATACGGAAAACTGATTCCAAAAACTGAACACATCGGACTAATATCTATGAGAACCAAAGTGCGTACCAATATCTACAGCTCAAACTGATGACTAATATCTATGAGAACCAAAGTATGGATGAATATAATCTACAGCACTGGCAGAGGTTGGATTTGCAATTATGTATAGCATATATGTAAAAATCCCTAATATCGGACTATTGGACACATATAGCTGATTATTAAGGATTTGGGTTTTTGTTTTAACAGCTTTCTTTATTTCGAGTGCTTCTAAATTATTTAGTCTGTTACCATGACCATTTATATGTCAGTTAGATTAGGTTAGGTTATGGTGCCGTGTATTTCGAAATAAATAAGTATCTTTTTATTATGACCTCCATGTTTGTTTAATAAATTATTGTCCTCGTAAACAGCAAAATACGTAATATTATGCAAAATCTTCATGTACGTATTTTAAACGTTTAAGCCTTTACGTAATTAGTAATTACGTAATTGAAGTAATTTATGCTTTTCCGTACAACATCTTGCTCAGCTGCCCTCTGTAGATATTAGTCCAACCTACGCTCCATAGATATTAGTCATGATATTTATAATATATATAGAGTATCACAAAGAAATAAAAATATTCCTCCAACAGTTAAACCTAGGTCAGTGGTAATTAATTTTAATTCAATAGCGTTAAAAGAGGAGCTCCTTAATGCTATAAAAAAATATAACAGATCTTGCGAAAAGATTGGGGACAAACTAAACACGGGAACAATCGGATTGTCTGGCCCCATTACACCCATCTACTTCTCAGAACTCCTCACGTCTAAAGGCAAACGGCTTTGGTATCTAGCTCGCCAATGTGCGACTGAATGTAAATATAGGTACGTCTGGACGAAAGCAGGTCTAATCTACATGAAAAAAGATGACTCTTCTCGACCTATATTAATAGATTCAGAACAAGCTATACCGAAGCTCTGACTTCATGCTCTTTATTCTAATTATCGTGATAAAACTACTCACTACCGCTTTATATCGCCATTCCATAATCTATTACATAACAGCACTATATTATATGAACACCTAGGATTTTGCATAACTCCTATTTGTACTGGATTAATTTTAATTCTAATTTTAACTTTAACTTTAATTTTAATCTTTATTCTCTCTAGAATGGTAACTACACTTATTACAAGATTATTGATTGATTTATTAGTAATATTACTTATAATTCGGCAAAAGAGAACTCTAATCAAAATATTTTATATAACCCAGATATTGCTTATTTTTCATACTTATACTACTTTTTACTGTCTTTTGAAAGAGAAATTGCCACACACTAACTACATACGTTATTTATTTCCTGGATTTTATTTCAGATATTATTTCTTACTCAGATATTATTTATTTTTCCTAACTACATCATTTTGTTTACAGTTTTGTCGCTACATATTTCGTACTACAAGTATTGATATGATAATAAAATACTGTTTTAAAACTTTACCCAGAAAACAACAATTAATTTTTGAATTCTAATGGTAATAAACGATCTTCAACATGAAATCGATAGTATCATAATGCCAAATACTGAAATAATTTTTGAAAACATTAACAAAATTATGCAATTTAATTGGGAATCAAATAGGATTAATATTGTTCATCAAAATATTAGAACGATGGGAAACTTGGATGATTTTCTTATATTTTTGGAAGAAGTAAAATCTGTGGTAAAGTTCCATGTACTAATTCTCACTGAATGCAGGTTAAATGATTCATACACAGCCAAACAAATTTCAGGCTATAACGAATACCATACAACATCGCATATTAACCAAAATAGCGGAGTAGTAGTATATATCGACAACACATTAAATTCCTTAGTACAAGAAATAAGCATAAATCAGTGTAATTGTTTAAAAATCAACATTAATGAGAATTTAGGTATCCTAGCTATCTACCGATCACCATCGTTCAATGACATCCAAGATTTCCTGGAAAATCTTATTGGTGAGTTAAAAAAAACTAAGGATTACGCACAATACGTACTGATCGGGGACATGAATATAAATACTATAGGAGAAGTATTGCATAGGCAATCCGACGACTACTTATGTGCTATGGCTGAAAGTAATTTTATTTCCAATATTAATTCTCCAACTAGGGTACAAGGTAGCTCAAGCTCATGTTTGGATCATATATATACCAGAAATATAACAAATTCAAATGCATTTGTAATACATAATACAATCACTGATCATTACACCACTGCAATCAGTATCCCAAACTCAACACCCAAAAAACATAAAATTAATCACAAACAGATTATAGATATTAATAATAAAAACTGGGAATATGTTTATAAAGAGACTGAAGTTAACAATGCTCTAAACTATTTTATTAATGAAATCAATACATTCATAACAAAACACACAATAACTAAACGCATTCCATATAGTAAAATACATCTCACCCCATGGATTACCAACGGCATTGTTAAATCTATACACAAAAGAAATCACCTTCATAAAATAGCTAAACGAGACCCATTGAACGATACTAAACAGCAAAACTATTACCGATACCGTAATATTTGCAAAACCGTTATTCGCAAATGTAAAGAGCGTTATTATAAATCCTTACTCGATAAGGATAATTCCAGCAAAAACATGTGGAATGTTGTCAGAGACATAACCAAAAGTAAAAGAAATACCAGTACATCTGTAACTGAATTAAATACCGGAAATTTGATTATAACTGACAATCAATCAATTGCATGTCATACTAATAAATATTTTGCATCTGTTGGGTCAAATCTAGCAAAAAAAAAATTATTAGAAACCCAGAAAACGGAAGACTCTTTAGCATCGACAATTGAAACAAAGGAACAATCTTTTTCATTTGATATTAAACCAACTACTGTAGAAGAGGTCTTAAAAATAATCAACAGCCTTAATACTACACATGCAAAGGGTCCAGATAGTCTAAATACACAAATACTAAAAAAAATTAAAAATCAGATATTTACATATCATATATTTACAACTTAAGTTTTGCATCAGGAATATTTCCTGATCACTTTAAAAAATCAATAATTGTCCCAATTCACAAAAGTGGACCTAAATCTCTTGTAGAAACTATAGGCCAATATCACTTTTAAGCGCGATATCCAAAGTCATTGAAAAGCTTTTCAAAACTAGGTTAAACGAATATGTGGAGGAACATAACATTCTAAGTCCAAACCAATACGGCTTTCGGTCGGGTAAGGGAACGGATGATGCCATCGCATGTCTCACGGAAACTATTGCAGGGAATATGAACCGTGGCAAGAAAACTATTGCCCTTTTCCTGGACCTGGCCAAGGCATTTGACACAATATCTCATAAAATTCTTTTACATAGACTTAGAAATATAGGAATAAAGGGAAAAGCTTTTCAATGGATAGAAAGTTATATATCTAATAGATTTCAACAAACCAGAATTAACGAGGCTGTTAGCGCTTCACTAAAATACACTTTTGGGGTACCACAAGGAAGTACACTTGGGCCCCTTCTCTTTATTATATACATAAACGAACTTTGTAACCAACACATTGGTGGCAAAATTATCACGTTCGCTGACGATACAGTTATTTTGTTTGAAGGAGATGATTGGAAAGAAACACACCACCTTGCGAACACAGGTATAAACAGAGTAAAACAGTGGCTGGACAGTAATTTGCTTACACTAAACATACAAAAAACAAAATATCTCACATTTAGCGCTACCCTTGCAGGTCATCCCAAAACACCCCATTACCTCACAATACATAATATTAAGTGTAGCCTTGGAAATAATAACCATACTTGTAAATGCGAAACCCTTGAATGTGTTAAATCTATTAAATATTTAGGTATAATAGTGGATAACCACCTTAAATGGAAACAACAAATTGAAAACACAGCTAATAAAGTGCGCAAGCTTATTTATATATTTATAGCATTGCGGGAAATTATAAAAACTCAAGACATTAAAAAAATATACTACGGACTCTGTAACTCCGTCATAACCTACGGTTGCATTGGATGGGGTGGAACAGGATTAACAATATTATACCCGCTACTGAAGGCACAGAAATCCATTCTACGCGTCATTATGAAGAAACCCTTCAGATACTCGAGCGACGCTCTCTTCAAGGAGTTTAATGTGCTTGATGTTCGACAGTGTTACATAAAAAAAATAACAATCTGCGTCCACAAAAATATAAACAAAACAATAACAGTCGATCATAATCATCAAACCAGAAGTAAGAGCAGAAACGACCTTTCTATTCCTACAAGCAATACTGCGGCTTATCAAAAAGTTTTCTCATACCTGGGACCAAAAATATACAACAAAATCCCCTCTCAATTTAAACTGTGTGAATTATCATCCTTCGGTAATAAAATTACAAAATGGTTATTAGACTTAGGTAGGACAGATTCCGAAAAATTATTAAAAAACGTAGTCTGAGTTGATTTCTTCGATTTTGTATTTTGTATTTTCCTAAAAAATATTTTTTTTATTTTTCTTTCTTACATTTATATATTATATTTTAATTTTATATTTTACATGTATCTATCTGGATTTTATTGTTTATTACTGCTAATTTGTATTTTCCTAAAAAAATACTTTTTTTATTTTTCTTTCTTACATTTATATTGTTATATTTTTATTTTATTTTATATTTTACATGTACCTACCTGGATTTTATTGTTTATTACTGATGTATACCTAGAATAACACAACTTATATCTGATATTGTACCTAATATCTAAGTAACTCCCCCAATATGTACCATTATTGTTAATTATTATTTAATCCATTAATGTGAAATTATGTACACGCAACCTGCCAATTTGACTGTCCTAAAACGGGAAACCTTCCTAGTTGGACAGTCAAAGCTTCCTTTTATATTGTTATATCTTGTATGTAATAAATGTAATAATAAATAAATAAATAAATAAAATAAATAGATATTCGTTCGACCTTAGCTCTGTAGATATTAGTCCACACTCTGAAGTTCGTAGATATTAGTCCAACATATGAGCTGTAGATATTTGTCCGACATACAGGCTGTAGATATTAGAATCTGGAGTCGTAGATACTAGATACTAATATTATAAAAAGATTTTGAAAAGGAACAAAATAAAACTTTGATTTAAAAAAAGATCGTAAAAACATAGACAATGGAGATTTGTGCACAAAAGTACAACGGAAAAAGCTACTCAGTTTCTTCACTAGTTTGTTTCTTTACAAGAAGGTATGTGCTAACTGAAGGTATAACACATCAACACTTCCTTTCTCAAAAAGGGACATCTCTTTCTTCAGAAGTCCGCGAACCACAGGTTAAGAAACACTGATCTAGACAATTCCGAGAGAAAAAGCTGGGCCAATGTCATGACACTAAAGCTCACCGTTTGAGAGTTTTTACTACTTCATACGATCAGGTAGTTGAGATTAAATTATTGTACCAGGTAGTTAGTAGAAAGTATAAGACAGAGAAGGGCAGGTATTTTGTCAACAAAGATTTTATCTATATTTTTAAGGTTATGTTTTTTTGGCTTTATACCTTTGTACGTACATAGTTTATAGGCTATTTAAGTTTTATGTGTCACATAATATTTTCATGTTGACATGTTAACATTGTATGTCCCGGTATATCAGCCAGTCCGTATCCTTGCTATGTACGACATTCTTCGCTCCAATTTAAGCGAGCTAAATCTACCGCTCAAGCTTTCCGAAGTTAAATAGTTCCTATTTTAGACGCCGAGGCGCTAGCGGTCATATTATGCTGGATCTGACATCATAAATAATATTTGAATACTTCCCGCCGAAATTTACATAAATTGCCTAATTTTACGAGTGTGGACTATTACAATTATTTGACAGTACTACACGTATCAATATCTATTTATAATTTTATAACGCCAGAGCTTACTATTATATATAGTCTATTATGTTATTCTGATGAATGAGCTATATTATTGTAAAGTTCCATTAAAATCCATTCAGTGGTTTTTTGTATGAAAGAGTAACAAAGATACATCCATATAAACTTTCGCTTTTATAATATTAGTAAGATCCGAGAATAAAATAAAAGTAATATTTTTATTTATTTTTAGAATAACTTAATGATTACAATTTCAAATTGTATTATTTCATCATTAAAGACAAAATTAGCGACTTTCAAACGTAAAATTTAAAACACAAAAATCAGAAAAAGATTTGGTCGCATCCAGGTATTGAACCCAGGACCTGTTTTAGCCTTGCCGGCTTGCGGACTAGGGTTTAGCCTAGCCGGTTTGCAGACTAGGGTTCAATACCTAGATGCGACCGAATATTTTTCTGATTTTTCTGTTTCATATGTTTTTCTGTTAAATATGATAATTTAGATAATAACAATTTATTTTAAAAAAGTAAACATGCCATTTATGTTGATTTTCTTAATGATTTTTAAAAATATGGCGTGTCTAATGAAGCTTGGACATCAGTTGCGTAATTTTTTAGTTAAGTTAGGGTTAAGTGCTCTCAAGAAGGCTAGTTACTTAACCAAATGCAATGCCTAAAGTACAAGAGCTACCTACCTACCATAATAACAATAAATCCCGTTGGCGAGGTTAAAGGTTTAATACATGATAATCTTTATCAAAATAAACGTTGCAACATTATTTTCTTTGTTTCAGATACAGCCTCGGCGAAGCAAGGACGCTAACGTCATAACACCCAGACAAAACAGCCAAGAGGTTAATAAACACGATATTACAACCTTAATTGAGGCAGTTTATCCGTCAACGAAGCAACTTGTTTACGAGCCGAGATGAACGTACTGCGTAGCTTACTGAACAGTAAATCATCCCGCAAAATATTAATATTGATATAAACAAGAAAATACGTTGTCGGGTCGTGTTAGTTCTGCGCTAGAAAGCATTGAAATCACAATATTTAAATATGCGAGGAAACTGTCAGATCGGATAAGGCGCGAAAGCGTTGACATGTTCGACGTTTTCGACGTTTTGGAACGATGGGAGGGGGGATAACTTGATCGGCGGAGCGGAAGAAGCAAGATGGCCTCTCGCTCGCGCTCCCCGTCGCTGCCCACAGATGGCGCCAGTCCGAGGGAGAGCTTGCTGCGGCCGCCGAGAGATGCCAGCGACTACCCGCGCGTGTCTCAACGAGTCAACGACTGGAACAGGTACTGAAACTGCGGGCGGCATTTTCAAAATTATATTACTTTCACACCTCTGATTATTATTAAGATAATTAATTTACTTTGTAAGAGCGTTGTTTTAAATGAGGAATAAATTGTACACCCAAGTGCATCAATATAAATACATTTTTCATGGGATAGCCTAGGGGTAAATCATTTTAAAGATATCCTTGCTTGTGCAGTGGTGTACTGGTTGCATATTTTTTTCTTTTTTATTAGGAAGCTGAAGAAATTATATAATAAAAAAATAAAAGAACGGTGTCGGATTGAATCGCGAGTCAAAGGCCATGTTGTTCGCAGAAATTCACGTGGCCATTCAGTGCCATTTTGAGGAAAGTTGGCAGTTGAAAGGTTCCCATTAAATGTCGTTTCAACTTTTCAATAAATTGTGATCAGCAGAAAGCAGAAGGGGACATTTTTTTAGGTTAGCTCCACGCATGAGGCTCTGAGGAAAATAATTTCCCTTATCCCATCTTAGGGGATCCTGCGTGGAGGATCGTTTTACGGAAAGGAAGGAGAGGAAGTTCTGGGATTGAAAATGTATGAGGGGTGGGTAGAAATCGGGGGGTCAGTGTATCCAGGTGTGATGGATATATTAATCTATCCCTCCCACTGCGGGGCAAGGCGATGGGTCGAGAGAGTCCGGCAGGAGAGGTCAAAAGGCCTCCCTCAACCAGTTTCTCCCGAGCCGGCCCGCCACGCAGCAGGTGGGCAGACGCATCTGCCGCAAAGACCCGGTCAAACCTCACCCCATGAACCTAGGCATTTTATTTATTTTATTTTATTTGGGAGACCAACAGTGTACATTGATAACAGAGCATAAAATTGTATCACAATAATTATTGAACCATTTACAGGTTTCCACATTAGTAGTACAAACAAGTGTAGGTAGTGATTCCAGAGATAATAATGAAAAGTTACATTTCAAGAAACAAGTTATTTAGGTGGGAATAGGGAGGGGGTAGGATGGGGGGGGGGATCGGTTAAATTAGGTATGGTTATAAAAATATGCGCAACAAAAAATTAAAAGAGAAAAAAAAGGAAGTTCATAGAGTGGTGGTTGTATTAGAGGGTATCTATAGTTATTGTTATTGTAAAGTATCGAGAGAGTGTCTGTGTGATTTTAAGGAGTAGTTAAGTCATCCCTGCTAAGCCGCCAAACCTTACAAAATGATAGAAACCTCAAACGCATCGGAGAATCGGCATTTAACGGGGAACTTTCAAATGTCATAAAACAAAATGGCGCTGAATGACCATTCGATGACAATGTCACATTTGTATTTCTGTGAAACAACTGGGCATTAATCTAAACGAAATTGATAAACGTCGCTACTCCTCTTGCATCCAGTATATTTATAACTAATGCGGGTGTTTCCAGTTTCAAAGAAGTTTTCAATATTGTCAATATGCACAGATACATTGAAACGTCTTTAAAATGATTTGCATGTACCTACCTAAGTAGGTAATTCATATTTTGATTAGATTTGTGAAACCTTTTTGTGTGGGAAATTCATTACTTTCCACAAATAATATTCAATGTTAGTTTAGGGCACTAAAAGGAGTAAACTGTCCCTGTGGTTTTGGGAGTATAGTATTTTTTTCCTGGTCTTGGCGATGGAAGCGTCTGCCCACCAGCTGCATGGCAGGCCGGATCGGGAGAAAATGGTTGAGGGAGTCCCTTTGACTTCTCCAACAGTACTCTCTCGGAACATCACCTTGACCCACTGACACACTGACCCCCAAATTCCTACCCACCCCTAATACCCTTTTCCTTCCCCGAACATCCTCTCCTTCTTTCGTAAAAATACCCTCCACACAGCATCCTTAAAGATGACATAGGCCATGAGGGGAATTATTTTCCTCAGGGCCTCCTGTGTCGCGCTATTGTAAATAGGTAGGTTTCTGGATTATTACAACCACATGACAATACATCTGAATAGTTTTTAAATCATCACAAATTTTTTTGCAAATTGTAAAAAATTTGAGAAAAACATTTTGCAAAACGATGATTGTTAAATCAAAATTCTATTTTCAAAACACTTTACATTAATGAATTAATTGGAAGTACTTACATAATAATTTAAATCAAATCAAGAATTATAGATATTTTAAATACCTACCTACCCTTGTTAGGTACCAAATTTGATTGATCGTTCTTATAGATTGTTCTTTTTTTGAAATAGATGAAAAATGAAAATTTGAATAAAAAAAATTGTAATAGGTGGCACGCGAGCTGTTTGAAAACTGAATATATGGAATGCAGGAGGGGGGTTGGTTGGACGGGTGAGACGGAGAGGGGAGAGGGGATAGGGAAGGGGTACGCTGGAGGGGAAAGGGACGCGGGAGGGGAACGGGGACGCGCGGGAAAAGACGTGCAGGGAGAAACAATTTATTTCTTTGGATATCGATTGTTGTCCCGGTTAGGTTAGGTTAGGTGTAGTTCTGTAGTAAAGCAAAGTAATTCTGACATAAAGTCAAGTAATTCTAATTTTCTTTTTATAACACGTGTACAACATTGGATTTTTGAAAGGGGACGAACGCACTTTAAAGAATTCATGAGTTCTAACACTACATTTTAATTATTAATTTTTGCATTTCAAAATTTTAATTTCCATTTGTATTTCTATTTTACTTTAAAATGTTGTTATTTTTTTCTCTTAGTTTTTCACTAAATTTATATATGTTTTTAATTTTGATTTATATAATTATATGTTTTAATTTATACAGAACACTTGAGTTCTTAACATTTAATTTTTATTATTAATTTTTGTATTTCAAAATTTGAATTTGAATTTTCATTTTTACTTTTCTTTAAAATATGGTCTTTTTTTTTCTCTTTAGTTTTAAGTATTTCTTAATATTTTTTGAAATGTTAAAATATTAAATGTACGACTACCACAACACGGGCTTAGCCTAGTGTGGTAGCCAAAAAAAACCCAAATATCTGTTACTAATAAAAAATATATGAAATAAAAAAAAAAAAAAAAAAAAAAAAAAAAAAAAAAAAAAAAAAAGCCAGTTTAGTCAGTTAGGCACTGGGTGCACGGCACGCCTGTAATACTAATATAAAGCTTGTGGCAATAAAACAATATTAGATTCATTCATGCATGGGCCGGCGGGAATATTTGATGCCGACGGGCGGGGAATTCGGAGTTGGATTCTAAATTTAATATTGGGACAGTTTATTTTTAAAAAAAGTTAACGGGCGGCGCGAACGCAAGGCCTGTCACCGGTCACCGGACAGCGAGATGCCAATTTGTGGACGATGCCATATTTGAGTCAAATTGCTGGGATTCGTTCGATAAGTCGTAGAACTAACGTCATATTTTACATTTTAGAGATCTACTAAGATTTTTTTACTAAGTGTACCAAATGATATACCATGAACATACAATGTACCCAGAGTACCATACAATTGTACATCGATGGATATATATCTGTACTTATTGCAGACGATACAAATACACAAAATAAAAATTATTTTTCAATTCATTCTTTTACCGCCTTACTTAATTCGTTATACGAAAAAGATCGGAAGGCTGGCGGTTTTCAATAACCGGAACAGCGTTCCGGTTAAATGAAAAAAAACTTGATACTGGTGTACCTACCGCTAAAATAAATTGATGGAATTCTTCGGTACGACGCAGAAACTGGTGAATATTGTATTTGTTTTGCGAGATCTATTCAAGCGTTTTAGGAAGATTGTGATACTTCCGTTCTTGATTTTATCTCACAATTTTTACCTTTTCCATCTTAGTGTTTTCGTTATACTAATGGTTTTCATTATCCGGAGCAGCGTTCTGATTGAAATGCTTCGCTCTTTTTTACATTATCTCCACACAGGAGTTCCTGGGGAAAATAATTCTCCTCAGGACCTATGTCATCTTTGGGGATGCTGTGTGGAGGGTATTTTTAGGAAAGGAAGGAGAGGAATTTCTAGGAAGGATAAGGGTATTAGGGGTTGGTAGGAATCTGGGAGTCAGTGTGTCCAGGAGTGACGGTCGTATGAATCCATCCCTCTTACTGCGGTGCAAGGCGGTGTTCCGAGAATTCAAAGGGACTCCCTCAACCACTAACTTCCGATTCGGCCTGCCATTCAGCTTGTTGGCAAACGCATCCGCCGTCAAACCCGGACAAACCTTACCCCATGAACCCTAGCACCCCTGATAAGTCACCAAACGTAGCGAACCACTTGGGGTGACCTATGGCAGAGATGTTGGTTATCCAATAAATGGTTCCCTGGGCGGCGGTACCCATACCCGCCTCCCAAATTACTTGATCCTTGATATAGTCATACCGCTGAGAGCTCCAATTTGCGGACATTGCTATATTTTACATGATTGCTGGGATAATTCGACACGATGCAGAATTTGCCTAAATTATCATTAACTAGCTGGTTCCCGGCATGCGTTGCTATGGCATTTAATAAAGAAATGGTTTCTCCCTGCGTGTCCTTTCCCATTCGTCCCGTTCCCCTTCCACCTCCCCTTCCACTCCGCCTCCTCCTCCTTCCCTCTCCCCACTCCACTCCCCCCTTCTCCCATCCTGCGAACCCCCCTCCCGCCTATTTAATCCCTGTAAGAACATTCATTTTTCAAACAGCTCGCGTGCCACCTTGCAATTTTTTTATACAAATTTCATAATGCCAGAGCTCACCAGTAGTTTTATACAAACCTTGTCCTGACAATGACGAACACAAAAAAAAAAAATTCTATTTGGTGCAGTCGTTCGGAAGTTATGCGTGTACATACATTTCGGCGATTCATTTTTATTTATATAGATAGATAGATAGATTTACCTTCAATTAAATTAGTGCTACTTCCATTTTACTTTATTTCCACCGTACTTTATTCTTCAATGATGTGTTAAAAGCTTAGATTCAACCGGAGCACGTGAAATTTTCAACAAAACAGTAACGTTATGTTACGAAAATCGATACCAAAAGATGGATTTCAACCGGAGCGTTGTTCCGTTTCATGAAACCGCCGACCCTACTGAAGCTGTTCGCGAAATAATAAACAATATCTACCTCGCCAGTAAAAAAAATACATCAAGTCGTCCTTATTCGTAAATTATTAAACAATACATTTGTGGCATTATTACAGCCAAAATACCGGTGATGCGATTTTTTTTTTGTATTTGAAACTTCAGTCAATAAGTACCTATGCTTTCATTGAATAAACCCAAGTAAGTTTCAACAAAAATCTATTGACGAATAAAAAAGACCTACATATAATAAGACGTTCCGGTTGGTAGTTTTTTTTTAATCCGAGCACCGTTGATATTTGTTATAAAGCTTATATTGCAATGTCTAATTAAATCAAATACTTTTACTGTATTAAAATACAAAAAATGTACTTAACACGTTTAGGCCCATCGATTTGGGGAAGGAATAGAAAGGGAAGGGGTGAGATAGGGAAGGGATGAGATAGGGAAGGGATGAGATAGGGAAGGGATGAGATAGGGAAGGGATGTAACATTTTCGCATTATTTTGCTTAATTTTAATTTCCAAAAGAAAACTGTAGTGTAGGTGTAGAGAATTGATTGTAGGCACCGAAATCTCACTATAAACAAAAATGTAAATACTCTAATCAGAAGTCTGAACACAAAATTAGTTAAAAATCTCTATAGGTACGAGTGTATCCCATGCATCTTGAAATAGAACTACAACAATTTGGGAGCCTTTATTGGATAACCAACCCCTCTGCCATAGGTCACCCCACGGGTTCGCTGCGTTTGGTGATTTAGAAGGGGCGCCCGGGTTCATGGGGTGAGGTTTGTTTAGGTCTTGGAGGAGGATGACCAGGACACACTGGCCCCCAAATTCCTACCCACCCCTTAATTCCTTCTCCCTTCCCAGAACTCTCCTTTCCTTCATATCCTTAAAAAACCCTCCACACAGCATCCCCAAAGATGACATAGGCCCTGAGGGAAATTATTTTTCTCAGGGCCCCCTGTGTGGAGCTCATGTAAAAAAAAAACTACACACTATATCGTCTACGAATTTGTTCGGATTTAAAATGCAACCAGATTGAACATTGTTGTAGAAAAAGCTATGATAATGAAAATATTTTTAAACATTTTTTCATAACGTGTTTTGATATATTGTTTAATTTATTTAATGCCCTTTTCCCGTGGTTTGTCGAATGACACACAATAGATTTTTTTTTTAATTACGTCTGGGCGTCTAAAAAAAATTCATTACGTCTGGGCCCAAACATACCAAAATAGTAAAGTAAACATTATTTTCAAATCTAAAAAGTAATGTATTTTATATACCAACTAGCTGATCCGGCGAACTTCGTACCGCCTCAGAATCAAAAACTGTTGTCAACTTATTAGCTGAATTGATCTAAATTGTTTCTCCCTGCGTATACCATACCTTGATCTAAATTGTTTCTCCCTGCGTATCCTTTCCCCTCTCGCGTTCCCTCTCCCTCTCCCCACTCCACTTCTCCCCTTCCCCCTTCCCCCGTCCCGCTAACCCCCCTTCCTGAGTTCCTTTCCCCCCTCCCCCCTCCTCCTCCCCCCTCCCCCCTCCCCCCTCCCCCGGTTCACAGTTCAATATTATACCCCTTACAATATTGCTGCAGTTCTTTCAAAATAGGAGAATTCGTTCTATATAAAATGTATGGGGAAAATAATTTTCTTCGGAGTGGAACACCTTTACTTTTAGGGGTATGAAAAATAGATGTTGGTCGATTCTCAGACCTACCAGATAAGCACACAAAATTTCATCAAAATTGGTCCAGCCGTTTCGGAGGAGTATGGTAACAAACACCGTGACACGAGAACTTTATATATTAGATTTAGGCGTTAAGGTGATGCACTACCAAGCAATGCAAAACCATTTTTTTTATATTGGTTCCACACAGGAGGTTCTGGAAAACAAATTCCCCTGAGGGTCTAAGTCATCTTTGGGGATTCTGTATGGAGAATCTTTTTAGGGAAAGTAAGGAGAGAAATTTCTGGGAAGGAAAAAGGTATGAGGGGTGGATAGAAATCTGGGTGTCCAGGAGTGACGGACATATCAATCTATCCCTCCCACTGTGGTGCAAGGCAATGGGTCGACAGCGTCCGGCAAGAGAGGTTAAAAGGTCTCAACCAGTTTCTCTGGATCCGGCCTGCCACGCAGTCGGTGGGCAGACGCGTTCGCCGCTAAGACCTGGACAAACCTCACCCCATTAATCCGGGCACAGCTGCTAAGTCACCAAACGTAGCGTATTACTTTGGGAGACTTATGGCAGAGGTGTTGGTTATTCAATAAATGATTCCTGGGGCAACGGTACCCATAACCGCCTCCCAAAGAATATTGCAAAAATTATGATAATGGAAATATTTTTTAACATTTTTTACACTATATCATATTTTAATATACATATTTTTTACACTATATCATGTTTTCATATACATATTTTTTACACTGTTTCATGTTTTCATGTACATATTTTTTACACTATATCATGTTTTCATATACATATTTTTTACACTGTTTCATGTTTTCATGTACATATTTTTTACACTATATCATGTTTTCATATACATATTTTTTACACTGTTTCATGTTTTCATGTACATATTTTTTACACTATATCATGTTTTCATATACATATTTTTTACACTGTTTCATGTTTTCATGTACATATTTTTTACACTATATCATGTTTTCATATACATATTTTTTACACTGTTTCATGTTTTCATGTACATATTTTTTACACTATATCATGTTTTCATATACATATTTTTTAATTTATTTATTGTCTCATCAAATATACACATTGTTCTCAAATCTAAAAAGTCATGCATTTTATATACCAACTTTGGCGTTACATATACACATACACTCTTTTATATACCTGCATTGTGTACGTGTGTATATGAAGGAGCTTTCCTTATATAACGCATTATTAATAATTTGAAAAGTTGGAGGTCTGACAAAGTTTTGACCTCCGTAAATCTTTTTTGGGAATTCGCTTTTTAGTTTTATGATGGATCTGCTAGATGCATATGACAGATAGGAACACCTGTCCAACTTCTTTACATATAATATTATTAACTTTCCCTTTATACCGTAATAAATCTGGGCAGGTGCCCGATGACTGATTGCTTACTGAAGTGTGAATATTGCCCATTATGTCTGTGCTCAATTTATGATAACTTCAAAAATTATTAAAATGTTACAATTCAAAGAGTTTCGAGCCCCCTTTCGTTTGATATTATGAAACCACGTCTCTTACATTTCATCCAGTAACCAGAACTGAAAACAAAGGTGTTAAATTTATATTATTTTACTTAAATATCTCAAAATGCCAAGTAGTTAGATTTTCTCGAATAAAAAATCGAGTGATCTTTACAACATTGATAACAATACTCTAGAGACATTAACACAAATTAAGGATTTAGGCATCACTTTTCAATCAAATCTTTCATTTGTTAACCACGTAACAGAAATCTCTAACAAGAGCTTAAAAATGTTGGAATTTATAAATAGGCTTACTAGAAATTTTAACAATATAAAGTGTATCAAACTGTTATATTTTGCATATGTTAGAAGTCAACTTGAGTACAATTCTCCAGTCTGGAACCCATATTATAATATGCATGTACAAGCTGTTGAAAGAATGCAAAAAAATCTTACGTTTTCTAAATTTTAAAATAGGTATTCCAGCAATTATGTTTAACTACAACACTATTTTAAATGATAGGAATATGCTCAAATTGTCCGACAGAAGAATTTTCACTGATTTGGTATTCTGTATAAAATTCTAAATAATTTAGTTGTAAATTCTAAATAATAAGCTTCCGGATTCCACTACGTACCTAATACCAGAAGCCTGGATTTATTTCAGTGAAGAAATTCTGGAACTAACTACCATATGTATTCCTCTTTGCCCAGAATACTAATGGAGGGAAATAATTATACCAAGTCAGTGGACATCTTCAATTTATCTTTATCAATTTATGTTTTAACAAATTTATCGTAATTTAAATTAATTTTTTTAGTCCTCCCAATATGACCGTACAGTTAACCTGGCAGTTGTGCAACTTCTGCGGTACTCATATAAATACAAAAAAATGTTTTTTTTCGATTTGCAAGTATCATTGAAGGTTTTATTCCTCTGAGAAATATAATTTTTGAATTTATCATATTTTGAGGTACGGCTGCAGATATTTAATAGAATATTTGGTAGTGATATTGTTTGTTGTTTAACATTGTTGTTTGTGTGTTTGCACGTGGTTAGGGCGGCGGGCTTCGTGTCAGTGGGCGGCGTGCGGTACGGGGTGAGGTTGGCGGCGGCTAAATATAGCAGCGGACCGCGGCGCGCTCTCGCAGAGTGCTGCGGCCAGTCTCCCGCCTGCTGCGGACCGCACTCCGTCAGCGCCAAGCCCGAGCTGCCCGCCTGCTTCCGGGCGCCGGCGTCCTCCGCCCCCTCCCCTTCCGCCCTGGACCGCCTGCAGCGCTTCCGCTTCGGCGGCCGCTCCGGGGGCGAGCGCAAGGCGCGCCCCGACAAGGCGGAGCGGCTGCGGGAGCTCACGGAGCGCCTCAAGGGGCGCGCTCCGCCCCCGCTGCCACCCCCGCGCCTGCACCGGGGCGCGCGCGTCTCCGCTCCCGAGGCCGTGCTCGAGCCCCCGCCCCCGCAACACCGCGCCACCCTCGCGCCGCGCGCCTTCAGCGAGTGCGACAGCCCCAAGGAGGACGACAGGTTCGACGCCATCGATCTCAAACCGCGCCAAGTGGAGTCCAGAGCCATCGTCGGCTCTTACGCTCAACGCACCATCCCTTTCAGAAGCGCTTCCTTTTCCCAAGTGGACTTTAACGCGATCGACGGGAAATATCAGAGAAGCAACCCCAAGTTAGTGACAGTGTCGCGCAACGCGTACAAGTTGGGAGAGTTGCCGACCGTCGAGGACTCTCCGTGCGCCGGTTCCTCCGTGTGCGCCGCAGACTTGACTTTGCCGAGAAAGCGTGACGTCTCCTGTCGACCTTCCCCCAGCGCGGCAGATGTTTCGCTCGACGTCGGTTCAACGCCGTCTGTCGATTCCGCAGTTGGGTCGGACGAAGGATTAGCTATGGACGTTTCGCTTTCCAGAATTCCGACAGTAGTTCCAGATCTCTCGCACAAGCACTCGGGTACCAGATCGCTGACCCACCCGCTGCCTGGCCGGAGTTCTAGTGTTGACAGTGACTTGTCATTTACGGGTATAGATTGTGGGGGTCGTAAAAGTTTGCAGTACATTCCCAAAAATCATACTTTGCGAGAAGTGTGCGAAGAAAGTGATACTTCCCTCGCCGATAGCGCTCGAGCGCACAGTGATACGATCTCTCCCACCGAAGGGCCTTCCGAACGGTTCTGCCCTTTTGATTTTCCTCTACCGGAGGGAAAGCAAAATCCGACGGATTTATTGTTGTCTTTACCTTATGAACAACAAACGGACGACGCTGTATCTATACGATCGACTGAGAATATTCAGCTAATTGACTCGTTGTCACTTGGGAATGCATTTTCTGAAAATAGTACCCATCAAAGACAAACACCTGTGATTGAAGTGACGCCTGAGTGTACTCGCGCGCAAATATTTATAGAAACCCCCGAGGGTAAAGTTCTAAAAACTGCTACGGCGAGTGTGATACCTGTGCCGGTGTATGAATGCATAGTTAAAGAGTGGTCCAACATTCCTTCAGAGAGATGGGTTGGGGAAGATTGCGATGATGAAACCAAATTGTCAGACACAAAAATGATCGATCGCCAGAGCACAAATGGAGACGACAAAGAATTTTCAAACCAACAGAATATTTTAGAAACGCCTGATGACGAAACTATTACAAGTGAACAAGTAGAAAATTTATTGGCCACTGTCCAGAATGCGAGTAAACTGCCTCCCCCAGTATCCGAAGAAAAGAGACGCGTCCTAGATAAATCTAAACGGAGGAAAGGTATATACATAACAAAGTGGCCCATTCAAGACGAACTTAGCGGATTAATTTTACCGGAATCGGTTATCAGCGCTCAGTTCGGGGAACATTTGATCAAGGATGTTCCAAACGGTGAAATTGTGAACCTTGAAACCGGTGATTCCGAATTATTTATTGGAGATAATGGCAGAAATAGGTCTCGAACGCTTTCTGACAACACACGACCGGTCGAGATTAGGCAGCCGGGTGATTCAGTGCGTTGGACTGGGCAAGACACGGCGTGTATCTGGACCTCTCCGCAAGATGAGCCCATGAGCCCCGAAGCTGATGACCAAGCTGCCCCGCTGTGGCCTAAGTCACTTACGGAGCCACGTTGGAATTCCAGACCGGCCTTGACTTATCAGAGTTCAGAGGAAAAGGAAGAATTCAATATTCCCAAATTGAACAATAAGAGGTGCACCCTGCTGGCCAGAGCTGACTCTTTATCCGAAGGTGAAAGTGAATCAGGAGGACTGTCCACCCCTAACAGAGATAGAACATCCCCTTCGCCATTTAATCCTTCAGACGTGTCTGATAACGAAACTAGAGGTCAGCATACCAAAGAGAGGGGAGTGCATATCCCTAGAAGATATTCTAAAAGACCCCTTAGAGGACCTTACGGTCAAATGTTAGAAGCGGAAATGAAGAAGCCTGAAGGAAAATTATCAAAACACGACGAAGAATTGAAATTCTTAGATGAACTAGTCGGATCACCCTCTGGAAGACCCATCAGTCCGAATGTTGGATCTAGCAGAACTTCCTTAGCTTCCAACACCAGCTCTCTGGGAATACCAGAGCCGCGAATCGTAGTGTCGAGGAGTAGAGGTGCCGGTAATCATTCCTTGGACGACACGCAGTTGAAAAATTCTTTCGGTTTATCGAGCTCCCCGAGTCAGAAAACGGTGATTCGTTCATCTCCGAAGCGTAAAGTGAGTGCAAATATACCCTACTCCGCTCCTAACCCAGTGACTTCTCCTTCTGAAAGTGTGAGTCGTGGAATAGTGTTTCACCAGCGGACCACCTCCAGCCCTTCCAAGCTGGAAGGGTTCTCTCCCCGGAACAGTAACGTTGATGACAAGAAGAAGCTTGAACCGAGTCCAGAGCTGCTAGCGGAACTGTTGAGAGGAAGCTCAGAGAGACTCCTCACTGATACTTCTCTCGATGGCATCCCCTTCTGCGTCCAGCGACACAATGTAAGTGTTTCCTTTATATGTTAGTGTTAAGATAAAGCCCGTTTCCATACGATATTATTCTGCAATATCCGCTCGTTAATTTTCATCCATTGATGTTTGTTTTGGTTTTCTGTGTTTATTTCCAGTAATTAATCAACAGATCAAAGGAGAACTTGTTGAATATAAAAACTCGTTTTACTGTTAAAAAATCGCGGTACGGTAAACTTTCTTATTTATTATTATAATAATAATTAATACCTCAAATTCGTCTTATTTTTTATGAAGTTTCTGGAATGTTCCTCAATATAATTGATTGCCGTTCATTTTATAAACAATGAATTAAGTTATTCATTCCATGTTTACAAGATAAATTCGGATGGTGGAAGTCTCTATCAACGTTGCAACTTGCAACGATGCAGAAATTGCATGTCGGTCGACGTTCACGAAATTCCAAAAATTGTTTCTGTTTTTCACCTAACAGACAAAGTTTTATTAAAACAAAAATCACAAAATTAATCATTTTCTAAACTTGAGTTAGTATGTCGATATTTGAGGTGTATTTGTTTCCAAGTGTATGAAGGCTAGGAACAGGTACGTGTATGTGGTAGTTTTTCAGAATTATTGTTGTGGAATAATATATTAAATTAAATAATATATTAATTAAGTACATATTAAATTAAGTAAGTTAATTAAGTATTATAATTAAGTACTATCTGAACTTAGATAGGAACGGTATAGGTATATTTTAGGTCACGAAATATGAAGAAATGATCCGTGGGTTTCCGATATAATAACAGATAATTATAGTGAGGTGTTGTGAGCGTCTGGAGTTATTAGATTATTATTGTGTTTATTATTAATACTGTCTGCTTTGTGTAATGTATTGCGCTGGTCGCTGGGCGCTCAGTCTTTGGGTTGTGTAACTGAACAAGGATTAGGGGGCATCCATTAATTACGTGAGCTGTTTTTTTTTACAATTTAGACTCCTCCCTCCCTTGGTAAGATTAAGTGAATTTTGGTGGGATCCCCCTCCCCCTCATGTGACATTTACACTACAGTTTATTTATTTATTTAATACAAACGGCATAAGTATGCCATAAAAACTAATTACATGTCACAAATTCTTATGAAAAATATCAGTAATAATAAAAAAGTGTATGTTACAGTTAATTGTGGCGTTACATTGGGAAGTGACACCAGAGATACATTTACATGCCAAAATCTATAATACAAATAAAATTAATATAGATTAAATAGATCTATCACATCTGCATAGCTATTAGTAACTTCATGCAACCTAGGTAAAAGCGAGTTGTTAAAGGACTACATTTATTGTCATAAAGAATAAATAAAGAATAAAAATAATACAACTTTCAGGTATGATATAGCAAATTTATTTAAATGTAATAAAATTAAAAGTTAAAACAGACAACAGCACTACCTTCCTTAATTTTTTACTCGCTCCATGGACATATTGGACATGCATGTATTTTTTCTATTGAAATAATTGGTCACATGACGTCCGTGTTTACTTTTTGTCTTACTCTCGAAATAAATGTTTTACATAATAGCCATTAGATTTTTTCAGCGGACAAAATGGGACCCTTCAAAAGAAGTGAAACAATATATATTTTATTATTGTAGAAAGCAATCATTTTGTGGTTTGACATATTTAATAAAATAAAATACTTTTTTGTTTAAAACCACGAGATTTATTAATTTACGAACCGACCGGTTTCGCTTTATTCAAGCATCTTCAGGGTAGTATTAATTTGTACCTTGAATAAAGCGAAACCGGTCAGTTCATAAATTAATAAATCTCGTGGTTTTAAACAAAAAAGTATTTTATTTTATTAAATATATATTTTTTTTATTATTTCTATAATAATATATATTCTTTTAAAGTTGACGTGAGAGTTTCATTGACCCCCCGTCAGTTTAAATGAGATTTGATGAGATATTACCCATTTTGAAATTGTATGCCCTTTATATTTCAATATCTTTGGTACGCCCACTTACGAGAGCTGAAGAACGGTAAAAGGATATCCACTGAAAAATTGCGCGTTACTTTCGTTTTGCTATCCTCTCTACTTCGTTTGGAAATCATTTTTTTCTCTTGAACTTTTTTGGAAACTTTTTCTTATCGAACACTAGTTAAGTCCCCGGCATTTTGAACAAAACAAACAAAGGTGTTTTTTTACATAAATACTTCACAAGAGTCCCAGAGAGACTATGGAACCCCCAATCGGGGTATGTTATGCATGTAATGTAGAAATAAGAATTGTAAATGTAGAAACAAACCCAAACACAATATTTAAAAAAACAAAAAATATGTATAAACCATAATAAAAATCAAAATTAAACTAAACGGTAAAAAAGCCATTTCAAAAAAATAGATATGAAATACTCAAATAATATTAAAAAGCATGATAAAAAAACACAAAAAGTATATCCTTCTGAAAGATGTCAAAATCACAGAATTCAATTGTATTCAACAATTCAACTGTATGGAGCGGTGAAGAGTTCGAAGAGAAGAGAGAAAAGAAGAGTAAAACGCATTAAAATGAAAAAGAATAATGATATATGTAGGTATATGTGAAGCACTATTTTCAATTAATAAAATTGAAGATTTTTTTAAAACAATGTTATTGTAGATTAGAAAAGAAAATGTACACAATATGTTACATATCATTCATTAACCGTTAGATATTATTGAAAAATTATAAATACTTTTATTCAAAAAATAATTACAAAAAGTACATAATTTTAATGGTTTTATCATCACGCCTTTCAGAATTTTTGGATGTACGTATAAATTAAAGCAAATTTTGCATGAAATAAAATCGATATTGAGTTATAATTTTAAAAAGCTGGTACGGAGAATAATTAATCTTTATCATTAGAACCGCCCTGTACGATTGTAAGTTCATTGTTAGTACCAAATTCTAAAAAAAATAAACAATAAATAACTTCTCAACATATACGAACTATTATACTTCTATACAAATAACTTATTCAATAATTAATCTTTATCATTAGAACCGCCCTGTACGATTGTAAGTACATTGTAAGTACCAAATTCTAAAAAAAATAAACAATAAATAACTTCTAAACATATACAAACTATTATACTTCTATACAAATAACTTATTCACTCCCAGATTAGATCCGTTCCCTTCCCCTCCCGCCCACCATCCCATCCCAAAAGCTATTATATTATAACTTTTTAATCTCTCTAATTAATACACACCAGTGAAAACCTATTATTGGTTCAATAACATATACATATGTAAATACACCTAAGTAAATAATGTAACTGTTGGTTTTTCAAAATAAAATAAAATAAAATAAAAAATAAAATACATCTTTCGACAAAATTTGGATTGTCGGCCGCTTGTTGGTTAAAGGCCCTTAATGTTAAGTTTATTATGTTATGTACTACTATATGCTTATTATTATAATCCTGAATAAGTTATGTATCTATAATAACGTGATATTGTAAAAGCCTCCAAGGCGTGAATAAATACACATATATATATATAAATAAACAAATATTCTTTTTTTGGTTTTCTGAATACACAGTGGTTTTTTGGGTTTATTTGTGGAAAGCCTGATAGAAAAACCTTCTATTAAATTTATTTTTTCAGCTTTCCATAAAGTCATCTTTCTCTCTAGTTCTAGTTCATATGTCTCTAGTCTAACCAATATGCCACAAATTGCTACACCGTTGAAAGGCAAATGGGAAGGTCCAACTACCTAATGTTAGAACCGGGTAATAATAGCTCGCGGCGCCTTTTTCTTTTTCCCTCTGAATATTGCGGTTGACAAACATAAAGCTCTCTATGCGTTATAAATTATACGAAACTGTCATATTTCTCGGTCGTAGAAGACAAAAGTGTTTCTATATTAGAACGATAAATCTTTAAATTTGTCTTTTAATTTTGAAGGATTTATATAAATATAAAAAATGAAAAATCACCCAATTTTTTTTCAATTAAACAACAGATTGTTAGTTTCTGCTGTCAGGTTAAAGTCCAGATAATGTTTAGTGATACCTAGATGAATGCAGCTGTTGTGAAAGGCGTAAAAAAATTGGAACCAGTGAGACTATGGTATCCCCAATTGGGGTATGTTGTGAGGCTCAAGGTAAGTAAGGAGGGGAAGAGATGGGGCTGTTCATGACCTGGCTATTCAAATCCCATCACCAAACACGACTAAAGGCATTTCTAAAGCACGTTTCTATTCTGAATGGTGGTCTTACACCAGGGCGATACTGAGTGTATCTCTGGAACGTGCTGCAAAACTTATTTCTTCAAATACAGCAAATTTAATTAGTGGTACCATTTTAATTCAAAAATTAAAAGAATTACTTTGTTTTGACCATTTTTAATGCCTATAAAACCGACATGTTTCGAGAGCGATGCTCTTTTTTTTTAACGTTATTTATTCTCATTTCTTTGTACATATAATGTATAATATCAAATAGTATACATATAATAACATAATATATAATAACAAATAGTATGAACAAGAAATGAAAACCCACTAAGGCACTGCCTGAGTGTGGGTAATATTAAAACAAAATACTATATTTCTAAGTACCCAAAGTATAAAATAGATTTAAAAAATATATAAAATATAAAGTTAGTATTTAATAGGTAGAATGAGTGAAAAAGGTTTTTTTTTCAGCTATTATAAAATAAAAATAAAAATATGGAAAAAACATACTGATATATATATATTTTTTTTTAGTTATTATAAAAAAATAAACAGAAAACATATTGTACTACAGTTTAGAAATTTACAGAAAGTGAGTTGTAGAAGGAAGGATAAAATTATAGAAATATCTTATCCTCAGGGTTTACTAAAAACATTTTTTTTTACTAAAAACAAATTATTAACCCCGAGGTTTTGAAAATAGATTTTCAAAAGTAAATAAAATCTTTTTTTTTTCAATTATTTCTGGCCTTTACCCTTCAAGGCTGTTCTAGGCCATCATTTAAAATTACAAAGAAAAAAAGGTGAATTCACATATTAATTGTATTTAAATATGCAAATTTCAGAATTGTATGGAAGATAGAAGAGATGTTGAATGGAGGAGAGGCAATTTTAGCTTTAACGCTTTATAGAAGAGAGGATATTTATTTAGAGACCGTCAACCAAAAAATATGTGATCAAAAGTTCCCACACGCAAACTGGGGAGTCAAGGACGTGAATTTAAAAAAAAATAAGAAGGAACGGAACAATGTTCGATTGTCAATCGAATAAGTAATAAAATTTATTTTTTGGAAAAATGGGGAAATTTTTGAAACCACGGTTTTGATGCGATAGTCCTTTGTATTGAGGCGTAGCAGGCTCCTTTGGAATAACTAGCAATGTTCCAATACTCTGTCCAAACATTGCGGGATCTATCTACTTTGATGATGGAAAAAATATCAGATAGGAGAATATGGTTTACGAAGGTTGGACGCTCCTTGTTTTGTAAAGGAATCGGTAATATCGTAACCCACTATGCCAACATGTCCAGGAATCCAAATCATAGTTACGGTTTTTCCAGAGCTTTTAATAAAGGAACTAAATTGGTTAACAGTGAAACAGATGATGCACGATTGAACACGATGATATTTATATATAAAATAATAAATAAATAAACTTCTGCCGAAATCTTTTCAAACGAAATTATATATGTACAACAATGACATTCACAGACATAACACAAGGAAGGATATGCAAGGAATCAAGCTGACACAAAAGGACAAAGCGAATGCGCCAAATAGTTGCTAATAGTTGCTAGTAACTATGGAAAGGGATGAAGTATTTTACGAGGCCCAATAACCAACGGCCGAGAATTTAAATTTCGTCGAAAGATGGTTTTGCTATTATACCCTTGCGACAGTACAGGACGGTTTCGATGAGAAAGATTGACTCCTTACCAGCATTTTTAACTGATAACTCAATAACGACTTTATTTAATTCAATATATACGAGTATATACGTTCATTCAGGCAATGAAAATGCTCAGACGCGTGATGATAAAAACAATGTACTTTTTGTAATTATTAAGTTATTATGTTAAGTATTTATATATATTTTTTAAAGTGTGTAAAAAATTCTGAAATGTATTAGTTTGTAAGACCGTAAATAAATAGACAAACTGAAGAATTTTCGTAGCAAAACACGTGCGCGGATTTTTAAATTTTTTTATTTGAACTAATATTAAAATTCTAAAAATAAGCTTTCCTAGATAATTTAATATACATACATATATACAGATGAAAGAAAACAAATTGATAAAAAAAGAAAGCTTCAGAAACTTTGAAACCGAATTTGGTGCATAATACTTGACTCCAAACTAGTCAGCTAACATCTGTAAACATTACATTATCTTTTTTTCATTGTTACGAAAATAGGCATAATCAAGTAAAAATTGATCGATAACATTGAAAAGAGTGATAATTTTCTTGTCTAAATTGTGATCCCAATTGTCTTCTAGATCTTTCAACTTAACATGACATAGTTAGATTTCTTTTCTTTTGGGTTATTTTTTATGTTATTTTATTTTTATTTATTTGGGAGACCAACAGTTTACATTAATAACAGAGTATATAATAATTGAGTACAATAATTGAACCATTTATAGGTTTCCACATGGGTATTGTATACAAGTAGTGTAGTGATTCCAGAGATATTTACTAATAAAAAAATACATTTCAAGAGACGAGTTATTTAGGTGGGAATAGGAAGGGGGTAGGATGGGGGGATCGGTTAAGTTTAGGTACAGTAATAAAAATATGCGCAACAAAAAATTAAAAGAGAAAAGATAAAAAAACAGAAGTTTATAGAGTGGTGGTTGTATTAGAGGGGTATCTATAAGAATTGTTATTGTAGAGTATCGAGAGAGCGTCCGTGTGATTTTAAGGAGTGTGGTGCAGAGCTAAAAATGTCAAATTGTGTATAGTGTGTGTTGAAAGTGTTGGATGCACGATAGATTGTCATGTGCACCAATTCACTGTTATGCAGATGACAGAACAGTTCATGATAGCTTTTTGTTTGACAAGCCCCCAAAGGGCTCGCAAACTCCAACAGCTCGTAGGGCTTTGAAGCAAAGAATGGACGGTTACCCTGAGAGTGTTTTCTCTTGGGGTAAAAATAATCTCGTTGAATTTAATGTTTCAAAGACCCGATCTTGTCTGATTACGTCTAAAAGGGATTGAAATGAAAATCTAGTCTCTTTCAACGGAAGCAATCTTCCGAACAGGCCCTATATTGATATGCTTGGTGTAACCCTAAGTGACCAGCTCAGGTATGGGGGCTCCATCGAAGCCAGAGTAAAGTTAGCCTCCCAAAAACTGGGCCTACTGTACAGGGCCCGTAGGTACTTTAATAGTACACAACTGCTAACCTTGTACAAATCGCAAGTACGCCCCACAGTTGAATTTGGCAGCCATCTCTGGTCTGGAGCTCCAAAATACCTGAAAAATACCCTCGACTCTGTGCAGAAACGGGCGGTCCGTTTGATAGATTCTCCCATCTTAACGGATTGCAATCTTTAGAGCACAGGCGTCGGGTGGGAATGCTATCCTTGTTCTACCGGTATTACAATGGAAGATGCTCCGAGGAACTAGCATCATTGATCCCTTCGGCACCAGTGCATAGTCGGGAAACACGCCAAACGCGTGCCCAACATTTGTACACGGTTGACATTTGTCACATGAGAACGGGTCGTTTCTTCGACTCGTTCTTGTGTTCAACAGCTCGGCTGTGGAATGATTTGCCGGCCTCTGTGTTTCCTCCTTCCTACAACATGGGTCTCTTCAAGACCAATGTTCATTCCTTCCTCTCCTCAAAAAGACCCTCCACACAGCATCCCAGATGACATAGGCCCTGAGGGAAATTATCCTCCTGTGTGGTGTCAAAGTAAAAAAAAAGATGAAAGAGTTCTGCTTAGAATTAGTGTTGCACCGAGGAAGGCTAAGAATCGTGTCTGATCTTGTCCGTCTGTTAGGAACTCGTAACTGTACTCGTTCTTGTAGTTTGGACAATCTACGACGGATCTGGCTATTTTTTGAAGAAAATGTACGTCGGCCGAGCTTCTTCGAACTTCTAATGATAACGATTTTGAACACGTTCTAGATTTTCCACATATGATTTGTATTGCGGGTTCCAAACTTGTGATGCGTATTCTAGGAAGCTGCGGACATAAGCAAAATATAGGATTTTCATTGTTCTAAAGCTATTGAATTTTTTACATGTCCTAAGAATGAATTCTAACATTTTTGGAGGCTTTTGATGTGACTTAGTCTATATGAATATCAAAAAAAACTTAGAGTCCAATGTCACTCCCAAATCTTTGACTTCTGTTTTGTTGTTTAATATTGAGTCGTTCAGATTATACTCATTGGTAACGATATTTTTATTTCGTGTGAAGTTCACGACGAAACACTTCTTAACATTGATTTTAAGGGTATGCTGTGTACAGTAAACATTAAGACGGTTTAGGTCCTTCTGCATTTTTTGACAGTCAGCAGTACATCTGATAGGATAAAAAACCTTCATATCATCTGCGTAAAGTAATGTTTTGGAGTGTTTGAAGCATTAGCCTATATCATTAATGTAAATATTAAAAAGTAACGGTCCCAACAGAGATCCTTGAGGCACACCTGATGGGACGGTTACCCAGTCCGATTTAAAGCCACCCACAACTACGACTTGACTACGGTTTGATACATAGGATGAGAGCCATCTAAGAAGGTCACCGTGGACGCCGATTTGCATAAGCTTGCGTGATAATATGTCGTGATTCACTAGGTCAAAAGCTTTGCTATAATCCGTATATATTGCGTCAACTTGTACACGTTGATCCATATTATCTTGCAAGAATTCCGTGAATGCTATTAGATTAGTTGTTGTTGATTTTCCATTCATACATATACTAGAATGAATAAGTGGTAAGCTAAGATTTTTCTTTTAATGAAAGATTTAAAGTTTTTTTTACTTTCTTTTTTTTTTTACATTAATTCCACACAGGAGGCGCTGAGAAAAGTAATTCTCCTAAGCCAGGGCCTATGTCATCTTTAAGGAGGCTGTGCGGAGGGTATTTTTAGGAAAGGAGGGAGAGGAAGTTCTGGGAAGGAAAAGGGTATTAGGAGGGGGTAGGAATCTGGGGGTCAGTGTCCAGGAGTGACAGACGTATGAATCCATCCTTCCCACTGCGGTGCAAGACGATGTTCCGAGAGAGTGCGTCTGGAGAAGTCAAAGGGACTCCCTCAACCATTCTCTCCCGATCCGGCCTGCCATGCAGCAGGTAGGCAGACGCATCCACCGCCAAGATCCGACAAATCTAACCCCTTGAACCCGGGCACCCCTGCAAAGTCACCAAACGTAGCGAACCACTTGGGGTGACCTATGCCAGAGGTGTTGGTTATCAACTAAATGATTTCCGAGGCGGGGTTACCCATACCTGCCTCCCAAATTTTATTTATTTTCCAACGAAAAATGCATTATTCAATTCTTTTAGCAGCACCCGTCACCAACTATTCCATCTACTAGGTTAAAAATGACTAAGAAATTCGCAAAATTTGGCTAACTTGGTATAAAAAATAAAAACGGTGCGATATTCGACCGTGACTAAAATGCGCAACAAGTTTTTCCCGGAAAATTGCAATGAGTTATTATCCTTTGGACAATACTACGAAAAGCGTTGACAGTCGGTAAATAGGCGTCTACTAAGCATTCACCATAATAGGTATGTGTAATTATAGATAAAAAATGTAAAAAGATAACTTCAGTTTTCTCTGTGGCAACATTGGGCAACACTCCAGGCTGTAGCTTGAAACAACTCGAAAGAACTGCACTCGTACCATTCACGTAAGATTAGATGTCGAAGCTATGAAGTGCGGCATTTTCCTACAGTAATATTTCTTAGTAAGATTTCTTCCACCAGTTTTCCCTTTGATTTTTATTTGCATAGTTTGTATTTGAAGGTTGTCATAATAATATTATAACCTAGATATTGGAGTTACTTAATTTTATATCTCGTATTTGAATTCAAAATCAATATATGTCTCAACACTGATGATCTTCCATTTGACACAGTGATTATAAAATAATTTTAAAATGGAACTCGAGTTTTCCCGCGATAAAACTTATGATCTTCCATTTGGCACAGTGATTATAAAATAATTTTAAAATGGAGTTCGACTTATTCCCGCGGTAACACCCATGATCTTCCATTTGATATAAAATGATTTTAAAATGTAACTCGAGTTTTTCCGGTGGTAACTAGTGAATATTAAATCATTTAAAAATGAAACTCTAGTTTTTTTCCGGTGGCAACCGCCATGACCTTCCATTTGACGTAGTGAATATAAAATCATTTAAAAATGAAACTCAAGTTTTTTCCGCGGCAGCACCCATGATCTTCTTATGAAACGGTGATAATGAAATAATTTTAAAATGAAATTCGAGTTTTTCCCCGGTCAACACCCATGATCTTCCATTTGACACAGTGATTTTAAAATAATTTAAAAATGGAACTCGAGTTTTTCCGGTGCAAACCGTCATGATCTTCCATTTGACACGGTGATAAAAAAATCATTTAAAAATGGAACTCGAGTTATTCCCGCGTCAACGCCCATTATCTTCCATTTGACACAGTGCTAATAAAATCATTTAAAAATTGAATTCTAATTTTTCCCGCGGTAACACCTACGATCTTCCATTTAACGCAGTGATTATAGAATAATTTAAAAATGGAAATTGAGTTTTTCCCGTGGCAACACCGATGGTTTTCCATTTGACAGTGTTTTAAATTTGGAACGCGAATGTTGTGACACATGAGCGATGCTGCTGGCCGCGCAGTTGGGCGCTCCAAACCGCGGATCTGCGGCTATATCTCCTTTATATACGCACATTATTATGTATTACCGCCCGAAATACATGCCAGCGATACCCTGATGTGACTCAGCACAGCATCAGCGGTGCGTGTTGTGAAACGCCACTCCTGTTGTTCCGCGCTCAACTCTCTCTGTTTCTGCAAGTTCAGGCGATCGAGCCAAGCAGCTGGAATGAAGTCAGCTGTGTACGGTACCACCTCGGTTAAAGAAGCTCCTGAGAACATAGAGTCTTTATGAAGTTTGTATTTTTTCATGCTGCGCGTAGAAACCTCTTTGTACTGAACTTAAAAGTTCTCATGCTGCGAGTAAAATCAAGAATTAATTCTTGTTGTTTAAAAAATTATATTTGGTTGTTTTCGTCAATCTGGAATGAAATCTGCTCTATACGATAACACCGCGATTAGCGAAGCTTCTGAAAACATGCATTTTAAATTAAATTAATATACTTTAAAACTTAAATTTGATATAATTAGGTTCCAACCTACCAGTTGAAATATCTGTCTTTTAACTTGACTACTGCTCTTTCGGGTGATTTAAGTAAACGCTAAACGCTGTCAGTAAGAATGAATAAGTTTTTTTTTATATTAACAAAAGTGCACAATACTTCGTTTAGAACCGAAACCGAATCTTCGGTATCTGTCTTCGGCCGAAACCGAACCCTTTTTACTAAAATTTGGCTTATTTTTTACACGTACACAGACAGTTAATACGTGTTAAATTTATTTATTTTTATTTATTTATTTGTTTGTTTATTTAGCACAATAATATACATCTATATACATAATTTATCAAATTTTGACTGCCCAACTAGGAGTATTATCCCGTTTTAGGACAGTCAAATAATTATGGGTATGAACATGTTGAACATGATTTGTACAAAAAGAAAGAAAGTTGATGAAATAAAAAGAGGAAATAAAAAGAAAAGAAAGAATATAAAATAAAATAATAAAAAAAGTTTAAAATATAGTTCCTAACTGTTATTTGTTTAGCATAGCAAAAGAGAAAAAAGTGAAGAGAAAGAATAAAATAAAAATGAAATAACCAATTAAAACATAAATGTAAATGAAATAACCAATTAATAACATAAAGGTACATACAGATAGGTAGATAGGTAGATACACATAATAATATAGATTAGAAGGGGGTATCATTTACAAATATAAATGAAATAAAAAATAATAATTGAAGTATGTGAAAAAATTATATATATATAAATCGAACAAAAATTATAAAAATCAACAAACATCTTAATTACTTCTTGGAACCAAAATTTGTCAATAATCAACACTTACATTATCAAGGAAGGACCTCATTAATTGATTATTTTACTTTTATTTGCATTTACCATCACAACATTCTTATTACAAGTGATAAATGAAAAAAAAAAAAGAATAATTGAATTATGAGAAAAATTTTTTTTTTGTTGTTACTGGTATAAAACAAACAAAAAATAAATAAATAACAAACTTGTTAACTACTTCTTGGAACAAACATTTGTCAATAATCAACACTTTTACATTATAAAGGAAGGACCTCATTAATTATTTTAATTTTAATTGCCTTTACAATCACAACATTCTTATGACTAAAATTAACATTGATTCAGTGAGATCTTTTGCAGTTTCGGTGCGGCCGAAGGTTCGGCAGATTTTCTGCCGAAACCGAAACTGATGTCGAAACTAGATTTTTTTGCCGAGACTTGCCGAAACCGAACCTTCGGTCGGTCACTACTGAAAACTAGTCATTTTAATCATGATTATGATAATTTAAACATTGTGATAACTGAAAATCCAAAAAAAAAAAATCCTAAAATTATTTCAGTCACCATCGTAAGATCAGAAATGAGCGAGCGGTTTATTACTTTTTTTTCATTTGCTCTACGTATGAATCCATCCCTCCCACTGCGGTTCCATGGCTGACGGCAAGGCGATGTTCCGAAAGGGTACGGCTGGAGAAGTCAAAAGGACTCCCTCAACCATTCTCTCCCCATCCGGCCTGCCATGCAGCTGGTGGGCAGACGCATCCGCCGCCAAGACCCGGACAAACCTCACCCCATGAACCCGGGCACCTCTGCTAAGTCACCAAACGTAGCGAACCACTTGGGGTGATCTATGGCAGAGGCGTTGATTATCCAATAAATAGGTACCCATACCCGCCTCCTAAATTGCGCCCTATTTTGATATTTTTGTCAAAGTTTGTACATTGCGTTTTTGAGTGACCGGACAACTCAGAATCGTGTAACTTCAAAACGTCGTTTGAAAAGTCATTTAAAGTGATGAAAAAAATATCAGGTTAGGTCTTAATGATTTTTAAAGGGTTGTTGAAATTGTATGATTCTGAGTTGTCATAGAACTGCTTTTGACATCTCTCACGATTTTGATTGTTTTTTTTTCATATTATTGAATATTTAAAAGATTTATTTTTAACATGCAAATTTAGTAATATACTTTATTAAGGCAGTTAAATATAACTGTCAAAAATGTATATCTTAGGTACTTTTAATCAATTAATTAGAACAAGTGTATTTTCACCTTTATATTCAATTAAACAAAGTATGATTTCGAAATTATTTTTAGGCGTGTAAGAATACATTTGTGGTTTCTTAAATAGCTTACATAATATCGACCGGTCAGTGGCTGAGTTGGCATTGCGCTTTGGGTCCTACTCAGGCGTCGCGTGTTCGATTCGATATTATATTATATTCGATCCTCTGCCGGCTAAGTCCTCCATCACCACACAAGCAACATTTTCCGCTTAGTGTGGTGGTAGTAGGAGATTTTCAAACGTTGTTGGGTTATTCGTAACCCGGGAATGTTTGTCTTTCTTTTTAAGAAAAATAAATATATATTTAAAAATAAATAATATTAATTTTAAGATTTGGGGTTCAGAATCGGTTAGTTTCATTCCGTGATCTCATTTGTTTATTAATTTATTAACCTCTTCTGAGAGTTCTTAATTTATACAATTAAACAAGTATTACCATTATAGAAGTTTTATTTAATTTATTTTTATTCACAACTGAATTGCGATTGCATCAACAATCTATTGTTTTTATTAGGAGATAACTTGAAGATATCCACTGAAGAATCCATATTATTACCCTCCATTATTTAGTTTTCTGGCCAATGAGAGAACATAATATATATTAGTTAGTTCCAGAGTTTTGGCTCTGACAATAAAATCCCGACATCTAGTAATCTGGGGTCCTAGCACCTTCGATCAAAAAGGCTTGATAGGATAACTTTCGATAAATTCTCGTTGTTCCCTAACACGACTGCAGATAGCCAACGAATAATTAAGAGGGAACCAGAGAAAGCCGGAAATACGTCATTTTCAAAAAAGTTTTTAGACGTATTGACGCTTTTCCACAAAAAATTATAAATGGATTTCGAAAGATTGTTCTTTTATCTAGCATTCGTATGTAATAAATCTTTAGATTTTTTTAAAATTTTTAGTATAATAAGGTTATTCCATAGGTCGTTGGCAGATTTGTTAAATTTTCAAAAAAGTTTTTGTATTATACCACACCCAATTCAAATAATGTAATCATGCAGTAAAATAAATCAATACATTATCTAGCAAAGTTATGTATTAGAATTTTAATTTTAGTTTCAATAAAATTATTAAAAAATATGTACGTACATGTGTTTCTTGACGAAAATTGGTCCATTTGTGTATTTATTTGCGCACTTACAAACTAATATATTTCAGATTTTTTTAACATATTTATTATATTTAGACATTATTGAAAAATGATAAATACTTATAATCAAAAAATAACTACAAAAAGTACACTATTTTAATAGTTTTATCAACATGCCTTTCAGCATTTTTGGATGAAGGTATAAATTAAAGCTAATTTGGATTGAAATAAATTCGATATTGAGTTATAATTTAAAAAAGCTGGTACGGAGAATAATTAATCTTTCTCATTGTAACCGCCCTGCACGATCGGAAGAACAACTTTAGACGAAATGTGGATTTTCGTCCGCTGGCTGGTTAAACGCTCTTAACAGTTCACAATGACTAAGTGTTCTTAATATATTCGATGTCAACTGTTTTTTGTACGTTAGCGATGTGCAGTTGTCCTAGAGAACGATAAGAAGTTACCGATAGTTATCAGTCATTATCGATCGAATACGGGACCGGGTCGCGTATTTCCAAAACGATCGATCGAATACGGGGCCTGGTCGCGTATTTCCAAAACCTATACCGGTTCAGTTGCGGTATCGACAATTTACATTTTAAATACACCTCTATATTGGTTATTATCACTTTGCAAAAACAAAAATTGTTCTAAAATTTGGATAAAATGATCTTTCCTATGTGAATATTAGAAATTAATAATTTAATTTCTAAATATTTAAATTTGGAAACTATTCCCATATATTGTAAACGCACCTCCATATTGGTTATTTTTATCATTTTGCAAAAAAAAGCTGTTCTAAAATCTAGATAAAATAATCTTTCCAATGTGTTTATTAGAAATTAATAATTTTATTTATAAATATTTAAATTTTTATATTGAAAATGTAAATTATCGCTACCGCAACTGAACCGGTATAGGTTTTGGAAATACGCGGCCTGGTCTTGGTGGAAACTTATAAATAAAATGGAAAATGAAGTCGAAAGCAAAAAAATATAAAAAAACATGTAGGTACAAAACTTTGGAAAAAAATGCTCATTAGCAAAATGTTCTGTTGAACCGCCTTCGCGGTTTCGTTTCAACAGTGTGAATAGTCGGTGGCAAACTTCAGACCATTCCAAGATGAACAAGTGTATTAATTACCCATTTTATTTTTATTTATTTATTACGGAGGCCCTGAGGAAAATAATTCCCCTCTGGCCCTGTAATATCTTTGGGGATGCTGTGTGGAGAGTTTTAATTTTTTTTATTTATTTACATTTAAACCCGTTAAACTGCTTATTTAGTTTGTCAGCAGGTACATAATGGCAACATTGGTATATTTTCAAACAGTGTATATGTATAATTTTGATGCTAAAATAATCAATTAAATAAATTATTTAAATTACAATAAAATACTATAGGCCTTATATAATAAAAAAGGACAAGTGGATTTAGTATGAACAAATGAATACAATTAGCAAGTAAATGAATCGTTTCATATACATGAGGTATTACAAAAATTATGATCATTTTTCCAATTCCTTCGGGCATCAATATAAATCATCCCTATCTAATAGCCATTTCCTTAGATTATATTTGATTTTACCATTAAAAACGTTATTATTTTTGATTGTCATTGGTAGTTTATTAAATATTTTGGGTACAATATAGTTTAGGGTTCTTTCACCGTATTTATTGGTACATTTCGGAACCACCAATCCTTGAGGAAAGGAAGGAATGAAAAGGCGTGAGAGGTCGATAGTAATATGGGGGTCAGTGTCTGCAGGAGTGGTGGATGTATGATTCCATCCCTACCACTGTGATACAAGGCAACGTATGAAAAGTCCTGCTGGAGAGGTCAAAAGGTCTCCCTCAACCAGTCTCTCCGATCGGTCCTTTCACACAGCTGGTGGGCAGATGCATTCAACATCAAGACCTGGACAAACCTCATGGACGAACCCGGATTGACATGACACTCCTACTTTGTCACCGCACGTAGTGAACCACCTACGGCAGCGTTGTTGGTTATCCAATAAATGGTGCTCATACATGCCTCCCTAATTATTTAGTACTAGCTGGTACCCGGCATGCGTTGCAATGCCATTCAAAGAAATAAATTGATTCTCCCTGCATGTGCGTCCCTGTTTCCTTCCACCTTCCCCGCCTTCCCCCTCCCACATATCTTTCCTCTCCGCGAACCCCACCTCCCCACTGCCTTTTCTTCCTGCCGCTAAAATATATGAAATGCACACATTTTCATTTATACAAATTTCATAACGCCAGAGCTTGCCATTATATACAGCCTATGGTACTCGCTGATAATGTAGCTTTCTATCAGTGAAAGCATTTTTAAAATCGTGTTAGTGATTACGGCCGGCGTAGTCCAGCGGTAAGGCTCTTGACTCGCGCACCGAAGGTCGCGGGATCGAATCCCGGCATGGCAAATAAATTTTATTTGATTAATTTGTGTTTTTCACAATTTATTCATTTAAAATAATATACAGCATATTTGCAGCATGTTCCAGAGTGGAAGATACTCTCAGTATCGCCCTGGTGTAAGACCACCATTCAGAACTAAAACATTGCTTGAAATGGCATTAGCCGTGTTTGGTGACCAGATCTGAATAGCCAGGTACTTCCCCACCTTCCTCTTACCTATCTCCTTCCCCTCTCCACTACCTTCAGCCTCACAACATACCCCAATTGGGGATGTCATAGTCTCACTGGCTCCAGATGGGAGCAGTTGGGACTCTTGTGCGGTATTCATATAAAAAATAAATAAATAAATGGTTTAGGCGTGAAAGCGTAACAAACAAACACACGCACGTTCACATTTATAATATTAGTATGGATGTTCTTTCTCGCGGTTATTATTATTAAATGCAGCTACTTATATACTTATTATTAGATGACGAAGATAACAAAATTAAAGGCCGGGCACCAATTCATGACGTTGTACATTCGCATTTGAGATTCAGACTTTCAGAGTGTATATTCTATCATCCAGACATCCATCCATTCGAGAAAAGACAAAGATTTATCCCGTTCTTTACGACGCATCTTAAGAAGCAGGATTCACCCGACGCGACGTGCGATGTTCTACAAAATAAGCCTGTCGTCTTATTATTATCTTATAACTCACGTATATCCAATTTTGGGATATTCTAAAAGCGTCAACGTTACACCAACGCTCGCCGGAATCCACCGGCTATTTCCGCTCTGGTCTGACGTCAAAGTTGCCCACGAAAATCTACGATAGTTATCCAAACAACGAATAATGAGCACCTACCTCACTCTTTAGTGTTTACCAACGTCATTTGTAACTGAATAAACTAACTAGGTTCTGAAATACGCTTCTGTGCAGTCGGGGGCGTCGTTATTGTAAATATTATTTATTTAACGCCCAGAGGGTTTTTATGCAATTGGTAGTACAATTTCAACATGACAGATAATTTTGAAACTTGAGAAATAAATAATAAAATGAGATAAAACATGCACACAAGTCATAAAAATACAAGAAACAAAAACTGAAAAATACAGCGATTTGATAGGTTTACCGAAATACAAGATGTGCTTATTTTTATTTAACCATATAATTTGTTTGTTTTTTACATTTTTATATGAAACACGTTAGTTATATATATAAAATAGAAATTATATTCGTACCTAGTCCTTCTCACTAGTTGGATAAATTTTCAGTCACTTCATGGTTTGAGTAAGGTATTCCAGAAACTTCTAAGTTTAGGAATATTGTTGTAATAAATATTTTACATCCACAAAAATATGTCACCATCACCTAAGTACTGATTTCCCATAATAATAATAATTGGATAATTTGTAGAGCGCCGTTTTTGTGAAAAATCACCTCAAGAGTGTGAAATCGGTGTATCGGAATGTAGGCAATGTACGAGTAGTTCCGCTTTTGAATGCTGCAGTAGAATAGTGTATTTTGTCGTGTTGTCACTGTAGGTATTCGTTAGTTTATGAGTTGCAGGAGTTCGCAGCATAGATGTACTAGCGAGTTCCCGGCATGCTTTGCAATGTTACTTAAATAAAGATATTGTTTCTCCCTGCGTGTCCTTTCCATTCGTCCCGTTCCCCTTCCGCCTCCTCTTTCCCTCCCGCGTTTTCCCTTCACCTTCCTTGACTTCCCCCTCCCCTTTTCCCCTACCACCCGCAATGAGAAATCGCCCTCTCCCCTTTACCCCCACGCATTTACTTTCCCCGTCTTCTCCTTCCCTTCCAAACACCTCCGCCCTTCTCGAATTCCCCTCTCCCTCCCGCCTACCCTCCCTGCTGCTAAACTACATGACACACTCATTTTTCACGCGCCACCTATTTCATAAATTTTATACAAATTTATTAACGACAGAGCCCTCCAGTTTATTTAAAAACCTTCGCGGATTTGCACACAACTCACCAAAGTTTCATCGCAATCGGTTGAATAGTAGATATAGGAAATAATTTCATAACACCAGAGCTAACACCACTTATTGCTACAAGCATTCGATTTTTGAAATTCACGGACGGCAGTGCTTTCTAAGTCAACAACCATTTCGTAACTGCTTAAGGCTGTCGATATCGTACATATCGTTATATAGATAACATATATGTCGATATATTGTGGAAATCCCAAGTGTTTGTTCCCAGTATTTAAAAAAAATCGGACTTTTTGAGTAAAGTACTGAGTTTGATAGTGTACCTTTAAAAGAACCCACACAAACAATAAACGTTAATAAAATTAAGTATTTTAGACCAAATTTTGTAATTTATTTGTTAGATACTAGCTTTTGCCCCCGGCTTCGCTCGCGTAGTATTAGGGGGGTTCCCACTCCGCCTCCTCCACCTTCCCTAACCCCATTCCATTCCCTCCCCGCCCCCATTTCCCCCCTTCCCCCCTTCCCCCCTGCACCACCCCCCTCCCCTCACCCACACTCCCCATTTCCCTCCCTCAATCCCCTCCATACCCCTTACATTCATTTTTCAGCTTGCGTGCCACCTATTAAAGCGTAACAAACACACACAGTTTCACATTTATAGATTAGTATTTTATACATATTTGAATTTTTCTATCAAAGAGATCAACATAGTAACCTAAACAAATAACAAAATGATAGCGCACGTCAAATAATTACTTACAGTTACCAAGCAACGATTTGTTTTGCTTTACGTCTGGACAGTAAACGTATAATAAATAATTTCATAACGCCAGAGCTTATTCAAAACGCCAGAGCTTACCAACATGGACAACCCATATTACTCTCAAATAATGTAGCTTTCTATTAGTGAAAGAATTTTTAAAGTCCATTCAGTATTTTTGGCGTGAAAGAGTAACAAACATACATACATCCATACAAACTTTCGCCTTTATAATATTATAAGTAGGAAGTAGGATTTACACAGCATGACTTATGACAGTCGAGAAGCGGGGATGCGTTGTATAGATAATAATAGTTCTTTTTTTGTATATTATGGATCCGTACATATCCGTATAGTATATTATAGTTATTTTGTAGTTTAGGGTACTTTAAATAGGTTCCTCCTTAAAATAATCTTGGTTGAGTAAATATAGGAAGCTTTCTACCGGACAGCGTGCTTGTGCGGAGTGAACTGTTTTTAGCGATGACATCTGGCGAAGCGAGCTAGAAGCATCGAGCTTTTCCTGGAAAATCATCAATTTAAAGAGGTCCTTGCATCAAGACTTGAATATGTCATACTACTGTGAACTATGAACCGTATTTCTAGTATGCATTGTTAGGAGTTGGACTTAAGCTTTTTGATAAGAAAAATTTTGTAATAATTTCTTCTATTAACTTTACTGCTAATTTCTTTAAGATGGTAGTGAATCCTTCGTTTCTATAGAACATGTTTGGATATCTTTGCCCCGATAGGTTTTATGTATTTAAATTTTTAAAAATTAGTTTCTACGAAATTTGTACATGATGTAAGAATAAAGCATTATATAAAAATAATGTTACAGTTTTCACAGTCCTCCCAACTGGGGTTTCCTTTTTTGAGGCGGCCTGTAGTTTTTATAGTTTTGTGTTAACCCTTTCTCAACCAGAGTCATTTTAAAATGAGGTGAAATTTGAATTTTTTTTACTTAGTAACCACTGAAACCATTTATTTGCGGTTTTTACAAATAATTTAGTGAATCCTTCTTAGCAATATTAATTTGTTTCATTGCGTTGGCTGCATTGCGTACACACTTCATATTGTAAACAAGAATCGTTGATCACACCTTTTGAAAAGCTGTGATCCGAGGGAATTGGTATATTAAAAGGACAAGGTATTTATGTTTTTTTCATATATTTTTCCATCCTGTTTTTAGGATCCTAAAGTATCGTGTCATTTTAAAACGATACTGGTCGTTTGAGGTTATACTATTTGACTATTTTGAATGACTATTTTATCTGATAACATATATTTATTATATGTTATATGTGTTTTGATGAGAAGAAAACATCAATAATACTTTCAAGTGATAAGAAGACATGATATTGTCTTTAATTGATGTATTTGTTTTTAAATATTCTTTGTAGAACATGAATGAGAAAGGGTTGTTAATAGTTGTTTTTACATTGTCTTCATAATGTTTAGAAATTCATTATCACCCTGTTCTCTCAGTCAGTGGCGGTTCGTGGTCTTTTTAACAAGGTGTTCAGAAATCCAAGAGAAGATATATCTAATCAAAATTTACATTTAGAGGAATTAAATTGTTTAATGTATTTTACAGCAATGCACGTTGCTAATTATTATTGTTTTTACAACAAGAATAATTACGTAGAATATATAAGTGGACGCGGAGGCCTTTTATTTTTAATTTCGAAACTTTTTTCATTTATATTATTAGCATTATTTTTTATGTACACAACCTGTATTCAGCGATTTAAAAAAAAATCATGACAATATTAGCGACAACATACAGGGTGTCCGGGGGTAAAGCGCATTAACTTCGGGAGGTGATTCTACATGATAGTAGGAGTAAAAAAGATTAACAACTTTTTCCGAAATTCCAACATTTGTTTTCCCATACAAAAAGACGTACCTATTAAAAATCCTTAGTGTGAGATACGATTTTACTTGCTGAGAGCCTGCCGGGCGCCCGACTCGATTGTGATTCAACAGCGGAAAATAATAAATCTGGCCGCACACGCCGGACTAATTTTATCTTTTTACCTTAAAACTACCCCTGAAAGTTGGAATTTCTATCATGTAGAATCACCTCCCGAAGTTAATGCACTTTTCCCCCGGACACCCTGTGTAAACGCAACCGTTTTCAATTTGATATCCAAAACAGTACCGAAGAAAGTTCAACAATAAATTACATAACTAGCGACTTGACAATGCGACGTTTGCCGAAAATAATATAAAAAAAGGGAATATAAACGCTAGAAATATTTTGATTCTCACGCCTTCAAAATTTAAAATTGAGCATCTTTTTTGCACGAGGCAAGTACGCGCCAAAGTGGTGTTTATTTATTTTGTACATAATTTTATAAGAATGAAAAAAAGTTAAATCATAAAAAGTTCAAAAATAGTCTTAGCCATAAAGGGGTATTTTTTAAAATTGTTTCTCATATTACTTCATAGTTACTTAAGTCAGGAAAAAACGTTTCTGTAGTAGTTTACGCTTATATTTTTTGTTTCGTAAATAATTATTTTATTGAAATTCCAATCCATACAAAAGGTAGTAAAAGGTTCAATTTATCTGTAGCATATTTTTTGATTATCATAATATAAACCAATTCGTAGTAATGATTAATCTAAATAGTATCTAAATAAGATTTCGAGTATAGATTCATCCGGTGCAATCTTCAATGGTCATTCTGCGACGAACACGATCGGTACAACTCGTGAAAGATCGGAGATCACGTGGTGTATCCGTCCGTGATCGACGCACCGAGCGCGCTCGAATTTGGTAAAGAAATGCATAGTTTCCATAGACATATGAATATTAATAGACCTGCCCTAAGCGATAAAAGCGTATTATTTCCCCCTCCCCGTACCGGTTCCATTGGAACCGGCTGGGAACGAGTATGGCTTCGCGTGAATCTAAAAAATGTGATGTCATCATTCTTCTGCGAGCCAGCGTCGAGCACTCATCGGTGCATTTTACGAAATAACACGGCAAAAATAGTGGCTTGTGTTTTTGAAAACGTGTAAAAATAGAAGTGCAAAAGAGAATAAACCCAATTGTCGTATTACATTCCATAGGAAAGCATTATTTTACTTTATTATAAGCTTATTCAGATCACATAATATGGTCGTTTTTGTAACACACACTATCACTCGAGGCACATGGCGTGTGTTCGTCGCTGTTTTGTGGGGTAAGTAAATTATGAAACATTTGTAAAAGTGTCTTGACTAAATACGTCAACAAAATATTGGACTATGAAAATAGGCGAACTTTACTTTGCTGTATTTGGAAATTGTAAATTTGTTCATTTCGCGGCGAGCAATTCGCGCTCCCATGTAAAAAGGTCTATTCATTAAAGAGCAGAGTTTACTTTTAAGAACTAAATGGTGATATTATAATGCGAGATGCCCACATACTCTCAGATTGAGTTATTGACGAATCACATATCACCGAATTCATCTTCCCGCTCTGCGCCCCGCTGTAGTTGGTTTCTTCCCCTCACCTTTATGTTCTGGTCTATTAATATTCATATGTCTATGATAGTTTCGTTCAAATCACCGTCAGAGGGATATGTATGGGCCAGGACATTTTTCTATACAGAATTTTGCGCGGAACACATCTCGCACAAAATGGATATACTCGTAGGTACCGATTTCGACGCGGTGGCGCGAGTTTTAAATACGGATTTTAAAGGAGCCCTATTTATAGTGTGATTATGAACTTGTTTTATAATGATTACAAACTTGTTTCATAATAATATTATTTGTGTATTATTATAAAACAAGTTTCTTTTATTTTATCATCTTTTTAATGGGGGTTCAGCGCACAAACGCACTTTAGAGAAAACCGCCACTGCTCTCAGTCATGTTTTAACTTTAGTTTTAAATTATATTAGATATGGTTATAGTTATAATATGTCAATTATTTTCGTACGTAAGTTTGGACTTTTCACTCAATTTTATTTACTGCAAAAATGATGTAGTTTCAGGTTGCAATGTTTTAAAACAACAGGTATTTCCGTCAAGATTTCGCAAGATTGTCGTGTATTGCCACTGACGTTTTCCTCACTCTGTGTGTATTGCCTATTCCCGTCGACATTTTAAATTTATCTGAGGGGTTAACATAATCATATTCATGTCATGTATAAGTTAAGATTTCACCTTCCAGTTTAAATTATTATAAGGCGGAGAGTAAGCTTTTTCTGTAAAACCGATTTAAATATTATATTACTTTATTTATTAGTAGGTGTACCTACAATTTGTTTCATGTTCACATGAAACAAAGTGTTGAGTCAATTAAACCTTCCTACTCGATACGGCCGCGTGGAGTTGTGATTTCCGTAGCAAAAAAAGCACACTTTATTTAGTAGGTGTGGACTAAATAAGCTTTCTATCTAAATTTACGCAAGTAATAAAATTGGAGAATATCGTAGGTGTTCTTCGTAGAATTATTCTATTCTTTAAGACGAACTATTTTTTCATTTTATTTATTTTTATTTTACGATTTTTGTGTTAATAGATTTGCAGGTAGGATTACCAGATGAAAACATCAAAAGTCCGGAGAAAAGGCCTGATTTCCATGGAAAAGTCCTGAGATTTTATACAGTTTGAGAATTTTCTCTCAAACGTATTATTATCGTTTTAAGTTATTTTTTCGTTAAGTTTTCAAGCAAGACCTTAAAAATATGTATAAGACTTGCATAGAATATGTGATCAAGTGGATGACGCCTTTAGATGATTTCAAAGTATTTAATTGCTTTATCAATTCATTATCTGAATGGAAAAGGAGAACACATCGATGATGTGAAATTATTCGATGAAATTGAATCTCTGAATAGTTTTTTTAACAAAACAGGAAGAAGCATTTTTTGACGAAATGCTTTATGCGTTGTGGGCAAACATTTTCAAGACGTATTTCACGATTACCAGAGATACTGCGTATTTGTCAATATATATTTGCAATTATAGCCCGGAATGCAAACGTAGAAAGAGGTTTTTTATCATGGGGGTTCAATGGTCGAAAGAAAGAAACTAACTAAAGGTGTCTTCAGTTCGAGCTATACTTTTAGTTCAATATAATTTGAAGAGTTTAACATGTGAGGCATTGAAATAAATCAATAATTAAAGAAAAACCTTACTTAAAAAGGTATCTTCACATATTAAGTACGATAAAACTGATTAAGTACCTACTTGGATTATTACCAAAGGAAGATTATTTTAGTTTGTTTAACTTTTAATTAAAGATATCTTTAAAATGTAACCTGTGTTTTATTGAAAATCCTGAGATATCATGAGAAAAGTCGAAAAATCCTGAAATCTCAGGACAAATCCTGAGATATGGTATCCCTATTTGCAGGGCTCGCTTCACAGAGCGCAATGGTCACGTGGCGTGTGAACTAGTGATGTGTGTTTAACATTCACTAGAGATTCGTAAACCAAACCGCTACAACCCAATGAGCTAACTGGAGCTATATGGCGCTGGGGAATTTTGTTAGGTTTGTTACGTTACGGAATTGATTCCCGTACGAGCTAATAGCGAATTGACCCCTTGCACAGGCCCTCCGCCCCCCCTCTCCCCGCACCCATTCCTTCGCCGGCCTTCGGCAGAACAACTGTGTTCCCCGTGATTCGCGCTAGTCGCTCTCCGTGAACTAACTTCACGATGTATTATTTGAATTGTGCTTTGTGCCCAGTACCTAGCCAGACGGCTGACTCCGCATCTCCCGTTATGTGAGTACCAATCTACTCACCTCCCACACCGTGTGCTATGAACTACTTCTAACTTCACTAAACGTGTAGAGAGAGAGGAGAAAATTCTCGTTAGGCTAGCAGTGTAGTTAACCATGTGTTTCGTGTACCACCCTGTTCTGTTTTTACGAATAAACCCTTTAAGTGCTAAAACCGTGTTCTGATTGAGGAAGGAGACCCGGGGATTGTGAGGAAAGGAGGCGGAGGAGGAATTGCCAAGCGAACCACAGGCACTCGCCCTGTTTTTAGGAGGAACCTTGCTTGCGCCGTCTCTGAGCTAGTCGTCGGCCGTGTATTGCGTGTCCTTTACAGGTGTAGGGTTTAGCAAATGGCCGCAAGTAGTGGCAATGCTAACAGATTGAAGAAAATAGGGGAGGGGATGAAGATGGATGTAAGATAAATTATTTCGTTTCTTATATTTTCTTTTATTGATTTATTTATTGCTTGTTCACAATTTAAATACATTTTTAGCATGTAATTATTAACCCCACTAGGGTTCGCCTGTATCGGGGTTAATAATTTCACAATTTATTAAAAGTAACACTCATAAATATTTGTCACTAGCTGGTACCCGGCATGCGGTGCTACGCCATTTAATAAAGACATTGTTCCTCCCTGCGTGTCCTTTCCCATTCCTCCCGTTTCCCTTCCGCCTCCCCTTCCTCTCCCGCGTCCCCTACCCCTCTCGCGTTCCCACTCCGCATCCTCCACCTTCCCTCTCCCCACTCCACTCCTCCCCTTCCCCCGTCCCGAGAACCCCCCTCCCGAGTTTCTCTCCCCCTTCCCGCATTCCATACATTCATTCCGGGTACATTAATTTTTCAAACAGCTCGCGTGCCACCTATTGCAATTTTTGTTATAAAAATTTCATAATGCCAGAGCTCACCCGTTTATACAAACCTTGTCCTGACAATAACGAACACAAAAACAAAAGAATTTTCCAATTCGGTTCAGTCGTCCGGAAGTTATGCGCGTACATACATTGATTTTTTATTTATATAGATGGATACATAGATTATATAGATAGATAGATTAGTCATTACCAAACCGTTAAGTACAAACAAAATAATAAAATGAAAAAGGAGGAAATTTGTAGAAAAAATAATATGTAAATTAACAACCATTTTCAACAATAAAGAAAATTAAACAATATACTCGTGTTTTCTTCGTTATTTGTTTTTGGGGTGTTACGCCGTGTTGCGCTACCTCCTTCTTTAGCCAACGTTTTGGACAGCGTTGCAGTGTCCATCATCAGGGCAGATTCGGTAGATGTAAAACGTACCCAATGTATCGTTATTATGATTTATAAAAATATAAGTAAAAAATAACATAATGGAAATAACAAAGATTTATATACAAATATCGCACTGCTGCCGTTTGGAGCCAGTACGACTACGGCATCCCCAATTGGGGTATGTTGAGAGGTTGAAGGTTCTGGGGTGGGGAAGGAGAAATGGAAGAGGAAAGTGGGTAAGTACCTGGCTATTTAGATCTGGTCACCAAACATGGATAAAGCCATTTCAAGCAATGTATCAATTTTGAATGGTGGTCGTACACAAATGCAATACTGAGAGTATCTCGCACTCCGGAACGTGCTGCAAATATTTTATATATTATTTTAAATTAATCGATTGTGAAATAACACAAATTAAACAAATTAAATTTTGGGCACGCCGGGATTTAAACCCGCGACCTTCGAATTGCTACTTGAGAGCATATTATTTTAAATTAATCGATTGTGAAATAACACAAATTAAATGTATTTGGGCATGCCTGGATTTGAACCCGTGACCTACGAATTGCTAGTTGAGAGCAATATCCCTCGACCACGGAGGCCGTAAATAAATAAAAACAATATTGAATTAAATGAAGACAATATTAACGAAACTCAATAAAAAAAAATCAGAAAAAGATATTGGCACCTCTGGGACTCGAACCCAGAACCTTCGGCTTTCCGGGCCGCGACTCTAGCGTTAAATTATGAAGGATGTCGTCTGGACCTGTCAAATGTTAATTGGATCTCACTTTTCAGTAACTCAAATGTCAACAATAAGGTACAATTATTCTACGATACTTTATGGGATATTATTGATAAACATATTCCAAAAAAAAAGACACAAATTGTAAATCACTACCCCAGATGGTTTAGTCAGTCTCTTATCAAGCTCCTCAAAGAGAAAAATAAGGTAAGACTGCGGGCTAATAAATATAAAAACCCACTAGACTATGCTGAGTTTGCTATTCTAAGAAAAAGGTCGAAAAAAATGCAAAAAGAATGCTATTCATCATACATTAACTCTGTTGAACAAGGCATAAAGGAAAATGTAAAAGCTTTCTGGGCATACTCAAAATCAATGCGCACTACTAATTGCATTCCCAAATTAATGCACCTGGACTCTATATCTGCAGATAATGGACAACAGATTGCCAATCTGTTCTCTAATTATTTTGCATCCGTTTATACCCAATCTAATCCCTTATTATATACTGCCACGCCGAAAGTTATACAAAACAACCACTTTAATCTTGGCAAAATCAACGTTAGCATGGAAACCATCAAATCTTGTTTAGAAAAAATTGATACATCCAAAGGCCCAGGACCTGACAAAATACCTCCCTTGTTTGTAAGATGTTGTTCCAGCGCGCTGATTAAGCCACTTTTTATAATTTATAATGAATCATTAACTACAGGAACTTTCCCAGATTTATGGAAGAATGCAAATATTGTTCCAATACACAAATCTGGTGATCAATCTTTTGTGAAAAATTATCGACCTATCAGCATTTTATCGTGTTTTGCAAAAGCCTTTGAATCTATAATTTATATTTCTGTATTTTCACACTTTAAACCCCAATTATGCATCAATCAACATGGATTTGTTCCCAACAAATCCACAAACTCAAATCTTCTCGACTTTTGTGATTACGTTTGTAATGCTTTTAACGAAAGAACTCAAGTAGATGCCATTTACGCAGATTTTCAAAAGGCGTTTGATAAAGTTAACCATTCTATTTTACTACAGAAACTTGATCGAATTGGTATTCACGGTGATCTATTTAGATGGTTTAAGTCTTACTTGGAACATAGAACACAATTAGTACTTATTAATGGGTACGAATCACCTCCCGTAATTGTAACATCAGGCGTACCCCAGGGGTCTAACCTTGGCCCTCTGCTATTTTTAATCTTTATTAATGACCTTGGCCCCATGTTACGCTGTGATTTTGTTCTATTTGCCGATGATCTCAAGATTTACCGTAAAATTTCCACTGATTCTGATCATGTTAAGCTTCAAGAAGACCTTTACACACTAAATAACTGGTGCAATCAAAACGATATGTTTTTAAATATTGAAAAATGTTACATTATTACTTTTACTCGTAACAGAAGACGAAAGGATTATGCATATTCCATTAATAATGTTCTATTAAATGCAGTCACCACTATAAGAGATCTAGGAATCACTCTTGATTCAAAGTTTATGTTTGATGTACACATCAGTAAAATTATAAGTAAATCATTGAAAATGATTGGATTCATCCATAGAATATCAAAACCATTTAAATACCCCCAATCCATTATAACCTTGTACAACTCGTTGGTCAGAAGTAATTTGGAATATGGGAGTGTTATCTGGAATCCACATTATTTAAAATATTCTAAAACAATTGAATCTGTGCAAAAAAAATTCCTAAGACTGCTATCATTTAAACTTGGATTTAATGCCTTACTCCAATCCTATGAGGAACGATTACAACACTTTAATATTACAACATTGGAAAAAAGTAAACAATTTGCTGACTTAATATGTTTATATAAAATTATTCATGATAAACTTTTAACCACTCATTGTCTGAGCAACATACATATTAAAGTTCCTAATAGACGTAACTTAAGAAGTCAAAATATATTCCATATTGAAATATTTAATAACAATATTGCATACTTCAATCCACTGTCTCGAATGTGTCGTTTGTACAACACAATTGAATGTGACCTTATTGATATCTTCGCAAACAGTCTCGAATATTTTAAAAAACAAATTAAAAATCTTCTACCATGATATGTCATGGAAGAAGATTTTTAATTATTGTTAATTGATGATATGTCAGGATTAATGATATGTCACGATTGTTAATTGCTTTATTATTATGTCTTTTCTTTATTTTAACTTTATTATCCTTTCCAGAAACGTTTCTTTCTCTGTACACTTACCATGTTTTAAATTTCATGTCTTATATTTCTTTTTTATTATTATTATTATTTCTGTTTTCTTTTCACTACTAGCATCTCCGTCTAGCAACAACTAAACCTTAATTACGCATGCTGTGAACATTTCTAATTGGAGTGTTAATATCAGTTCATATTCCAACGTAATAATATTAATGCAATAATTTGTTAACACTCTGTAAATGTTTCAAACAATAAATAAAAAATATTACAATTTGAGGTTTAACTCATAAAAGTTAAAAATAAAAGTAAACACGTTTTTAATGCAATATATAACTCTATTGGCAGCACATCCCTATTGGAATGAAAGCATCGAAATCTCCCACGGCACACATCAAATTGTTATATTTATTTCAATATATTTATTTGATTAGAAATTAGAACTCCAAACCTTTGCATAATTTCAGAGAGTTTCCGAGATTATTGTAAAAGGTTAACGATTTTGGCGCTAGGTGTCAGGCGAATCCTTGAATAAGATAAATAAATGTATGTTTACTGTAATGCATTTTCATTATTTATCATAATAAATATTTCTAGGCTGGTAATTTGTAAATTTCCAAACTATTGCTTACGATAAGTCTTAAACGGTTCCATGCCAACTCAAAATGAAACCAACTCAGAAACACCTCAGAAAGGTCATTAAAAGCTATGAAAAAATAATTTTAAAATAGTCGGTAATCCTAATGTAAATTAACCTATTATTTTAACTAATTTTTTATATATTTTTTATCATCACTCTTAAGACCTTTATCAGAAGCACCTTGCTTCTGAGTTGGTTTCATTCCGAGTTGGCCGGTCACCGTCATAAACATTAGGTATAAAAATTGTTCTAGAAAGTTACTAAAATTAATTAAAAATCTACAAAGATATTTCTTTGGTTTTAGATCACAATAACATCACATTTGAAAGCGAAGTTTAATGTGAGATCGGCATTTAAAAAAAATATGATTTGGATGAATTTTGCCTTTCCTATCGTTTTACATGTGTAGAATTAGAATAACATTGTTAATTGCTTGATAATAATATAAGCGTTAACCACAAAAAAAAATTGAAGTGAAAACTTCTTTAGCACCGTTGTGATTTGAAACCCGATGAAACGAAAAATAGCGACACTTAAAAGAGACAAACACAAACATCTATAGAATTTAGCCTGCGAGAGAATGAAATAGTATAAACATCCCTTTTATCTACTTTAGTTTTCTGAAGGTTTCACTTCTACCGGGTGTGAATTCCACTATGTTTTTTTTAAAGTGAAAACTTCTTTAACACCATTGTGATTTGAAACTCGAAGAAACGTAAAATAGTGATAGTAGAAAGAGACGAACACACACATCTATAGGATTTAGCATGCGAGAGAATGAGATGGTATAATCGTTCTCCTCTTCGTAACCTTCCTACTCTTGTCTACTTTAGTTTTCTGAAGTTTGACTTCTACCGCGTGTGAATTGCACACTGATTTTTTTACAACATTGCAGAATACACTTACGCTAAGTAAGTAAGTAAGTCTAAAGTCATAGTATTTGAAAGAGAGAGTATGAAAACAATGTGCAACATAGTTGTGAATGATGATTATTTGGAGCAGGTGGTTGAGTTTGTGTACTTGGGAAGTATGTTTACGATAGATGGGAAGACTGATAGAGAAATCGAAAGAAGGGTAATTGCCAGGCACCTCTATTAACGAACGCCGTTGGCGCCGACAAAAAACTGTCCAAAGAAGCGAAGTTAGCCGTCCATAATAGAGTGCTGGTACATACCCTGATGTATGGCAATGGGGCATGGAACTGACAGAGGAAGGATGAAAGTAGACTAAATGCTGTAGAAATGAGATCCCTGAGGCGTATGTGTGTAAAACCATGCACGATCGTGTGAGAAATGTGGAGATTCGCGAATAATGCAAGATCACTGTAAGCGTAATGAGTAAGAATAAGAAAGGGATACTCAGATGGTTTGGGCATGTTGAGGAAAGGAGTGTAAGGAGAATATATGACGCAAATGTGAATGGAAGAAGAAGTCAGGGACGCCCGAGGAAGACATGGCACGACCAAGTGAATCAGATACTTGAGTCGAGCCATGTGAAGAGTCGGAATAATAGAAGAGCATGTATGAGACGATGTATGAATGTGAGTGAGACAAGGAGTGTGTACCAAGATCGAGTTGTTTGGCGGTCCGTCCACTCTGCCTACCCCTGCGGGAAAACGGCGTGATGGTTAGTTAGTTAGTTAAACAGAATACGCTTTAATGGCTAATATTATCTCTTACAGTTACCCTTGATTACTTTATTTTCTTTCTTAAGAAATTATTCACACAATAAATAAAAACCACTTTAGCGCTTAAACGTTTATACCATTTCTAAACTACTTGTACCATGTATTTTTTGCCTGTTATTTAATAGTAGCCCTTATATACTCCTAATAATATAAGTGGCACCAAGAATATACACATTTTGGCTTGTGCATTCCTCTTAAAGGTTCTTGGTTCTTGGAGTGTGTGAAGTAATTACGTTATTACAGAGTGTCTGAGGCAACTGCATTACGGAGCAGAAAAAGCTTCGGCTTAGGCAACAATGATCGCCAGTTCAATAGTGGCCAAAATGCCCTAAAAATACAAGTATTATTGAAGCAGATGTTTTAACATGAACCGTTTTTGTACTATGAAAATGAATCCCTGTTTCTCTTGGTCACGCCGTAACTTCCGAACGACTTTAACTATTTCATTCATCTTTGTTTTTTAAGTTTTCTAATATTTTGTTGAAGGTTCTTACGGAAAGAAAATTACGCAGAAAATTGGATAATTTCAAAAACTTAACGACTATTTTAATTTCGCACCTTTGACAGTTCGCCTGTTTGTGAAATTGAATTTAGCAGGCAGTTGTTTTCCCTATGTTAGGTGCCAGATTTGATATATTGTTCTTATAATATACGAAAATGAATTTTTGTAATAAATGAAAAATGAAAATTTGAATTAAAAAAATGTAATAGGTGGCACGCAAGTTGTTTGATAGCTGAATGTACTGGGACTGAATATACGGAACGCGGGAGGGGGGAGAGGGGAGAGGGTAGGCGGGGAAGTAAGAAGAGGAAGGGGATGCGGTAGGGGAACGGGGACGCACGGGAAAGGAAATGCAAGGAGAAAAAAAATATTTCTTTGAATATGGCATTGCAACGCATGCCGGGAACCAACTAGTTACAAAATTTTTAATTTTGAAATATTAACTTTTTCTCTTTTCTTCAGGCAGTCTTTTTTCATAGATAAAGTTTTGTGGAGTTCATCTTATTATTTTTATAATTGACTTACAGTTACATAGTAGAAGTATAATTAGCTCTTCACCGCCCCCGCCCATTGCCTCTTGGCAGGCAGCTTCCTAAACTATGTAAACCGAGGAAATTTTGCTACACACTCACGTATGAATGAAATTAGGTAATATACATGTTCACACGACTGATTGCCGGTATGACGTATTGCGTATTGAATGTGGACTGATCTTTTTTTATTATATTTTCAAGCTACGACGATTTTTTTAGATGATGGCAATTCTTGCCAGAAAAGCTTTATATTTATACATATTTGCTTGTAAAGTTATACAAGACTTGCGGAGTTGTTTTTTGTTCGTCGAAAACAAACTATTTCATTCATTCTCCACCCGAAGGACTGTTGGATGTTGTGTGTTGTGATTGTCCTATTTTATATTTAAATTCATTTAGCACTGAACACATTTACTTATCATTTATTCTAATCTCGATGTGTAGAGCCTCTTACCTTAAACTTTCGCGTCTATGCCACCTCTTACTAAAATATTGCAATAAAATGTCTGTCTATAATCTCTTTTGTCTGTGGCCGTGTCAAACTTTCTCTTTTGTGTTTATAAAAAGGTGTTTTTGGATTTTGCTTGTCACTTATTAACATTCTCTCTTGTTATTCTTCTCGATTTCTTAAACTCTGCTTGTTTAGGCGGAAATCAAATCGTCTTTCGCTTCTGTTACTTTAATTAGTCTAAATTATTGTCGTCAGTCAAGTGTTCAGACCAGAATCACTCTGTATAAATTATTCACCCGAATGAACAGTACAATATCCAGTATTAACACAAGTGTTTTACTACACAAAGGATAACCTCAAACTCTACTCTATCATCTCATTGTACGTTCCCTGGTGTGGAACTGAAGGAAGCTAACAAAAGCAGCTCAACCTTACAACCTGACTGCAGCTATCTGGAGAGAACCACACCTGAGCTTACGCAAGGACTACATAGGTTAGAAAATAAATGCAACTCCGTTGTTATTTCCGGTGAACGGAAACTCAGAATCATACAACTTCAAAGTCATTGAAGTTATGAAAACAATGTATTAAAATTTTTATTTATTTTTTTATTTATTTATTTTATTTATTTTATTTTTTTATTTTATTTAAGTATATAAAACAGGCATGGTGCCCAAAAAATTATATACATGTATGTTTAAACATAGTGATAACGAAAATACATAGTATCGAAAATGATAATATTAACATAGTGATTGTATAATAACAAATAAATGAAATGATAATAATAACAAAAGATAGTAACAAAAGTAATTAAGCTGAGGTGAATGACAAGTAGGAATGGGTAAAAGGTAAGTACATGGTAGGTAAATGTTCATAAACAATTTATGATTGTTACCTGTACTGGTGAGACGCTGATTTGGTAGGTACAATATTGCCTCTCTATAAATAAAGGGCTTCATCACAGTATCAGCTTGATATGATAAAAGGTAAAACTTTTTTTTTGAAATGTTTAAATTGGTCATTAAAAATGTCTATTTCTTTATTAGAGCAATGTATAGCGTTATAACTTCTCAGTGTTCGTGGTAAAGGGGAGAAATACACTGTATTTGTGAGGTAGGCTTTAATATAGAAAATGTCTTTCATCCTCCTTGTTGACTTTCTTGATGATGTGTTAATGTTAATTTGGGACAAAATGTTTGGTGAATCAACTGATGAGTGTATAATTTTGTGTAAAAGTAATAAATCAGAAAGTTTACGTCTGGCTGTTAGAGAGTGTAGTTTATAGTGCGAATTTCGGTCTTTGTACGTTCCAAATTGATCAGATATACCTTCACGCTAAGCAATTACACGGGTTAATTTTCTTTGTGTGGATTCGATCCTATAATTATGAATTTCATAATTGGGAGACCAAATTGTGGATGCATATTCGAGGATACTTCGCACAATTGATTTATATAATGTTAATGTTAATTCTGCACTTTTAAAACCGTTTGTGATTCTTAGCGTTAATCCTAATACTTGTGATGCACATTTTGAAATTGCATCTACATGTTTATTGAAGCTAAGTGAAGAGTCAAATGTCACGCCCAAGTCTTTAATTGAAGTTGTGTTACGTAATGCGACATTGTTAATGTGATATGTGTTTGAAAATTTATTGATGTTTTTTGTGAAGGAAATTACAGCACATTTGTTTTCGTTAAAATATAAATCATTTAGTGTGCACCATTCATGAAGTGATGATAAGTCTTTTTGCAAATCGGCGCAATCTTCTAATGATGTTATTTTTTTGTACAACTTAAGGTCATCGGCAAACAGGAGATACTTTGATTTTTTTATTCCTAAAACTATGTCGTTGATAAATATTAAAAACAGTAACGGTCTAAGATGTGAGCCCTGCGGAATTCCCGACGTTGCCGTAAAAAGATCCGCGGAGTACCCTCCTACAACTACTTGTAGTTTTCTATTAGTAATGTAACTTTCGAACCATTTCAGAGTATTTCCATTTACGCCAAACTTTTTCAGTTTCTTGATGAGTAATGATTGATTTAACTGGTCGAATGCTTTGCAAAAATCCGTGTAGATGGCATCCACTTGTAAATGCTTTTCGATGTTATCGCGGATGAATTGGGAGTATTCAAGAAGATTCGTTGTTGTGGAACGCCGAGGGAAAAACCCGTGTTGCTCAATGATGATATATTTACTTACATGGGCTAATAGACAGTCATATATTATTGATTCAAATAACTTTCCTATGCAGTCAAGTTTAGAGATGGGTCTATAATTTTGTATATCGCTCTTACAACCTTTCTTAAAGATGGGAGTTAAAAAAGCCGTTTTCCATTTGACTGGAAAAACACCTTCTTGTAGTGATTTGTTGAAAAGTATACTAAGTGGTCTGGCAAGAACATCTCTGCATGTTTTGAAAAAAATAGGCGGAATACCATCAGGACCTGATCCCTTATTGGTTCTTAAATTCTTACATTTAATTAATATAGTTGAGGGCGAAATATTGATCATACCGAGGCTTTCGTTGCAGAAATCATCAGATATTTGTGGTGAAAAGTTTGCATTTTGTGGTTTATAAATGGATTGAAAGTGCTTAGAAAAAAGTCGGCAGATATCTTGACCGTGTGTAGTTTTTATATCATTTAGGTGCATTTCTTTTGGTATGTTGGTTGTGTTTTTATATTTGCTTTTTGCAAATTTCCAGAAATCTTTCGGGTTAGATTTTAAGTTTTGTTTAATTAAATCTAAATGTTTATGATAACAAATTCTTATAAGATTCTTCGTTCTGGTTCTAATCAGATTGAAAGATAAATGATCTAGTTCATTACCATATTTTTTATATTTTTTATGAAATTTGTTTTTTTCCTTTATCAAACGAATGAGATCTTGCGAGTACCACTTAGGGAAGTGTTTATTGTTTGTTTTAATAGGAACATGAGAAGAGATAATCTGGTAGAGTATACTATAAAACTGATCGACAGATTGATCTATATTGCCCTGATTAATGAATTCCCAATCAGTCTCACGAAGAATTGTGTTAATTGAGTCATAGTCAGCTTTATAAAAGTTTGGTCTCGGGGCGTTACGGTTTTCCAGATTAGGTAGAAAATCAAAAAGAAAATTTATTTCTAGAGCAGGGTGGTATGGATCTTCTTTGCTTAGTGGAAATAAAGATCGAGTTACTGATATGTCTTCTTTGTCTGATAAAATGAGATCCAGGATTTTGGATTGTTGGTTAACAATTCCGTTAAATTGTTTAAGATTGCAGAATGATAGGGTATCGATGATGTCAGAGGTGATTGTATTTGTGTTTGTGGTGAAAGGTAATAAATTGTGTGTTTCATCGGGAATCCAATGAATGTTAGACTTATTGAAATCTCCAAATATTAAAATGTGTTGGTTTGGTGTTGCTAAGTACACATTCCGAAGATTGCTTAAAAATGAGCTTACAACAGATTCTTCTTCATTTGGCGGTAGATATACTGTGCAAACATTTAGCTTGACACTCCTATTGTTAATATTTATATTGAGTTGGATCCACAAGTCTTCTGCTTGACATTCCCAATGCGCCATTCTCTTCACCTCCAGTTTTCTTGATACAGCAATCATGACTCCTCCTCCATCTTTTTTTGTCTTGTGTAGTCTATCTCTCCGAAATACCTCATACCGGTTGTCTACCAATTCCTGGTCGCAGATAGATTCCTTCAACCATGTCTCTGTTAGGCTTACTAAGTAGTATTCGTTGATAAGGATGTTTTCGTGTATCTCATCAACTTTAGTCCTCATTCCCCTGATATTCATATATATGCAATTAATCATTATAAGATGTATATTTATTATAAATCCTGTCGTATTGGAAAATTCCAAATTAGTTTTTTTTTCCAGCAATGTGTTGGTTTGGATGTGCGAGTACATCGGACTGTTTAATCAGTGATTCTGGCGATAATTGATCTTCGTGGGAGATCACCATAATCTTGGACGTAGGTGTCTTCCTAAGGTAGCATCGTCCATTTCGTGACCATGCAAAAGCGTAGTTTTGTTCTTTTGCAAATTTTTTTGTAAGCCTCAGAATATTTTTCTCGTGTGTAGTGAGGTGCTCACTTATGAAAATGGGCTCTTTTTTTTGTGCGGTGAACTTCTTCAAGTGGGTTGTGTTTATTTTATCCTCTTTAAGTTTTTGTTTCATGTTAAATGTTTTTACTGCCGCAAGGAAGTTGTCTCTTTTTAGTTGTTTGCTAAATTTCACTATTATCGGACGCACTCGTTCAGGGAGGCACATCATCCGAAGTTTTCAGGTCCCGTCGGATTCTGTAGAAATTATTTATTTCTAAATCCGCGAGGCCGAGTTTGACGGTTGAACCTATTTCATTAATGATTTCCAAAAGGTTGTTTAAATAGGTTAAAGTTGGTTAGTTTTAGGGTGTTTTTTTTATTCAATAAAATCCTGATGAATGAAAGTGGTTTAAACTAAGTATTCTATTTATCTTATCTTATCTTATCATCATCATCATTACACCATTACATAGTATAAAATGAAGTCGCTCAAAATGTATGTGCGCGTTAATCTTTTAAACTACGCAACGGATTTTCATACGGTTTTCACCAATAGATAGAGTGATTGAAGAAGAATGTTAGAGAAAAGCCGAAAAATTCAAAGAAAACATTTTCTTGTGCGATTTAAAACGGCTGGCGGGTCGTACTATAGTCACTTTTGAAATTCGTTCTACGGAAGAAATTGGAAAATAGATTTTTTTTTTTGTTATTAGTTTTTGGGGTATTATGCCGTGTATTGAAAATACACGCATAATTACGCTACCTCCTTCTTTAGACAAAGTTTCGGACAGCGTTGCAGTGTCCATCATCAGGGCAGATGTGTAATAGTTAGGGGTGATGTTTGTACTCATCTGCCCTGATGATGGACACTGCAACGCTGTCCGAAACGTTGGCTAAAGAAGGAGGTAGCGTAACACGGCATAATACCCCAAAAACTAATAACAAAATAATTTTTGGCCGTGAAAATCTAAAATCGTATCTGGAAAATAGATGTCCTAGAGTAAGTAGGTATTTGATTTTCCCTTTTCAAATATCCAGTGTTGCATTGCAAGCATTGTATAATTAGTGGCGATCGCCCGCGTCTATCGGTGTTCGGTGTTCTCCAGCCAGTAAAATAAAACGTGCTTTACAGCGCGACGCTATAAAAAGCAATCATCAGTTCTTAAGTTGTAAAAAATTGTTAGTATTTGAGGGAATTTATCTATGAATCTATTTAAGTTAATTTATCTGTTTAACTACTTTGGCAAGGTTGATTTCAAATAAATAAGATCGCCGTCTATCGGTGTTCGGTGTTCTCCAGCCAATAAAATAAAACACGCTTTACAGCGCGACGCTATAAAAAGCAATTATTATCAGTGCGAAGTATAAAATGAAGTCGCTTGCGCATAGATCTTTTAAACTACGCAACGGATATTCATGCGGTTTTCACCAATAGATAGAGTGATTTAAGAGGAAGGTTTATATGTAAGTTGCTTATTATAGTAGAAAAAAGCCGAGAAATTCAAATATTCAATTCAGGTAGCGGGCAGCGGGCAGCGGGCAGCGGGCAGCTGGCAAGCGGGTGGTGTAGATTTTATGAAGGTTGAGTATTGGCGTTGTGTTTCGTTAGCCACAGCAACGTGTGGCCGGGTCTGCTAGTAATATGTAAAACAAAGTCGGGTTAGTTGCACCATGAGAACGGCTGGACCGATTTTTATGATTTTTGATTTGTTGGATTTGTCTCCGCCCCGAATAGCAGAATAGCTATTAAACATCTGAAAAAATCACGAAAAAAATAATTATGAAGAACATTCTTTTTCTCATACATATATTTGTACGGAACGGATTCTCATCTTTTGAAAGAGCTGCAGGAATATTGTGATAAATATAATATTGGGTAGTGAGTGAATTCCAAAAATTCAAAAAACGTCAAATGTTAATGTGCTGATTGTTTTGCGTTTGTTCTTAAACATATAATGCTGCCCCTCTTTCTTACACACTAAATGTCAACTGTCGAAAATGGGACAAACGGTGAACGTATGTCTGCACCCCTCCAAAGGAAAAATGCAATCTTACTAATATTATAAATGCGAAAGTTTGTGGATATATGTGTGTTTGTTACTCTTTCACGCAAAAACTGCTGAATGAATTTTAATGAAACTTTACAATAATATAGCTCATACATCAGAATAACATATACATATAGGCTATATATAATGGTAAGCTCTGGTGTTAGAAATTTGTATAAATGAAAATGTGTGTATTTCATATATCTATTTTAGCGGCAGGAAGGAAAGGCTGGAGGAATAGGAACGGAGGAGGTGGGGTTCGTGGAGCGGGAAGAGACGAAGGAGTGGAAAGTGCGGGGAAGGTGGAAGGGAACGGGGACGCACGGGGAAGGACATGCAGGGAGAATCAATTTATTTCTTTGAATGGCATTGCAACGCATGCCGGGGACCAGCTAGTATGGAATAAAAGTGATGCCATAAAATAAGTTTGCTCTGTTTGAAAAATGAATAAATTATTGTTATAATTAGCGGTTTAAAATCTGCGATGCAAAATATGCGAAACCATAATGTTTTATTATCTTTGATAGATGTAATTTGTAGTAACGATGTACTATGGGTACTATAATATCGTTATAGATTATTTTATCTATGCTTGATGACCTTCCACGATGAACTTAAAAATTCGTAAAGCCTGTCGTTCTGTACGAATATCGTGGTTGTGATGAATATTTTTATAATCTGTTGGTACGATAACCTTAAATATTCGTAAAATCTGTGGTTCTGTACGATTACCTAGAATATTGTTATAATCCGAGGTTACGATGACATTAAATATTCGTAAAATCTGTGGTTCTGTACGAACTTCGAATATTATTATAATCTGTGAGTAGGTACGATAACATTACATATTCGTAAAATCTGTGGTACTGTACGATAACCTTGAATATTATTATAATCTGTGGTTAAGATAACATTAAATATTCGTAAACTCTGTGGTTCTGTACGATAACCTTGAATATTATTATAATTTTACGGCCTCCATGGTCGAAGGGTAATGCTCTTTTTAGGGAAAGGAAGGAGAGGAAGTTCTGGGAAGGAAAATATATGAAGATAGGAATCTAAGGGTCAATGTGGGCAGGAGTGACGGACGTATGAAACCATCCCTCCCATTGCGGTGCGGTGGGTCGAAAGAGTCCGGCTGGAGAGGATCCAGGTTAGGTCTACCTTAACCAGTCTCTCTAAATGTATTCGACGCCAAGACCAAGACAAACTTTATCCCACAAACCAGGGCACCCACCCCTATTAAGTCACCAAACGTAGCAAACCACTTGGGGTGACCTATGGCAGGGGTGTTGGTCATCCAATAAATGGTTTCCGGGCAACGATACACATACCCGCCTCACACAAAAAAGCTGAGCTACGTCTGTGTAATGTGCATTTATATTATATTATGTATGTTACCGTAAAAGCCCGAATATTGGTAAATCCTAAGATTTTCCGGTAAATCCTAAGATTTACCAACTCTAAATGGTAAAAGTCCGAACCGTTCTATAATCATCGTTCACCAACCTAATCTAACCTAACCTAACCTAACCTAATCTAACCTAACCAAATCTAACATGTACTAAATTCTAATGGTAAAAGCCCGAAAAAATCGTTTCTTATTTAAATATTATCAACGATTTTTTCGGGCTTTTACAATTAGAATTTAGTACATGTTAGGTTGGGTTAGGTTGGGTTAGGTTAGGTTAGGTTAGGTTAGGTTAGGTTAGGTTAGGTTAGGTTAGGTTAGGTTAGGTTAGGTTAGGTTAGGTTAGGTTAGGTTAGGTTAGGTTAGGTTAGGTTAGGTTAGGTTAGGTTAGGTTAGGTTAGGTTAGGTTAGTTTAGGTTGGTGAACGATGATTATAGAACGGTTCGGACTTTTACCATTAAGAGGTGGTAAATCTTAGGATTTACCGGAAAATCTTAGGATTCACCAATATTCGGGCTTTTACGGTAACATATACACTTTACACGCTCTTTTTATTGTGAAACAGTGCTCGCCAAATGACTTTTCAATCTGCTGAGTCCTTCACGATGTACAAATAAACCATTACAATTTATTTGTGCATTTTGTTCGTCACTAAGACTCCATCAGTGCTTATTAGGCGCATTATTTTATCTCGGTATTGAAATTGATACCATCAATTATTTAAAGTGCTTGAGGACTGCTTCATAAACAGTAATAACATCTGACCCGCGCTTCACTGCTATTCCTTGATTGTTTATTTTGTATTAATGCGTTTTGCAACTGCAAATGCAACTTGCAACACATGCACTCAAATTATTGAAATATGCTTTAACCCAGATGCGAAACAAAACGATGGAATTCCGAATTTCTGAGGCAGATTTGTTTATAAACAAATCACACGAAACTTTGTGAGAATGAGTGGATTCTGTTGTTTTATTTTTAAATTTTCATTTAGATTTAATTTATTCTGCGTGACTCACAATCGACTGCAGACTTCAGTCGGCTTTCCATGCCCGGAAACATGAAAACAAACTGATTTGAAAAAAAGCTGAATATCCTTGTTTACAAAATTCATACGTTTTACATGTTATGGGCAATTATGCAATTACGTGTTATAACAATTAGGTTCAGTAAATAGTAGCGACACCAATGATATTTGTTCTTTTTGAAGTGAAACTTCTTGAAATTCGGCTGAAACGGAAATGCTTCACAACTCAGATCTACACAAATACTCAATATAACGCGGTAAATTCGCACCTCGGCGCGAGCCTTCCATAGCGTAGTTGGCAAGGTGCCTGTTAAGTCTCAGCGGCCAGAGAGACAGACATCAAGCGAACGGAGGTTCAAATCTTTAAAAAAAATAAACTTTTTTATTTTGTGAAGTCAATATCCAATCTTCTAACCACTTTAAAATAAACAGACAAAAGAAAAGAAAGCGACATCTAGCGACTTTCTAGTTTAATTTCTACCGCTTATGAATTACACACTCTGATTTTTTTCAGTGTATATGTACATACATAATTATTATACAAGGAAAATTTGCACACAGTTTGTAAAACGTGTATGTAGGAAATAACGAAACTTTATTCATTATGTTGATTTTTTTGTCGCTTTATGAATATTTATTTATTTAGTACAAGATTATACATTTATACATTATTTGTGAAATGTTCTGACTGCCCAACCAGGAGGATTCCCGTTGTAGGACAGTCTATGTATCCTTCAAAAGTACATTAATGTTTGTGGTCATTATTATCAACATTTTAGTTTGTAGATTTTGTACGGATACATAACGAAATTACACAAGTCGTGAATATGATACTGCATGAATTATACATTAATGGTATTACACGTGGACGATATTACACGTAGATGAAATTAACATAGACAAAATTACATATGGACGAAATTACACATGGACGAAATTACACACGGATGAAATTACACATGGACGAAATTACCCGTGGACGAAAACATGAATGAAATTACACTTGTGTACAAAATTACACACTGATGAAATTATACATGGACGAAATTACACATGGACGAAATTACACATGGAAAATTACACACGGAAGAAATTACACATGGACGAAATTACACTTTAATGAAATTACTCAAGGACGAAATTACAAATGGATATAATTACGCAGGCGTAAATTTCATCTTATCGGCCAATCCAAAATTACATACGGACTGAATTACTGAAATAATTTCCCTCTGATCCCTAAGGTCTGGGAAGGAAAAAAGTATGAGGGGTGGGTAGGAATCTGGGGGCTTCGTGTCCAGGAGTATACGTCCATCCCTATGCGCTGCTAGGGCTGGGTCGAGAGAGTCATGCCGGAGAGGTAAAAAGGTCTTCTCAACCAGTCTTTCCAAATCCGGCTGCGCACATTCACCCCACTATCCCGTGTTAGCCACCACACACTATAAAACAAAATATTAATGTACAAAATTTTTGATGGATGTAATTCCAGTGGATGTATTTTAAGCAGGTGTAATCGTCTTCGTGTGTAATTTCGTCCGTGCTTAGTTTCGTCCATGTATAATTCTGTCCATGTGTAATTTTTGCACTGTAATATTTTTATATTTTATTTATTTATTAGTTATTGCCCTTTTTTACACACGAATAGTAAGAAATAATCAGTATTTATTGTACATAACTGGAATGCCCCAGTAAAAATATTTTATATTTGTTTGAAGATAAATTGAAGATGTCCACTGATTTGGTGTAATTGTTTCCCTCCATTAGTATTCTGGGCAAAGAGGAATACATATGGTAGTTAGACCCAGAATTTCAGCACTGAAATAAATCATGACTTCTAGTATTACGTAGTGGAATCTGGAAGTTTATCAACTCAAGCAATACCGGACTATCAACTAAATCATTTAGAATTTTAAATAGAAATACCAAGTCAGTGAAAATTCTTCTATTATTAATTCTTCTAATGTTGGTAAATAAGATAAATTAAATATTAAAGGAAAATAATCACTTTGTTTGTAACCACGATTTATTGATTTAATTTTTATTTACCGACCGGTTTCGCTTAATACAAGCATCTTCAGGGTATAAATTAAAACTGATGAAAAAATACATTGTGTGAGCTTATATATACATACAGACAGAGACAAAACATAATATAAAGTAAGAGTGAGAGAGTGTAATTAACATCCTACATAGTGATAGAGAGAAAGAGACGGGTATATCTAATGAATAATTACATTATATCTACCGGGACAAAACGTCATTTGAACAGGTGATTAAGGAATAAAGTGGCTACGGGTTTTTTTAGTTTATGGGAAATATTCCTAATATCGGACTGTTGGACACATTTAACTGATTATTAAGGATTTGGGTTTTTGTTTTAACGGCTTTCTTTATTTCGAGTGCTTCTAAATTATTAAGCCTGTTACCGTGACCATTTCTATGTAAAATCTTAACACCGGTGTTTTGATTGAAGGTATGATCTTTGTCAATAAGGTGATTAGCGAATTCCGAAAATCCATTATTATTTAAGCATCTAAGATGCTCTTTGATTCTAATATTGACATTACGTGTCGTTTTACCTACATAAAATGATGAACAATCATTACAATCTAATTTATATATTCCGGAATGACTTAGTTTTTCGTCCTTATCTTTCGAATTAATTAAAAACTTCCCTAAATTATTGTTTGTGTAAAATGCCGGTCTTATTTCGGGAGGTAGATTTTTTACACTGCAGGAAGAGAACTGATTAATGAATAAAATACGACGCCATTGGTAACAAAGATTATTATTATTATTTATATTATTATGATTAGTAAATAAGAAATTCTTAGTGGCTATTTGTTTTTGTTTTTTATTTAAAATTGTATCAATGAGTTCGGCATTATAACCATTATTAATCGCGATTTTTTTAATTATTGCTAGTTCGTTGGAGAAATTAGTATTAGATAACGGTATTGTGACCAAACGATGAACCATTGAATGAAACGCGGAGTGTTTATGTGAAACAGGATGATTGGATGTGTTATGGATAACAACGTCGGTGTAGGTAGGCTTGCGAAAGATGTTAAAATTTATTTTATTATTTACGATAGATAAGGTGAGATCTAAAAAATTTAAAGTTGAATTAGTTCCTATCTCTAATGTGAATTTAATGTTTTGATGGTATGAATTTATAAAGATGAGGAAGGCATTTAATTGACGTTGAGTCCCTGTCCAAATACAGAAAACGTCATCGACGTATCTCCGCCATAGTAAGACGTTTTTTACAAGGGGTGAGGCACTAGTTAAAATTTTGTTTTCTAAATTATTCATGAATATATCAGCAATTAAAGGACTTGTAGGAGACCCCATGGGAAGGCCTTCGATTTGCTGATATATAACACCATTAAATTGAAAATAATTTTGGTTAAGGCAAACATTAAATAGTGAAGTCAGATCATTCACTAAATCTTTGGGTAAATTAGAAGTATTTAATAAATTAGAGATCAAACATTTGCTCTCCTCTACGGGAACATTAGGGAATAAGTTAACCACATCAAACGATATGAGTTTACAATTTTTAGGGAGATCCAAATCTTTGAGTTCTTCTACTAGTGAACATGAATTTTTGATTGTATATTTTGGGGAGAAAATATTGGAATTATGGAAAACATTAGTAATAAAAGAAGATATTTTAAAATTTGGGGCATCACAGCAACTAACAACTGGTCTTATAGGTTTATCACTTTTATGGATTTTGAGGAATCCATATAATTTTGGTGCTTTCGGATTCTTTGTTAAAAACTTAACTTGATGATATGACTCATCTTGAAACATTTGGGATTTACAGGCTTTAAGAGTTAGTTTAACTTTATCTAAGAATTTTCCAGTAGTAACTCATATCGTTTGATGTGGTTAACTTATTCCCTAATGTTCCCGTAGAGGAGAGCAAATGTTTGATCTCTAATTTATTAAATACTTCTAATTTACCCAAAGATTTAGTGAATGATCTGACTTCACTATTTAATGTTTGCCTTAACCAAAATTATTTTCAATTTAATGGTGTTATATATCAGCAAATCGAAGGCCTTCCCATGGGGTCTCCTACAAGTCCTTTAATTGCTGATATATTCATGAATAATTTAGAAAACAAAATTTTAACTAGTGCCTCACCCCTTGTAAAAAACGTCTTACTATGGCGGAGATACGTCGATGACGTTTTCTGTATTTGGACAGGGACTCAACGTCAATTAAATGCCTTCCTCATCTTTATAAATTCATACCATCAAAACATTAAATTCACATTAGAGATAGGAACTAATTCAACTTTAAATTTTTTAGATCTCACCTTATCTATCGTAAATAATAAAATAAATTTTAACATCTTTCGCAAGCCTACCTACACCGACGTTGTTATCCATAACACATCCAATCATCCTGTTTCACATAAACACTCCGCGTTTCATTCAATGGTTCATCGTTTGGTCACAATACCGTTATCTAATACTAATTTCTCCAACGAACTAGCAATAATTAAAAAAAATCGCGATTAATAATGGTTATAATGCCGAACTCATTGATACAATTTTAAATAAAAAACAAAAACAAATAGCCACTAAGAATTTCTTATTTACTAATCATAATAATATAAATAATAATAATAATCTTTGTTACCAATGGCGTCGTATTTTATTCATTAATCAGTTCTCTTCCTGCAGTGTAAAAAATCTACCTCCCGAAATAAGACCGGCATTTTACACAAACAATAATTTAGGGAAGTTTTTAATTAATTCGAAAGATAAGGACGAAAAACTAAGTCATTCCGGAATATATAAATTAGATTGTAATGATTGTTCATCATTTTATGTAGGTAAAACGACACGTAATGTCAATATTAGAATCAAAGAGCATCTTAGATGCTTAAATAATAATGGATTTTCGGAATTCGCTAATCACCTTATTGACAAAGATCATACCTTCAATCAAAACACCGGTGTTAAGATTTTACATAGAAATGGTCACGGTAACAGGCTTAATAATTTAGAAGCACTCGAAATAAAGAAAGCCGTTAAAACAAAAACCCAAATCCTTAATAATCAGTTAAATGTGTCCAACAGTCCGATATTAGGAATATTTCCCATAAACTAAAAAAACCCGTAGCCACTTTATTCCTTAATCACCTGTTCAAATGACGTTTTGTCCCGGTAGATATAATGTAATTATTCATTAGATATACCCGTCTCTTTCTCTCTATCACTATGTAGGATGTTAATTACACTCTCTCACTCTTACTTTATATTATGTTTTGTCTCTGTCTGTATGTATATATAAGCTCACACAATGTATTTTTTCATCAGTTTTAATTTATACCCTGAAGATGCTTGTATTAAGCGAAACCGGTCGGTAAATAAAAATTAAATCAATAAATCGTGGTTACAAACAAAGTGATTATTTTCCTTTAATTAATATGTCAAACCACAAAGTGACTGCTTTCTACCAAAATATAGATAAATTAAAGCCTGTGAAATATCGGCCCGACACCAGTTTGCGTACCCTGCTATAGAATGCTTCCTATTAATGTCGCCAGGTGGAACCTTGTGACCTTGCCCTATATTGTAATGTGTTTTCACTGAATCAAGGAGTCAGTATGTGTTATGTACCTACCTATTTATTATATTCTCATTCTGAATAAACGGATTAAATAACAGACTCTTTATTCTAAACCATATACAGGTTGGCACAGGTAGATTGAAGTTTGTTACCTAGAAGTAACTACGTTAGTAGTTCTGTGAACAGTAAACTTTGCTTTCAAAAGAGTATGTTTTTAATTTTGTTGTTATGTCTGCCCTTTCCTCGGCAGATAGTAATTATTAATAAGGTTCTTTGAATATAAAAGTGTTTATTTACTGGAATAACCTAGCTGGTTAGCTACGTCTGTTTACTATTCGGGGGTAGGTAAATCTCTGGAGCCTTGCCACGGGAGCTCGCAAAGTATATCTCTGAGACTGCTTCTTGTACGCCAATGCCATCTGGCGAGCTATGGTGCAAGCTACATGCTTACCGCCATCTATCGTATTCTTTCCATATGAAATACTTAATTACTCTACATCACACCCTCCCCCACCTAACCTCAAGCCCTGGCTACAATAAATACAAGACATGTTCTTTTCAAAGAAGTTATACAATTTGACAAAAAAAATAGGATTTTAAATATTTCATTTATACATGATTTTATACTCTAAATTCAACCAAACATAGACATGATTTTAAATATTTCAACTTAAATATTTCTGTTTCTCTGGGAGGGACCTTTATGAACGCCTTGAACGGAGCCTTCCTTCCCAAGGTCTTAGTTGAGTAGTTTGCTCTCGATCATCCGCTGGTAATCTGAAATCAAGAGAACTCCACGTTAGCCCCTTCAACAAAGCTGAGGTCCCCAACTCGTCTGAAGCGCATTTCGTGACCTCAGACGCGGTGGGTGGGTTATTATCTTCACTCTCTTCTTCCCATCTCACAGATAAACTCTTTAACTGATCAATATGCCTCTTCCAAGTCAACGGAGTACCACAGATCCTAACGATATAAACTTTTTTACCCACTTTCCTTTCTACAATACCTCTAACCCAACCAACTTTATTCACCTGACGGAAGTCCTTGACCAGACACTTTTGACCAACATGTAAATTCCTAATTTTTACGCCCCCATAATTCCTTATTTGATTATCTTGACTCCTTTTTATATTATCGTTAGCTATTTTTCTCTGTTCTGACACATCTTCCTGAGTGGTTTTAGGAATTAAACTACTGAAAGTTGATTTCAGTCTCCTACCAAACATCAAGACTGCCGGTTCTAATCCCGTTGTGCAATGTGGCAAATTTCGATAATCAGATAAAAAATCACATAATCTATTTCCATAATTTACTGGAAAATTATTCCTAACCATAATTTTTTTTAAAAAATTTTTTACCGTTCTAACTGAATTTTCAGCTTGTCCATTACACTGAGGGAATTTTACCGGTGAATTTAAAAATTCTATGTTATTCTCTTTAAGAAATTCTTTAAACTCTACACTAGAAAATGCTGTTCCATTATCCGAAACTATGCAATCAGGGTTACCAAAATTAGAGAAAATTCTTCTCAATTCCTTAATCGTGTTAAACGAATCCGCCCTTGGAACCTCTAAGCAATCGATCCACTTGGAAAAAGCGTCACAAATTACAAGAAACATTTTTCCTGCTACCGGTCCGCAGTAGTCTACATGCACCCTACTCCAAGTTGCCCCAGGGTTCGGCCACACTGACAAATGACTCTTAGAAGGTGCCGGCCTCATAGCCGCGCAATCATCACATTTTAGAACCATTTTTTCAATGTCATTGTTCAGTGATGGCCACCAAAAATAAGCTTTTGCTAGGCCCTTCATTTTAACTATTCCTAAATGAGATCTGTGTAATAACTATAGCACATGTTCTTGTAAGGAACTCGGAATGACAATTCTATGTTGCCAGAAAAGGCAATCCTTGACTATGGACATTTCGTTTCTCTTAACCCAGAATCTCCACAGTACATCATCTCGACCAACTCGTTTTGGCCAGCCCTTACGCAAACACGTTAAAACTTCCTGAATAACCGTGTCTGTCTCTATAGCTGTGGAAATGAGCTTGATATCTATGTGCTCGCATTTATCTACATAACACACAAAATCTGATCCATAATCATCTTCAAATTCTTCTTGAGAATTTTCTACCGGAAGCCGAGATAGAAAATCCGCATGATTATGACATGACTTAACAAATTCTACCTTATACGCAAATCCTGCTAATATAATTCCATAACGCTGCAATCTGTTAGCCGCTAAAACTGGAATATTTTTGTGTTCCCCTAAAATCCTCATCAATGACAAAATGTCTACCCATAATGTCATTCTCTTCCGTACCAAACCGAAAAAATTTGTTCAACCCCAATCCTATAGCTAAAGCTCGAAGGTATCGCCATGTACCAACGTAAGCTACGGGTATCTTGAAATTATCACTTAAGTAACGCCATGTACAAAAAGCTAAAATTTCCAAAATAAAAAAAAAAAATGAACGCATAATTTGTGAGTAACGCCATGTACTACAAATTCTAATACGAACGAGATCGGGTAGCTTGTAAGTATCGTCATGTACAAACAAATTCTACAAACAAATCTGATCGGTGAAGTTGTTAAGTAACGCCATGTACAAACAACTCTAATATCAAAATGATATCACCCTTCCTCCTACTTAATGGTACTCTCGGGGAAGCAAACTCCCCACTAATTAATCGAAGAATTTATTCCGTCTTTTACTATTCAGACTCAACTTTTTTATTGTTAATGGGATCGGCCTAGCATTGAAAAAAAAAAAAAACATTGAACCCGCGTCTTTATTCACTATAAAAGACACCTAAAAATTTACAAAACCCAAGAAAAAAAATACAACAAAAAAAACCTAATTTTTTTTTTTTTAAATTTACCCAACTAGTCAGAAAAAACTTCCGGAAATCCGTGAATAAACTTTTCTCCATTCCTCATTTGCGGCGTCACTAAATTAATTGTCTCCTGAGAAGTTATCCCAAGATCGAAACATTCCATAAAATCTCTTCCCACAATTAATTCTTTTCCTTTTATTACTACAATAAAATTAATATTTTTGTTCCTACCCTTAAATTTCACATCTAAAATCGCCTTTCCTACGACTTTTAAACGATTATTTCCATAACCTGAAATAATCCGCTTGTCTTGTGACAAAATGATTGAACTAAAATGTCGTTTAAAAATACCCTCCGGCATCACACATAAAGATGAACCGGAATCAATCATTGCCGTAAACTTCTTGTTATTAATTTCAATTTCAGCAGTAATCGGACTAATTGACGCAACTAAAACTTTACTATCCCTGTGATTTTCAAAAATGGGATTTATAGGATTATTCTTGCAGAATTTCTGTAAATGCCCAACGCCCTTACATTTAAAACATTTCGCATTACGAAATTTACAATCAAACGATAGATGATCATTCCTTTTGCAAATAAAACACTGTTTTTTAAAACTACCCACGGGTGATCTAAAATTCGTACCTGAATTTGATCCTAACCTATAAGCTGGTTTCGTGTTAAAACTACCCTTGGGGCTCGACGATCGTTCCCTACGCTGATCTCGCTTGACCCCATCGCTAGTAACTCGTTTTTTTACTAGGTTTACTTCTGATTTTACTGTATTAGCACTATCCAAAGTTGACATACTAACTGCAAGTCCTTCTATTTCATTAAACGATAACGTTTGCCCTTCCACAAAAATTTTCTCTTTCGCGCGCCCCGGTAACAACCCGATTGCAAACATGTCTATAAGATTTTTTTCAAGCCTCGTTTCGAATTGACAATACGTTGCTAAAGAACGAAGTCTAACCGCGAAATCTCTTATCGTCTCGCCTTGTTGTTGCCTCGCTAAAAAAAAATTCTCCCGTTCTTTAAAAACTGAACGATTTTTGTTACAATGTTTGTCGAGAAGCGCTAAAAGTTTATCAAAAGATAAGTCCGTTACTTTACTTGGAAAACACAGATTAATTAGTAAGGTCAACGTTTCTGATTCTAGGAGATTCAATAAAAAAGCCCGTTTTTTCTCCACAGACGCTTTGTCATCATGGATCACGAAAAATTGCTCTATCCGAAGTCGAAACAACCCCCAGTCTCCGGAGAGATGGCAAAACGGTGGTATTCTACCCGATTCCATAACTCCCAACAAATAAATCGGCAAAGAAAAATCAACAAGAAAACAATAACAAATAATCCCTCTCAAAGAATCAAAAATACTTATCTCAGGAACTCTTCTGGTCTCCCTCTGGGTTTTATCCTTGTCTTCTGATTAATTGATTAATCCAATGATCCACAGATTCGTCCTTGAAACTATTAATCCAATGATCCGTTTTGACCTTGAAACTTCTGATTAATCCAATGATCCACAACCAGATCGCCTCCTTGCGGTATTTCACTTCTGTTCCTAAAACAAAAATCTTCTTATTCAGCCCGTAGCCACGGAACCAAATGCTCCTTAATCTCGAGCAGAATCTCTTCCGATTCCTTGCCAAAACTGCAAGTCACTCCAGCAGTGACTTAGTCCTCCGTGTCCAGCACCAATTGTTATTCGCACGCGTAACTTTCACACAATTATACTTATATGGCTGCGCCAATTGTTATGTCTGCCCTTTCCTCGGCAGATAGTAATTATTAATAAGGTTCTTTGAATATAAAAGTGTTTATTTACTGGAATAACCTAGCTGGTTAGCTACGTCTGTTTACTATTCGGGGGTAGGTAAATCTCTGGAGCCTTGCCACGGGAGCTCGCAAAGTATATCTCTGAGACTGCTTCTTGTACGCCAATGCCATCTGGCGAGCTATGGTGCAAGCTACATGCTTACCGCCATCTATCGTATTCTTTCCATATGAAATACTTAATTACTCTACATCACATATATCAAAACCAAAAGTTCATCCAAATTCATAACATTTATAAGTAGGTACTTATTAATTATACCATTTTACACCCAATGACAATTCTTTTTTCCAACTTTCTTCAGACAGGCAGTGTTCGCGACGATTATTATTTATCGTTGACATCAGGGCGAATTATTTTTGTGTTTGGTTTTGTTTTTTTTTTACATTAACACCACACGGGAGGCCCGGAGGAAAATAACATCCATCAGGGCCTATGTCATGCTGTGTGGAGGGTTTTTTTTGAGGAGAGGAAGGAATGAACATTGGGCTTGAAGAGATTTCTTTTTTTTTTCTGAAGACCTTTCTCTTTTTGATGTTACCTATTTCAGAAAAAATTATTCCACGGGCTGCTACTTCTATTTATCTTTTGTATAATGTTAATATAAGTACTTGCATACTGCTTACTAACCCCGTATGCATGGACATTGGAGGGTCTAGAGTCGTTCAAATAAATGTAGCTTCGTTCAAAAAAAAGTAGAGTCTTGACGTGTGCGGTGAAGGAGGAAACCATATGTTTCCTTATAACGCCGTTGGGAAAGTGGTGGGTCCCAATAGGCTTGAAGAGACCCAGAGGAATGAGGAAACACAGAGGCCGGCAAATCGTTCCACAGCTGAGCTGTTGAACAAAAGAATGATTCGAGAACCGACCCGTCCTCATGTGACAAATGTAAACCGTGTACATATGTTTGGCACGCGTTTTGCGTGTTTCCCGACTATGCACCGGTGCCGAAGGGATCAATGACGCTAGTTCCTCGGAGCATCTTCCATTGTAATACCGGTAGAACAAGGATAGCATTCCCACCCGACGCTTGTGCTCTGAAGATTGCAAACGTTCTATTAAGATTGTAGAATTTATCAAACGGCCTGCCCGTTTCTGCAAAGAGTCGAGGGTATTTTTCAGGTATTTTGGAGCTCCAGACCAGAGGTGGCTGATAAATTCAACCGTGGGACGCACCTGTGTTTGGGGATAAAGATTAATTCTATGGCAATGAATTGTTCCTTCCCTTCTCTCCACGTTTGCCTCCAGCACTTCATTATTCGCAATCAACCGCAGTGGCAACGGCCTCCCTGTGAATTTGTAAATCGCATGTAAAAACGCATCGCAAGATTCCGCTGGAAATTATTTACATTCGTAGTGAAATCATTCAAAAACATAGTGAACCATACGCAAAGAGGTCATCTCATCTTTTAGTGTAATAAATTACAGGGAATTCAGCCCACCTTTACTTGCCGTGAGTACCTTCCTTACAAATATAGTTTATTGTCATTGTGAGAACACAGAAATCATTTTTCCGTGGAACATAAAAACCACCAGCCGAAACAGGTAGGTTTTTTTTAAGTAAAACTTCTTTAGCCCCGTTGGCGATTTGAAATTCGCATGAAATGGAAATGCGTCACAAAAATGTATTATTTGAGGGTCCTCGGTTCTAATATAATGCGGTAAATTCGCGCGTCAGCGCAGGTCTTCGATAGCGCAGCGGACAAGGTGCTCGATAAATCTCAGCGGCCAGAGAGGCAGAAATCAAGCGAACGGAGGTTCGAATCCTACGAAATCCAAAAATAAATATTTTTATTTTTGTTAAATCAATATCCAATATTCAAACCACTTTAAAATAAATAGGCAAAAGAAAAGAAAGCGACATCTAGCGACTTTCCAGTTTCACTTCTACTGCTTGTGAATTGCACACTCTGATTTTTTTATAGTAGATCCACACAGGAGGCTCAAGAAAAAAATCCTAAAGACCTGTGTCATCTTTGGGGATGCTGTGCGGAGGGTCTTTTTAGGGAAAGAAAAAGGAAGTACTGGGAAATAAAGATGTACGAGTTGGGGGGTCAATGTGTCCAGGAGTAACGGATAATATTTTGAAACGGAAATGTAATGTACAAACAAATTTACAGACAGACGATATGATAAACGGTTAATAACTAACATGCTTCAGTTCTTTAAAATGTTATCACTAATTAACTTTCTTTTAATTTGAATATTTTATTTCTAGTCAAGTTCAACCCTTCTCCATATCAAATTGAACTTTCTTGACAATGATATGATTTGAGATTTTCTCTGCCAAATGTAATGTTCTACCCTGTGTAATGTACGACAAGGCAGATGATTACACATCTCTCCCGATGACGGACACTATAATGCTGTCCGAAACGTTGGCTAAAGAAGGAGGTAGCGCAACACGGCAAAAATCACGATAATTTCTTGACAATGTTTGAAATTTAAATTGTGTTTTTCACGAATTAATATTTGATTACTATTACTGATTTAAAATTAAACTATTGGTTAGATTGATTTATACCCAGGGTGATACTGTATGCATTCCGCAAAATAATAATATTATAAGTTTGCTAATAATTCCGCCAACAAAAGTCAGTATTTTTGGCCGCGACCGCCCACTTGAAATTCCCTGCATACCTCTACGTAATGAAGTCGCTACGTACACGATAACACGAATGCTATAATCCTGCCGACTGAATATTGGTGTGACTGGTTCCGCGACTTTTCATCCCGTGACAAAATATCCCCGCCAAAATATCCTATGGATAAAATATCATATGGGTAAAATATCATATGGACAAAACATCCCCGACAAAATATCCTATGTACAAAACATCCCCCGACAAAATACCCCCGACAAAATATCCCCGACAAAATATCCTATGGACAAAACTTCCCCCGACAAAATACCCCCGACAAAATATCCCCGACAAAATATCCTCTGCACCAAACATCCCCCGACAAAATACCCCCGACAAAATATACCCGACAAAATATCCCCGACAAAATATCATCCGACAAAATATCACTCGACATAATTTGCCAAGAACAAAATATCCTCCGACAAAATATCACTCGACGTAATATCCCAAGGACAAAATATCCTTCGGCAAAATATCATCCGACAAAATATCACTCGACATAATATCCTAAGAACAAAATATCCTCCGACAAAATATCACTCGACGTAATATCCCTAACTAACTAACTAACTAACTAACTAACTAACCATCACGCCGTTTCCCCGCAGGGGTAGGCAGAGAGGACGGACCGCCAAACATCCCGGTCTTGGCACACATTCCTTGCCTCGTTTACATTCATACAACGTCTCATACATTCTCTTCTATTATTCTGACTCTTGACATGGCCCGACTCAAGTATCTGATTCACTTGGTCGTGCCATGTCTTTCTTGGGCGTCCTCGACTTCTTCTACCATTCACATTTGCGTCATATATTCTCCTTACACTCCTTTCCTCGTTCATTCGCTCTACATGCCCAAACCATCGGAGCGTTCCTTTCTTGATCTTACTCATCACGCTTACATCAGCCTTGCATTCTTTGCGGATTTCCACATTTCTCACACGATCATACATGGTTTTACCACACGTAATATCCCAAGGACAAAATATCCTTCGGCAAAATATCACTCGACATAATATCCCAGACAAAAATTTCCCCGACAAAATATCCCCGACAAAATATCCCCGACAAAATATCCCCGACAAAATATTACATTGACAAAAGATCTCCCTGACAAAATACCCCCGATTAAATATCCCCGACAAAATATCCTAACCTAACCCAACAAAACCTAACCTAACCTAACCTAACCCAACAAAACCTTTCGACGCCAAATATAAAATTTAAATTGAAACTGTAAGTTCCTTGCTCTGTCTCCTTCCTTCCTTGTCGGGGGATGTTTTGTCCGTAGGATATTTTGTCCTTAGCATATTATGTCGTGTGATATTTTGTCGTAGGATATTTTTTCCTTAGCATATTATGTCGTGTGATATTTTGTAGGAGGATGGAAACGCGCACTACCGGTGTGACTCATGGCAATAATATTCAACAATGTGTTATTATGATTTAAGATGTTTTTGTATGAAACTACAATCCTACAGTCCCATTGGATTTTCAGTGTAACTTGGCAACTACAATATTGTTTATAACCGTGACAAAATAGGGAGATCATAGAGTAAAGAAGTGCCTTGTGGGACTCCAGATACTAATATCTACAGCCTGTATGTCGGACGAATATCTACAGCTCATATGTTAAACTAATATCTATGAACTTCAGAGTGAGGACTAATATCTACAGAGCTGAGGTCGGACGAATATCTATGACGGTCCCAGTGCTGACTAATATCTATGGTGCGTAGGTTGGACTAATATCTACAGAGGGCAGCTGAGCAAGAGGTTGTACGGAAAAGCATAAATTACTTCCATTACGTAATAACTAACCTAACCTTACCTAACCTAACCCAACCTCTGCCAGTGCTGTAGATATGTCGTCCACACTTTGGTTCTCATAGATATCAGTCAGCAGTTTGAGCTGTAGATATTCGTCCTCACTTTGGTTCTCATAGATATTAGTCAGCAGTGTGAGATGTAGATTTTCGTCCTCACTTTGGTTCTCATAGATTTTAGTCAACAGTTTGAGCTGTAGATATTCGTCCTCACTTTGGTTCTCATGGATATTTGTCCGATTTGTTCAGTTTTTGGAATTCCTGTAGATATTAGTGGACGCCTCCCCTTGTGGGCGTGTTTCGTGATCCAAATATTTGCCTAATCGAAGCTTATCTTTCCAATACATAACAGTGTTTACGAAATTCAAACGGGATGGAGATGTACGTTTTCAGGTGAGTGGAAGTGAGACGGAGCATTGGGTTATTAGGCTATGAAACATTGTATCCATTTAAATTTGTATGAAAGGCACTTTTAGTTTTCTTCTCTATTCAAGGGAAATAGGAAGACGATCGTGGAAAAATCGGTAGTTACCTGGATATTGAGAACTTGAAGTTTAAACAGTGAATCGATAACTTTATAACATCGGATCGATAGGCGTAACTACCGATGATTTATACCGATTTCCCAAGCACGGTCGCGCTGTCTATAGCCAGACTGATATTGATTACCCAATAAATAAGAAATCGATACACTGACAATACTTGCAGATCAGATTCACATTACTAAATGTCAAAATACGTTTGCTATGTAAAATTTAATACCAATAAATTGACAATTTCGAGGAGAAATACTAAATTTAATATACTCATATGTACATTGGCACTTCGCACGTTCTTTTTGACACTAAACGGGTGTTAATTCGTTAAGACTCCGCTACCCGAATTTCTACCGATTTCTTACATATCTCTCTCAAATACGTCATCTTTTAAAGCTCTTAAAAATATATGTTATTCTTGAAGATAATATCTAGACATTCCCGCGCCGAAACGCAAATTATATAAAATTCCCTTGATAGAAAAAAATCGCAAAATATGCTCCAAAAATTATTATGAACACGTTTGATTCGGTTATTTTAAATGTTTTAAGTATGAACAGTGTTTCTTTAAATGCTGTTTAAGACAACCCCCGCGAGATTTTCGCTCTATTTTAAACAAGTCGTATTTTCACAATTTTCGCATCGATTTTGACGCTTTAAATACTAGCGCGCTCCTCTAACATTCGTAATTTCATATCTCTCCACCTTCTTTTTGATCCCGGTTGCGGCGCCTTAATGAGGTCTTTAGTCATATATGACCCTCTTTCGTTTATCTTTGGTTGATAGCATATATGATTTTTTTAATTCTAATAGTTTAGCTCCATTAATTAATAAGCCAGTTATTTTCCATAACAATCGAAATTATTCAAAAAGTTGTGCACATCGACAGCTTTTCTGACACTCGGGAGGACGCGCTAAAATTAGCGGCTTTTGTCAACAGATTGTCGGAATCATATGTCTACGTACTCGTAATTAAAGCCAACTGACCATATATGACCAATTTAGTCAATATCATAATTGACATGGGGTTTTATCGATCCATTCTCTCATTTGGAAATTGGAATAATAGGATGGGGTTCAGCAGCATTAAATCCCATGAAACGTCTTAATTTATACTAAGACTAATACACAAAAAAAATCTATGCCAAAAATATTCTGGTTCATCACATCAAAAGTGTCAAAGAGGCAAACAACTCCCATAATCATACAACCAGAGCCAAAAAAATACACAAGCTATACATGTATATACCTAAGTTTAAAACTACATTTAATGACTTTCGGCAGTCTTTTTAAATCCATCTTCAAGCTACTTGTAGTTATCTTCTCTATGTACTTTTATATTATATGTATTTTGTCAATGCTCTTCATCTATATGTAATCTCCTTTCATTGTGATCTCTCTTTTTTTCTTTTCTGTTCGTATTATTGTTTATTTATTTTATTTTATTAATTAGCGTTATAAACAGTCTGTACAAAATTCATAAATACAGTGATAAAAATAAGTATGTCATAGACCAATAAAATAACGACAAATAATTTAGAACCGTAATGCAAAAATACACAATACCTATACCTGATATAAATTATTCTGATAAAGTGTATCTTCTTACTTATATCTACAAAAAGTAAATAACTGAGGTTTTTGTTATATTGTTAATTGGACTATTTGTCCGTAAATAAATAAATAAATTAATAAAAAGGCTCTGAATTTTTAGCTGAAAAGTTATGTAAAAAAATTCCCACCCAGCATCAAACAAATGAAAAAAAAAATACTTTAAGTATATGCAATTTTGGCTTAAGAAATTGTCAGAAAAAGAACCGACTGATATTTAAAAAAACATCATCATAGAATCATTAAAGACACTTATACATCATTAAAGCACTTATGCAGTCAGTTTCTTTGCACTTTTATTAATTACCCTACCTTCCCCATCCCTAAAAGATGAATATGGTTGTCGAGTACAGGAGGTAATATCGTAATTTAATATATTTTTGGGTTTGTTGCTTCAAAAATTTCACTATCCCCGATCTAGACGATCTTTCACATTCGTCGAACAATGTTGATAAAGTAGATAAATCAATGAATACTTTTTCCTCCTAGATATAGGCAAAATATATAGCACCTCTGAATATAGCAATTTTGGAACACAGATCTGATTAATTTCGTCAAGCATTCTCTTGCCATTGCTAACTATTTGAAACATATTGATTCATTGAAGACAAAACTAGGGCTTTCAAATGATAATTTAAAAAAGAAAATCAGGAATAGATTCGCCCCGTCTTCAGGCCAATTTACTAAATGTAAATTAAAAATTAAAACAAATTGTTAATTACTTCGACCGAGTACATCTAGACAGGGCGTGTAGGTTTTAAAAATGACACCGGAACCAAAAATATTGGTTTACGAAAACATTTATCAAAAAGAAAGTCCATTATCTCACAGTCAAAAAATTGCGAGAAGCATTGGTTTGTACCTTTAGTTTGTCTGTGTGGAGCCAATTTTTTTGTTTTCCAGCGTGTTCCTAGCTTCGTGAAGATCATTTTTAAAACACAAATTTCAGGCAGTTAGAAATATTTTAGGTACGGGCTTTCGCGGACTTTATTATTAACAATATAATCAGTCATATGAATATCTAAAAAAATATGTACATAACATGTGAATTCGAGGCAGCGTATCGAGAAAAGTAACAATTGATAAAAAATGATCCTAGTAAAACAACTACGTCACGCAAGAGATGCAACGGAATTCGATGGGATGGGTAATACAACGTATTATAAACTTTCTCGCAGGTGGTGTCACTTTGGGATTGGAATTGGTTATGGGAGAGCTAATCTATAGTTAATAATATCGATGGTTAATTACGAACCCTCTACCCCTGCTATATGTTATTTTCTCATTCCCATTATGTCGTTTTTTTTATTTTTTTTTATCTTGTTTATTTTTGAACATCCATTATAAGTTTATTCTTTGTTTATCTTTGAACACCAACTCCAACTACGGTGTAAATACGTATTATTTTTATATATGTAAATAGTTTAATTTCATAATGAATAACAGATCACTTTGTATAAACCACTATATTATAAACAATATCTACATGTTTCGATAACAATGTTATCTTCATCAGGATATGTTTAATATAAAGAAAAATAAATGACAAACAAGTATAGATTAAAATAATTTGATAATTTCACATTATTTTTCCTATATACTTACTTAAATTTTTTTATTTTTTTTATAATTTTTTTGTTCTACCAACTCCACCTAATGTTTCCTTTAATCGTATATGTTTTTCTGTATATTATAATATGACTCTTACCGAAAACTTAGCTAATCATAATGATTTTAATAAAATATTTATTGCTGTTTATTTCTAAAACTATAAAAAAAAATCATATTTTGCGAATATTCTTCTAAAATACATTCACTATTTACCCATCAGTGCACGTAGTCCTTCCATCCGTTATTATATAATAATTTTCCTAAAATTTTATTTTAGTGCGTTGACGTGCATTTTAATTTAAATTTAAATGCATTATACAGAAGAAAAAGAGAGCGCCGCAGGTGAAATTTTTTCGTATCGTAATATTGCAGAGTTAAGATCGCAGCGCCACTGAACACGCCTCTGAAAATGTGTTTGTTTCACGTTAAATCCAAACACCAGAATTTCTTGAAGTTCTGATTTAATGGACAATTGCGATAAAAATAAATCGTTCAACTTATTATTAAACTCTGTGACTCAGACTTTTAAATGCGCACAAATAATATAATACTTTCTAACAACTCTCAGTGTATATCTGTAAACTACATAGCACACTCGAACGTAGCTTAAAGCTGCTATAACGGTCCTTTATTAGGTGTTAGAAATATCTCTGTCAGTTAGCGAATGTATGACAGACATTGGCTATTTCCTATATTATTATGTAAAAACGCTTTTCCGAAGATCTTGGAAAGTGTCCAACCAAGCCTAGTTCAAAGTCAAACATAACCGATCTTCTACTCTCGGAACAGCGCGACAAATATTTTAGTGTGTGGCACTGAAATGTTCCACTTATACGAATTCTGTTTGATTTAGAAAATTACTTATGATTCATACGTACTTCTTATATTATGTATTCACTTTTCTTATATTTCGCTTATAGGGCGAATATCTATTTTATTTTTTTTTTTTTGGGAGACCAACAGTTTATTTACATTAATAAATGAGCACAATAAATAGTATTTGAGTCACAATAATTGAATCATTTACAGGTTTCCACACAGGTATTATATACAATAGGCCACTTGCATCACATTTTTTAAATGTTTTTTCCGGTTTAAGCAAATATTTTAAGATATTCTGTATTTTTTTTAATCGTATTTTTGAAACCCTGGCAATTTTTTGAAAATATCAATCTAAAAAATCAGACCATTTTTTATAAACCGGAAAGACGATAATTAAGCGGAGCGAAAAAATGATAATTACATAGCAGAAAATCATTTTAAAAAAAGAACGTTATCCACTCGAATGGCACAGGAGAATAACGAGGCATACCAAAAATATTACATCTCATAACTATTTTTTTCCTTGATCCATCTCATTGATCATAAATCATTATAATGTTCAATGTCTCTTCATAACATCTGTCAAAACGTCAAACCAAATGGTAAGTTCGCAGAGAACAAACATTAAATCTAAATGTCAAATTCAAAAATTCGCAATTAACATCAATGTGTTGCCATATAAAAAAAAATCAGTGTGGAATTTTACAAAATCAATAGAACACTTTCGGAGACGGGACATTTTCATGTAGTGACGTCACGAGCCTAAAACAAATCACTAACATTTTTGTAATCTTAGTAAAAAAATCTATCCATACGATTTTTTCTAAGTCGTTATGAAATCCATGCAAGTGGCCTATTGGGTGATTCCAGAGATACTAATGAAAAATTACATTTCAAGAATCAAGTTATTTAGATTGGAATAGGGAAGGGGTAGGTTGGGGGGGGGGGGGATCGGTTAAGTTGAGGTATGTGTGATTTTAAAGAATGTGGTGCAGAATTAAAAATAACAAATTGTGTGTTTTTAAGTTGTTTCCATTATCTTGAATTTTCTAATGATTGAATTCGATTTTTGAAGTGAAACTGTTTTAGCAAAACGACACTAAAAAGGAAGAAACATACTTCTATAGAATTTAGCCTGCGAGAGAATGAGTTAGAATGAAACCTTACCGGATTGGCCGCTTTGATTATGAGCTCACTTTTCAAGGCTACTATTGGTTGAGATTGTGTGGGCGAAGGTTTCACTTCTACCGCCTGTGAACCGCATTCGATTTTTTTTTACATTACCTCCACACAGGAGGCCGTGACGAAAATAATTTCCCTCTGGGCCTATGTCATCTTAGAAGATTCTGTGGAGAGTTTTTTTAAGAAAAGGAAGATGAGGAAGTTCTGGGAAGGAAATAGGTGTGAGGGGTGGGTAGGAATCTGAGAGTCAGTTTGTCCAGGAGGGACGGACATGTGAATCCATCCCTTCAACTGCGGTGCAAGGTGATGTGTCGAGGGATTCTGGATGTAGAGGTCAAAAGACCTCCTCAACCAGTCTCCCTAGATCCGGCCCACTACGCAACAGATGGGCAGACTCATCGGCCGCCAAGACCTTGACAAACCTCACCCCTTGAACCCGGCCACCCCTGCTCTTTTACCGCCGCCCCGGGCAACCAACACCTCTGGGGCGGCGTACCCATATCCCAAACATACCCGTACCCAAAATGCGAATACGTAAGGTTACGATTGTTTTTTTTATAATTTTACTTCTTCATTAATTTTATTTATTTATTTATTTATTTACATCTATTTAGGATTTTACATGTATATAATAATATTTACGAAATTATACTCGTAAATAGTGCTGGAAACGACTGTTTAAAACACTTGCACAAAAATAAATATAAATTAAAAATATTATTGAATTTGATCCACACAGTATGTGGGTACAAAATATAAAAAATCCAAAATAGTTTTTTTCTTTTAGCCGACAAAATACTGTTAATTTGTTAGTCAATTTAAATAGCTTTATCAAAATATTCCCCTACTTGATGAAAAAAACTTCAATAAGGTATGCTTTTAGTATATTAAAATTGATGTACTAAATACGTAAATACATCAACAACATCGGAGTATTTGTTTCCAAGCTGTTGAATCCGTCGCATAGGAGTGTAATATTGGGAAGTTGATGTAGAATTGCTACAATAATATGGTAGGTACTGTCTTGTAACTGACCTGCCTGGAGTATGAAAAGAGATAAAATAGAATAAATCAGGGGTATCAAACAATGTATTAATGATTTTATACCAACGTGTTAAATTGGAAATGATTCTACGATCAGATAATTTTATTAAATTTAATGAACAAAGTACATTATCGTAATTTAGGCATTCACTAGGAATGCCCATTTTAAAATTTACATAACTTAAAATTTATTTTGGATTCTTTCAATCGCATGTGAATGAACCTCATAATTTGGGGACCAAATCATGGAATCGTATTCTATACGACTCCTTACTAGTGACATATATAATGTTTTTACAGTATTGACATTATTGAAATCACTAGATACTCTTAAAATAAATCGCAACATTTTAAGCTTTATTGGTTATTAGTTCTATATGCTTGATAAAGTTGAGTTTCATGTCAAACCAAATACCTACTAGTAAGTCTAATAGATAATATAAATAGTATCGAGACTGATACTAACGACATATTGTTAACGGAATAATCGAAAAATATTGGATTCTTCAGTCGATTAAACCTCATAATTTGACGTAATAATACAACATAATAATAGTTATTTATGAATATATTTATGTATAATATATATATTTTTATGTGTGAAAAGCGCGTTGTAAAATTCCATCTCAAATGTCATAATTTCGATTTTATAAAGTCTCAGTACTGTTTAATTAAATGAAGACAATATAAGCGAAACTAAATCGAAAATCTGGAGACAGAAAAATCAGAAAAAGATTTTAGCACCTCTGGGACTCCAACCCAGGACCTTCTGCTTTCATGGCAACTGCTCTACCAACTGAGCTAAGGTGTCTATATCCACTTCGGTCACTTTTAACTGTATCATACTACACATATGAAATTACTGAAATATAATTGTGATGCAAAGTCACCCCCTTATAGGACTTACTTTACATCACTTTTTAAAAATGCTAATTAATTTAGGAAATTGATAAGTACACTTAAATCTACAAAAAGTATTATCAAAGATTCGTATACCTTGCCACTTAATTTCAATGATACTATTCGTTCCCGTTAACAGATATTTAATTTTTTGTGAAATGTGACAAAAAAGTGATGCAAATACCCCGGTTTAGGGTACTTTGAAATCTGTTTTCCCCACATTAATTGTTGATGTGTTCTTAATTGTTTAATACCGACGTGACTGGTATTGAATTATTTTATTGTGCTATATTGTTTAGATCTTGTGAACATACCGAGAAGTGGGGAATAAATAATTTTCCTTACTTCATTAATTAGTGTTATGCAATCCGAAAAACTATCACAATAATAAAATAAACTAAAATGCTTGCAGAACTTAATAATAACGTTATTAAATTCCATTTAAATTAATAAAAAAAATAAATGGAATTGTACAAAATAAATACAAAAACAATTAATAACAATTAACTATTAACAGTTTTCAAAAATTATGTAAATGCTTTTTTGTAAGTTCTTTCGGTGCTATTAAAAATACCTGCTACTTCCGTATATTCGTTACGTAAGCTATATATGCTTGGCTAAGCTCTTATCATTATAACATAATATGTTTGTTTTCAAAATTTTAACACTAAATTTTGTTAAACTAGGTTACTGCTGATAAGCTTACTTGCAATAACTTAGCTGGTATAAATTGCCATTGTGTGAAATATCTGTCTAAAGCTGTGAGATTTCGACAGTTGAACATTCAACACATCAATAATGACATGTAGTATGCGCCAAAAACTATTAATTGAAATTAAAACTTTTTTTCCAGCTTTTGACGAACGAATTTACAGAACATCAATAATAGTTAACATTTAATTTCTTATACAGACATTCGCTTTTTTTTCAAATTTCGTACACTAAATTCGTAATTGAACTTTTCAGTTGCGCTTTCTTATAAATAGAGCGAGCTTTTGGCTTCACAATATTGACGTCCAGTTTCTTACTTACCATGCGTTTGTTTTCAAATTTTCTATAAAAATAACACTCATATTTCTACCTTCTAAAACAGCGAGCTTTCAGCGTATCAATATTGACGTTCAGTTCCTTATCTAAACATGCGCCGGTTTTCAAATTTCGGATAATAATTGCAATAAAAGTGTCTGATATAGAATCCAAGTCTGGGAGCATGCGCAGTGGGTCCAATCCTAAGGCGCGTGCTCATGAAAGATCGTCCCGAAGTTGCCCAGCATGTGTTCAAGTCAGTACCAGGCTGATCGCCCGTCCAGACGCGGCGGTTTGCGAACGGAGCTTTACATTTTGACAGGTCTTGAGATCAATCTAGTTTCGATTAACTCAAACTCAGCAAGCCAATTGAATACCATACTAAATATCTCCAGATACGGCGCGGATTCTACAGTTTTTCAAAGTTCCTTATTCAATCGTGTGGTGAAAGTGAAAACATTTCTAAGTGAAAATGGACGCGGTTCGTTAAGTTCGGTTTAGTGGGAGCGACGTATGAGGGGTGTGGTAAAAATATAATGTTATTAAATTAAAGGTATTTTATACTACTTACCTGTGGTGCGCTTTTTATGAAAACCCCCATATAATTAGCCCCAGTAAAGATTGTTTTACATGTGCGAATTAATTTCAGATTTTTCCAAAAATAACCCACTTTGGCATCTCCCGATTTTTAAATGTTTACATGCCGAATCTCAATAATAAACACATCTGACTCATTAAGTAAACTGTATTGATTTAATCTTTTCGATTGCATCTGGTCATATTTCATTTAGAGCCCGAGTATTTTGCGTTTTTTTGCAGTGAGATAAATCATACGTTTAGATAGATTTTAAAAGAGAAAAACCCGAAATTAATAAAATGAATCTGATAATATTACTAATAGTTTTACTTATTTACTTATTTTTTAATATATTTTTTTAACGCAAATATATTTTTACATACCACAAATGACTGTTTTGTGAAACTACGATTTTTTGACAGCGCTTTCTTTGAGACGTTTTCGTCACTACGCACTGAAAAAATGTAACATAAAAGTGCAACTAACATTATTTCGTATGAAATTAAAAGGAAAATTTGAAAATCTAGGTGCAAATATTTCACGTTACGTAGATAAAATGTGCGTTTTCTTCATATAAATATAATGTAGTAATTTTTTTTTTATATTCCTGTCAAAAATTTAGGTTAGGGTTATATGGGGGAAAGGAAAGTCGTCTGTCATTTCTACCTACACATTCTGTAATGTTCTACATTATTTTTAACCTACTAACTTCGATATTCTACTGCGTAAAGTTATTAAAATTCAACGTACATCTTAATCAAAATTATAATCGTTTGGGATGAAGTATCTACCAAAATAATTTTTTAAAGAAAATGTGTTGTTCTTTTGTTTAACAGACGTCATAATTGTTTACTGACGTTCCAAGTAAATTTCTTTTATTGAAAGGCATTGACTACTACTATTACTATTACTTCCGGCTTCACGAATCCTACAACTATAATATCCCGTGTTTTTTCATGATTCTGCGCTATTCTTTGCTACACAAAATCCAAATACTGTTTTTAAAATTTTCTTACTCTTTTTTGAGTAATAAACAAAAACAGCTTCACTCTTTTCTTTCCACAAAACAACTCTCCACAAAGCATCCCCAAAGATGACGTAGAGACCCTGACTAAAATTATTTTCTTCAGGTCTTCCTGTGTAGAGTTCGTGTAAGATAAAAATTTTAATCATTGAATTAACGACTCTCAAATGAAAGATGTGAAACAGAAAGGACAGGGGTGAAAAGTCGAGGGGTAAGGCGACCAGCAATCCCAAGATCGCGGGTTCAATTCCCGGCGTGCACAAGAAAATTAAATTTGATTGAATTGTGTTATTTCACAATTTAATCATTTAAAATAATGTTAGGTATATTTACGGTACGATCCAACACTTGTCATTGTCACTCACCAAACACCAGTCAAAAACATTTTTTTTGTAGGTCTATGTTTTAATATACAATAATCCTCTAGCGTTGAAATGTTACGGGTCGCCACTGTTGTCAAACCAGTGTTATTTATCTAGCTCTATTTACTAGCCATAGTTTGGGATTTACGATTAAAACGGTAAAACGAGGTAAGAAATTAATAAAAAAATCGACCCATAAAAACAAAGTTTTTTTTTTTTACTGCAATACGTAATTTTTTTATATGTATGATGAAACTTCGACTTTCCGCTACGGTCCTACCATCTCTGGGTCGGCTGGTACACAATTTCAGAGAAATGCATCCAAAAGTTCATCGTAAGCATTTTCATCGACAACGAGTCTATCTGTAGAGTTTCAGCTCGATCAGATGTCGGGAAATGGGTTAATTTCCATTTCCAAGATTTGCATTCATTATACAAGAAAACAAAATCGAAATTAACATGCATGTACTCAGAAAGCTCAGTCCGGCCTAATAACAAGTTCAGAAAATAACTCAGAATTTAACTCGGAAAAGCTTTTTAAAAAAGTTTAAAAATCTTGACTTTAGAAATACATGAAAAATAGTTTTTTTTTTTTATAAAAAAAATAAACCACAGCGCGATTTTTAACTTTTTCCTCCGATTGCTCGCGATTTTTTGTGACTATTTTGAATATTTTCCACCGAAATTTAAAAATCATACCTCTGAATTTTAATATGGAAAAATTGAAAAAAAAAAATTTAATGCATCTGGGGAAAATTTGCCTAAAACTGGCGGCAAAGCAATCCGAGGTATTTTAAATGGAGCCATATTGTGGCAAAAAGCGCTCCAGTGGGGACGTACTTGACTCACTTTAATGTGTGATTCCTGACATTATTTGGAGTAAAAAATGTAAATGAAATGCTGGTCTCCGGTGACTTTTAAAAAAAAATCTTTTTTTCAAAATCAAACAAAAAAAAATTCTTCCGCATTTCGTCACTGGTCACTCAGCCGAGTAACCGACCAACCCCTCACCAGCCTCCAACTGTCCAACACCTACCGCTTGAGGTGATTTTTCACAAAAACGGCGCTCTACAAATTATCCAATTATTATTATTATTATTATTATTATTACCGTTTTTATGTTTTTGTTGAAAAAAAAAAGAAAACCTCAAAAATGTCACCGGAGACAATTTTAGAGAAATTTTATTTATATTTTTTAGTCTAAGTAATGTCAGGAATCACTGGTTAAAATAAGTCAAGTACATCCCTTAACATCCTGTATATATTTTTTAAAGAAAGACAAATTACCGAGTTACGAATAGCCTGACCATATTTGAAAATCTCCTACTTCCACCACAGGAAGCGGAAAATGTGGCTTGTTTCGTGATGGAGGACTTAGGCAGCCGAGGAATCTAACACGCGACGCCTGGGTGGACCCAAACGCGATGCCAACTCAGTTACGGACCGGTAATATATACCGGTAGTATACTCAGTCTGACCTAATTCGCACTCAGGGGACCCAATTCTCTTCTGGAGAGTAGGCCTTTCTATTGCAAACTTACTCCTACTAAGTGAGAATTTTTTGAACCTTTATTCCATTATCATGCCAATAGATATTGCTGTCAGAGGAATCCTTTGTTTTATTCAGATATTACTTTCGTGATACTCTTTTTTTTCACCGATTTTTGAATGGCTGATTTTCACCAGAATTTTCCAGTTTTTTCAATGGTTTTCGATATAAACGTACCGTAAACGTTTGGTTAAAAGTAACTGTTTTAACTAAAACAATAGTTTAATCCAAATACACAAACCCAAAAATGCAATAGAGCAATATAGCTGTGAATGATGAATACTTGGTGCAGGTGGATGAGTTTGTATATTTGACAGGTGGATGAGTTTGTGTACTTGAGAAGTATGTTTACGATAGATGGGAAGGATTATGTAGATATTGAAAGAAGGGTAAATGCAGGTTATAAGTATACTTCTTTTAATATTCCAATGTTTGCTAAACGCCGACGACTGTACAAAAAAGGAATAAAAATACGTTCCTTATCAGAATAATGCTGCAGCTCTTTTTTACACATTAGATAATGGTGAGACAAAAGATGAGACACACAATGTACGTATGTCTGTCCAAAGGAAAAAACTAGTACTTTGGAGGAGGTAATATTAAAAGCGCCTAATCCCATCAAAGGAGGACATAACGCTAACATAAAACTGTCCAAAGAAGAGAAGCTAGCGGTCCACAATTGAATGCTGCTACCTACCCTGATATATGGCAGGAAGGTATGGAACAGGCAGAGGAAGGATGAAAATGGTCTGAATGCTGTAGAAATGAGATCTCTGAGATAAAATTTAATAATAAATGTAAAAAAATGTGTGGTAAAACCGTGTAAGTATGATCGTGTGAGAAATGTGGAGATCCCATAGACATCAGAATGAATAGACCAGAAGATACAGATGAGGGGTAAAACCAAACTATGGGGGGCGAAGAGAGGAAAGATACTGTGATTCGTTAAAAAATCAATCTGACAGTATATAGGCATCTCGCATTATAATATCACCATTTAGTCTGCTTTGAATGAATAGGCCTTTTTACATGGGAGCGCGAATTGCTTGCCACGTTAATAACATATTTGCTAAGGCCAAATGCTTGCCCCGAAAACATTCGCCCCAATTCACAGAGCAATATTTTGTTGCCGTGCTTAGTTAAGACACTTTTACAAATGTTTCATAATTTACTTACCCCTGTAACCAGCGACGAGGACGCTGGAGAACCGCCCACATTCGCTATGTCCATATAAAATGTACCTATAATGTATAGCGCAAGCTGCCGTTTTTGGCGTGTTATTTCGTAAAACGTATGGACGTTAGTTCCGCGCTGGTCACTACAAGAATGACGACGTCACATATGTTAAATTCAAGCGTGGCTCTCTCCCCTCCCCATGGAGCGAGCTGGCGCCAAGGTGGAGATATAGCCGGTTCCATGGGGAAGGGGAAATAATACGTTTTTATCACTTAGGGCAGGTCCAGATTATATTCATATGTCCGTGGGAGATCCGCAAATAATGCGAGGCTGATGTAATCGCAATGAATAAGATTAAGAAAGGGACGCTCAGATGATTTGGGCACGTAGAGCGAATGAACGCAAAAAAAGGAGTGGAAGGAGAATATATGACGCAAATGTGAAAGGTATACCTTGGCATTGATCAAGTGATGTACCTTGGCATGGTCAGGATCAAGAGTCAGAATAATAGAAGAGTATGAACAAGACGGTGACCGGCCAACTCAGAATGAAACCAACCCAGAACCACCTCAGAAAGGTTATTAAGAGTGATGATAAAAAATATAAAAAAATGGTTAAATAGATTAAGTTAGGTTAGGGTTACCGACTATTTTAAAATTATTTTGTGCATAGCTTTTAATGACCTTTCTGAGGTGGTTCTGAGTTGGTTTCATTCTGAGTTGACGTGGAACCGTATGGTGGTCTATGAATGTGAACAAGGGAAAGAGTTTATGCCAGGAACGAGTTGTTTGGCGGTCTCTACCCGTACCTGCGGGGAAACGGCGTGATTGTTTGTTTGTTAGTTATAGTTGTATCCATCAGTTAACAATTTATTCTTTATCCAATATTTCTCAGCATAATAAGGCCAATACCGAAGCCAAACCAGACTTTTCAGGCGCCACTCTCTATCTACCGCTTGACCAGACATCACTTACTGATTATTTATTGGCAGCCGTTTGACTCTTGTATCTCCTGCTACCCGGATACCATATTAACAAGTGAAGAGCCAGGAGCTCACGTGGTAGCTGATTGCTTTGGAATAGTAACTGCTCAGTCCCATTATTATTAATCACCTTTTCGTAATTTGGGATACCTAAACTCGAGCACCACTCCGCCTAATATCAGGTCTTTAATCGCAATTCCTCGGATGCAACTTGGTTGTAAATAAATTAAATGTATATAAACTGCATATTTAAATTAATTGCACTTTAAAGTTATTTTTAATAAAAGTGCATAATCATGCAGTTATTTTAATGAAAATGCATCGTACGGCCTCTGAAGTGAAACTTCTATACTAGCGTGTGTCACTCTCCATAGAGAGAAAACAAATGGCCTTATATTTAAACGCCCGGGGTCTCAAAAGTTTCGTATGATATGTAGCTATTCGAAAACGTAAAAAAAAATGAAATTATTGTTCACTATTAGCCCGCTAAAATGGCCGGAAGTTTCGAAAAAAAATAGATTTCGTGATTTGGAAAAAAAATAAAACAAATGGTTCATATTTTATATTTTGTACCAAACTTATTTTTCATTACATAACTGCAGTACAAAGAACCAAAAAAAAAAATTTTTTTTTTAAACATATGTGATGTGTTGGTCAAAAAAAATAAAAGGGGAAAATAACACTTTTTCTGGATAAAATCAGAATTCTTGTTGACTTACTTGTATTCATAAAGTTGAACTTTTTTTTTCATTTTTGTCAGTTATACGCATTTAGTAATAATAAACAAACGTTAAAAGGTTAGATTACTGAAAAAAAAAATTATTAAAAATTTTTAAACAAATGGTTTTAGGTTTGTTTTCTGATTTTCAATGCATTTTAGCGGGCTAATAACCATTTTTAAAAAAATAAATTTAAATGCAGTTCTCATTTTCTTTGCAAGACGCAACTTTTGAGACCCCGGGCGTTTCTGAATTCAAAAGTTGAAATAATTGACACACGCTATTCTATACCCCCGCTATGATTTGGATTTCGGATGAAACGAAAATGACGATTACTGCACCTTCGACGCACAACTGCGCTCATTGACCGCTTTGATTATGATGTCGCTTTTAAAGGCTCCTAATAGTTCAGATATGAAACGGAAATTACGCTGGTCTGCGCTCATTGGTCGCTTTGATTATGACCTCACTTTTCAAGTGTCGGTTTAGATTGTTGTGGTAAAGTTTCGCTTCTCATCATCATCATCACTCATCACTATTGGCTCTACAATCCCTGGTGGGTCTTGGCCTCCTCAAGAGTCTTCCACAACTCATCTCGGTTTTGTGCCAGCTCTCTCCAGTTTAGAAGCTCCAAGATAGATATGTCTTTGAGGACGTTGTCGCTCCATCTTAGTATTGGTCTTCCCAGGCTCCTTTGCCCTATTGGTCTTGAGTTCAGCAGGGACTTTGGTGCTTGATGCTCGGTCATTCTCTCCACATGACCCAGCCACCGAAGTCTTCCTAATTTTATTAATTTTTATCGACGTTTAGCTCCTTAAACAAAGTATAGAGCTCATTGTTATAAAAATCCATTTTCTAGAGCCGGTCCGAAGATGCGCCTCAAAATTTTTCTTTCAAAAACGTCCAGTGCGTCCAGTGCAAAGTTTCGCTTCTACCGCTTGTAAACTGCACTCGAATTTTTTTTGATTAATTTGTCGTATTTCACAATTACTAATAAATTGAAAATAATATTTAGTATATTTGCGGCACGTTCCAAAGTGGAAGACACTCTCAATATCGCCCTGTTGTAAGACCACCATTCAGAATTGAAACGTTGCTTAAAATAGCTTTAGCCGTCTTTGGTGACCAGATCTAAATAGCCAGGTACTTCCCCACCTAGCTCTTCCCATATCCTTCACCACCCCACTGCCTTCAGCCTCACAACATACCCCAATTGGGGAGGCCATAGTCTCACTGGCTCTAGCTCTAGACGGGAGCAGTTGGGGGACTCTTGTGCGGTATTTAAATAATAATAAAAATAAAATAATAATTTACGATTTTTGTAAAGGAATATTCTCCACAGTCGTTTCGTTTAATGTAACAAAGTTTAGTTTTGCAGAGCTTATTTTTACTTGTAAATTCTTCCAAGAGTAGTATTGATTCACGCTCAGCTAATAATAACGAAGATTTTGAATGAGCATTTTGCAAATCTTATTGTACATTACCTGAAATATGGTTGCCTCTCACTCTCATAGTTGCCTCTCTCAACTAGCAGTTACCTTTTAGCATCTCCTTCCATACTCGACTTCTTTCAGCCTTGTAATTTAGGAGGCGGGTAAAGTACCGCCGCCCCGGTAACCAATTATTGGGTAACCAATACCCCTGCCCTAGATCACCCCACCCCTAGGTTTGTTACGTTTGGTAACAAATTATGCCGAAGTACATTTACGTACTAATCTACTGCGTGGCGGGCAGAATCGGGAGAGATTTGTTGAAGGAGACTAACCAAGACCTCTCCGCCGGACTCTCTCGACCAATTGTATTGCATTACTAGCATTGACCGCCAGATTCCTATCCACTCCACATACCTTTTACCTTCCCAGAACTTCCTCTACTTCCTTTACCTAAAAACCATCCACACAACATCCCCAAAGATATCATTAGCCTTGAGGTTTTTTTTCCTCCTGTGTGGATCTAAATTAAAGAAAATAAAAGCTCACTACATATCACTTGACAGAGGAGTAGTTGGGACTCTTTTGCGGAAGTCACTTTTTAAATGATTTTTTTCCAATTTTTCTAATATGATTAGATTTTTTTTTGTAGAAAGTTTTGGAAAATCTCACTAACTTCACTCTACTGTGTTAAACTGCGGTTAGTTAATTGCGTCACAGAGTACAAACTGTGAGTAAAGTCACCAAGCGGAACCACTCCACTTCTAGACAATAGCCACCGGTACGGTGCGGTCCCCGGGTCTCAATAAACCCATTAAGCAGGGGCACTTGGGCAAATTGCCCGATTCCCGTCAGTGCACTTGCATTGATGCCCGTACCATCAACACGCCCCTTGTTACGACTTGGCGGTGATGGCTTGTCGCGCACGCAGCGGATAATGGTTGTCGTAAAAATGAAACTGTTTGGACAAATGAGGACGCTTTTGTTTGCACGGAAATGTTTGGAAAATTACTACTAGGGGATTAAAACTAGGGGAGGACTTATTACAAATAAAACTTATTTTGGCTGGTTGTATTTAATTAATTTGTCTAAGTTTTTCGACGAAAAAGTTATTATTCTTAGAGTAAGGTTGATAATTACTTTCGGTTGTCGGTGCATGGGTGATGTGAAATATTCCACCGTATCTTTTATTTTTCAAAATTGGATGTTATAAGTTTTAAATCAGAAAAGAGGTAGGCACCGACCAAAATGATTTTATTTTAATATTACATTTACATTTTCGACACATCTAAATATGAATAATCACTTTTAAAGTTTACTAACGGAGTTCATTGGAATGGTAAATTTCCGCTCGCCTCTAATAATTGTTTGATGGGCTTTTTTTATGGCAAACATTTTAGGAAGACTTCACAAATCTCACAATTATAATTTCCCCTTGTTTTTTGTATTTTTATATAAAATCAGATATAGAAGAAGAAAGAGAGAAGAAATCAGGGACGCCAGGGGAAGATATGGTTCGAACAAGTGAACCAAATACTTCAGTTGGGTCATGTCCTGAGTATATATGAGACGATTTATGAATGTGAATGATGAAAGCTATGTGCCAGATCGAGTTGGTAGGATGTCCATCCTCTCTGCCTACCCCTCCAAGGAAACGGCATGATTATTAGTTAGTTATAGTGTATTTAGTTTGATTTTTTTTATGTGAATACCTGACAAGAGTAGTTGGCCAAAATGTGGTCAAAAAAGCTCCAGTGGATAAATAATAATCATGAAAATTATTTGTTTAATAGATATACCTTCCTAATTATTATGATTAAAACTATATTTCATTTTCCGCGATGTTGGATTTGTTTCAGACAGCTTCAGTCAAAATAGGTAGTAATAAGTTTGCTCTTGCCAGTATATAGAAACACTTTTAATGATAACTAGTCAAAGTCCCCGGCGATGCCCTGGCTTTGCTCAAATGCAGACAGTGACCTTCCTCAAAACTGTAGATTTCCATACAAATTAAATCCACACCGCCCGCTTGCCAGCGCGCTCGTCCACCACATACAGACATTCTACTTTATATTTCAATCAATTTACACAAAACCTAGATAAATTATATACCTAAACCTTCCTCGTGAATCACTCTATCTATTGGTGAAAACCGCATGAAAATCCGTTCAGTAGTTTTTGAATTTATCGCGAACAGACAGACAAACGCGGCGGAGACTTAAATTATAAGATATAGGCCATTAAAGATTTCAGTTTTTCATTATTATGGACGCAACTTAGGCAATTATTTGTGTGTAAAAGAACAACATAAAAAAATAATTTTACTATATTTATTTTAAAAATACAATGAGAAAAAAAAAGTCTTAAAAATTCATTTTTTGAGTGATAATTTTAATATATTTAAACGACTAGTTTTTATTCCGCCGTAAATAGGTAACTTGCATTTTTAATTTACACCCATCAAAATTATTTTTTTAATAAATTATTTTATATTTCATCATATTTATATGATAAATGTAGTAAAATAATTTTTTTATTGTTTTTCATTTACTCACAAATAATTACCCAAATTGCCTTTAAAATCCCGAAACATTCAAATCTTTAATGGCCTATATCTTACAATTTAAAGCAAAAATAAATAAAGTAGCTCACATCCTAACTAGATATTTGAAATACATTTTGATTTTTTAAATAATTTTTCAGTTTTGTGTTGGGTATTTTGATTTCAAATCCAAATCTAAGATTTGTATGAAACGTGCAGAAATGGCCGCGCATACGTTCCCCTAAGTTAGTTCATTTCATCTCCGCAAGATATCGATAGTATCTCTTTTCGAGGGTACCTCTTGTTCAACATTCATTCATTTGTTTTCGCTCTCCTGTAAATTTTTTTTTTTGAATTACGACACTTTTCTACGGAATGTGCGATATATCTTACGCACTACTCGAAATCCCATTGTTTTTAATCATGGAAAGCATTTAATCTCCAAGGCAAAGAATGGATTAATTACTTTATATTAGAAACTCTTGTTAAAGACCGCTAACAACAGAAAAAACACAAACCAACTGGAATGTCATTAAACAAAATCTAGAATGTACAGATTGGAATAAACTACAAAGTATGGACAATACAAATGAAGCATGGAATTATTTCATAGAACTCATACAGCAAAACATTTTCTCTAATACTGTAAAAATTGTTAAAAAAATTTCACATAAAAATATACACATCAAACCATGGATCACACAGAATGTTATAAACTGCATAAGAAAAAGAGACGAGTTACACAAGAAGCTAAAAAATAATCCATACGATATACACATGTTAAGATACTACAAAAGATATAGAAACATATGCAAAAAAGTAATTACACATACAAAAGAAGCTTACTATAAGCAAAAAATAGATGATTGTAAACAAAATCCTCGTAAGATGTGGCAAATAATAAATGAAATAACTAGTACTAAATCTACCAACGCCACATCAATTGACGAGCTGAATATAAACAATGTCCCCAGGAAATACGCTGAGAATCCTGACGAAATTCTTGAATATGTCAATAACTTCTTCATAAATATAGGATCTAATTTAGCGAAACAAGCTACGCAATGTGATGGAGCAGTACAAACAAATGAATCTCCTGAGCAAGGAAAAAGCTCGAGTTTAAACAAATCACAGCTGATGAAATCAAAAATACAATTTCTTCTCTAAAATCAAATGTATCTTCCGGGGAAGACTTAATAACAACAAATGCAATAAAATTTCTCTGTAAAGAACTTATCGTACCTCTAACATATCTAGTAAACATGGCTATAACTGAAAGCGTATTCCCCACAGCTCTCAAAAAAGCTATTGTAATACCAATATATAAACAAGGATGTAAAAGTGACATAAACAACTATCGACCAATAAGCCTACTCAATACATTTTCCAAAATATTGGAGAGAATATTAAAAAAACAACTCCTTTCCTACTTAGAAGAAAATAAAATATTATCAGAAACACAGTACGGATTTAGGGAGAATCTAAGTACTGGTGACGCCATAGAAACTATTACAGATATGATTATAAAAAGTTTAGACAGAGGAGAAAAAACACTGGCAATCTTCATAGACTTACAAAAGGCATTTGATACAATAGATCACAAAATCCTTTTTGCAAAACTTTCAAAAATTGGTATGTCAAATAGAACTCTAAACTTATTAAAAAGCTATATGATGGAGCGTACACAGAGCGTTCAAATTAACAAGAAAAAAAGCAAACCTCTCCTCATCAACCATGGAGTACCGCAAGGAAGCGTACTAGGACCGATATTATTTCTAATATACATAAATGATATCGGTAGCCTAGGAACGAGAGGAAAAATCATAAGCTTTGCTGACGATACAGTAATTGTATTCAACGAAAAAGACTGGAGAAGTACCTACAAAGAAGCGGAACATGGACTTGGTCTACTGCAAAACTGGCTTAAGAGAAATTCCCTTACACTTAATGTCAATAAAACAAAATATCTGACATTTTCTATAACAGCCAGAGGACCGCCAGAGGATGACTTTAATCTCAAATTACATACATGCCAAGAAAACAATCAAAATCAAGGCTTATCATGTCACTGTCCTACCATAGCACACTCCAAAAGTATCAAATATCTTGGTATTGAAATTGATGATAATCTCCGATGGAACGCACACATTGAAGTAATCACAAAAAAACTCACCAGGTACATTTACTTCTTTAGAGCCATCCGTAACATCCTCAACATAAACGACATTAAGAAAGTTTACTACGCTTTATGTCAATCACAAATAGAATACGGGATAACTGGATGGGGGTCTGCTTTGAGCACTCACACAGAGCGACTCAATATAGCCCAAAAAGGAGTACTGAAGACAATACTGAAAGTTCCGCTTAGAACTCCGACGGAAGAAATATTTAATAACTTTCAAGTCTTCAATGTACAGAAACTTTATTCAAAAAATATTTTATTTAAACTGAAAAAAAACATATATGTATACTCCACAGCCCAACATAAATACTCAACCAGGTCAGTAAGCAATAACATCCTGGTTACTCCCAGTTTGAACACATCTTTTGGACAGAGAAATAATAAATTCCATGCTATAAAATTATACAATGCTCTACCAGATCAAATCAAAAATATAAAGGAAATGAATATATTTAAAACAAAAGTAAAAATATGGCTGAGAGATCAAAGTGATAATAAAATTACAAACATCATGAAGACGATATAAAGACAATCCATAACCAAATACAAATATTTTAAAAAACTACAGGCCACCTCAGAACAGGAAATCCTAGTGAGGAGGTCTGTGAAAAAAAAAATGAATCCATACTTATTATATACATCAAAAAAAAAAAAAAAAAATACTTTTCGAGAAGATGTTGAAGTTTTTGATATTTTAGGTTTACTTTGAAATGAAAATAGCGTGTTTACAAGAATAGCTCTTATGCCCGATCAATGACACGTTTTAGAAATAACAAAAATTGCGTTGTTTTTTCTGTACGAGTATCCTTGGACGGCCGCCCATTTCATATCATAATTTTGAGATAACACCAGCAGTGATGTGCGGAAAAGAGTTTCGTGGAAGTTTTTCCGTGTGGATTACTGTCACCAGACAAATTTACACTTCTGTTATGTGATTTAAATCGGTCACTGGCCTTCGTCTACGAATGACACCTTTAAAACTCATGAAGTTCAGAAAAAAAAGAAATGAATATAAATATTATTGAATGAAATAAAACAATAACTTTGTTTTTTAACCACGATTTATTTAATTTTTATAATACCGACCGGTTTCGCTTTATTCAAGCATTTTCAGGGTATAAAACTAAACAGTTCAGTTTAATTTTATACCCTGAAGATGCTTGAGTAAAGCGAAACCGGTATTGTTTTATTTCATTCAATATGTCAAACTACAAAGTGACTGCTTTCTATCAAAATATAAATATTATTATTATCATATGTAATTTTTTTTATGTGAGCATAAAAGTTCCAACTTTCTGGAACCAGTGAGACTTTGGCTTTCACAATTGGGGTAGTGTGAGACTGAAGGTAGTGGGGAGAGGAAGGAAATGAGAAAGAGGAAAGTGGGGAAGTATGAAGATCAGCTTACCAAACAAGTCTAAAGCCATTCTGAGCAAACTTTCGATTCTGAATGGTGGCCTTTCACCAAGGCGATTCCGAAAGTATCTGCCGCTATGGAACGTGCTGCAAAAATTTTAAATCAATGTGAAATGACACAAATTAATCAAATAAAATTTACTTGCGCTCGCCGAGCTTTGAACTCGCGACTTATGTATTCATAATCAATGATCGTAACCACGAGTTGTAGAGCTCATTGAATCAGAGTTACCGACAGATATACGACCGAAATTATTATATTGTAGGTAGGTCAATTTATCGCATTATTATTCAATCAGTTCCAATTTTTTAAATGTTACTTAAATTCAAATCAAATTCGAATTTCAGAGTTCATTGAATCTGAGTTACAGACAGACATACAACCGAAATTAGTATTTTTGATGATTTATGAATTTCTTTGATCTTTTTAAGGTAACGCAAGCATTTTCATGTTTATTTGTATAAAGATAAAATTTGAGCAAAATATCTCTTACTTATTATTGTAATGCTAGTTTTGCGGTTATTCGTTTTCTATTTTCGTTTTTACTCAGGTAACCATAATATTCCTAGGTTATTTATTATCTATGGTGCATATTGTCGGCACTCTAATCTAAACGAACATTAATAATGTGAAGTATGCAGGTCAATGCAATCAACGATTATCAGAAAAACAGTTGCCGTTTTTATTAATTTATATCCCTTATTTTATCCATTTTACTAAACATAATAATATTACGATCTACTCACTACCGTACTTTCCACACTCTACGTTCTACCTTACATATCATACTCTACCTTATATACCACACTACGTTGTACCTTACATACCACACTCTACGTTCTACCTTTCATACCACATTCTACATTCAACCGTACATATCATGCTCTACGTCCTACCTTAGACACGACATTACGATCTATCTTACATACCATTCACCATTTAGCGTTCGACCGTACATTTCATGTTGAACGTTCTTCCTTAGATACCACATTTCTACCTTACACACCATGCTAACCCTGTACAAATCACAAGTGCGTCCCACGGTTGAATTTGGCAGCCACCTCTGTTCTGGAGCTCCAAAATACCTGAAAAATACCCTCGACTCTGTGCAGAAACGGGCGGTCCGTTTGATAGATCTCCCGTCTTAACAGACGGATTGCAATCTTAGCACAGGCTAGGGTGGGAATGCTATCCTTGTTCTACCGGTATTACAATCCCTTTATTTATTACGCCAAACGCGTGCCCAACATATGTATACGGTTGACATTTGTCACATGAGATCAGGTCGCTTTTTCGACCATTCTTGTGTTCAACAGCTCTTGTGTGGAACGATTTGCCGGCCTCTGTATTTCCTCCTTCCTACAACATGGGTCTCTCCAAGACCAATGTTCATTCCTTCCTCTCCTCAAACAGACCCTCCACACAGCATCTCAGATGTCATGGGCCCTGAGGGAAATTAACACTCTACGTTCTACCTTACGTACCTACCACTTTCTACCTTAAATACCAAATTCCATGTTCTTCCGTACATATCATACTTTACGTTCTACCCTACATACCATAATCTACGTTCTACCTCACATATCAAATTCTATGTTCTTCCGTAGATATCATATTCTACGTTATACCGAACGTACCACACTTTAAGTTCTAAACGTGCGTTGATAGTGTTAAGTATAAGACAACACAAACAATTAACCCAAAAACGTGCCATAATAAATCACTACATATCATAAACTAATTCCTATAACATAAACGCTCTGTAATAACAACATGAAGTTTAATGCTATTTTTACTGCATTTTAGTCGGCAAGGTTAACATTCTTGACTTACGAAAGATGCCCGCGCTATGAAACGTGATTGCATTGCGGTATTCGATCGTTCGATTATTTTATACATTTTATTGATTCTAGGAGCAGTGTTGATTGCCTTACAGTCCAAGTTTAAGGCCCGGTTTAGTTTGGTTGGGATATCGAGCTTAGCGTTTATTATAATTAAGCGCACTTGAAGTGAAATATCACAAAACTGCGCTATATAAATACTACGTTATTATTATTAGCGTGTAAGAATCCGTATATAGTTCGTAAGCATAGTTATCACCAATATTGCACATATTGTCCACGATTTTAATAGAGACACACGTTTCCTTTCTTGCAAACTACCCTCATCGCGATCTTTCAAAATGTCAACGACTGCAGTTTATTGTATTTTTAGCAATTGATTTTTTAAACTTTTTATACATTTTGTAGTCAGCATTGTGCTATGAGTATATGCGTGGATACTAATAATTGTAAATAGTATTTGTTTTGCTGGAATCAGTACTCTATTCTTGAAATTATGACGAACCAACCGCTGAAAAGCTTTCTCATACTGAAATTTTTAAAATATCTTCAGAATATTTAAGATTGATTATCGTATAATATTTTTATTTTATTTTATTTTATTAGGAACATTTACAGGTTAATAACATTACATGCATTAAACAAAACAATAAATTATAATAATTAGGTTACAACCCAAAAACAAATGTTCACATCATGCCCAAATAATAAATAAAAAGTCAATAATTATTAACTTTTTTGCCTAATATTACAGAGATAGGAACTAGATAAACAATCTAAACATAGTCTATATAATATACTGTATAATACTGTGTGATACATAAAAGATTCAGATAAGATAAGATAAAAAACAATGAAAGTAGCAAAAATAAATATATAAAAATAATGATGAAAACTGAACATAATATCATCGACATTCCTCGTCGTTCTATGAATATAATAGTCACACTGATAAAATTAGGCGATTTACGTAAATTTCGATTAGATTAAATTATGCAAAAATTTTCGTAAATGACAAATTTGACATGTGTTACTGCTAACTCCTTGGCGTCTACAAAAATAAGTACTTTGCGGCTTATCAAGGATTTAGCCCGCTTAAATTTAAGCGAGGAAAGAAAAGCTTAAATTTAATGTACGTAGCGAGGATATGGGCCGATTTATATATAGGGTCTAAGGAAACTTGCTCTTTATGCCATTCTAAATTATTTAAGATAAAGGTAATCTTTTTTAGAAAATCGTGACTCTCTTATTTTTAAAAATAATTTTTATCTTATTTAGTGAAACACCACCTCAAGGATGTTTTACTGAAAATAAAAGTTAGCTTGTAATTGAACATATCTCAATATGTAAAACAAAGTCGGGTTAGTTACACCATGTATAACTTACGAACGGCTGGACCGATTTTTATGATCTTTGATTAGTTGGATTTATCTCCGTCAAAACATCGGAAAAAATCGCGAAAAAAAATTAAGAAGTAAATAAATAAAAAGAAAACACTTTGTTTACGTCACTTTATTGATATTTCTTCCGTCTACCGGTTTCGGTACCTCCGTACCATCATCAGGACTGAATATAAAATACTGACAAATACAGGGAAATATACATATATATATACAAATGGTAAAAGAAAGAGACAGTAAATAAGAGAGGGACAGTGCGTCAGTTGTGGGAGGGAAGTGGGGGAGGAGCGAGTGGGATAACGGGAAACATACTTATAATAGGGCTGAATGTTAAATTAAGTTGATTTCTAATGATTTCAGCCTTTGCATTAACTGATTTTTTTATTTCTAAAGCTTCTAAGTTATTTAATCTTAATCCTATCCCATTTTTGTGTAGGACTTTAATACCCGTATCCCGGTTAAAAGTATGATCTTTGTTAATCAGTTAATGCAAAGGCTGAAATCATTAATAATCAACTTAATTTAACATTCAGCCCTATTATAAGTATGTTTCCCGTTATCCCACTCGCTCCTCCCCCACTTCCCTCCCACAACTGACGCACTGTCCCTCTCTTATTTACTGTCTCTTTCTTTTACCATTTGTATATATATATGTATATTTCCCTGTATTTGTCAGTATTTTATATTCAGTCCTGATGATGGTACGGAGGTACCGAAACCGGTAGACGGAAGAAATATCAATAAAGTGACGTAAACAAAGTGTTTTCTTTTTATTTATTTAAAATGTCAAGTCACAATGTGTTTGCTTCTTTTGAAAAATTAAGAAGTAAATTCTTTTCCTCATACGAGTACATTTTGTATGGAACGAATGCTCATCTTTTGAAAGAGCTGCAGCAATATTGTGATAAATATAATATTGAATAGTGAGTGAATTTCAAAAAATTAAAAACGTCAAATGTTAATGCGCTGATTGTTTTGCTTTTGTTCTTAAACATGTAATGCTGTCCCTCTTTCTTACACATTAAATGTCAATAGTCGAAAATGAAACAAACGGTGAACGTATGTTTCCAATGTACACCCCTCCACAGGAAAAATATAATAATTATAATATATCTCCGTCCCACGTATAAAGAAAATGAAACTCAAACTCAACAAAAAATATAAATCCGTACATAACGCCATAAATTGCTTCATTTTGTAATTTTTAACTTAATAAAAAAACTGAATCTAATTCAGCTACTAAGTTGACACAACAGTTATTGAATCTGAGGCGTTACGAAGTTTGTCGGGTCAGCTAGTTAATCAAATAAAATTCATTTTTCGCATTTTGGTAGGTGCGCACAGCGTTATATGGATGTTTTCTACCATTTTTCTTTTGTTGAAACTTACCTTTTAATGATGGAAAATAGAGAAATTTAAAAAATAAAATGTTCATCTCTCCGCTTTGTCGATATGGAGATGAAACCAAATGTTTAGGGTTGATATTTATGTATCCAAGAATTTTTTTTTGCTATTTTTCTTCTGGTTTAGCATCACTAAAATGGCAAACAGTAGAATAAAAATCACTACAATCTAGTCCAAACCACCGCTCTTTATACTGAGATTTAAAAAAATTATTTATTATTTTTTTCAAATTTCGCATTACAATATTCATTTGGATTATCACGACTACCATATTAGGCTCATGCCTCTATTATGGCAGTTATGCATCGGCTATTTACAACTAAACTTACAAAAATATTTAATGTAGATGCAAAGATATACCATACCATATCAAAAATCAAAACTTAAATTAAAGTAAATGATAAAATAGATATTTCAAATAAAATCCTCAAATAATATGAAAAAGAACCAAAAAACACGCTAAAGTGACCTACCTTTTGTGAAAGACGTCAAAATCACAGAACTCTTTACAACGTATAACAATGAAGAGCTTCCAAAAAATACCGACTAATGCAAAAGATGAGTAAAATGTATTAAAATTTTTAAAAAAGATTCAAGTAGACTGGTTTTTTATCACGCTGGCTTTTCCATGATCCTATTAAATATTACCACCGTACATAAGTTCTACCACCACCTCATTCGCCTTAAAACCACTCTTTTTACGTTACTGATAAAAATAGGTACATATCTTCTGCTTTCATAGATCGTAAAATAAGTGCAGTTTAAGATGATGTAAGATTAGAAGTGACAACGTTCAAAAGTGCTCCGAAGTGAAGTTCGTTTTGTGCCATGTGTTCGTTTTTGTGAGTTTCGGCATTTTCGTGGTACACCCAAGGCATTTTTTCTGAGTGCACCGTACTTCTTATCGTACCATTTGTCTGTAGCCCGAGTGTCGTTTCTTCTCTGTTTCTGCTCGGCTTGTTTTAAGTTATGCTACGTTTCTGGGTACGCCCAAATAATCTGAGTCCTTTTTCTTGTTGTCTTCATTCGGAGTTATTCCATTATTTCGTACTCCGTTTGTGGAATCTTCGAGTCATCGAGTGACTAGTGTACAGGTATAAGAGTAATTTTCAACACAGTAATATCAAGTTTTCAAGTCCGTAAACACCAGTGACGTCTTCAAGTCACCTCAATCCTCACCAACCATCATTCTTTATGTATGGAAAGGTTCATAGCATCTTCAAATGATCAATGCTGTCGTCAGTGCTACGCCATTTTTTAAGCCTGTAAATTTCTACAGCGTTTGCAAGAGAATACAGTACTTTTAAACTACGCTATACAGTTATTCATGTCGTGTGACTTGAATACAGTAGTTAAGAGATATGTACCATTCTTCAAGTCTGAAAAAATCTTCAATCTTCTGTAGCATCCTCAAGTGACTACAGTACTTTTCAACGAAGCTGTACCATTCTCAATGTCTGGAAATGTGTATACCATTTTAGAGTGATTTACAGTACTTTACAACGAACCTGTGCCATTCTTCATGTCTGGAAAAGTGTTTACCGTCTTCGATTGACTAGAATATCTGGTTCAGCGCCATGTCGTTCTTCAGCAAGGTAGTTCACCGTCTCTCCGGCCTGTCTGTAGGCCGGGGCTGCGATCGCGAGTGATGCGGCCCCACGGTGCCCCACCGAAGAGCGAGTGAGCCCGGGATGCGGGCCGGGGGGGCGCGCGACGGGCTGCGCCTGCGACTCAGCTCGCCGTGCCCCGAGGGGCGCCACGAGGACCCGATGGACGCCGACGAGCAGCAGCGCCGGCAGGAAGAGAAGGACAAGACGGTGTCTGCGGGACTACTCGCGGTAAGAATTGGTGTTAACAGTTATGACGCACGAACACTTCTCATTCTCTAGGCGGGTTGAAACTAATTAATATGTATGGAACACCTGTGTATATATGTCTTATATATCATAATGTATTTATATAGCAGTAGTGTAACTTGATGTTTTAGGACATATAGTACACTACTGCTATATAAATACATTATGTCATCATCAGTATCTTAAAGAAATCTTTCTGTGAATAGTTAGTGTGACAAAGCAAGCAGTGTGACAGAGTTGTTCGGCGGTCCATCCTCTCAGTCTACCCCTGCGGTTCAACTATTTGTTGGTATGACTGAACTAGTAGGTGTAGACTTATATTATGTATTTGAGACAATGTATGACAAAGGTCGCGGGATCGAATCCCGGCGTGGGCAAATAATCTTTTATTTGATTAATTTGTGTTATTTCATAATTAATTAATTTAAAATAATATTTTGTATATTTGCGGCACGTTCCAGGGTGGCAAATACTCTCAGTATCGCTCTGGTGTAAAACCACCATTCAGAATTGAAGCGTTGCCTGAAATGGCTTTAGCCATGTTTAGTGACCAGATCTGAATAGCCAGGTACTTACCCACCTTCCTCTTCCCCGTCTCCTTCCCCCACCTACTACCTTCAACCTCACAACATACCCATAGGGATGCGATAGTCTCACTCGCTCTAGACGGGAGCAGCTGAGACCCTTGTGAGGTATTCACATAAAAAAATGTACCTATACATAACAAAATAAATAATTTGTAATTCTTTTTTCAATAAAAAAATAGATAAGTGAGAACGGGCTTTCTTTACGTTTAAAAAAAAACCAATCTTGAATCGACTTCAAATTTCGTTCGATACGGTGGGAAGCCATCGTAATACAATCATACGTGGTTAAACCACACATAAAATCCAACACCAATTATAAAATCCAATACCAATATCCACAACAGCCCAGTCTCGTTAATTTATCTTTCTTTGCAACAATCTTCCCCTCTTTGACTAGCCACTTGTGGGGCGCGACCTGTTGCTGACCTTTTTCCGCCAGGCCCACAGCCCCCAGACAAGTGGCCTTTGACCTTTCCACGCCGCGCCCCTGCTCCCTGGCTGCCTTCCAATCTCTTCCCCCACTCCCATTCGATGACAAACACTCCCATCTGTGGAAAATTCCACCCCATTCTGTAATATCGTCGATTAGATGGAAACTACCGTCTTAAAATTACGATACACCGGAACTTATATTTTGCACAGAAATTAATAACACTTTTATAAATCTGATGCCGTTTTTTTTAAAGAATATTATTTCTATCGTGATTTATTTTTGGGGTATTATCCTGTGTTGCGCTAGCCAAATTTTCGGATAGTGCTACAGTGTCCATCACCAGAGTGATGTGTACCTATTCGAAGATTGTGGTGAAGTGTGTGCTCGTGTGTAGATTCGAAACCTAGTTGCCAGCTCCAATCATCCGAGAGCGGGTAACATTTAAATTGGTTTTATTATAAAAAATAAAACAAACACTTTGTATTTAACCACGAATTTATTATTTTATATATCGGCCGGTTTCGCTTCGACCAAGCTTCCTCAGGATATAATAATAACTAAATATTAAGACAGAGTTATCAGTTATATATAAGTTGAGCGACAGAGGGAGAAATAATATTATGACAAAAGAACAGAGTTAGACAGAGACAAAGTATTTGAAAGCGGTATACAAAGTGTTTGTTTTCCATTATATATGTATTATAATGCCTAACCACAAACTAATTGCTTCTTATGAATAAATTGGTTTTCTTCCTTCAATCAATCATTTACTAAAAATTCATTCTTGTAGAGATATATCTAGTTGTCAATGCAACCCACTGGAACGAGTAGATTCCATTAAATATTTGGGTGTAATAATTGACAATAAACTTCGGTGGGAAGATTACGTAATTGCCACAAACCGTATATGGCATATATCTTCAGATCATTACGAAATATTCTTTTAAAAAAACCCACTAAAAACGGTAAACTTTTCCCTTTGTCATACAAATATATCTTACGGTTTAGTAGTCTTGGGAGGATGTTCTAAAACTATATTAGATCCATTAATTAAAGCTCAAAAATTGATAATGCGGACAATTTATAAAGTACACTACATTCACCCTCCGAAGGACTTATTTACTTTTAGCTAACACTCAATTACCGGATACCAAGAACTATTGAACTTGTGTGGTTGAATATATGTGGTTCAATAGTTCCCCGTCGCGTCTTCTTTGTTAATATTAATGGGATTTTTGAGAATCTCAATTGCTTCCTGGATTTCAGCAACAAATTAATAAAAGAAAAAAAGTTATGTACATTTTTATAGTCTTATTCAAATTTACTTCATTTCTCCTTTCTAATGTGTATTTTCTACTTTTAAATTTTTCTACTTTCTACTTTTATACTTTTTATTATAATTTTTAGCATCATTTATACTAAATCCATATGTTTACACTAGACTTTATATTTCATACATAGTAACTATACTCCATTGGTCACCATGAAATAGGCAGCCGCCTACTATGGTAATTTAATATATCTACTTTATGTAAATGCCACAATTATGTTACATGTATTATATAAAAATAAAATTCAAATTAATAGCGGAATTTAATTAAATGCTCGGCAATCGATTTGTGAATATGGCCGAATTTGTGAAAGTGACTTAAAACAAAGTATTTTCTTTTTATTTATTTAAAATGTCAAGTCACAATGTGTTTGCTTCTTTTGAAAAATTATTTCTATTTCTCCCTTTTCTGCATTATCGCCGATTTTAGAAACCTCGGTCTGTTGTAGAGTATAATATACTGACTTTGTACATAAAATAACAACTCTGTTATAATACATGCTAAATAATGGATGCTGTTATAATACATGCTCTTATAATACGTACGAAAAAACCCTAAAGACGACACTAAAAACGACATAGAAGACAAATAAACTATAATTAAATAACTTTAGTCCGCCTCGGCACAGGAACCCCTAGTGAGGAGGACTAAGAAATACAATATCTTCACCTAACATAACCATTATATTTTGTAGGTAGAGTTATTTTATATAGTAATTTAAATAAAAAATAAATAAAAAATGCAAAAAGATTTTATTTACAAATATTATTTGAACGATTTAACCACTCCGATCCATAAGCTTGTTTACACAATGTAACACTACTATTTATACGCATGACGTATGAGGCGTACCTGAGTTACTAAACAAAGATATTTTCTTCAATCCAATTCAACTTTGTTTATATTTTTAGAGCTTTTTTTTTTTTTTTTTTTTTTTTTTTTTTTTTTTTTTTTTTTTTTTTTTTTTATTTAATTATACATGCATATATATTACAAAACATTACACAATGAAAATTTGCGTGTCCAACTGGGAAGGATACCCGTTTCAGGACAGCCAAATTGTATATTCAGTTCATAATATTATTAACAAAGGAATGGAAATAAAAGTATACAAATGAAATAAAAATATAAGCAAAAAAAATTGTACAGTGAGATATATAATAACAATATGTTACGATAAAAAAATACGTACATAATATAAAAATACAACCAACGAAAATTTAAAAGTAAGTGATCAAACTAATTAAGAGCTGGTTAATTTGTTTGTTTTTTGCTGCGATTTATTTGTAAATAACAATTTGTTTGCAATAAATAACTAAATAGCAAGCACAAACAATATTCGAAAATTTTTAATCATTGTTTTTATTACTTTATTTTTTGCTAGGGCAATCTCGATGAGTTACAGAACTCATTTTAGTATGGGAGGAACTTACAATTCATAGGTGGGAGAAAATAGTTACAATTTTATACAAGTATTTTGATGTTAAAAATATATGTTTCACACATACGTGTAGACAAAAACTAAATAACAGGTTAAGTAAAACAAACAACAATAGAAGACAAATAAAGAAAAAAGAACAAGGTTATACAAATATGTAAAATAAATGGAAAAGAAAAGGAGAGAAAAAAGAAACAAGACAGTGGGTTCAGAATCTTAAACGTCTTAAACAAAAATATTTGTATCTTTAATACATTTTTAGAGTTGATAAGTTTTATGTTTTTTAGTTGTGCTTTTTTGTGTTAGGTAAGCAAAATTTAGTAATAGATATTTTTTGTTGATAGGTCTTCTTTGGGGATGCTGTGTAAAGGGTCTTTTGAGGAAAGGAAGGAGAGGAAGTTCTGGGAAGGAAAAAGGTGTGAGGGATGGGTGGGGATCTGGGGGTCAATGTGTCCAGGAGTGACGGACGTATGAATCCATCCCTCCCACTGCGGTGCAAGTGAACAGGCCGAGAGTGAATAAGGCTGGAGAAGTCAAAGGGACTCTTTCAACATTTTTTCTCGATCCGGCCTGCCATGCAGCGTGTGGACAGACGCATCCACTGCCATGAATCCGATAGAATCCTGTTGTTCTAAGTTTAGCCAATTTTCAATGCAACAAGGTTCTATCTATTCTTCCTTTACTTAGCTGTTTGGCTAAATATCATTGTTTTTTTGCATGTAATGTTCTTAAACATGCAGAAAATTCTAGTATAATTTTTTTTTTTATAAATTTTATTTTATTCCTGATTCAAACTTTGAACCTCCATTTCATGCACATGGCAGATAGAACTTTTTTGTACTGAAGGCATAATCTCTCCATCTTCAAAATTTCTTGAAAGACATTCAATTTTAGCAGATTATTTAGCCCGTTGAGTAATTATTTATCTTTTTTATTGTAAACTAGCTGGTTTCCGGCTCCACCGCTCCACCGTCCCGTAAACCCGTCTCCCGCGTATTATGTATTCAGTCCCAGTACATTCAGTTTTCAAACAGCTCGCGTTACACTACCTATTACAATTATTTTATTCAAATTTTCGTATATTGCTAATATTCATTTTTGTATATTATAATAACAATCAATCAAATTTGGTACCTAACACAGGTACCTATTTAAAATATCTATAATATAAAAAATCCGTAGACAATTCTTTTAACACAAAACTTCTTTAAACAGCTGCCTGCAAAATTCCATTTCATCAAACGCGCGAAGTGTCAAACGAAACGAAAACTTTGAAAAAGAGATGAATGAAATAGGTAAAGTCGTTCTGAAGTTATGGCGTGACCAAGGGAAATAGAGATTCATTTTTATATATATAGATTAGAAAATTATTTATACACAGTAATAATATGTTACGTTTCATTCGTTAACAGTTTTAAATTAGCCAGTTAGTAGAGAAATAATTTCGGGTCTACCTGGGGAGCTAGTCTGTTTACTTAAGCTATGTATTTGGAAATAATAAAGTTTTTGAGATATAATATTTGGGAATTAAACTCATTATAGGTAGTATGTATTGTTAAAAAAATAGAAAAGAATACTTTCAAAATTACTCCAAAATATTACAAAATATTGGACGATAAGTAAAAATACTCATAAAGTTGATATCAGCAGATTATATCTTCTTATCTTACATCTTCATTGATTTGTTTGGATTTTTCCATCTTGTCACGGTTCATAACTCCATTTTCCTAGGCGAAAACGTGCAAATTAATTCGATTTCCCAGCAAATTCGTCTTCAGCCTCGCAGAAACCATTTCGCCGTTACGGTAATTAAATTGCTGTTGCCAAGTGAGTGCAAAAAGCCTTACGACACTCTGCGAAGCCTCTTGCTCCCTGAGACGGATTTCTTGACATAGGAATAAGCGAAGAGCATAAACGAGACAGGTATACATTTCGAAGTGATCGAATAAATTTATTGAAATCGAAATACACGATAATGCTTAAAAATCTCTAGTTCTTAAAAAAAACGCAAGTATCGCCAAGTCTAGTATAATATTATAGGGCCCATGAAGTCTTAAAGTGGCGACAACCTGCTTGCCTGTTGCCATAGAACCTTTCTCAGGGGGTTGAGGAGGTTGTTTTTTACTATTTGATGTTTGACTAGCAACTTGCTAAAAAAGACCTCTTGGTGAGACATCTTGAGTTAGCTTCTTTTACAGAGTTTCATAGTGTACATTTTACTTATTTTTTTTACGTGATATGGACGGTTGTCTGAATACGTTTGAGAGTGGGGGAAAGAATAATTAGGTGTAGAGGTCGAAATGGCCTGGCTTTTTAAATCTAATCACAAGTGTCGTGTGATTTCGCAGAGTCAGCGGAACTAACGCATCCACATTTCATTTTATTTATTTCTTTATTCACGCGTTAAAGGCTTATATATGTAGATTAATTTTATTAGTCATATTTATTTTTATTGGTAAGTTGTGCAATACAGAACGGTGTATAAGTGTATATATATACATGAATGTAATGTTAATTATGTCATGTACCTATACACTTACATATATACATGTAAGTGTATACATGACATAATTAACAAGAGTATAAAATATAGGTACGAATAAGTAAGTATGCAGGTACAGCGTTACAACAGTTAAAACAAAAAAAACACCGACCATTCATTTTCTCAGTTCAATGTATTAAAGTAACGGACATATTCGTTGTCCAAAATGGGAGGGCGGGGGTAGGAGGGTGAAAATTTAGGGTTATAGGTATTTTTTGATGTAAAAAAAAACAAAATTGTAAAAAAATATAACATTAAAGTAACGGACATATTCGTTGTCCAAAATGGGAGGGCGGGGGTAAGAGGGTGAAAATTTAGGGTTATAGGTATTTTTTGATGTAAAAAAAAAACAAAATTGTAAACAAATATTTTTTTTTCTGTATAGCGGTGTGTAACATACTTAACGACCTATTCTCATACCTACCAAATATACATATTTCATAAAAATCGGTCAAGCCGTTTCGAAGGAGTGCGACCATAAACACCGTGACACGAGATTTTTGTATATATAGTAGGTGATGTTTTCGCTGATGTGGTTTGGGCCACTCTTCCGCTGAGCGCCTCAAATATCAGAAACTAAAATTTAACATGTATTTAAACATTTTACTAACCCTTGTTGAAATGTAACAATAATAATATGTACCGAATTTAAAAGGCCTATGGGCTTTAAATGTGTAAATCTATAAATAAAAATGAATCGCTAAATTTGTTGGTAGGCGCAAATCTCGAGAGCGGCTGAACCGCTAATTTCGTTAATTCTTTTTTAAATCGCTAATTCTTTTTTTAGAATATTCCTTGAAGTTCGAGGATGGTTCTTACGGAGAGAAAAATTAAGAAAATTGCGCAGAAAGTTGGATAATTTCAGAAAACATCGCACGTTTGACAGTTCGCGTGTTTGAGAATGACATTTTGCAACACAATGATTATTTATTAAAACAGGATTCTATTTTTGAAAATCCTGAGTTGATAAAATTATTTAAAGTAGGTACTCCCCTAATAGTTTGAATCGAATCAAGATTTTTAGATATTTTAAATAGGTACCTATGTTAGGTACCAAATTTAATATAAACGAGAAATGGAAATTTGAATAAAAAATGTAAAAGGTGGCACGCGGGCTGTTTAAAAACTGAATGTACTGGGATTGAATATATGGAACGCGGGAGGAGGGTTGGCGGGACGAGGGAGCGGGAAAGGCAAGAGGGAAGGCGGGAAGGTGGAAGGGGAACGGGGGAGGGGGAGGGGAAGGGGACGTGTGAGGGGGAGGGGAACTCGGAAGGGGGGTTCGCGGGACGGGGGAAGGGGTAAGGGGGGGGGGGAGTGGAGGGGGGAGAAGGAAGGTGGAGGTGATGGAATGGGAACGCGAGAGAGGAAGAGGACGCAGGAGAGGAAGGGGAGGCGGAAGGGGAACGGGACGAATGGGAAAGGACACTCAGGGAGAAACAATTTCTTTATTAAATGGCATAGCAACGCGTGCCAGGACCAGCTAGTAATTGTCTAATTCTTGTAAAAATATTTAAAAAAGCGTTTTCTTTTATCTAGATACTGTTAACAGTTGTTGTTAAATTAGTAACGTATTAATTCGATTTTGTCTGTCCATATCTGTCTCTTTCCCATGAAACATTAACCCCATGGCATGACAGCTTAACTACTTGTAGACTCTTTCACCCCGAAGCTTCATTACCGGAGGAAATTGCACCCTTAAAACAATTAAGTGGCAGTTCCTACTTCCTGCCACGCCGGGCAAACTCCACCTAGTACTCTGTACGTTTACCTTCTGTCGGGAAGGGAAATTAGTAGTGCCATTACCTACATCAGCAAGCAATGTTAGATATTGCAAATTTTTATGTCTGTTTGCTATTAGAGTATATTTACTGTTAGGTAATCTATGTCTGTTTGCTTTTAGAGTATATTTACTGTTAGTTAATCTATGTCTGTTTACAATTAGGGTATATTTACTGTTAGCTAATCAACTTCTGTTTGCTTTTAAAGTATAATATTATTTCTTCCTGCCACGCCGGGTAAACTCTTCTGTTGGGAAATTAAGTAGTGCAATTACCTATCAGTAATCAATGTTAGCTTTTAGAATTTTATGTCTGTTAGAGTATATTTACTGTTAGCTAATCTATATCCTGTTTGCTATTACCGTGTCGGTGATCGATGAACCTGTGGTTGCAGTTTTTAGCTATAAGTTGTTTTTAATTGTTTGTCTAGCTTTAGTTTTTATAGATTTTAGAAATGTATTGTAAGTTTGTAAAGCGCCTTTGAGGTGATTTTTCACAAAAACGCGCTATATAAATCATCCAAATATTATTATTGTTATTATTAGAGTATATTTACTGTTAGCTATAATGTATTCTGTTCGCTATTAGAGTATATTTACTCTTAGATAATCCACGGTATTTACGACTATTGAAGTTGGTTTGATCTGCTGCACATATGTAATTACAATACCACTGTGTACTAGTGCCTACATCTACATGTTTATATACTCAGAGCCTAACAAGAAAACCACTGTAACAATAATAATTTACTCTAGTGACCAGTGTAATTCGCCGGACTCGAAACATAAATTTATTCCAAAATTTATTTGTACAAAAATTGGTTTGAAATAATGTACCTACCAATATAACCACGTACACACAGATCTTCATTTTAATCGTTATCATTTCTTATTTACATACTCTATAAAGTACTTACTTCGACTTTATATATTTTATAATTTTTATTTTCTTTCATGTATTATAATTGCTTTCTATGTTCTATACTTTTCATATTATGTTTATGTTCTACTATATTCTTCCATACTTTCTTAAATTTTATTTTATATAATATGTATATTTATATATTTTTATTTTATTTTTTTATATTCTCGCGAATTTCTTTATATTGCGTCTGTTAATATACTGTATACGAAAATCGACTACCACAACACAGGCATGTGCCTAGTATGGTGGTCGAAAAATCCCCATTTCATGTAATGAACAATTCAAAGAATAAAGAAACTTTAAAAAAAAAAATGGTAAGTGCAATTTGGAAGCGGGTATGGGTACTGCCGCCCCAGGAACCATTTATTTGATAACCAACACCTCTGCCATAGGTCAGCCCAAATTGATCGCTATCTTTGGTGACTTCGCAGGGGGGTTCTGACTCATGGGGTGAGGTTTGTCCGGGTTGAGGGCCGGATTGAGAGATACTGGTTGAGGGGGCCTTTTGACCTCTCCAGCCGGACTCTATCAACTTGCACCGCAGTTGGAGGGATGGATTCATACGCCCTGAACGAACTAACTAGAGATACCACGAGTAGTGATTTTTCCGAATACTGAATACCTAATATTCGGCTAGGCTCTCGGTCGAAGCGACGAATATTCGGCGGCCGAATATTCGGAGACGCTTAGTACATTTTGCAAACAGTTTTCATGTAAAAGTCAATTACATTTCGCAAATGAAATTAATTTTTACGTGAAAACTGTTCGCCGACTGCAAGATTGCAGATCAGTACAGTATACAAGCCTAACAGAATTTGCTAAGATTTATTTATCATCTCCCGGTAGCAGTGTATAATAGTGAGCGGCTATTTTCGGAAGCAGGTGAAATTTATGACGAAAAGTGCAATCGTTTGCTATCAACAAATGCTGAATTTTTTTTAATTCATCATAACTTAATACTGATAGGTTTTAAGTATTAAATATTCTGATTTATTGTTAAAACAAAAAAAATATTGTTTGTAATTTTTTATTATTATGTGTTTTTTCTCAAGATTTGGTATTCGGTATTCGGCCGAATGATACGCAATATTCGGCCGAATACCGAATAGTTAAAAAAATGGCCGAATACCGAATATTAGCCGAATATTCGTGGCATCTCTAGTACTAACCCCCGGAATCCTAATATTCCTAATCAACCCTCAAACCTTTTTACTTCCCAGAACTTCCTCGCCTTTCTTTCCTACAAAAGCCCCACCGCAGTATCCCCTACGATTATTAAAAGCCTTCCATATGGAGCTTATGTAAAAAAAAAATTACAAGGAATTAGTTGACTTTATGTTCTGGAAGTAAAAATATGATTTAAACAATATGCTTTCTTACCATAATCGTATTTTTTAAACTTTATAACTTCAAAGCTTTTTAACGGAGTGTCATTGTTCTTTGAAATATCTGACAGATAAGCTATGCATGACGCCAAAATTCACTTATTACGTAATTTTCAATAAATTTTTTTCTGCTTTTAAGTTTGTTACAGTTAATTATGATAATTTTGCAATGATGATTTGAAAATTAACTCATCAATTAATACGCAGCATACTTTACTTTCTATGCCAGAAATAGTCTCGCGTCTCCGCCCAACATCCGGCAATTGACCTTTGAACTATCAGCCTGCATTTCCCGGGTCGTTCGATGCAACGAGTTGCAGCCTCCGCCTCTCCCTCCACGCAACTCCTACCCTCCCTCTTCAACCCACCACCCCGCGGCAAGCCTGCAGCGCCGGATATCCGGGGAGGCTCGGAAAGTATGGAAGGGAAGTACTGGAACAGGGTTGTTGGGAAATAATTGTCAGTTATTAGTTACGTAATAAAATAGTTTTGAAAATTTTGTTTAAATCAGCCGTAATCATAATGTTTTTTTTTTCGGTTTTCGCGTATTTAGGGGGTGATAATGTTTAGATATAAAATTCGTTTAAATAAATTAACTGTTAAAAATACCTATACGATTTAAAACTTCAGATTCAATGAACGCATTTTAAAGGTTTTTCCAAAAAAAAACTTAATAAGGCGTAGTCACGACACTTTTAACCTTTTTTGATAGATTTCCCTCAGGCGCGATTATTCCTTTATTCCCAAAAATTGTTTTTTCTAATCACTTTACGATTATGCCTGAACCCATCGTTATTTTAACATTCGATGAAAAATTAAGTGCAGACCAGTTGGTTACGCACATACTAATACCTACACATACACATACCTACACAGCACGCATACATACTATCACTGCTTGGACTTGGTATTAATTATTGTTGCAAGTCCTTTTGTCCTACCTTTTCCCCACTCGCATACCCGCCAACCTTATCCAGTCTGCAATAAACTCCCGCTGCATATAGCCATCACTGTGCTCTGCTCACGAAAGTCTGCAATATAACTCCCGCCGCGAAACAACAACTGTGCTTCGCCATCGGTCAATCCGCTATTAAAAATAACTGCTCCGTGCACTATAAAAATAACGAACATTTACGCCTATTGTGATCGTGCCTCTTGGATGGAAGCGAATGCAGCATTGCTAGCATACAAGAACCTTATCCTTTTTCCGGTGAGTCATTCCTTCTATGCAACATTTAATTTTACTATTGCAAGCAGTGATTAGTAACACAAAATTCAAGGTCCTTCGCCAGTCATTTTACAAAAACACAAAACCACTCTCACAACATAAATAACCATACACCAGTGAAAAATCACGGGATAGTACTGAATTCTTCACACACCGGTTCAAATTTTCAACCAGTTCAAAAAACCAGTTTAAATGACAATATCTTTTGAAATGTAATATAATATAGTAGATAGGTTTTATCGCTGTTTGAATTTTCCTCACAAGCAGTTCCGGTTTTTAAAATGACATTTAAATTCAATGCAAATCCATGTTCATTGAACCCGAGTTACAATCACAGACACACAACTGAAAATAATATTTTTTATGATAACATATTAGAGAAATGATTCGTTTTTCAAGAAAACAAAATTATTGTGGTATAAAAACGTATTTCCTAAGAAATATTTTAGGTGTTGACTTCAGGATTTATGTTTTTTCTTCATAAGAATTCTAGTGTCTTGCCTACTTATGCCAAACACAGGGTTCCCTCAAATGCCTTCAGTTTTTAGTAAACACTTTGCTACGGGCCCAACATTTTCCCATTTCAAATCCACTCACCTCTCTTTCCACCCATTGGAAAACGTATCGAAAATTACTATTAAATCGAATTGTTAGAGATTTTTGTTTGAGAAAAGATAATTGTTTGAGAAAAGAAAGCATCAAGGCAGTCTTCGCAACCACGACAAAAATTCAAGACCTATTGAGGCCTGTAAAAACCCAGTTTCCTCTGGAAACAGATGGAGTTTACAAACTCAGCTGTTCCAGATATGACAAGGTTTATAGTACGGATGGCAGATAGGCAGTACGGATGATATCTGAACAATTTAGAGTTTAGAGTATGTAAACTCGGCCACCCTGACAAATCGGCAATTGCCGAACATTTAATTGAAACCGACCTTACTTTGGATTTGTTAGTGAAGTCCTGGGAAGACCCAAAATGCATAGAACACTATCTATATACAGGGTGACCGGGGGTAAAGTGCATTAACTTCGGGAGCGTCGGAAGGTGATTCTACATGATGGTAGGAGTAAAAAAGATTAACAACTTTTTCCGAAATTCCAACATGTTTTTTTCCCATACAAAAAGAGGTACCTACTAAAAATCCTTAGTGTGAGGTACGATCTTACTTGCTGAGAGTTTGCCGGGCCCCCGACTCGATTCTGATTGGCCCGTATCGTAACTGCGGAAAATAATAAATCTGGCCGCAGACGCCGGACTTATTTTATCTTTTTACCTCCAAAGTACCCCTAAAAGTCGGAATTTTGAAAAAAAGTTAATTATCTTTTTTACTTGTACTATAATGTAGAATCACTTCCCGACGTTAATGCACTTTACCCCCGGACACCCTGTATATAAATAAGCACACACTTCAACACAATCGGTTGTACCTAAGCACTGATGATGGATACTGTAACGCTGTCCGAAACGTTGGAAAAAGAAATAGGTAGCGCTACACGGCATAATATCCCAAAAATCAATCACGATAAATCGATAGTTGTTTTCGAATCATCCGGTAGGGGCACTATATGACCGGTACACAAATCACTACAGGAGAAATTATGATCTCAATTCGAATACAGCTTCCATGGGACAGGTCGTTCGTTGAGTAGCGCTCTCCCGACCCAATTCTACCAAAATTACAGTCACAATGGACCGATATTTACAGCCCAAAGTAGGTAGAAATAAATATCGATGTTTTGCATCCAATGACAATGTTTTAATCAATGTTGAACGTTGAACCCTGTCACACATCTCACCAAGCTTTGTAACGATCAATGTATTTTTTTTAGCCATTTTATGCAATCTGGATTTTGAACGTTGAACTTTGTCATATGTCCCCCAAAGTTTTTCTTGATCTTAGAATATGAATGTTGAGCTTTGTTTTAATTTATCCAATTTTCAATTTTCGTTGATCTTTGAAAGTTGAACTTTGATTGATTTTCAGATATGGTCAAGCTTTAAATGTGCAGAATGGTGATTCAAAATTATTTCGATGTTGTATGTTAACTTTTGTTACATGTGCGATATTCAGTCGTCAACCTCTAAATGCCCGATTTTAAGTTCTCGTCAACCTTTGATATAGCGATCTCTGATAAATCTTTACGGTTTAGAATTTCGGGTCTTGTCGTTTTTCTAAATTCAGTCCTCGTCAACCTTTCAATGTACAAATTTTTTGTATATTAGTGTCGATTTACGTCGTGACACACTTTAAATATTCTTTGATTGTTGTCATTTAAAAAAAAGTGTATCACGGTTGTTCTATCAAACGATTTTTATATTATTATATAAGTATTTTATAATTATTGTTTTTTTCTGTAAATTTCCGTCATGTCTAACTATTTTCTCTAATTTTGGCTCAACACTCCTCAAATGCACAAATACTCTCTTCCCAACGCAACTTTCCGATCAACAGGCGAGTCGAGCGATACTAAGCCAATCACTTGGCTGATCGGATACTCAGATTGATCATTCGAAAATGTTGAGAACAACGGCCGTAAGGAGTGTATAGTGTACATATATGTGCGTACAGTACTAACTGAATACGATTGAATCCACAACTTCAGATCTTTGTTTCCACTTCTCTTAGTGTTGGTTATTTGAAGCTTATCATAGCCCCACGCCTCCAAAACAAATCGAAACCAAATTGCATGAATCCTATCCTTTGAACCATTGGAAAAATATGCAAGTACTCTGACCCTACTGTTAATAAAATTGTGCACGACTTCTATTTTGTAATATTAACTAACGAAGCTCCCGACGACTACCTACAACTCTCTTCTCAATTTACTAGCATTTTTTTATAAATTATTAATCAATTCAAGACGATTGTGGACTGTGGCTTAGGTATGTTGATGAACTAAACTAAAAAATCTGGCAATTTTTTTTCAATTCTCATTGTTTCAAGTACCAGTCTCGACGTAACGTAGATAGGTACTATTGCAAATAAATGGAGTAACGCAATAACCTAACTTATGTCGGAAAATTTCATAGAGAATTTTCCAGCTCTTTGTTCGATTTTCCATCAGCCGCCGCACCCCGGCATGGTTCGGACGCTGTAGTAAATTAATAACCAACGTAACTGTTACAATGCGGCAGGAGGAATATTTCACAGGGATTCCGTGTGCTTTTTGTTCCACCGGGCCTCGACGTAACAAGGTTACAATCGGAAATTAATTACTGGCGTAACTAGTATCGCAATATTGCATAGTGGGTTTCTATGCCCTTTGTTTTAAAACCCATTTGCTCCCGGGTTAACTGGATCTCGATCAGAAATTAATTATTGCTGACCTAACTGTGCAAGCTTTTAAACTCGTGGAGAATAATGAACGTCACGCAACTCAATCCTTGTATATTCAATATTTTTCATTATTCAATTGATTCTTCTTCAATCAGATCAATATTATTTGCTTCGTTCATTTTCATGTATATATTTTATTACTTACTAGCTGGTTCCCGGCATGCGTTGCTATTCCATTTAATAAAGAAATTGTTTCTCCCTGCGTGTCCTTTTTTATTCGTCCCGTTCGTCTTTCGCCTCCCCTTCCTCTCCCGCGTCCCCTTCCCCTCTCCCGTATTCCCACTCTGCCTCCTCCACCTTCCCTATGCCCACTCCACTCCCCCCTTCCCCCGTACCGCGAACCACCCCTCCCGAGTTCCCCTCCCCCCTCCCAGGTTCCCATCCACTCTCCCGGGTTCCCCTCCCTCCCCCTCCCGCGAACCCCTACACGATTTCCCCTCCCCTTCCCCCCTCCCGCATTCCATACATTCAGTCCCTGTACATTCAGTTTTCAAACAGCTAGCGTGTTACCTGTTTTTAAATTTCATAATGCCTGAGCTCACCAGTAGTTTTATACAAACCTTGTTCTGACAATAACGAACACAAAAAAAAAGAATTATCCAATTTGGTGCAGTCGTTAGGAAGTTATGCGCTTCGTGACGCAGTGACTTGAATTTTTTTTAAATTTATCAAGATGTCACTTTGTGTCGTGTGGACTTATCAACTGGACGATCGAAGTACTCAAACTCGTCCACTTGCTCCAAGGGTTAAGGCCCAACCAGCGGCTGAGAATTCAAATTGCAAAACCCTTGTAACTGTACAGGGCGGTTCCGATAAGAAAGATTGATTATTCTCCGTGCCAGCATTTTTAACTAATAACTCAATATCGATTTTATGTCATTCAAAATTTGCTTTAATATGTACCTACATTCGATTTAACAATAAAAATGCACGAACGCTTGATGATATAATTATGTACGTTTTGTTATTATTTTTTGATCACCAGTATTTATAATTTTTCAATAATGTCTAAGCAAATTAAGTGTGCAAAAATAATTTGAAATATGTTAGTTTGTAAGACTGTTAATAAATAGGCAATCTGAAGCATTTTCGTCGCAAAACAAGTGCGGGGATTTTTTAACGATTTTATTTTAACTAAAATTAAAATTCTGGGAAGCAGCTTTCCCAGATAATTTAATTTGTGTATGATTATATGATTCGAAATGTGTATTGTATAATACAATATTTTGTTTGAAAAATTAACAAATCTACCAACGACCAATGTTTTTTCAAAATTTAAAAAGTAACTTTATTAAATAAAATAAAAATATTTCGAAATCAGTTTATAGTTTTTGTGGAAAAGAGTCGATACGTCTAGAGTTTCATGTATTTAGTTATTTCTTCTTAACTGTTCACGACTATAATATAAGAGACAGTAAGAGGATATCCCCAAAGCTCGGTAGAACTGTCTCCAGTTTCGGAATATATACCGTGCACAGTTTCATTTTCCCATACTACAATAGAAGATTTTGACCACATCTGTCTGCTTTATCGTTTTATGCTCGCCAGTGGAAAATCGATATTTTTATGAGTACTCAAACATACGTGTGAATAGTAACAAAATACATAATATCATATTATAAATAGGTTCCCGCATAGTTTAATATGGGAGACGTTGCACGAGGAAGCAGTTTATCTCACCTAGGCCACATTTAAAGTATGTGCAAGCAGGGCCGGATCTACGAAATCTAGCGCCCTGTGCAGTAGGTACCGATGGCGCCCCCCCCTACATTTTTATTTTGATTAAAAATTCGTTTACCCCAATTTTTTTTTTAATTTAATTTTTTTTTTTACACTAATTTATCAAATAAAATCAAGACATATAAAGGGTGTAACCCTATCTAAAGTTTTCGAATAAATAAGCCACGATCTATGTAATTCTTCTCCATTAGGCAGTTTCTTGTAATAATACTTAGTATTAAATTTACGCTTGTTCGTAATAGGAAAATCAAAACCTTTCAATTGTACAGGACCTTCCTGAACTAATAAACTAATGGAATTTTGAGATAACTTTGGCCAGCATCCGGGATCTTTCAATTCAAGCTCTGAAAATAGAATTAAATTTAAACTGCTATCAGTAACGTTATTTTTATCTTCTAATAATTCGACCGGAGGAATTTGTGCGATAGATATCTGTTTAGATGTGCTCGGGACCATTGTAACGTCATTGCGCGGGACATAATTTTTTATCGGTGCTGGAGAAATTGGAATTAAAAAATTCCCAATGGAAACGAGTTTTTTTATGTCATTATGCTCTTTAATTCTAAGTTTTAGATTCTGCGAGCCTGAAAGTTTTTTTTTTAATTATTGTTCTATTCATTGTAATCCACAACCTCTAACAACCAATAGAAATGTAATTATAAATTAAAAAATCTAATAATATAACCTCAAATTTGTACCTTGCATTTCCATTTCCCCTGTGTTCTGTGTTGAGCGAACAAACACGAACGTATCTATGGTATCAACGGCTTACGAAAGACGCTTACACTGATTATTACTGACTGTAAAATAACAAATCTAATAGAAATTAATTATAGGTACATTTAAGGAACTTCAACTGTCAAAACAATGATGAAACTGTTAACAAGTTGCAACCTTGCAAACCGTGCGATGTTTATGCTAATGGAATTTTGAATTTACTGAAGATTTCATAAGAAAATGGTCTTTAACCACATTCTCCTAGAGACTTAAATCGTGCAAAAGCACTTGAAAGGCGCCTTCGGTTTGTTTGTTCTGTTGAATAAAAGTACGGCGCTGTGATTGGTTAATGAATTTGGATCGCACTCATTCGTCGTAAAAGACAGTAAAAGATATATGGAAAAATAGATCTTACGTTTAAACTAAATATATGGAATTTGTAAAAAAATTCTGTAACTGACTATAAATTCGTAAATCGTTGAATTTCGTTGAATTAAAACCAGATACGTGTGCAGTCTGTATCTTTGGAAAGTGTTGCTAGAGCGTAAAAATTATTTCGTATTATGGGTAATTTTTAAACGATTCAGGGAATATTATAACAAATTTTTAATACAATATTTATTTTCTCACGGCGCCCCTTCGGAGTTGGCGCCAGGTTTTTTGCACGTTTTTGAACGTATGGCAGATCCGGCGCTGTGTGCAAGCTATAAAAGCAATTGTTCACTTTATCGATTGTTTTTTTCTGGCAGGTATAAACACAGTGCTGGCAAATCGTGCTTCATGTGAGAAACATCGCCTTTTGATTTTAGTTGTACCTACCTATTGTGCAAAGTGATTAACCGGATGCGAAAACGTGGAAAAAAATATTGCATTGAACCCAAGCGTCAAATACGAGAGTCAGTCATGCCTCCTATATTTTTCTTCTTTAATTGTCAAGAAATAAAAAATGCAATTACAGGGGTCGAACACCATACTATTGACGATTAATTTGTCACTTTTTAATATAATCCATTTCCATTTTCAAGATTTCGTCCATCTTTTAACAAGGGCATGTATCTCAGATAAGTAAAAAGCACGGTCCTGCTTCCTAAGGCCAACCGCCACAGCTTTTGTTGGGCGAAAGACATGTTTTAAGCTTTTTAAGGGTTGTGACGTATTGGACAGAATTAATTGTGCATCCCTGCTCCAAAAAATCAATTATAATCAAACCCCTGCATCCCTGTCGCCATAATTTTATTTTTGGAGATCGCACAGTTTCGAATTTTTTGTCCTCGGTGAGTTTGTGTGATGCCATTCCATTGACTGCCTCTTTGATTCAGGTTCCCTAAAATCCATGTTTCGTCTCCGATAACAATTTTTGTGCGAATAGACGTTTCACCTTCTGCATTCAAAAATTCAATCACAGAAGCTGACTAATACGAACATTGATATCGGCCATTTTGTGCTGACACTGCTGACACCTGTTGTCGCAGAAAGTTACTATTACAGTAGATTGCAGATGAAGGTTTGAGGAATAGCGCCAAATTCAATTTTATCAATTAATTAACTTTATTTAATTAGAAAAAAATAGGAGGCATTAGTTTTTAACTGACTTACTGTACTGACTAGTACTAGTACTAGTACTGACCTAGTACTAGCACTTGAAAAAATTATCACTTCCTAAATAAGTTCATAAATGAGATATAAGATATTATTATTTATCATCATTTTACATAATATAAAATGAAGTTGCTCAAAATGTATGTGCGCGTTGATCTTTTAAACTACGCAACGGATTTTCATGCGGTTTTCACCAATAGATAGAGTGATTCAAGAGGAAGGTTTATATGTATTATACATGCTCATTATAATAGATAAAAGCCGAGAAATTCAAATATTCAATTCAGGCAGTGGGCAGCGGGCAGCTGGCAAGCGGGTGGTGTGGATTTTATAAAGGTTAAGTAATTGCGTTGTGTTTCGTTAGCCACAGCAACGTGTGGCCGGGTCTGTTAGTTTCTTATAAAACAGTTTTAATTATGGTTTATTTTATTAGTACGTTGCCTTGATAAAGTCTTACTTTTATTTGAATTTATTGTTTTTCATCACGAAATTTATGACAAATAAATGTTCATTCTTTACCTTTTTACATCGTGAGGTGAAGGTGACACCTAGCTGTATGGTTATCGTCGTTTCTTTATGCGGTTGGGTGTTAGGGTTAGTATTCTAGACGAGAAACGCTTCTTTTTCAAGACTCGCGGTGGTAAAAATTCACTTGGAGGGAATATATTGAAGTGGTGTATTTCAACATCAATCAACCTTTGTGGCCATCTATTATGTAGGTCCTTACATATGAAATTGGCGTTTTGCCGTACTGGCAACTTTGATCTCAAATATCTTCTCTTTGGTTATGAATTCCAAATTCAAATTTATACAGCTATTTACTCATGTATTTGTGTTTCGAAAATTAAAATTCATTTCTTTTTTCCTTAATTGTTTTTTTTCTTTGCGTCACTTAGTTTACAAAATGGAAAACGCGTTATTTACGAGTACGAGTTCCACCGTGGCACCAATGCTGCAGAAACGGCTCGAAGGATTAATGATGTGTATGGCGACGGTGCCGCAAAAGAAAACACAGTGCGTTTTTGGTTCCAACGTTTTCGTTCTGGAAATTTAGACCTGCAGAACAAGCCCCGTGGACGGCCGGAGACCAAAGTTGATAATGAAGATTGAAGTCTATTGCGGAAGAGGATTCATAGCAAACCACGTCCGAGTTAGCTGCAGGCTGCGGTGTTAGTAATAAAACTGTTTTAATCCACTTGAAGCAAATTGGGAAGGTGAAAAAGCTTGAAAGATGGGTACCTCACGAATTGAGTGAAGCAAATCAAAAACGCGCGTTAGAACGCTAGACCACACACTGCACAACAGACGGCTACCAAATTAGAGGAGCTTCAATTGGAATGTCTAAGACATCCACCGTACTCTCCGGACCTTTCCCCAACAGATTACCATTTTTTTAGAAATTTGGATAACTTCTTGCAAGGGAAAAAATTCAACTCCGATGGGGCAGTCCAAACCGCCTTCAAAGATTTTATTGATTCCCGTCCGAATGGTTTTTTTAGTAAAGGGATCGATGAACTACCTATCAGATGGCAAAAGTGCATAGTTAGCAATGGTACATACTTTGATTAAATAAATATATTATATTTAAAAAAAATCGACTTTATGTTCCTCCCATACAAAACGCCAATTTCATATGTAAGGACCTAATATTATAAGATTGCGATTATTTGTATATATTTATGTAGGTTAGGTGTTTGCAACAGTCCTTTATTGGCATATCCACAGTTGTATTCTTGTATTAAGTTACAATATTCTTCAGTTTATTTCAAGTAACTTCAAATTTTTAATGAATTAAATTAATTAATTGAAACTAATCACTTATTTAATCAAAATTATCTACTTGTTTCGAAACCAATGGTTTCATCTTCACGATAAGTTGAAAAGTAACAAAAATAACAATGGACATATTATTAAAATAACGGTAGACAAAAATATTACAAATGGTGGTGATTAATTACATAAAGGTACCATAAAAATCAATTATACGCAATAAAAGTAAAAATATTTTTGGAATAGGTAACAATTGGGGAAGGGGGGGAAAAGTGGAAAACTTAACTTCAGTGTACAGATTAATTAAGAAAGTATATATTTTTTTAAGTTTTTATAAGTTTATTAACACAAGAAACTTACATATTGTTGCTAATTGAAAAAAAATAATACTAAAAGAGTTCAGTTTTGGTAATGGAGACCCAGTTTTGAAAACTTAACTTTTTTCCACTTTGCCCGCATAGCAGGGCAAAGTGGAAACGTGGAAAGGGTAAAGTGGGAACATATAATATGGAACAATAAAATACAGAATATGATGATAGCATGATTCCTCTAATGGGATTGGCAATTAAAGCAGGTAAATTTTCCATCATTCCTATATCGACACACAGTTCATGTGCCCATTCTTGACAGACATTACATTGAATCCATTCTTGAGTTGGAGGATCAATGTAAATTTCTTTGCAAAACATGCAAAGTGTAAAATGTTGTTGTTGCCAGGCTGAGGTTGAAAATAATTTTTCTCTTTAACTTTGTTTCTATTCGAGAATATGGTTTCTCATCTTTCTTGCAATTTTTTTGTTTTTTTGAAATTTTGTTTTTCTGTTCCATTTTCTCAATTTTTATTTGCTTTTGTATTTTTTACTTTCTGCTGTCTTTCCTTGATAATTTTCATCTTTTTGGCAACTTTTTCTTCCAATTGATTTTTGTTATGTAAGAGTAAAACTGGATATCTCACGAGCGCGGGCAATGTGGAAAGGTTTCCATTTTGCCCTCACATACAACTTTCCACTTTGCCTAAATGGTGTAAAAGGAACAAAAAAAATATATATATCGAAAAATCGTACCAAAATATCACAGACGTATTAAAATAACGTTGGACAATACTTATATGCAATGCAATAATAAATAGCATATAACTAAATCCTCACCTTTAAATGAAAACTTACCCGTTGAAGTTTGAATGTTTTCGTAAGGAATCTGCACAAATCACTCAACATACACGTGCACCGCGCTGGGTCGCCGCAGCCGTGCTAAATTATTATAAATATAAGTATTAATACGAAAATAAATTTAAGAGATGGCTATTTTAAAAAAATATATGGTTATTAATAATATTTAATTGACCATAAACACTTTTTTATAAATTCTAAGTTATCTAATAGTAAACGTATTGGATTTGTAAATGTAAAATTTTTAACCCTTTATTTATATCAAAAGAATGATTTGTTAGTTAAGGTGGTTAGCAAATTCAGAGTAATAATTATTATTCAATTACGTTAAGTGCTCTTTAACTCTAGTATTAAATTTTATGGAAGTCTTTCCTATAAAAAAATCGTTACAAATTAATTTATTCACCCCAGGTATGTTAAAAACATCTCCCTTGTCCTTATAATTTGTTGTTAATATAAAAAGCTGGTTTGATATTATTTGTCATGTTTTTAATTATTTAATAATAATTATTGAAGAAGTAAATTTATTAATTTTTATTATTTTTCTTTCAGGATACAAGGACTCACGTGGTCGTGGAACTATACGACACCGAGCGATCATACGTAGAAGCTCTGCAAATCCTTGTCGTGGTGAGTACCTACTTCTAATTATTTATTTTTACAACACGACAAGACAGCAGCCCACCTCATATTGGGGATATCACCCGAAGAAGTTAAATCGGCCCGGTTTTTCTTAGAGAAAACCATTTCTAGTTAATTTAGTCATTTTACCGCTGTTAGTATTCGAGCTTCTCTCAGATATATCTCAGAATCCATCATAGGAATAATAATTATTATGAAAAGCATCAACAGTGCGATATTTTAAGCTCAGAATAAAACTATTTATTTACACAGAAGAAAGCGAAGTCGCGAAAAACATTCCACTCGTAATTAAAACAAACAAATGAGACTCCCAGTTGTGTAGGTAAATGATATCTATACAAAAGTTGCTGTGGCTGAAGAATTTTTTTGTTTGGTTTCATCGCTTAAAATACTTTTTAACCATCACTTTTTTCCCTGCCAATTAGTTTCGGCAGACTTCTTTTGTGTTGGGAGTAGGAAGTTTTTTTTAAATATCTCCCTTAGGGCCTATGTCATCTTTGGCTGTGTAGAGGGTCTTTTAGGGAAAGGAATGAGAGGAAAGTTCTGGGGAAGGAAAAAGATATGAGGAGTGGAGAGGAATCTGGGGGTCAATGTGTCCAGGAGTGATGGACGTATGAATCCATCCCTCCCTCTGCGGTGCAAGGCGATGGGTCGGTCAAATTTATTCTCTCCCGGTCCGGCCCGCCACCTCGTAGGGTGGACAGGCGCATTCACCGCCAAGACCTGGACAAACCTCACTCAATTGAACCCGGGCACCCCTGCTAAGCTGTCACCAAGCGAACCACTTGGGATGACCTATGGCGGAGGTTTTATATAAATGCTTGTCGGCGGTACCCATGCCCGCCTCCTTCTTCTTCTTCTTCCTTGCGCTGTCCCAACTCATTGCCTAGATAGGCTGTTGGGGTCGGCTCTTCCCGTTCTCAGGTTGTAGTTTCTTCTGTTCTGAGTATCGCCTTCATCCAGGCCGTTTCTCTGAAGTATTTTGGAGCATTGAGTCATCCAGGAGTTCTTCGGTCTTCCTCTGAATGACTGCCGATGAAGCTCCATAGACATTGCCTGCTTCACTGTGTGGTCTGGTGGTCTCCGTCTTATGTGCCCATACCATCTCAACTGCCGTTCCTCCAGCTTACTGTTTATGTCTGTGACACCCAGGCTAATTAATCTTATCTTTTAGTGATACTCCTGCCGACCATCTAAGCATTCGCATTTCTGCTGTTTCGAGTTGCCTAGCGTAGGAGTTGTATGTATGTACCCATGCCCGCCTCCGAAATTATAAAAATAAAAATAGAATCTGATTTCAAAATTTCCAATGATTCCAAGTTGTCTAAACCTATATCTTTACTATTATGATTATTCTTTAATATGAACCCTTGCACCATTATTTAAACTGTGGTCCGTTAGCAATTAGCGATTGGAAAATTTTAATTTAAAGTGTTGTAATTTATTCAGTTTAAAATTATGCAGGTTTTTCCATATTCTTTGTTCTATTTCCATTAGCTCTCTGTCTATCTATCTATCTCTCTCTAATTCAATCTCATCTATCAGAGTAGTTTGGTCCCTATCGTAAATTAATATCCGGCCGATCTAGATCGGAAAATTTCATTAAACCGACGGGCGCTCTAAATTTGAAGTGAATATTTTTTATCTGCGTTGATGCACAATTTTACCGCCATATTTTATCTGAAATTCTACGATAAAGTACAATTAGCATTAAATTATGTGCTTGATTTTGAAATGAGAAAATTCTTAGTTCCTACCGGGATGTCGTTTTCTCTCCCTAACCTTGCTGGAAAAGTATTTGAAATTTGGAACAATGGATAGAAAAGTAATGCAAATTCGAATGCATTTGTTTTTTAAACAGAAGAAGTTCCAAGGACTACCTTGGAAGCAAGTTGTTGGTGTTTTTCGTGAACTTTTAAGTACAGAGGCGGAATTTGAATATCTTGAAAATACGTAATATCGGTTTATACTTTTTAGTTTTGTTGTGGCGATGATTACTATAAAACTATATTTTGATTTTATTTCATCCTCCTTCGCAGAGATACAGCGGTGTGCTTGGTCATCCCTTTTTCTTTCATACCTTGTTCTTTCCTTCACATATTATCGTCACCAATTCCAGCAAATGCCATTTCGTCTCGTTTCGTGTTTTAGTATTTGCAGTCCACTACAAGTGCATCTGAAGATGTAATTTGTTAGCAATTTTGAATGGTTACCATTTGGATTATGTTTGTAATTTAATTGTAATTTTTTGCCCGCCTATACAATAATCTATGAAAAAATATTTAAACACTCATTCGTTTTATGCGCGTACACGAACATACAGATAATCTTGAAATACATAAATATATGAAATAGCTAGTTAACTAACCCTAATATGACATTTTACGGGAAATATTGTGAAGGTGGAAGAAATGTAGAAGAGAAACGAACAAGGAATGTTGGGTATTTTCCAAATAGAAAAATCTCGTGACAAAACACGGTGAGAGCCATTTCAAATGTTTAATTTTTCGAAGAAAACTTCTTCTAAAAGGTTGTTACTTTGTGATGTCATTATTTATTTATTAAAAGAAAATAACTTAGTTTAAATCACTTTATTTTTTATATTTTATACTATCAACCTGTTTCGTGAACCATGTTCACTTCTTCAGGAATAGGATTCTTCAGAATCTACATTGAAAAAATCTCCTGAGAAAAGATACAGATAGATATATATAGATATAGATACGTGCTGCCGACGGGACTCGAACCCGCGTAATAAAGGCTAATAATTATTACTTATAATAATTGTTACCCTTTGTGCTATGCATAAAAATCTTGTCTTAAACATTAGTTTATCAATTAAAAAATAATGATTCTAATTCTAATCAAAAATACATATTTGGACATAATTGCGCTGACTCTCCAGGCAGATAGGACTACCAACACATGAACGATGCTCCACACCCGCCCCAATTAGAATGTTTAAAACACAACATAAAAGTTTCACCGTCAGGAGCTAGTTGGGCTATTAATTGCACCTTTAAGGAAAAACGGGTGGCGTTTTGCCCATACAAACATATTCCCCAATTTTCTCTCTGGATTTTCACACTAGTGCAAATTTAAAAAAAATATATTATAAATATCGACCACTAGCATGTTAGCACATTTTGCTTTTTTTATAAATTACTTCTTGTAGGAGTTAGTTGCAAAATCGTTAAAATTGCCTGGTTTGTTCGCCATCAACAGGCGTTCAGTTTACAAACGTACAGACATAGAATATTTTCTTCTATTGCAGTTTGTGAAACATCTTAAAAATCGGCGCAGTTTTGGAGCAGCAAATTGAGGAAAACAGAATCGATTTTGAACCTTTTATTTAGGGTTCCATGCCAACTCAGAATGAACACAACTCAACACCTCCTTTGAAAAATCATTAAACATTACGGAAAATAAAGAAAAATAGCCCATAACCTATTAACCTAACACAACCTATTTAACCATTTTTTTCATCACTTTTAATGACTTTCAAAGGAGGTGTTGGGTTGAGTTCATTCTGAGTTTTTGGGTCTCCTTAGTTAGGTATATTATCCTTTATTTAGGTATTATTATCCAGAGGTGCAGTTGTTCCTTCCACTCAGTATTCGAGGGGGGGGGGCAGTGACAGCAATAATCTTTACAAATGAAGTCGCTCCCGCTATCTTTGCGCTTAGATCTTTTAAACTACGCAACGGTTTTGGTTTTATGCGGTTTTCACCAATAGATAGAGTGATTCATGAGGAATGTTTTTTTAGGTATTTATTTATATTTTTTTTATTAACGCCCTAGTGGGCTTTTACAAGAAAAGAAGCAAATATATAATTAACAAAATTAATTACATGTATTACTTAAACAATAAAACAGAATAAATATGAATGCAATCGACTCGTTCGGTAAAGAATATTACAACATAAAAAAGAAATGAAATGAAATAGTACAAGGTAGTACTTACAAAAAACTAAAACAATTCAGCTTTAAATATTTATACATATTATTAACAATAATAATAAGACCTGACATAGAACAAAGTGTAAATAGAACTGCAAAAATATTATAAAGTAAGTATACATTTTACTTGTGAGGTTTAGATGAGAAAATATTTTATGAGAAAAACAAAAAAATAATAAAAGGTAATTGTATATAGGTAATTTGTCAAGGTTTTGTGTAAATTGGTTGAAATAGGGCTGGCAAGCAGGAGGTGTAGAATTGATTTAACAGATGGCGTTGGTTATAAAGGTTAGGTAATGGCGTGGCGTTGTGTTTCGTTAGCCACAGCAACGTGTGGCCGGGTCTGCTAGTAGTTTGATAAAAACCTATTATTTAAATTTATCGGCGTTTCCGCTTAATGTTGTGGTATACCTATTGAAATTTCGATGTGTAGAAAGAATTATAAAAAGGTTTGTGTTGTTATCTTGCAGTCATTAATTAAACGTGTGGAAAAAAAATACGTTTTCCTTCACTTTTTCCCTCCTCTGCTATGCATCGTTATCTCCATCATTAGTGTTTTAACACACCCTTACCAACCCTTGAGCCGAGTTCACCCCATTCTGGTAGAGTGGTCGTTACTTGCAACTCCGGGAGTATGTATGTAGGTCAGGGCTCTCCTCGTCAGTTCCCCTATCTTCATATTCCGCTTCTCCTGTATGCAAAACAACTTATTACAGCTTTCTTTTTACACTTTACCTCTTAATGCAGTTGGGCTCCGGGTAGCTTATTTGTAAGTCATTGACGAAGATAATATTAATAAATCTAAATGAAACATGAAACAGAACAAGACATAGAAAATAAAAAGAAAACGGTTGCAACTGGGAATTCAAAATTAAATTCAATTCAAAAACTAATTCTGAGAATTATTTTTAAATGTCAACCTACCCATCCCTCATATTAACTCTTTGTCAAAATCAGGGTCTTAGATATTCGACAGCTATTTACCAAAACAAGCATATATTATATACGAAAAAATAACCTACTAATCGCTCCACAACATCAAGCACACACCCGCTTTTCATCAAACCTGGGTTGCGTGGTCCCAAAAACTAACACCTCATTCGCTCAACGACAATTCTGGTTCATCGCTCCTAAAATATATAATGCTCTGAGTACTGACATAAAGTCAAGTAAATCTAAATCACTTTATATAGCACGTGTACAACATTGGATTTTCGAAAGGGGACGAGCGTACATCAAAGAATATATGAGTTCTTAACGCTACATTTTAATTATTAATTTTTGCAATTCAAAATTTTTATATCCATTTTTATTTCTATTTTTCTTAAAAATATATTTTTTTTCTCTTAGTTTTTCACTTAATGTTTTAATTTATATATATATGTCTAAATTTATATATTTATACAGAACACATGAGTATCTAGTAGGTTACAAATAAATTCAGGCGGAACTTTGTAATCATAGAAAGAAAATAGCCAAAAAATATGGCAATCATTTTTTTTACATTAACTTCACACATGAGGACCTGAGGAAAATAATTTCCCTCAGTGCATGTATCGTTTTTGAAGATGCTGTGTGGAGCATCCTCGGAGCATCTCTGTTCATCGGAGCATCTTCCATTGTAATACCGGTAGAACATTTTTTCAGGATTTTGGGGCTCCTGACCAGTGGTGCCAAATTCAATATATGCGATTTGTACAGGGTCATCAGTTGTGTCCTATTAAAGTATTTACGGTCCCTGAACAATTTGCCCAGCTTCTGAGAGGCTAATTTAAAAAAAAATGGTTCCGTGACTTTTCATCCCGCGGCAAAATATCCCCGACAAAATATCCTACGGACAAAACATCCTCCGACAAAATATCCTCCGACAAAATATCCTATGGACAAAATATCCTCCGACAAAATATCCTCCGACAAAATATCCTATGGACAAAATATCCTCCGACAAAATATCCTCCGACAAAATATCCTCCGACAAAATATCCTCCGACAAAATATCCTATGGACAAAATATCCTCCGACAAAATATCCTCCGACAAAATATCCTCCGACAAAATATCCTCCGACAAAATATCCTCCGACAAAATATCCTATGGACAAAATATCCTCCGACAAAATATCCTCCGACAAAATATCCTCCGACAAAATATCCTCCGACAAAATATCCTCCGACAAAATATCCTCCGACAAAATATCCTATGGACAAAATATCCTCCGACAAAATATCCTCCGACAAAATATCCTCCGACAAAATATCCTCCGACAAAATATCCTATGGACAAAATATCCTCCGACAAAATATCCTCCGACAAAATATCCTCCGACAAAATATCCTCCGACAAAATATCCTCCGACAAAATATCCTCCGACAAAATATCCTATGGACAAAATATCCTCCGACAAAATATCCTCCGACAAAATATCCTCCGACAAAATATCCTCCGACAAAATATCCTCCGACAAAATATCCTATGGACAAAATATCCTCCGACAAAATATCCTATGGACAAAATATCCTCCGACAAAATATCCTCCGATAAAATATCCTATGGACAAAATATCCTCCGACAAAATATCCTCCGACAAAATATCCTCCGACAAAATATCCTCCGACAAAATATCCTATGGACAAAATATCCCCGACAAAATATCCTACGGACAAAACATCCTCCAACAAAATATCCTCCGACAAAATATCCTCCGACAAAATATCCTCCGACAAAATATCCTATGGACAAAATATCCTATGGACAAAATATCCTCCGACAAAATATCCTCCGACAAAATATCCTCCGACAAAATATCCTCCGGACAAAATATTCTCCGACAAAATATCCTACGGACAAAATATCCTCTGACAAAATATCCTCCGACAAAATATTCTACGTACAAAACAGCCCCCACCAAAATATGTACTAAAACTTAACCTAACCTAAACTAACAAAAAAATGGGAGAAAAATAATGCAGACATCCTGTAAATACAATACATTATTGTTATCTGTATTATTTTTGTCCCATTTTACTATTTTTGAAGAATAATTTATTGTCTGTACAGGATGTCTGTATTATTTTTGTCCCATTTTTTGTTAGGTTAAGTTAGGTTATGTTTTAGTAGATATTTTATTGGGGGATGTTTTGTCCGTAGGATATTTTGTCGTGGATATTTTTTCACGGGATGAAAACGCGGATTACCGAAAAAATTGGTGACCGGACAACTCAGAATGATATCAACTCAGAACTCCTTTGAAAGGTCATTAAAAGTGGCGACAAAAAGCATATAAAATATTGGTTAAATAGGGTTACCTTAGGTTAGGGTTATGGACTATTTAAAAAAATATGTAGCATTTAGTGACTTTTCAAAGAGGTGTTGAGTTGACTTGATTCTGAGTTGGCGTGGAACCAAAAAAATCATGTCCGGTTTTTGTAGACCTATAATTATGATTTTTATTATAAAATAACATTGAATAGATCTTTCAGGATGCTTACTATAAATTTATTTAATAACAGTATTTAAATTATTTTTAATTTTTCAGTAAAAAAATCCTCTTAAATATTTCGATGACGCAGGTCGTCAAAAAAACGCGAAGAAAATTGAAGTATTAAACTCATTTTTGAATTTATTTTCCTTTACATTATTCCAAATTTCCGCTATCGATATGTTATTATCCTATAACATTCACGCCAGTCCTCACATTCTACCATTCATCCGATAGCGATGAAACTTTGGGGATTTGATGTGCGCATGCCCGCGATGGTTTCTATGTATAATAGTGAGCTCTGGCGTCATGAAATTATTCGTTGCTAAACTGTTCATCCGATTGCGATGAAACTTTGGTGAATTGTTGTGAGCACGCCCGCAAAATTTTCTATATATGCTGGTGAGCTCTGACATTATGAAATTTGTATAAAAAGGTGAAACGCGAACTGTTGAAAACTCAATGTACCGGGACTGAATGTATGAAATGCGGGAGGAGGGAGGTGAAGTCGGGAGGGGGTTTGCGGGACGGGGGAAGCGGGAGAAGGTAGTGGGGAGAGGGAAGGCGGAGAAGGCGGAGTGGGAACGCGTGAGGGGAAGGGGACGCGGGAGAGGAAAGGCTGGGGAACGGGATGAATGGGAAAGGACACGCAGGGACAAACAATTTATTTATTAATTGGAATAGCAACGCATGCCGGGAACTCGCTAGTTAAAAATATATACAATAAAGAGGTATTCAAACTAAGTTATTTTATTAAAGTTGTTTGCAGAAATAATTCATTTCATATGAATTTCTGTAAACTTTATTTTTATCTATAGGAAAAAATGGAAATTATTTTTTTTCGGTTAATTCCTCTTTACTACGAAAATATTGACTATTAGCCATGTTTTCTGACAAACCGGATATGCTGAGAGTAATTCCCGGTATCTAGTTGTTTAAAACACTTATTTTCCGTGCGTAGTGGAACAAAAGAGTGCATTGCTTGGAAAAGTTTCGTTAGTTTCATAAGGTCGAAAATAGAAAAGTTCTAAAATTTGACGTCGAAGAGTGAAAGTATTGTTTGCAGACAAATAGGGAAAATAAACATCGTTTACTTAAAAAAACTATCCCCATCGAATTCCCGTCACCCACGGTTGTATGCCATGAAATACATTTATGATGAAACGTTAAAAAATCATTAAAAACGGCATTTATTCGCGTAAACTACAACTGTCACATTTCACATTGATTGCAGCCGAATAATTATGATCCTAGTTTGCCTTTCGGCCGTGAAAGCTCCAGCTAGTGGCGCTAGTGTCGCGTCTTGCGCCATCTCTGGTTGTGGCGCCAAAGCAAGGCCGGAAAATGGCGCCAAGAAGCAAGACGCCACCGGCCGATGACAACTTTGTCACCGCTGAACGTATTTATTCATAATAATAATGTAATATATTCTATTCTTTTGCACAAAACATAACCATCGCGACATTTACACATTGGATTTGTTGTGGATGGTAATGGAAAACTTCGACGTTTCGCATTTAGTTATTAGCGTTATTACAAGAATTCAATAAATTTAATGTGGGATGTAGGTAGCTACTCAGATTTTTTAAGTTTTTCTACCTAAGCGACCAAAAGAGGAACTAACGAATAAACGAAATTTTGTTTGTGTTAATAATATATGTCCGACTGCACGTATAGATGGGTAGATCTGAACACAGCTGTGGGAAGAAGTTTCTTTGGTAGTTTAGGAGTCTATGGTGTTTCAACGTTTTAGGTGTTTACAAGATTTATAAGGGGAAACTTTACCATGTTGAGAGAATAGATAAAAGAGGATTGTCAAGATTATCTCTACATATTATAAATTAAAGTCCTCTGCCGCGTCTTTTTTTTTTTTTTTTTACAGTGAATACCGCACAAGAATCTCAACTGTTCCCGTCTGGAGCCAGTGAGACTATGGCATCCCCAATTGGGGTATGTTGTGAGGCTGAAGGTAGCGGGGAGGGGAAGGAGGTGGGGAAGAGGAAGGTTGGGAAGTACCTGGCTATTCAGATCTGGTCACTAAACACGGCTAAAGCCATTTTCAAGCAACGTTTCAATTCTGAATGGTGGTCTTACACCAGGGCGATACTTATAGTATCTTCCACTCTGGAACATGCCGCAAATATACTATATATTATTTTAAATGAATTAATTGTGAAATAACACAAATTAATCAAATAAAATTTATTTGCGCATGCCGGGTTCGAACCCGCGACCTCCGGAATGTGAGTCAAGAGTCTTAGCCACTGGACTACGGAGGTCGTCTGTCTGTCTGTTCGCTAAACTCAAAAACTACAGAACAGATTTTGATGCGGTTTTCACCATTTGATAGAGTTACATATGCATGAGGAGGGTTTAGATATATAATTTGTCAAGTTTTTGTGTAAATTGGTTGAAATATAAAGGAGAATGTCTGTATGTGGTGGACGAGAGGGCTGGCAAGTGGGCGGTGTGGATTAGATTTGAATGCAAATTAACAGATGGCGGTGTGAGTTAATTTATCATGGTTACAAAGGTCGGGTAACCATTCAGTAGATGGCGTTGTGTTTCGTTAGTTACAGCAACGCTTGTCCGGGTCAGCTAGTGTATGATAATCAAGGGAATGGAAGAAGGAATCGGGACGCCCCAGGTAGACACGGCAAGATCAAGTAAATCATTAACTTGTCTTGAAATCAGGTCATATCAAGGATCTGAAAAACAGAACAGTTTGTATTTGTGAAAATGAATGAAGCAAGAACTGTGTTTCGAGACAGAACTGTGAAGAGTTTCTCTCCCCTTTGCATACTCCTGCGGTGAATTAACGTGGTGTTTAGTTAGTTACGTTTTAAAGTGCCTACATGAAAATATGCAGGCACATACAATGTACGAGCATGCTAAAGATCTTCGAGCAATCATGCTAGGAATTCGGGAGAGATATTTGCCTTGATTCAATAGGCCACTTGCTTGGATTTCATAACGACTTGGAAAAAATCGTGTGGACAGATTTTTTTACTAAGATTACGAAAATGTTGGTAAAATTTTTTAGAAATGTAGTTTATTTTTATTTTTAAATAAATAAATCCATTATTTGGGCTCGTGACGTCACTACATGAAAATGTTCTGTCTCCGAAAATGTTCCTATTAATTTAGTAAAATTCCACACTGATTTTTTTTTATATGGCAACACTTATGGTGGGTTTCTTCATTTACCGATAATGCTAAATGCAATGCTAATTGTAAAAGTAAACGATCGAAATTAAAAATTTAAACAAAATTTCTATGCATTTGACCGTTTACATTTACAATTAGCATTGCTTATTGTAAAAGTGGCGGGTTTCTTCATTTACCGAGAATTTTAAATTTTGATCGTAAAACGAAATTTCTATGCATTTGACCGTTTACTTTTACAATTAGTATTGCATTTAGCATTCTCGGTAAATGAAGAAACCCACCCAAAGGTGGGTTTTTAGATTTCATACCAATTTTTGAATTTGACATTTAACGTTCACTAGATTTATTGTTTGTTCTCTACGAACTTATCATTTGGTTTGACTTTTTGACAGATGTAGTGAAGAGAACCCCGTACATTTATGCTGTCTGCATGTGTTTTAGAGGTATAATGGTGATGGTGTTGATTTTAACAAAATCCAATTTTATAATATTCTTATCATTATTATAATTTACAAGTACAGGTATATTACATTGGAGAGGTATATTACATTAGAGACAGGTCATGGCTTCAAAAAAGAAAAAACTAAGTTTAAACATTGCAATGTAAATTCATATTTTAATTTGTGCGCGTTAGAAACTTTAGAAATTAACAAAAAAATTAAATCTAAAATTAATCTATCTATCTAAATAAATTAAAATGAATCGCCGAAATGTATGTAAACGCATAACTTCCGAACGACTGAACCAAATCGGATAATTCTTTTTTCGTGTGTTCGTTATTATCAGGACAAGGTTTGTGTAAAACTATTGATGAGCTCGGGCATTATGAAATTTGTTTTAAAAAATTAGAATAGGTGGCACGCGAGTTGTTTGAAAACTGAATGTACCGTGACTGAATGTATGGAATGCGGGAGGTGGGAGGGTGGAGGGGGATTCGCAGGACGGGAGAAGGGGGAGAGTGGAGTGGGGAGAGGAAAGGTGGGGGAGACGGAGTGTGAACGCAAGAGGGGAAGGGGACGCGGGAGAGGAAGGGGAGGAGGAAGAGGAACGGGAACGGGACGAATGGGAAAGGACACGCAAGGAGAAACAATTTCTTTATTAAATGGCATAGCAACGCATGCCGGGAACCAGCTAGTTTAGTTGATAAAATAATAGCACCATGTAAATCACCTCTGCTTACGATGTTTCCATGTAATTTTGACTCCTCCCACCGTCCTCCTCCTCCACCAAATTCCCCCCTCCCACTACCCCCGCCTAATTAATTGTATAGAATTTTTAAGTTAGTTTTAAGTTTGCTCATTAATGATACGGACGTGTCGAAACCGGTCGCAAAAAAAAAATTTTAAAATTAAAGTAACAAATGTACATCGAAAATTAAAAATTTTCAGAACAAAAATGTCTAGAAATTGTTACATAGTCAGTGCCCAAGAAATGCAAAAAATATTACATTAGATTTAAGAATATAGACGTTAAACATTATAATGATTTGTGATCAATAAGATGGATCAAGGAAAAAAATATTTATGAGATGTAATATTTTTGGTATGCCTCGTTATTCTCCTGTACCATTCGTGTGGAAAACGTACTTTTTTTAAAAAATGATTTTCGGCTATGTAATTATCGTTTTTTCGCACCCATAAAAGTTTGTGCCGTCTTTAGGGTTTTTAAAAAGTGGTCTGATTTATCGGATTGAAATTTTCAAAAAATCGCCATGGTTTCAAAAATACGATAAAAAAAATACAAAATGTCTAAGAATATATGCCTAAACCGGAAAAAAATTTAAATAAATGTGATGTAAAAGGCCTATTGGAATACTCCTTTATTCCGCCAGATATTTGTATGCGGCCATGAAGGGGTGTTAAACTTTTGGATTTGATTGATGAGGATGACATCACTTGGCAACCGTGACTGGAATCTCAGAAGCTGATCTACAATCTTTCATGGTGAAATACTTAGATTTTTAACTCTTTTAACCTTCCTATACTCGCTCATTGGTCTCTCAGACCGACATATCAATAATAATTCGTTGTTTTCTCAAAAAATAACAGCAATGGGACTTTGAGGTTTTTAGTAGCTTCATAATTTGTTGTTAGGCATTGTTTGGGGCGCGCGCGCGTTGGCATTGAGTGGACGTGTGACTCTTTTTTACTGTTATCGGTCTTTTAGGTAAGTAACAATTACTGCCCAAAAATCATAATAATGATTAATTCCTTATTTATGTAATATTTTATAATTCTTGATACTTTCATTTATTAAATTTCAGAGTTTTTATTTTAAATTTATACATGAAAAAGTTTATATTTGCTATTAAAGTTAGAGTACAAATAATTATATTCTTTTTAAGGCGCGGTATCTACTAATACTATAAAGAGGAAAGATTTGATTGTTTGTTTGTATTGAATAGGCTCCGAAACTACTAAACCGATTTGAAAAATTCTTTCACCAATAGAAAGCTACATTATCAGCGAGTAACATAGGCTGTATATAATGGTAAGCTCTAGGATTATGAAATTTGTATAAATGGAAATGTGTGTATTTCATATATTTTAGCGGCAGGGAGGAAAGGCAGGGGAAAGGTGGGGTTTGCGGAGAGGGAAGACACGAGGGAGGGGGAAGGTGGGGATGGTGGAAGGAAACGGGGATGCACAGGAAAGGACATGCAGGGAGAATCAATTTATTTCTTTGAATGGCATATCAACGCATGCCGGGTACCAGCTAGTATGTAAATACGAATGTTAGATAGAGCGCGTTAATGTTAAAATCGATAATATTTAAGCGAAAATGCGGAAAAGCGGATGCGTCTGCCCGCCATGCAGCTGGCGGGCAGAGCAGACGCATCCGCCTTTAAGAACCGGACAAACCTAACCCTTTTTAACCCATTTTTTTAAGTCACCAAACGTAGCGAACCACTTGGGGCGACCTATAGCAGAGGTGTTGGTTATCCAATAAATGTTCCCGGGGCGGCGGTACCAATACCCGCCTCCCAAATTGAAAAGAACGTTTTTTTTTACAGTGAATACCGCACAAGAATCTCAACTGCTCCCGTCTGGAGCCAGTGAGACTATGGCATCCCCAATTGGGGTATGTTGTGAGACTGAAGGTAGTGGGGAGGGGAAGGAGGTGGGGAGAGGAAGGTTGGGAAGTACCTGGCTATTCAGATCTGGTCACTAAACACGGCTAAAGCCATTTTCAAGCAACGTTTCAATTCTGAATGGTGGTCTTACACCAGGGCGATACTAATAGTATCTTCCACTCTGGAACATGCCGCAAATATACTATATATTATTTTAAATGAATTAATTGTGAAATAACACAAATTAATCAAATAAAATTTATTTGCGCATGCCGGGTTCGAACCCGCGACCTCCGGAATGTGAGTCAAGAGTCTTAGCCACTGGACTACGGAGGTCGTCACGTTGCCACGGTACAAAAAAATTTATGGATGAAATGGTCGATTATTTCGTTGGATCCTTTTTTGCTGCAAAGTCAAGCAGGTCAAGCTGTAGGTACTTAGTACGCCAATATATATAGGTATACTTTTTTTATTTATGTGGACTTTTTAAACAAAAATAATATTTTCTTATTTCTTCCCATCATTTTTTCCATATTTTTAATATGCAGGGGGTAAGAGCATATATCTGAAAAATTTTAACCAGCGATTCCCGAGCATATTTGGAATAAAAAATGCTATGTCTAAATAAAATACCCGGAGAGAGAATTTGGCATACCAATAAAACATTCTGTTCAAACGGCTATACGTATAAATTTTAAAGTTTCGATATGAGAAAACCGGTATGTATAATGTATATGTGGTATGAGAATATATGTATGTAATACGGTATGAGAATTTATGTAGGTATGTATAAACGGTATGAGACTATATGTATGTTATTAAGGTGGTCCAAAAATTTTTTTTTATTATTTTTCATTTGGCCACCCCGTGAATTTGTTACACGTATTCATAGAAATAACATAGTAAAATTTCAGCGAGATAGCTCAAGTAGAAAGGGGTGCTCAATCGAGTGTTGTTTTTGACTTTTTTGTGTAAAATGCTTAATTTTTACTTTTTGCTAGAGGCCAATTTCGTGTGTTAAACTATTAAATAAATATTAAAATAAACTACTGAAGAGTTTTATGGACAAATTTGAACAGTATTTGATACTTATTTAGTAGACTGTGAAATGAATCAGTGTAGTAAAATGTGTTCATCTACTCGAAAAAAATACGAAATTCTTTTACTTGGGGTTCGAGATATTGAGCCATTGATGAGGCTTAACCAACATCCTACTCTTCGGCGAGTTTTACTCCGTTTTCACTACATATTAAATGATTCCAAAAATGTGAAAGATTCCGCGTATGTACTTATTCAAGAACTTATAAAAGTATGGAGTAAATCTAGTATTCCGACCGGACAACAAAATCACTGCATTGAAAAACTGATTAAGTTTCTTATGAACTGGCTGCTATTGAATAAAAATAGAGAAAGAAATTCTGAAGCACAAAAACAGGAGTGTATTTGTTTTAAAAATAACTAGACAAACTTTTTGATTTGCCCATGCAAGCGCTTTGAATTTGATAAAAATTGCGGAAGACAGAGCGTTTCATCGATCAAAGATGAGAACGTAAGATGATTATGACCTCAATCGACAAGAAACTAGAAAAGGTCAAAGAAAGTTCTCTAAAACGGAAACAAAGATCTGAAGAATTGAAAGAAATGGCTGCTGAAAGTAATGCTTCATCTTCGGTGGTGCCGAGTCAAGAGTTAGAACTTGAGTGCAACTTCAGTAGCACTTCTAGTAATGCTAGCATATTAGAGGATAAGTCTTAAGATGGTTTGTAGTGCGTTGAGCTGTCTACAAGTGACATATTTACACAATACGTTACCAGTGCGCTTGATCGTAATAAGATTTAAAATTTGAACTAATCAAGAGAGAAGAAAAACAAATTGTTCGATTTGTTAGTTATCATCTACACCAAAGTTTGAATCGAAGCGTCTTTAGCAGCAGATGCGCCAGTAAATGACTTAATACTTTAGAATAGCTTAAAATTGTACGAAGCTATTGATTCCGTAATCAGTATAGCAGCTAGTGGTGTCTTAAAGCGTCACTTATGGTATTTGTCAGATGAACTAGTCTCATTTACCTTGTTTTCTGAGAAGCTGTCTGATGCTGAGAAACAGGCCATTGTTCAAAAAATAAATTCTGATGGCGGTAATCCTTCAGTACGAGGTGATTCTGCTAAGCTTACCACAGAGGTTACATTAGAAGCTTTTGCAACACAAAGAACGTGTAAAACGCTGTTAGTTCCTGATGTCACGGACTCTTTCTTGTAATTACCTCCTAAGACTTGGAATAACAGTGTTGATTTCCTTCAAGGTAAAAGTTGAGTCAAAATTTTGCGTGTTGTTAATGATACAGCGGAGAGAGGTTTAAACTATTTGAAGATTACAACACGATACTTACTAAGAATGAGGAAGAAAAGCAATTTTTACTTCACATCGTTGAACAAAACAGAAAAATCGTTTCTACTGAAACATTCAAAATGGAGTTAACAAACATGGTTTTGAAAGATTGCGACTAATATTATGTTAATTATTGCTTTGTTACCAAATTTTGTTCAAATTTAAATACGTTTTATACTTATTTGACTAAAATACTTGTAATATTAATAAACCTTAAATTACGTGTTTTACTTAAAATCCAGCACTTTTATCAGAAACTTCTAATTCGATGAGCACCCCCTTGTATATAAGATAGGGGGCTGAAATTTTTTACACATAATAGGAATGATAGGTGTAACAAATAAAATGGGTGGCTACATCTATATTTGAAAAAACAAAATTTACTATACAAGCCTGGACCACCTTAATGTATATAAATATTATTATGAAAAAGTGAAGCATTAATGATTTATTACATATATTTTTAAATATAGTAACAAACAAGTATATAATGTTAGTTTTGAAGTTATGGTGGTATAGTAGTGTAAAGCGAAAAAACGAAGGTTTAACGAGATTTTACAGGATAGTTGATTTTATACATGATCCAGAAGATGATTTTGATATAGTTGATTTTATACATGTACCAATGTGGTAGGTTTTGGCCGTTTTAATTACGGGAGTATAATTTATTTTATGAGCACATATATATTATAATTTTGACCTTTGGTATGTTTCTGCCCAATTCCATTATTTCCGCGAAAGCCTACAATATATATTTACTTTGATAAGGTCAACTCCTGGCGATGGTTGCAAAACGGATTGAATAACAAAATCACCCCGTTCGCGTATTTACAAGCCCATAGAATAAAGTATATAACACTAGAAGTGAATTCCGTAAAAATTTTAATGGAAACAAATGTGTCGATACATATCACACTCGCCAAAGTCCACTGCCAACCATTTTTTGTTTTTTTTTTGTGTATTCGATTCAGCAAAAAAAAACCGAATCTTTCGCTTTAGATCGATAGATTTCGTTGAAAGTTGATAGATTTTTTTCAATCCAACCTAAATCCTACACGTTGTCTTCACCCTGTCATGGTCGCCATTTGTGTTTGTTCAAACTCACCCAAGTCCTATTTCTTTCATTCAAAGTCCAGTAATTCTATTTCGACTAAGTCCATAAGTAGGTATTATATCAAATGCGCCTAAGTCCATAAAAAAATCATTTTAATCACTAAAAAGTATTTACTTCAAGAAATTTATTTTGATTTTTATTTTTCTGTGTTCCCAGGTACAATATTCGTAACATAAAGTAATATTCACAGATTTTTACTAGCTAAAAGTTGAAACTAGAAAAAATCGTCATTATCCGAAAAGTGTTTGAACGGGACATAGGCGAGTTTGTTATGTGCCGACAAAAATGTTCAACTGACTTAGTACATTTTGGTTCTAGACCATTTAGCACGCGGTCTGTCTCTCTTACTCTTACCTGAAATTGTATATCGCCATCCCAATCAATTTCATAATTGTGATGAAACACAGTTTGGTATGGGTTTATAGTTACAAATTGGGCCTGTAATTAGACCACGAAAAACGCCCACGAGGCACTTCTTGTGTTATTCTTTATTCTATGACAAAGCCATTTCAGTCATGGTGACGATTATCATAGATTAGCTTTTGTTTATGCAAAACCTAACTTAACCAATTTGGGAGGCGGGTATGGGTACCGCCGCCCCGGGAACCATTTATTGGATAACCAACACCATTGCCACAGGTCACCCCAAGTGGTTCGCTACATTTGGTGACTTAGCAGGGGTACCCGGGTTCATGGGGTGAAGTTTGTCCGGGTCTTGGCGGCGTATTCGTCTACCCACCAGCTGCATGGCAGGCCGGATCGGGAGAGAATGGTTGAGGGATGATGATTTGAATTCTCCAGCCGTACTCTCTTGGAACATCGTCTTGCACCGCAGTGGGAGGGATGGATTCGTCCATCACTCCTGGACACACTGACTCCCAGATTCCTATCCACCCCTAATACCCTGTTCCTTCCCAGAGCTTATTCTCCTTCCCTATCCTAAAAACACCCTTCACACATCATCCCCAAAGATGACCTAGGCCCTGAGGGGAATATTTTACTCAGGACGTCCAATGTGGAGCTAATATAAAAAAAACCTATAGACTGCATTACACTAGACGTTGCAATGATAATGTGTCTTCCAATCTCATTTAATGGCATAGGTTTGTAAATGGTATAGGTTTGTAAATGTATTTGCACAAATAAAAGCTATTTTGACCACCATGACTGAAAATATGGTATATGTAGGTACGCTTTGTAAATGCTTTTGCACAAACAAAAGCTACTCCACTACGGTCGCCACCATGACTGAAATAAAGGTGTTGGCTTTGTAAATGATTTTGCACAAACAGAAGCTACTCCACTACGGTCGCCACCATGACTGAAATAATGGTATTGGCTTTGTAAATGATTTTGCACAAACAAAAGCTACTCCACTACGGTCGCCACCATGACTGAAATAATGGTATCGGCTTTGTAAATGATTTTGCACAAACAAAAGCTACTCCACTACGGTCGCCACCATGACTGAAATAATGGTATTGGCTTTGTAAATGATTTTGCACAAACAAAAGCTACTCCACTACGGTCGCCACCATGACTGAAATAAAGGTGTTGGCTTTGTAAATGATTTTGCACAAACAAAAGCTACTCCACTACGGTCGTCACCATGACTGAAAAAATGGTATAGACTTTGTAAACGATTTTACACAAACAAAAGCTACTCTACTACGGTCGCCACCATGACTGAAATAATGGTATAGGCTTTGTAAAACTAGCCAAAGGTACTCTATTATGGTGTGGTCATTGCGACTGAAATGATATAGGCTTTGTAAACCAACCCCCGTTCAGTGTATTTGGTATTCATGTAAAACATTGTGTGGGCAAAACTCATGCGCCCTTAAAAAACAAGAATATTTATAAATTTAGAGATAACAATCAATTTTACATTTAACCTTTCAGACCCTTGGTGCTCAATGAACTTACAAAAATTAAAATATAACTAATTAAAAAATAAAGTTGAGTGTCCTATCTACCTAGCCTGCTTTAGAGTTTTTATTAACATATTATTAAATTATAGGGTAATATTATTTATACAGATATTTAACATTATTATTTATATGGCGTATTTGACATTAACACAACTATTTCATTTTTCACACAATGTTGATTAATATTTTTTTTACAAAACAGCTGTATCGCATCTTGATTAAATTATCCATCTTACAAAATTCACATTAATAACATTGAGCGAATACAAAAAAAAAATCTGCGTTTTATAAATTTTAAATTAAATATCCCACTAGAAGACTTGAAATATAATTTATTATTGAATATTCTAAAAATACACACACTAGAAGACAGACGTAAAATAAACGACTTAACCTTTTTATTCAAAATACTTAACTCTAAATTTGACTGTTGCGAACTACTGCAACTCATAAACTTAAGAATACCGACAGGAACTACACGACAAAATACACTATTCTACTGTAGCATTCATAAGCGGAACTACATTGCCCACTCTCCGATACAACGATTTCACACTATGGGAAATCAGTACTAAGGTGATATTGACATATTTAACATAAACTTGGCGAATTTTGTTGATTTTGTAAAAAACTTATTCCAAAACTATTCCTAAACATATCTGTTTTTCTGAAAACTTATGAAATCGCTGCGTTTTTGTATTTTTATGACTTGGGTGCTTTTTTAACAAATTTTATTTTTATTATTTCTGTATATGTTTAAAAATAATCTGTCATGAATTATTTGGACTACCAAAACGTAAAAGCCCTTTGGGCGTTAAATAAATAAATAAATAAAAAAATATATAATAATAATGATATTATCACTTGACATTTTTCTTAGCATTTATTAATAAAATAATAACGATAAAAAAGAAGATAACAACTCTAGGGTAATATAACGACAATATTTATTTTATTTCTATTCTCTTTTATACGCTCATGGGGCTGTTTCATTGGGTAAGTATATGATATTCACATTTTTTTACATGTGAGTTACAGTGGTTTAAAATTTGATGAAATTTAAAGGTGTAGCGCCCAGTATTTGCCCAACGCACGGATCCGAATACTTTCTCCCTCACACGCATAGCGCCGTTTCGTTTCACAACTTTCGCCGAGCGACCAAAGCGAAAGGACACCCCATCGGCCGTAACCACCCCATCCCCCCCCGCGCCAGCCGGACGCTGCAGTCCCGGCACTAAGGGTATATAAGGCCACACTGCCCGATCTCAAGCCAGTGTAGCCGGACTCCGGGTAAACCAAGCAACAGCATCCTAGTGGTCAGTGCTAAGTTAACCAACCGGTACCAAGTCGAGAGAACCCTCTGGGTCCCCCTTGGGAATTCAAGTAACAGCGCCCTAGTGGACATTACTTGCCGGGAAACCTTAACCCAGCTAAGAGACCGCGGGTCCTATGTCGGGGGTATTACGCTAAGTGTTTAGTGAAGACAATAGTGAACATTGTTTAAACTCTAAGTGATTATATCGTGTGCTAAACTGTTCTGTACTCTGTTTTTTTCTATAAGCTGTGAACCCTTTATAAGAGAAATAAACTGAACAACGCTTAAAGACAATTTTCTTATATTAATACCCCGCCACAAGTGACGCCCAACGTGACGGCTTATAAAAGTGAAAGACAAAGGGCAGACAACGGAATCTACACGGAAGAGTGCTCGGATAGCGGCCAGATCGAAAATGGCGATTTCGCAAGAACAACTCCGCGAGTTATTTCAGAGCGCGAGGATAAAGAACCTCGCTCACTGCTCATCCCGGTTCAACGGATGTACCGACCCACAGAAGGTGGAAGAATTTATTCTAACAGCAACGCTGTACAAGACATCTGAGGGAATACCAGATGCTAATGCCTTGGAAGGACTACCCCTCCTCCTCCAAGAAGTGGCTTCGCCGTGGTGGCAAGGAGTCAAAACCGGCATCAATACATGGCAGGCTGCCATGGATCTGCTCAGGCAGACATTCGCGCCAAGACGTCCAGCGTACAAGGTGTACATGGACCTTTTTGAAACGAAACAGGATAGACCACAAGCCACGGGCTTGTTTATAACTAAAAAGAGGTCGCTCCTGGCAGAGCTTAGAAATAAAAACCCAGAAACTCTGGAGATCGACCTGATATACGGTCTCTTGCACCGGGAAATAAGGGAGCGGATGCCAAGAGAGGACATCCAGACCTTCTCAGATGTGCTCACCAAATCACGACGCATAGAGGAGATGATCGCCGAACATGAGAGGACATCTAAACTACACGCTGCGGAGAAAACTCACCGTAGTGAAGACAATCAGGGCAATGATGTCCGCAAAACACGGCCGAGGTGCATGAACTGCAAAATGTTCGGGCACTACGCAGAAGTTTGCCGGAAGCCTCCCAGAGAGCGGAGCGCAACTCGAAATTACACTGCAACAGCAGGACGTAGCCAAGCAGAGGGACCAAGCAGGGGACAAAGCACACTGGCGTGCTACGGTTGTAACCGACCCGGGGTTATACGCAGCAAATGCCCGACCTGCAACCCCATCCAAGGGGAAGTGAGAAACGCCCAGTTCTGCGCATTCACCACACGTACGACCCAGGCAATCCAACGACACCGGCCTGCGGTGTACATTGAGGTAGGAGGAAACGTCGGCACGGTTTTCCTGGATACGTGCTGCTAAGCCGACAGGGCTACCACTTCACGTCAGAGAGGCTCACGATTATACTCGCTGACGGACACACGCAAAACCAGGAAGTCCTCCGCACCAGAGTGGAGGTTAAACTACAGGACCGGTCAGTCTCTACCGAGCTCTTAGTACTGCAGAACGCAGATAAAAACCACACCCTCCTGGGGATAGACTTCCTCGAGGATGCGGCGATGGTTTTGAATTTACCAACCAAGGAGTGGTATTTCTCAGACACGCCGAGAAGAGCCCATAGGTTCATCACCCCCACTCATGAAGGGGCAAAACCAAAAGAACAGCCACAGGCGGCTGAACGGTCAACCCCTACCAGCATCGAAGATGAGCTAGACGTGAGGGCGTACGGACCTCCTCCATATGCCGGCGAGATGACGCCAACCAGAGAAATCGGGTCAGTTATTATGCTACCCACGCTAATCAGCCCCTTGCCTCCGACCCCAAAGAGGAGAATGGTAGGCTTGAAGGATCACCACGTGAACTACATATACCGGGACGCTCAGATCGCGGTCCACCGGACATATGACGAACCAGAGCCCGGGGTGAGAAACCTGTTTCCCCCGCTGATAGACCTGGCTACTATCGATGTCCACCCCTTACAGCTGAGGGAAAATGAGGGAACCCACCTGACAGAGGTGGAGAGGAGACAATTGAATGAGTTAATTGCACAAAACGAGAACGTCTTTTCGGAGAACGGACCACCTACGGACCAGGCGGAACACCATATACCCACAGGAAACCATCCACCAATAGCGATGCCTCCTTACCGCCTGACGCCCGCCCGAAAGACCCTCATGAAGGAGGAAATTGAGAAAATGCTCCAGGCCGGGATAATCGAAGAATGTGAGTCCCCATGGGCCGCACCAGTAGTACTCGTGCCCAAACCTGATGGAAGCCTGCGCTTCTGCGTGGATTATAGGCAGCTCAACGCCGCCACAACCCCGGACCATTATCCACTACCTCGGATGGACGACCTCCTCCATGCGGCCAAGAGGACGGCGTTCATGTCCACCATGGACCTCCATGCGGGATACTGGCAGATCGGTGTGCACGACCGGGATCGAGACAAAACCGCGTTCATCACACCATTTGGGACATACCGATTTAATCGTATGGCTTTCGGCCTTCGGAATGCACCATCCACCTTCCAGCGTCTGATAGACCGATTACGCGCTGGAGTAGGCGACCTGAACCTGCTAGCATACCTGGATGACCTTGTACTGCTGTCCGCCACATTCGACGATCATGTGAGCGAGCTAAGAGCGGTTTTTCGGCGGATCAGGGACTTTGGATTACGGATAAACCGAAAAAAGTGTCACTTCTGCTGTAATGAGGTGAAATTCCTGGGACACCGTCTGACAACACAAGGGATCACTGCAGATCCCGAGAAAATTAGGGCCATTACCGAGATGGTCCCCCCCCGAAACGTGAAACACCTGCAATCCTTTTTGCAGACCTGCTCATGGTTTCGGCGATTCATTCCCCACTTTGCTGAGATTGCAAGGCCCCTTAGCGACCTAACCAAAAAGGCAAAACTATGGGTATGGGGAAAGCTCGAACAAGAGGCGTTCGAAAAGTTAAAAGAGTCGCTCACCACGGCCCCTGTATTGAAGCAGGCCGAAGAGTCCCAACCATTTATAATCAAGACCGACGCAAGCGGCTACGCCGTCGGTGCAGTCCTACTCCAGGGGGAGGGGACGAGAGAGCGTCCAGTGGAATACGCCAGCAGACTGCTGACCAGCGAGGAGAAGAACTATTCTACTACGGAACGAGAGGCTCTCGCTGTAGTATGGGCCATCTCTAAGTTCAGAGGATATATTGAGGGAAACCCGGCTACGGTTATCTCCGATCACCAGCCCTTAAAGTGGCTGATGTCCCTGAAAACCCCTACGGGAAGACTCGCAAGATGGGCCCTACAGCTTCAACCATATGACCTCACTATTAAATACGCCCCAGGGAGGACAAACCTGGTGGCTGATGCTTTATCACGCCCTCCCTGTGGTGATGAAGAGAGAGACGTCTGCAATCTGTGCAGCCTGGTCGAAGCAGATCTCCCAACGCGAGGTGCCCTGGCCACCCGCCAAGAGCAACTGAAGGACCCAGAAGTAAAGAAGATTCTGGACTGCTTCGAGGCCGAACAGCAAGAGGAGGAATTCGCCCGTTGGACCAACCGGGGCTACCTCACTTACGATGGAGTACTATACCGATACTCCCCCGATCAGGACGGCGAGGAAGCCCAACTCGTCGTGCCTGCCCACGAACGCGAAGACATATTACGAGAATACCATGATGCCCCTACGGCTGGACACTACGGCATCGAGGGTACCTGCAACCGAGTAGCCACACGGTACTACTGGGTAGGGATGCGGCGGTACATAGCTAATTACGTGAAGAATTGTATCGATTGTCAACGGTACAAAGCCACAAACCTGAAGCCCGCTGGCCTCCTGCAAACTCCAACTTCGCAGCAACGATTCGAGGTCATAGCCATAGACCTATTTGGGCCATTACCCACCTCACCTGATGGAAAGACTTGGATTTTCATTGTGGAAGACCTCGCTACGCGATGGGTCGAACTATTTGCGTTAAGTAACGCAACCGCCGACAAGTGCGCCTGGACCATTGTAACAGAAATAATTCTACGGTATGGAACACCAAGAAGGATAATAAGTGATAATGGCGTCCAATTTGTCAGCGCCGTTATGCAACAGATAACTCACTGTCTGGGAATACGACAGAGCCTGACACCTCTCTACCACCCCGCCGCCAATCCAGTAGAGCGGAAAAACAGAGACTTAAAACCCCAACTTGCAATTCAGGTTGGGAACAACCACAATCAATGGCCGGAGAAACTGCCGACCATTCGATTCGCCATGAACACGGCAAAGTGCCACAGTACGGGATACAGTGCCGCCTATCTGACCTTCGGTAGAGAACTCCGAACCCCAGATGACGCCTCCCGGGACTTACGAAGTATCATCCAAGCTGAAAACTTTATCCCCGAAGTTACTCCTCGTCTGCTACGTCTGGAAAAAGATCTACGGCAGGCCCGCGAGACCAACGAGGAACAGCAGGATCGGCGCAAGGAAACCGCCGATTCCCATCGTCGACCGGATCAACGTTTCCAAGAAGGGGACCTAGTCTGGATCACCACCCATGTGTTGAGCAACACAAACAAAGGGGTCAGCTCCAAGCTAGCCCCTCGACGGGACGGCCCTCACATCATACTGAGACGCAAGAGCCCCACTAGCTATGAAGTCGCCACCCAACAAGCCCGGACGGTCCCTATTGGAACCTATCATTCCTCGGCCATTACGGCCTTCAAAAGCTCCTCTGGTGAAGTTCCCGAGCCCCTGGTGCCACTACGGAGACGCGGCAGACCCAGGAAGAACCCCATCACCCAAGGATAGAACCGGTAAAGGATCCCAATGCGAGGCGCTTTTTGGAATCCTAGGGGGAGGATGTAGCGCCCAGTATTTGCCCAACGCACGGATCCGAATACTTTCTCCCTCACACGCATAGCGCCGTTTCGTTTCACAACTTTCGCCGAGCGACCAAAGCGAAAGGACACCCCATCGGCCGTAACCACCCCATCCCCCTCCCGCGCCAGCCGGACGCTGCAGTCCCGGCACTAAGGGTATATAAGGCCACACTGCCCGATCTCAAGCCAGTGTAGCCGGACTCCGGGTAAACCAAGCAACAGCATCCTAGTGGTCAGTGCTAAGTTAACCAACCGGTACCAAGTCGAGAGAACCCTCTGGGTCCCCCTTGGGAATTCAAGTAACAGCGCCCTAGTGGACATTACTTGCCGGGAAACCTTAACCCAGCTAAGAGACCGCGGGTCCTATGTCGGGGGTATTACGCTAAGTGTTTAGTGAAGACAATAGTGAACATTGTTTAAACTCTAAGTGATTATATCGTGTGCTAAACTGTTCTGTACTCTGTTTTTTTCTATAAGCTGTGAACCATTTATAAGAGAAATAAACTGAACAACGCTTAAAGACAATTTTCTTATATTAATACCCCGCCACAAAGGTAAAATAATATTATTAAAAATAAACTGAAGTTATCATCCTAAAAACTGGTTAAGTATGTTTTAAACATTAAAATTGTTACATTAAACTGTCGATATCATGTTTATATTGGTTTGCTAAATCATGCAGGCCAGGAATTGGCATTATTGATGCGTCACACCTTTTCAGCAAATGAGAATATTTTTTATGTGAAACCGGGCACCCCCGCTAAGTCACCAAACGTAACTAACCACGTACCTCTGACAGGGGTGTTGGTTAACCAATAAATTGGCACACTGGAACTGGATACTGAAGGTGCCCAGCTGTCGATCGGATATTTTCGTAAACGTTCGGACGACAGTTGACTCTCTCATATAGTACAACTTTACTGACCTCTGTTGGGACACCTCAAAACTACACATAACTACTTGTACTAACAACATCTGTTGAAAGACATTGACACTACATACATGTTAATATGTACTGCAAGCAGTGGCGGATACAGAAAAACTCAAGGGGGGGGGGGGGGGGGGGGGGGCGCTAAAGATATAAGAAAACTAAAAAGTAGACAATAGTGGAGAGAATACGAAGCACTGCACAAAGAGGAGACCGACTATACTATCTCATTCTCTCGCAGGCTAAAACGATGTACCTATGTGTTTGTCAAATCATAACGGTGCTAAAGAAGTTTTCACTCCAATAAATAAATAAAAGATGGCGGACCAGTAGGGCTGCATTACACGATCAAGGGAATCAAATACTTAAGTCGGGCCATAATAAGGGTACCTTTATATGTAACGACGTACGAATGTGAATGAAGCAAAAGTTTCAATTTAGGAGGCGAGTGTGGGTACCGCCGCCACGGGAATTATTTATTGGATAAACAACACCTCTGCTATAAGTCATCCCAAGTGGATCGCTAAGTTTGGTGACTTGGCAGGGATGCCCGAGTTCATGGGATGTGATTTTTCAAGTTAGCGGTGGATGCATTTGCCCCCGTAATGCGTGGCGAGCTGGAAAGGACTGATTGAGGGAGACCATATAACCTCTCCAGCATGAATCTCTTGACCCATTGCCTCGCATCCATCAAGGTTCATCCATCCATTTCTCCTGGACACACTAACCCAGAGAGTCCTAACCACCTATCATACGTTTTTCCTTCCACTATTTCCTTTCCCTAAAATAGAAATGCTATGTGACCCTTCCCTAGAGATACTGTGTGATCCTTCACATAGCATCTCCAAAGACAATTTGTAATAATTACCCAAAAATGACAGTGGATGAGTTTGCATATTCTGGAAGTATGTTTACGAGAAATCGGAAGGCTGATAGAGATATTGAAAGAAGGGTAAATGCAGGTAACTCCCAACCCTGACGTATGGCAGTGAAGCATGAAACTGGCAGAGGAAGGACTAAATGCTATAGAATTGAGATCCCTGCGGCGTATATGTGGTAAAGCCATGTATGATAGTGTGAGAAAAACATGGAAAGAATGCAAGGCTGATGCAAGCGTAATAAGTAAGATAAAAGGACGCTTAGATGGTTTAGACATGTAGAGCAAATGATTGTAGAAAGATTTTCTTATATTTAGGGGGGACAAGGGGGGGGGGGGGCGCGCCCCCCCTTGCATCCGCCACTGACTGCAAGAATCATGACATCTATATTTGGGCTAGTTCAACTTTAGAGAGGAATGCTTTTCAACAGCTAAAATGTTTTACGATCTAAAAACATGACACGAAAAATGTTAATTTATCATAGTCCGTGCCACAGTGACGTGAAAATTACATCGTTGAAGAATTTTTTGAAAATTTAATAGGATGTCACTTTGTGTCGCGTGCGCTAGAATTGCTTGGAATCTCAAATCTGACCACGAAACGTCTTCCATAACTCACGAGGAATTCCACAAACCACCGCTTAATATACAAACGGCTATATGAACTGTTATTTCGTAAGTCCTTCCACTCTTGGCATGGAGATAATGTCATAAAACTTTCTTATGAGCCACACAAACCATGTTGTGAAATTTCAAGATTTTTAAAGAATGAAATAGGGAATTTTAACATAAATATATTTAATTTATTTGAATACTTTTTGAAGGGGGAGATACTATTAATAAATCTAAACGAAAGATGAAACAGAATTAGTCACAGAAAAAAAATAAAAGTGAAGGTCGCAAATGGGAATCGAACCACTGGCACTGTCTTACCAGGACAATGCCTCTAACCAATCGGCCATTCAGACCTGATTATTTTTGGACATTTTTGTCTAACTCTTATCGCAATCTTATCCTCAACAAACGCTCCTTTTCTGCTATCTTTTCATTCTTCCAGGGTAGAACTTTGTAATTATACAAAGTTCTACCCAGCAGCAAAAAACAAAACCATTGTATACAGGGTGTTAAGGGACGTACTTGACTTACTAATCAGTGATTTCTGAATTATTTGGAGCAAAAATTGTGATTGAAATGTTGGTGCCCAGTGATTTTTTTACTTTAAAAAAATAAACAAATAACAAAATAAATCAGAGTATGTAATGCACACATGGTAGACGTGAAACCTTCAGAAAACTAGATAAGAGTGGGGAGACTACGTAACACTTTTTTTATTAATGGGAAGGATAATTTTTTCCATATTTTTGTCGTTGAATTCCAGTGCACATTTTCCTATACATTTGGTCATCAACTTCGGAGACGCTAGATGTCGCTTTCTTTTGTGTTTTCTTTCATTTTGGAGTGGTTTGAAGATTGGATATTGATTTTTTTTTAAATATATATATTTTTGGATTTCGTAAGATTCGATCCTTGTTTTTTTTTTTTTTTTTTTTTTTTTTTTTTTTTTTTTTTTTTTTTTTTTTTTTTTTTTTTTTTTTTTTTTTACAGTGAATACCGCACAAAAATCTCAACTGCTCCCGTCTGGAGCCAGTGAGACTATGGCATCCCCAATTGGGGTATGTTGTGAGGCTGAAGGTAGTGGGGAGGGGAAGGAGGTGGGGAAGAGGAAGGTTGGGAAGTACCTGGCTATTCAGATCTGGTCACTAAACACGGCTAAAGCCATTTTCAAGCAACGTTTCAATTCTGAATGGTGGTCTTACACCAGGGCGATACTAATAGTATCTTCCACTCTGGAACATGCCGCAAATATACTATATATTATTTTAAATGAATTAATTGTGAAATAACACAAATTAATCAAATAAAATTTATTTGCGCATGCCGGGTTCGAACCCGCGACCTCCGGAATGTGAGTCAAGAGTCTTAGCCACTGGACTACGGAGGTCGTCAATGTTGTTTCGTTGAATGTCCGGTCGCTAAGGTTCGTCAGGCACTTAACACCACTGGACCAAAGGAGGCTTTATTTTTATTTTAATTTTATTTTATTAGGAACATTTATAGGTTAATAACATTACATGCATTAAACAAAACAATAAATTAAATTAATAAATTATAATATTTAGGCTTGCGTGTGGTTGTGGATTTATCGTATTATATTGGAACCAAATACCCGTGAATAATTAAATATTTTATTGCTATCTCATTCTCTCGCAGGCTAAATCTTATAGATGTATATCTTTGTCTTTTTTTAGTGACACTCGTTTCCTTTTCATCGAGTTTCAAATCACAACGGTGTTAAAGAAGTTTACACTTAAAAAAAATTCTTTCTCATGTCATCGCTGGTCACTCAGCCGGGTAACCGCCCAACTCCTCACCAAGACCCTACCTGTCTATATATCTGCTGATTTTTTTATGTTTTAAGTTGAGAAAAATAATAATGTCATCGGAAACCAACATTTAATTTATATTTTTTTATTCCCAATAATATCAGGAATCACTGTTTAAAGTAAGCCACGTACATCCCTAGCCACCCCATATATGTATACACAGTATATGGGAATCTACACAACCAAGCATCCCACCGTTTCTTCGCAGGGGTAGGCAGAGAGGCTGGACCGCCAAACAATTCGGTCTTGGCACACATTCCTTGCCTCAGTCACTTCATTTCCATAAATCAAATTAATATAATATTATTTTCACCAAAATGAGATTCGAACCCCAACAATGTGAAATTGCGGGATTCAATTCAAGATACTTTGAAGTTTGAGAGACTTTGAATACGCCTCAGAGATCGCCACGTGCGCTTTCATGTGAACTTAATTTTCTCTGACGCTGCAAACACAAAAACACGTACACGTTTTTGGGAAAACAATAATTCGTCATAATTTGCCAGTGTTGTATGCAGAGAAAACTCCACAATGTATCACGTGGCAATACAGTGTTGCCACTCTGTGAAACAATAGAATAATAATATTTAACTGGCAGGCAGCAGTTGTTGGCTTGCTGCCAGCGATAATGCCGCCAAAATTTGAACATAATGGAACTCGAACAATGGCGATTGTCAAAGTTTTTACTTTGAAGGTTTTGTGTTGAGTTTCTGTCAAAATATTTTAGAGTTGGATCACAACTTCGGGCGGTAATAACATGCTCTAACTTTGAAGTTCATAAATCTGTTAAGTACGTTATTATTTTTAATCATCGCTAATTACTTTTGATTTTCAGTTTCGAAACACTTCATGTAGTTCCTCTTGTTAGAAAGCTGTAACTAGGCTGACCATACTTCGAGTTTTTAATGGGATAATGCTTTTTTTGGGTGTTTCCCGACTGACTTGTCATTTTAGTCACAAATCCCATTTCAAACACTTTTCAACACACCACGAGTTTTCCAAATTGGTGCACTGTTTGTTGCAGCAAATTACTGCGCAGGCGAGATACTGTTTTCATAGGAATTGCTTATTTGTTGTAGGTACCTACTGTATTCCGTATATTATTTTTGGACAAAATAACAACCATTCATCCGATTGCGATGAAACTTTGGGGATTTGTTGTGCGCGCGCCCGCGATGGTTTTTTTTATATAATGGTGAGCTCAGGCGTTTTGAAATTTGTGTGCAAAATTTACTGTAGGTGGCGCGTGAGTTGTTTGAAAAATGCGTGTATTTCATAAAGTTTATCGGCAGGGAGGGAAGGCGAGAGGGGGAGGGAAATCCAAGAGGGGGGATGGGAACGAAGAAGATGTGGGAGGTTCACGGGAGGGAGGGCTGAAGGTGGAATGGGAATGCGAAATTGACAGAGGAATGCGGGAGCGGAGGGGGGTAGTTTGCAGGAGGGGGGAAAGGCAGGGAAGGTGGAAGGGGAACGCGGGAGGGGAAGGGTGAAGGAGGGGTGGGAGACGAGGGGGGAGAGAGGGGTAGGGGCAGAGGGTGAGATTTCAAAGGACACATAGTAGCGGTAGGAGATAGCGTTGGGTAAATTTGTATAATCCATAGGTACTCTCAAACGGACAGTTGTGAGGAGTGTGTGTATTTCATACAGTTTAGCGGCAAGGAGGGAAGGAATATGGGGGGGGGGGAATCTAGGAGGGAGGTGAGGAGGAAATCAAAGGGGGGTATGTGAGAGGAGCGGCGAGGGAGGGGAAGAAGGCCGGGAAGGTGGAAGTGGAACGCTTGAAGGGAGTGGGGGTGGGAGCGGGGACGCAAGGAAAAGGACACGCACGGGAGGGTGACGGAGGGATGGGGGACGAACGAGAGGTAGAGGGAGGGATTTCAAAGGAGGCCCGTCATTGCAGGGAGTAAATTTGGAAATTTCACGCTTCTCACACATACTGCTGTGAGAGGTGCGCGTATTTCATATAGTTTAGCTGCAGGGTGGAAAGGAGGTATGAGGAGGGGAATCCGGGGGGGGGGGGGGGGTGGAGAACGAAAGAGGGGTTTCGAGGGAACGATAGGCAGAGGGTGAATTATGAAAATCAATGCTTCTCACACGGTCCGCTGTATGTGGCCTGCTCACGCATCGGGAAAAAAATGTGTGTCCTTTCCCATTCGTCCCGTTTCTCTTCTTCCCACTCCGCCTTTCCTTTCCCACTTCCCTCTCCCGCTTTCCCCGTCCCGCGAACCCCCCTCCCGTGCTTCCCTCTCCCTCCCGTATTCCATACATTCAGTTTTCAAACTCGCGTGCCACATATTGCAATTTTTTTATACAAATTTCACAATGCTAGAATCACTATTATATATATCGCGGGCATGCGCACATCAAATGCCCAAAGTTTCATCGCAATCGAAGTTTGAATACCTCTTCTGTCAATTTTCTTTGTCAAACAAATTTTTCAGTTAACATCGTCATTTTTATCATGAGTTATGGACCATTGAAATATCCATTCATCTATCAAAATATGAGGTTCCGTATTGTTTCAATGAGAAGTATAATATTTTTAACCAGTTGATCGCCAAGACAATTTTTTTTGAAATTTTCAATTTCAATTTTCAGACGATTACATTCCATTTTATGTCCCTCTTCAGGTATTTAACAAAAAAACATTGTTGATAAAACAAATGTCTTCTCAGTACCATGCTGAAACGCCGTGTCGCCTGGCGTTTGAAGGGTCAAATTAATATTGTCAAAAGTTTTTTCCTCGAATCCAAGAATTTTTCCGTTTTTTTTCGAAGGTTCTTCATTTTGATAACATCTTTATGCATTCAAAGTTTTAAAATTCAAGGGTAGGCACACATATGTTATAAATTTTGTAATTTCGTGATCCCTACACTCGTAACTATAGGGACTACCGCTCCAGTTAACAGTTAACTTAACCCCACAAAGGATTAGACTCTAACTTATAAGTTATCACTATAGTATTTGTATTATGTGCATCTCAGTTTGGGGGTGGGTGTGGGTACCGCCGCCCCGGGAACCATTTATTGGATAACCTACACGTCCGCCAGGAGGCGTCTACTAATATCTACAGGAATTCCAAAAACTGAAAAAATCGAATTAATATCTATGAGAACCAAAGTGTTGACGAATATCTACAGCTCAAACTGCTGACTAATATCTATGGGAACCAAAGTGTTGACGAATATCTACAGCATTGGCAGAGGTTGGATTTGCAATTATGTATAGCATATTGGAATAACGTAATATTGCGTATGTAGTTTAAAAAACTTAATTTATCTATGTATGTATGTAAAAATCCCTAATATCGGACTATTGGACACATTTAGCTGATTAGTCCAACCTAAGCCCTGTAGATATTAGTTCAACCTACGCTCTGTAGATATTAGTCAACACTCTGAAGTTCGTAGATATTAGTTCAACATATGAGCTGTAGATATTCGTCAGACATACAGGCTGTAGATATTAGTAACTGGAGTCCGTCCGCCATAGGTCACCCTAAGTAGTTTGCTACGTTTGGTGACCTGAGCAGGGGTGCCCGGTTTCATGAGATGAGGTTTGTCTAGGTTTTGGTGGCGAATGCGTTTGAGACTGTTATGTGACTATGAGAGAGACCTAACCTAGACCTCTCCAGCCGGACTTTCTCCTTCCTTTCCCTAAAAAGATCCTCCACATAGCATTCCAAAATATGACATAATGTCTCATGTGTGGAGGTATTGTAAAAAAAACCTGTGTACCTACCCAACTACCCACTCATAAAACCAAAAACACCTCAACTAAGGCCAGGACACCGAATAATATTTCAGTATATAGAAGGCCAACTTGATTCAGTATCCTGTTCTGGGTTGAGGCGGTTTTAATTTGACTTGGTACAGCTCTGGATTTTAGGATGTTGATGTACATAAATCAGATGTAAGATATATTCACGGAATTTAAAGAATAATACCTGTGCCCCATGAACAATCCCCATTTATTCAATATTAATTTATGATTCTTTCTTATGAATATTTATATCTGAATGTTCCTACTTTCTTTCAGAAATACCTGCATCCGCTGAAGAGTCCGGAGAACGTGGGTCTGGTGGATGCGGCACTGGTGGATGAGATCTTCTTCCAGGTGCCCTCAATCCTCGCGCTGCACGAGGTCTTCCTCGAAGAGCTGAGCCGCCGCTTGGAGACCTGGGACGTTAAGCAGAAAGTTGGCGATGTCTTCATCAATGTGGTAAATATAGGGTGATTCCATTATCGCGGGTGCAACATTTAGACGCATATAAAGCTTCTTAATACTAAAACGATAAACATTTTTAATGAAATTATTATTGGAAGAGCTACATTTTAAGATGTTTACTTTTTATTAGTTTATAAGAATTTTATTGAAATATTTAAATAGTCAGGAGGGAGGTTCAAAGTGCGATCGCGGGTGCAACCAATTTGGCCCACCCTTTCCAGATCATAAGACAAAACCACAAAAGTCTGTGAATTGTGATACATTTATTATGTTATGTCTTGATATTTCGTAAGGCATTAAACTAATCAACTAAAAAAATAAACAAATATATAGAAAATAAAAACAAGCAATGAATTATTAGCTTTTCAAACAATCGCGGGTGCAACATCAAATTATCGCGGGTGCAACTCGTCTAGTTTAATTGTATATAAACATCAATAAACACTGATAGAGGAACGAAATAAGAAATCCAACAATGCGTACTACTAATCAGTACACTTCTTTGTCATTTATGTTAATTATTTCTTTTCGGTTACGTCAAAATTCGCCGAAAATTCTATGAACAATATGAACATATTAGATCCATCAATCCTTTTCAAAAAAAAAAAATTGTTTTTTTTTCTTATTTTGTAGAATTTTTTTTTTATATTTTGTAATTTGTAAGAGGTTCCAGATTATTATCATCCCAATCACTTGCTGTTTCAGTATTGGTTTTCGGAGATTTCAAAACCAATGTGCATTGGAGACGAGACAGTGAGGTTCACGCCACGGAAACGCTATCGCCGTTTTCAGATTGAAAGAAATGTTTTGATTGAATGCCTGATTTATTTTTCAGCCCTTTTTATTTATCATCCAACGTGACCATCTTTTTTAACTGCTTTTTTTAATATAAAGAAGATGTTTTTAAGAGAGATTGTGTGCCAAATCATAGAATTCCTATAAAAAAGCTAAATATAATATAAACAAACCTATTAAATATAAATCACTAGTAACAAATATTATTATTGAAGACATAGAAAATAATAAAATATATGATAAATCACACAATAAGGGTAGTTGTTAAAGAGTTGCACCCGCGATTCTAAAACACAATCGCGGGTGCAACCAATTTGAGTCAACGTTTATTTCAATTCAGCTAACATTATACTCCTAAAAACTTTTTAATCAAGTTTGCCTGTGTTTTCTTCTTACTTTTACAAAGTTTCAAAACGTTAGCACTTTATTTCTGTGAAAAACGCAAACTTTTATATCTTTTGTATCGCGGGTGCAACAAGCTAACAGTGACTTCTTGTAGTCAATGATGCTTAAAAAATAACAACAAGTCCTTACATCTTTCGGCACATAAGAATAAACTAATATTGTCACTACACGTTTAGCAGTAAAATATAGCTTCAAACTATCGGTAACAGCTGTTTCGCGCCAGTGTTGCACGGTATGATTTTGCAGTTTATATCCGATTCTTCGAATGATAATGTTTCCAAGCGCGCCAAAAATTTCAATATGAAGTAAAATTCAAATTTTTTTATTATTATTAAATATTGACCTTCTTCTTCGCACTGATATCAAAAAAAGTAACAAATACTGCGATTTAAAAATTACTGTCGAGAATCGTCTATAGCGGAATCGCCTTATATTAAGGGTATACTTGAAGTATTCATTTTCTACTCTTTTACAGATGGGGCTAATTTAATTATTTTTTATAAAAATACTTTTTGCAAGCTATGCTTCAAAATATTAAGAAGAATTGTTTGTTTTTTACCTGTACATAAGCTATATGAATAAATATTTTTGTCTGTATAAAAACACATACAATATTGTATAGGTGATTCCAAAGATATTGGAATATAAGATTCAATCCAATGTTGTAGGGGAGCAGGGGGGAATTGGAGCCTACTAAGGAAAAAGATAAAATAAAAGGGAAATTTATGGATAATTTAGGAACTTTTTGTTGGAAACTAAATCCTTACTTATTTGACCATCATTTAATCACAGCGTGAACGTTAAATAATTAGGTATTTGGCCACAGATAAACTTTTTTCAAAAAACAGAATCGCTCCCATTACCCGACTTTGCGTGTAATAAGAGCCTATAAATTCCCATATGTGTAATGGGAGCTACTTAATTATTAAGTCAGCTTCTAAATTTTCTATAAGTCAGTCTGAAATCTCACTTATTCATATAAATATTAATATAAACGTGACCATATAATAATTAACTTTAAGGATCCAAAAACCGCAAGCTCTGATTACCCAAATCCCACCATCTTGAAATTGAATAAAATGATATCCTCAATCTAGCTTGTAATGAAATTATACGCACATATGGTGTGTGGTCTGGTGGACTGGTCGGTGGTCGAGTGGGCATAGCGCTTGGATCCCACCCGGGCGTCGCGTGTTCAATTCCTCAGCTGGCTAAGTCCTCCATCACAGCACAAGCAACATTTTCGGCTTTCTGTGGTGGTAGTAGGAGATTTTCAAACATTGTTGGGTTATTCGTAACCCGGGAATGTTTGTCTTTCTTTTCAAAAAAAAAATATATACTCAAAATTGATAACATCGGCTATAATATGAAACAGGTTTGATTGTAACAAACATATAACTTCACACTTATCAGGCTGTTGAAATTTCGTATTTTTTATAAGCGCAGGGCAAAAAATCGACAAGTGTTCATGGTCATATAATGCGTGGCACTGGCGGAGGACCAGAGGAACACGGTCACAGTGTGACGAAGGCGCTCGAGTGGCAAGGCAACCAAGTGAATACGAGCTATAATTTTATCTCTAGTCGCACCACTCCCATTACCCGCTGGCTCCCGTTACCCCCTGCTACCCTATTTGTGTGCCTTTCTTGAAAGAATTGAGTTTTTACACAAAATTGTATATTCATAAACCGTGTGTACCTAGTGTAAACTAACAATTTAATCTTAATACACTTTTGGCGGGAAGGGTAGTTTTACCTTTTATGGTCTTACTTAAATGCCTGGAAAGGCATTGCTGTCAAATATTTTTGTATGAACTAGTGGTCGCCCAATGGTCGAAATTCGACCATAATTAATTTAACTTATATAGTGTTTGTAATGTTTTTTATGTATTTTTTATGCATAATTTAAAAAAAATATTAGCTTTCTGCAATCCTTCTCCATATAAACTAAAGTGTGCGAAATTTCATACTCCTCCGTCGGCGCAATTTTCGTAAAAAGGGGTACAAAGTTTTTGCTTCACGTATTAACCACTCAGGTATTTTGCGATTATTCAAGTTTTTTGTCTTAAACGAACTGTCGGATTTATAAAAACTTTGTGTTATTTCCGCTTCGCAATTAAAGCTAAGAATACAAATGAAACATTTCTGACCGTAGCCGAATACTAAAAACTGTTTTTGAGAGGTTATGAAATAAGCTTTCAAATTGTTAGGTATATTACAAATAAACATTAACCTTTGTAAATATTAAAATTTAGAATGCAAACATAAAAAAATTGTTAAAATGACTGACGTGATGTTTTTATTTGAAAACGGTACTAAAATCATGGATTATGTAAAAAAAATACCTATTCTATTGTATAAATGTATAATAAACATTTTGTCACCTCACTTTTTTTACCATTTCATACAAGAATATTTAATAAAAAATTAACAATGTCTAACGGCGCGTCGGCAATTTGGCAGGTGAAAACTGTTTTTACAAAATAAGTCTTTTTTTATGTACTTCTATGGACAACTTTGAGTACAAATGTGAAGCTTGATTCAATATGGATCTTCTTCTTTTTGTTTTAGGGTTGTCACTAGATCAATAACAGTTATAACGATTTCTGTGGGAACACACACGTTAGCTTGAAAACACGCTTTTTGTACTTGACTGCTATTGTTATATTGTCGTGTAAACATGCTTACGGGTCGGAGTGGTTAATATACTGATATTGTACATGAATCCCTTTTTAAGGGTTCCAACTATATGTATACGTATTAAACATATAAAAATATAAATATATATCTACTGTGGAAAGGAAGAATGTGGAAAAGAAAAAGGTGGATAAAATTTGGCTTAAGCTGCATACAGCTGTATGACACTTTTCTTTCCAGCTGTGTGGCTCCTTAGCCATTCTTCCTTTCCACCGTCGATATGTACATGTCATAAAGATGGAAATCTTCTTATCTTATTGTCTTTTATATGGAAGAATATTTTATCAAAAGGAAACTTAAACTTTGGCACTGGAGATGTGCAAATAATTCTTTTTTTGTAATGATCGTGTAAATGCAAATCTCTACATATTATAAATTAAAGTCCTCCTCCGCGTCTGTCTATTTTATACATTAGAACCAAATCACAACATTTTTGGAATAAACACAAATTTACAAGTCATTATTTTAGCACTTGTTCAATTTTTGGTGCTAATATTTATTTATTGGTCATAAAAATGACCAATTTCTAGTAATTTGGTTCGACATTATAGGAAATGTCAATTTGGAATCTTAATTACTCCCGATAAGAAAATGTAACGGAGGGAAGAGAAAAGTGGGAAGACCCAGACTGAGGTAGGAAGACGGGATAAGAGGGGATGCAGCACAGCTTCTCCAGGTAACAAACTGGAAGTCAGCCGTTGAGGACAGGAGGAGTTGGAGGCGAATGTTGCAGGAGGTCAAAGCTCGATATGGGCTGTAGCGCCATCGGAGAGAGAGAATCACTCCCGATTTGAGATTTGGCACGATCCGTGATGACCAACAGCAGCTCGCATTGTTAGGTTGTGGAGGGGATAGCGTAAATAGTGCAGCATTTCCTCAGTCATGATTATTTCGTCTTTTGCAGGCTCCGGGTCAAGAGTAGCGGTGGTTTAGATGTGATTCGGGATCTGTTATAGTGTAGCAAGATTTAGCATTGATTTAGCATGTAATATTCATCAGTCATCACCAATTACATACATGTTTGTAATTAATAAAGTTAATTGAAGAAATGTATAAACGTGTTGGCGGTACGGTATTGTGTGTTTACAAAAGTTTATATATTGATGTTTCAAATGTCTCATTTGATTTCCGGACATGTTCGATACATCTGTTTTCAGTTCTCCAAGCCCTCCGTCACCGAGACCTACACCTCCTTTATCAACAACTGGAAGAAGGCCAAGGAGACCATCAAAGCCACCTCGGCGGCGCGGCCGGCCTTCGCCAGATTCCTGGAGGCCATGGCCCGCGAGCACAAGGGGAAACTGTCCCTGGACAATCTGCTCATCAAGCCTGTCCAGAAGTTCCCCAGATATGAACTTCTGATTCAAAGACTGATTAAACATACGGGTAAGTTGTTTGTTCTTTTTTTAAGATAGTTTTTATTCATGATTTTGTTAGATGGTCCCTCGATTATTCAAAGATGAATGACTTTGGTTCTAGGCTATGGGTGGGGATGAGGGTTCACAAACTGACAAACTATAAATAAACATATATTATGTATATTTTATAATTATCTTGACGTTTCATGTTTTTTGCCGTCGTATCGTGACGGCAAAAAAAGGCAATAAACGTACGTTCCTTATCGCTATAATGCTGCAGCTCTTTCTTTCACTGTTTCTGTTGAAAATCGACTGTTTCTGTTGTGCTACTTTTTTGCAACGGGAATTGCGTTTCACTTTCTTTATACGTGTGAGAGAGATGTATGATGATTGAATGTTTCCTTTGGAGGGGTGCAGACATAAGTTCACAGTTTGTCTCATTTTTGACTGTTGTTATTTAGTGTGTAAGAAAGAGCGGCAGCATGATATGAATATGTTTAAGAACAAAAGCAAAACCATCAGCGCATTGACATTTGACATTTTTTAATTTTTTTAATTCACTCACACTTCAGGTGTCTTGGGGTGACTTATGGCGGAGATGTTGGTTATCCAATAAATGGTTTCCGGGGCGGCGGTACCCATATCCGCCTCTAAAGTTGTTTTTATATATTTATTTTTTCTTCTTTTGAACATTTCTCATTTACTTTTATGACAATATGAGACTGAAAAATAAAACACTTGTATTTAGATTGTAAAATTTTTATTTTTAAAATTTGTAATTTGGAAGAAGCCAATTTTCTTTTTTATGTAATTTTTAACACTAATCGTAATCACAGATACGTTTTATCAATGTTCCATACAGAAGCTGTAAATTCATCTTTATTCGAAAGATGTCAAGCACCTGTATTGAATTGTCAAAGTTTTTTCTAAAGATTTTAACCGTTTTAGTGATATGCTTATTTTTCAATAATGTAGATAAAAAGCACGGTGTTTAATAAAAATGCAGTAACTTGGACAAATATCAATTAATTTTAATGATTCTTTCTGCAATTATACTAGTAAAGAATAATATTTTTATCTTCTAATAAAAAAATAACAACTTTACAACTTCAAAAGATATTAAAGAATATTAAAATGTAAGATTATGTCACTTCACAGCTGTGTTTACCCGCGCAAAGTCCATGAAATCACTTTTTACAGCGAGTGCATATGAGGTTGGAACCGATGTATGATGTGCAATAATGTCACTTCCGTCGTCACTGCCTCCATTTATCGGAACAAAGATCTCGTCGTCCGTAGTGGCGCTATCATTTGATAGATCCCGATCGTCCGCAATAGAACTAACTTCCGACACGGTGAAAAATATGGATTACCTTTAGGGTGTATTAATTTAACAGGATAAATAATTAATACGGTTATGCGCCAACTGCAAAATACCGCGCTGAAATTGAACACTCACTCTCCCGAGGACCGAAAATGCTTGCTGAATATTGCAGCGATTTTTTGCTGGGTAGCTTATAACGGATTATGAAATTGTTTATTTTTGCAGATTTCTAAATTAAAAATATCTTATCAAGAATGCCGCCTGATTGCATGTTTAATTTGCTTTAAACCCTTTTCAGACCCCTCGCATCCAGACCACCAGTTCCTGCTGGAGGCCCAGAAAGAGATCCACGACCTCCTGGTGAAGATAAACTGCACGGAGCGAGAGAGTCTGGAGATGGAACAACAGCAGCAGACCCTCAAGGAGCTGGAGTCTCTGGTGGAGGGCCTGGGGAACCTGGTCTCCGCTGACAGAACCTTCCTCAGACACGACACCGTCTCCATGCCGTCGGGGACCGGCGCCACTAAGGAACGAGCGCTGTTCTTGTTCTCTGATCTATTGCTTATTACCAGCATTAAAAGGAGAACGGGAACCATAAGGAAACCATCTGCTGCGTGAGTAACTTGAACATTTTAATATTATCAAATGAATGTTTCTTTATTTGTCCCTTTCGCATTCCTAAAACATTCAACTGATTGTGGTGAAACTTTGGTGATTTGTTATAAGCATGCCCGCGAAGGTTTCTATGTATGTATAATGGTGAACTCTGGCATTATGGAATTATTTCCTATACCGTTCATCCGATTGCGATGAAACATTGGTGATTTGTTGTATGCATGCCAGCAAAGGTTTCTATACAGGGTGTTAAGGAATGTACTTGACTTACTTCAACCAGTGATTCCTGACATTATTTGGAGTAAAAAATGTAAAGGAAATTTTGGTTCCGGTGACATTTTTGATGTTTTTTTTTTTATTATTTTTTACAAAACATAAAAAAATAGTAGGTGTTGGACAATGGGAGGCGGGGTTAGGGGTTGGTCGGTTACTCGGCTGAGTGACCAGTGACAACATGTGGAAGAATTTTCTTTTGTTTGATTTTGACGAAAAAAAAATTTGAAAAAAAAAAAATGTCATCAATAAAGTCACCGGAGACCAAAATTTCATTTACATTTTTTACTCCATATAATGTCAGGAATCACTGGTTAAAGTAAGTCAAGAATGTCCCTTAACACCCTGTATATACTGGTGAGCTCTGGCTTTATGAAATTTGCATAAAAAAATTACAATAGGTGTAAAAATGTGTGTATTTCATATAGTTTAGCGGCAGGAAGGGAAGAAGGGAAGAAGGGAAGAAGGGAAGAAGGGAAGAAGGGAAGAAGGGAAGAAGGGAGGGGTAGGGGAACGAAGGAGGGGGATCACGGGAGCGGGGAGGAAGGGGAGGGGAGGGGGAAGGCTAAACGGAACTGGAGAACTGGAAGAGCGGGACGGAAACACGGGGAGGAGGGGGGTTTCGCGGGAATGGGGGGACACGGGAGGGTGGAAGGTGGGGAAGTGGGAAGGGGAATGCATGAGGAAACAAGGGCGAGAACTGGGACATATGGGAAAGGACACGCAGGGAGAAACAATTTCTTTCTTTGTGAAAGAAATTGTTTCTCCCTGCGTGTCCTGCAACGCATGCTTGCATTTTACTATAAATATTAAGTTAGTATCTTTTTGGGGCAACATTTTAAAAATTAAATCATTAATTAAAGTTTAATGTTTCGGACACTCACAAATACGACAGTACAATAGCAAAATATAATATAATTATGTAATACATTATTGACAACTTTTAACCACTTTCAACAACTTGTCAATATATATTATATATTATAATAATGTTTTTAATAGTTTTAACCCGTCTCCTTGGTTCAATATATTTGCACCTCACAATCCGGAAGCCTCAGTTTCGCCCGTAAATTCTGAAACCATCACTTTGGATCGAGATTGTAAAATATCTTTCATATTTCAAAGACAATAAGAAGCATTATTTCGTTCTCTTTCTGGTTAAAAGAAAAATACATATGTTTGCATGAGAGGAAGAGATATATATAGCTTTTAAAATGTAAGGTCGCTCGGGACGTTTTTGGTCTTATGAAAGTATAACGCTTTTATGTTTTTTGGGATGTATTTATTCCTGCAGACGGGTTAAAAGTAAAAAGCTGACCGATGAAGTAAAAATTCAATTGAATGTAGCACCCGAATAATGTTGCAAACAACAAAAACAAGATTTTTCAGAAATAAGAAAAAACGTTTATTAAATGATTTTTTATTAGAAAACATCCCATTTTTTACAGTTTTATATTACTTAGACATAAACAAGGGTACATGTGAAAAAATATTTCAAAAAACCATTAAAATAAAGGAAATAATCGACATAAAACAAAAAAAAAAGATGAATAACTTTGCTTAAGCTGCCACTTGCAACGTTTTTACACTGTAGTGCATACATTTACTGAGCCGGTAGGTTTTCATAAAAGCTTCTGTTGATTTTTGGTAAGTATTGAGACATACCTGCTGTACAGACGACATGTCGGCTCGCGCAATGTTTTTCCACTGAGACTGGCTCCCCAGCGCACTTTGGATGCTACTAAAAGAGGGAGATAGATTTTTTTCATGATGTGAAAGAGTAGGATAGATAGGTGTACACATAAAGAACATTATCCCACCAAAAAATCACTTTACGATTTTTTGTTGTTTGCAACGTTATTCGGGCGATGCATTCAATTATTGAAATGCTTTTTTCAAATATTTTCAGAACCTGCCAAGGGAGCTTAGCGAGTACACTGGATGCCAACAAATACAAACTTCTCATGAGAATAGCACTGGACGATTTGGAGATATTAAAAGGTTTGTCAGAATATGGTCATTTCATCAGTCCAGTATAATGTTCATTTTTGCAATTGAATCAAACATTGAAAAACTTAATTTTTTTTTATGAATATTCTCCAAAAAAAATTTGTATCAAAATTTCTCAGCAGGGTTCAATTTATGCTTAGGTCTCGTCCGAGGAACTTCTACATTGGTCACCCTTTATGTTCAGTGTATTTTGAGAAGGTGCCTATATGTAGATCCACTCTTCCCATGCCATCCGAAATTATTTTGACGGAAACTGACCACAGCAACTGAATTAATTTTGGTACTAACTTGTCCTGGTTTATTGAGTGAAATGATTTTACCCTACTCAAAAAATTCGAAAGATTTTTATGCATAAAAATAAACATGCTTTCGGGAGCCTTAAATTATGGCGGCTCAGACGGAATGGCTTAATACTTGGTTTAGTGTCCAGGTTTTTCGTACCATACAGAAGAACGAAGAAAAAGTAACAACAACCATACTGATTCTATAATTTAGTTTTACGTCATGGTTTTTCTTGAAAGAAAGAAAAAAGAAAACTTTCCTGGCCATCTGATTGCCAACCTTGACTTGTTGAGTTTGTCTCGTTTGTTGTTAAGTTAACCCAAGTTCATATTTATAGATTATTTTCAAAAGGCAAGCTAAGAAATCAACTTGCCAGTTATCTTTTAACCATCTGAAAAAGACAGAGATTTTAAACAAAATTAGACACATATATTTTTTTTAACGTTAACTCCACACAGGAGGAGGCCCAATGTAGTTGAAGGAAAAGATTTTTTGACATTCGATCTTGTGGTTTCAGCTAAAGACGAGAATCTCCGTCGCATCATGCACGAGATGGTGACCCTGAACGAGGACATGGTGACCCTGCGTCAGATAGCCGACATGGCTTCGGCGTTGCACGGCCCCGGGCGGGCGCAGCTGGAGGAGCTGATCCGAGACATGATGGCCGGGCTGGCCAGGCAACTGTCGGAACGGCAGGGAAGCGACTCTCAGCTGGGCTGCATGGAGATGTCACTTAATACCTCGTGAGTAATAAATAATATTCAATCAATGAAGAGGGTTTTTTCCTTTTCTACCAGAGTTGGTGCATGTAACTGTTAGATCAGATCTCGGAAGGTTGCAGGAATCACAACGCAGTCCAGATAATAAGTTTGGAGGTCAAACTTTCATAGTGCCAGGTAGTGTACTATAAAGACTCAATATAATCTCAAATCTCCGTCTTCAGGAGGTAAAATGTAGGTATCCAATAACTGACAGTTTATTCCACAAGAGTACTCACGGTAATTTAACAAAAGTTTAAAGCATTGATGAGCAACCCGCTGGTCACATTGTGTACACATATGTACATTCCCGCAATTTTGAAGCAGCCCATTTCATGTGGCCTGCAAGCCTTTTCATACTTACCACTTCACTAAATAAAATATCAAAAAAATTACGGTAACGAATATTCAAGGATTTCTGTTGTTTTGCAAAAGCATTCAGCGGAAAACTTCAGTCTTTCTTCGAAGTTAAAATCAGCCACTCAAATAGCCGCTTACATATTCTTATAAAGATAAAATATCGTAGTTCGATCTTAAGTGTAGAAAAAAATTCACCTTCGCAGCGCAGCGCTTTTCTTAAGATCTATGTTTGAAGCATTTTAAAGGTTTCGGATTCATAAAATATCAAAAGTTTCTTGGCTAAATTTTGTTGGGTAAAATTTGTTCGCTTTTGGGTACAACTCGTATAGGTCTCATAGAAATCATTCACTCTTACTATCATGGTGAGAAATATGATCTAAACGGTGTTAGAAAGAGAAATTCCATGCTTTATATTCAAAATTAATATTAAAAAATTACCCTCTGAATAACTAAATTTTATAAAACCAATGTTTCCGACTGCAATTTGAAAAAGACTCAGGAATCTTTTATTATTTATTTTTACATGACTAAAAAGTGATGTAACGGTACTTTTGTCAGTAAAATATGTGTGTTTTTAATTTTTTTTCATTATCAGTAATTTTACTTAGAAAAAGTATATGGTAAGGGAACGTACCCATACTATGTGACCAACTTTTTGCAATTTTTAACCCCCCCTCCCCTCGGTGACTAAAAACCTAAGGCCCCCGCCGCTCATTTGTACCAAGTGTGGTATTTTGAAGACCCCCCCCCCCTCCCCGAACGGGTTACGTAGTATGGGTACGTTCCTTAAGCCATTTTTAAAACTTTTTTATGTTTGCATACAAAATTTTTATGATAAAAAACAATATATGTTTATTTTAAATTATAAAATTTGAAAGCATATTTTGTCGCCTTACAAAAACAGTTTTTAATTTTTGGTTATGTTCTGAAATATTCCATTTATTTGGGTTTTATTGCAAAGCGGAAATATTTTGACCTTCTGACAAAATTTGCCTAAGGCCTGAGGGGTTAAATAAAATTATTGATTTGATTGAATTTTGTGAGAGCTTTTAAATGTGGACAAGGTCCAATGTTGTTATTTTACAGCTGAGACTTTTGACCTCCAAATTCTTTCCACCGAATTTTGTTTACTTCCTGGGAACATAAAATAAAGTGGCTCCAGCTGTTGATCACATTAACGTCAACATTTCTTTTTCCAATATTCCCGGTATTGGATAGTTCATGTTTGTGTTGTTTGAGATTTAAATCATTAAAATGATAAATAATGTGAAGGTTGAGAAAAATAACATGCTTAAATTTGATGAACATGTTTCTGATTCCAGGAGCGGAATAGAAAATCTCTCATTTGTTTTCTCCAAGCCAGAAAAACGGACGAGTTGGGAAGAAATATTCAACGAAGCCAAACAGAAGATTGGTAAGCTTTGTTTGTGCATATAATATCAACAAATTTTGTTGGTTAATCATCGAGGAATCATTAAATCAATCAATTTCCTTGATTTGTCATTAAGTTAAGATCTTTTCATGGTTTTTATTTCAGCTCTGTCAGATGACAAGAGGCCTGCACCAGAGTTTGTCACCCCCGTGTTGATAAGGAAGACCAGAGCTGGATTGCAGTTTACCTGTGCGGCTCCCACGCTGGCTTGTGGGCCCAACTCCACCCGAGATGTTTGGGTAATAATTTTGACAACCCTAATTTATTATAAAAAATCCACCTTTTAGTGAGTTGTTACCTTAATATTTAGGGGCAATATATTAAATTATTTCTCGGTGTTTAGTGATTCTTCTTGGCCGGGAGACCTGTCAGTCTTCGGTCTCTTTTGTGGCAGCATAATTTATAGTCAGAAGCTATTCTATCTCAATCGAGACGGATAACGGCCGAGATCTCTCGTCAGATTTGTGTGATTTTGTAATGCTGTTAAATGAATAAATAATCACGCATACTTGCATGAATTCGTGTTAAAAACTACCTAAACTAAAATACGTAACAGCTCTCAGCTGAAATTCTGACATCAGTCCATAGAAAAAGCAAATAACAGCCATATAAAATCACACAAATCTGACAGCAGATCTCGGCCGAGAACTATCTCGTTCCCACAAAAGATATAGAATAGCTCGTCAGGTGTCTCTCACACAAGGTACCTTTTTTCTTGTTAATCATGCATAATAATTCTGTTTTGCTAAATTATTAATTTGAACATTTCCAGGTTTGCAACAGTGATGGCTATGTTGGTCAAGTCTGCGTATTAACGCTTCTCCCTGAGCCGCAAGTAACTTCTTGTAACGGAGTTTGTAACGCACGCATTCTATGCGTGGCGTGCATCCCTCCCACACCTCAAGTCAAGGCTCCTTGCATCCCAGTCGCAGTCGGTCCCATTGTTTCAGGGTGAGTAATCGATTTTTATAAGTTTATGATTGCTGGACGACTAATGGCCTACATATTGCCTAATAACTCAAGGATGGGTAAAATTCTGGAATTCAGTTTCAATCTTCATTTTTATTTATTTATTCAACTCTATTTATAACGTTACATTAGTAATGTACTACGCCTGTCTCACTGGGAAATCATGTGTTGAGAGCAGGTGCAGTTTATAACAGAAAAAGTTTCTGTCTTGTCTGATGATTCAAGACTGTCATTCAGTTCTGTCTTGTCTGTTGATCCAAGACTTGACGTCTAATTTATGTTAAGAATAATTTGGGTTCTGTTTAATGATCAGTAGAAGTGCATTGTATAGCTTTGTTGCAATGTCTAAAATTTCTTTGGCCAGAAGTTGTTTTAGAGAAAGGGATAAGTAAGAGATTATGCCCTTTGGTTCTAGTATAACGAGCAGTTTGAACATTGTCTAAAACAGTTCTGTGTTTAAAGAGGCCTGCTAGTATGTTTGGCGTAAAGTTGCCTAATGTCCAAAACACAAAATCTGCTAAAGATTTGGTCCGAAGTGATTGTGATTGGCAGTTTTAAAATACCTTCGAATTATTGAAATAACACTTGATTTCAACGTGATTAAAGAAACAACTATGTACTTTCATTTCTTATGCTAATTAAGTGTTTAACGATGTTTTATTTCATTAATTGGTACATATTAAAATTAAGCGTAATTCTAGAATTTTACTTAATGTAATATGCTTTACTTAATGGAAATATTGTGTATGATGTCGATGTTTGTGATTATTGCATTGTTTTGAATGGACGAAAATATCTGTTTTTTTATGCTTTATGTAAACTGTTATTTCTATGTTTTCAATTCAAATATATGCTGTGTATTTATTCATATAAATCACAGTGGAACGACATTATTTCATTACTTACAAATAAATTTATACAATTGATTTTATTGGTTCCATGCCAACTCAGAATCAACTTAACTCGACACCTCTGTGAAAAATCATTAAAAGCTATGAAAAAAAAATTGAAAAATATCCCATAACCTAAGGTAACCTATTTAACCAATTTTTAATATATTTTTTCATCATTTTTAATTACTTACAAAGGAGATATTGTGTTGAGTTCATTCTGAGTTGTCTGGTCACCAATTTTATTATTGTCCAAAAGAAGCATTTTGGCAAAAGGTCGTATAAATCACTGAATTTTTTCTGGATAATAAGAGTGGTGTTTTTATTACTTAAAGCGTATACTTTCTCATTTCAGGAGTAAACCTCAAAACTTAGTCAATAGTAAGGCTGGTGTTAGTATTTCTATTCAAGCCGCAGACGAAGATCGACTAAATCTCAGACTTGAAAGGTTAACTATGTACAGTTTAATACATTCATATTTTGGTTTTTCTTTTTCACTTTCACAAAGGCACCATTTTAAAGTGCAGTGAGGTAGACACTGTGCCGTAGGAAAGACACAGTTCAGTGACATAGGCACTGCTTAGTTGTGTATCCACTCGAGCGACAGCGCGATTCTTAACTATTTCCTCCGATTGCTCGTGATTTTTTGGTGACCATTTTGAATATTTTCCGCCGACATTAAAAACATCATGGCTCCGAATTTAATATGGAAAAATTGAAAAAAAAAAAATGTAATGCATCTAGGGAAAATTTGCCTAAAACTGGCAGCAAAGTAATCCAAGGTATTGTAAATGGTGCCATATTGTGGCAAAAAGCACTCCAGTGGGTATACAATAATGTAGTTATGTATTGAGCGGCATATGGACCATATAAACACTGAGCTTTCAGTGACACACAGTTACAATGAGGTAGACACTGCATTGTGTGCAATAAAGTAAACACTGAGTTTTCAGTGACACACAGATACAGTGAGGTAGACACTGTGCAGTAGGGAAGTAATACATAGTTTGGTGACATAGACACTATTTAGTTGTGTAGACAGTAGACAGTTGCCTAAGCGCTGTCATATCATCACTGAGGATTCTCTAAGCAGTGACTTAGGGCAGGAATAGATGTCAGATTTTGTTCCGATTGTTTGATCAGATTATTGGATCGGTCTTACCAAATACGAGTTTTTAGCAATTGCATATTTGCTTCTGCTAACGTGAAAGAAGAAGAAACACTGCTATTGGATTCATTCCTTAAATTTAAGAAGGCTCACGGAAATTCATTTCCATTCGAAATGAGTCTAAAGAAAAATTCAGACATATACCTATTTCACTTCTATGCAAAAGTAGGCATAGCGTGCATTCAGACAATCTGATCGGTGATGTCTGGGCGATGTTTCTGAGTCAGACATCCAATCCGATAGTCTGATCAGAATCGATCGGATGTGAATGGACTATGGACTGTTTCAGTGTAGTCAGATCAGACTATCGGATCTGACTAACATACGGAAAAATCTGACATCTATTCTTGCCCTTTGACAAGTTCCAGTTGTGTACGCTGTACCGTTATAGTGCACTGGTCAGAAATACACATCAAAACCGTGCATGCTACAATATGCAATAATTAACCTATCAGCATTTCCTCTGCCGTTATGGGTCAAAGCCTCTTGTGTATAGTTATATTGGCTACGCTGTGGTACAGCTACGTTAAGTTATGGCTATATTGAGACATGGCTGTGCTGTGGTAAATCTTCCGCTTGCTTGATTTTTGCTGCTGTGAAATTTTATGAATATTGTTTGAAAATTTATCTGCATGGATAATAAAACATTTTACTTTGCTCATAATTTATCTTCTCCACCCCTTATCTAGCTGGGACAGAAACCAATTGCCTTGTTAAGGCCCCACTAGGTGTTCCTTTCTTAGTTTTGGCGATTTGGTGTACAAAATACTAGATGAACATTTTAGCTAATGGAAAAATTGTTCAAAATGTTGTTTTAACTATGTTAAGTAGTCAGATTTAACCCTAGAAGCCCAATCATATTTTGCTATCTAAAAAGCCCAATCGTAGGTCAAATTTACCTACATGAATAAATACACTTGTAACATAGTTTATTCTGTGTAATTTATTATTTTTTATCATTATAAGAAACAACTATTAGGGAACGTACCCATACTACGTGACACTTTTAGGGGGGGGGGGGGGGGGGGTCTTCAAAAGGTCACGCTCCATACAAATGAGCGGCGGATTCCTTAGGATTTTGGTCACCGGGGGGGGGGGGGGGGTTAAAAATTGCAAAAAGTTGGTCACGTAGTTTGGGTACGTTCCCTTACTAATTAATACAAAAATTTGGTACCAAATGAGATCCTTTCGGTTTGCTTCTTTTAAACTAAAAATATAAACAAAAAAAACTAAACAAAATCTTCTTTTTTCTACTAACCAATAAATGTTTTATAACAATTTAACAGTTTTATGTAATTATTTTTTCTATATAAACACTTTTCACACACATCATCAAATTACAAAAAGCCTAAACATAGGTCAAATTGACCTACAACAGTACGATAACTCCAATATGAAGGGACTTACCAAGGCAACACCGCCGTCAACACACGGCGGATGCTAAGTTGGTTCGGTCAATCAGGGTAATCAAAAGAAGTGTTAGAGAAAGCAGATATTTGTTTACCTATAGGTAAAAATGACCTAGTTTGGGCTTCTAGGGTTGAATAGACAACTTTCCTTTTATACTTCTTTCTCTACCCCCCTACCACTAAACTCTGGCTCACAACATTGTCCAATTGGGGGAGCCGATACCCGTTGTTCAGTGAAGTGAGAATCTTATGTTGTCACTTAAAAAAGAATCACACAATCTAACACTCCCTCTGAAAGCGAATCTTATATTTTCTACACCAATTCATCAACTTATTATTAATTACATGTAATTTATCTACGCACAGTTTTTTATTAGTTTTCCACCCAAATTACTACTTAATCCAGTACCGATTTATCCAGTTCTTGTTTTGTTATACTAAACCGTTTTCAAACATCAATAATGATTTTGTTCTTATATTTAACTTTCTTGGTGTTATTTCCAGCTCTTCGTCCAGCGAAGAAGACGAGGAAGGTTCTTCCGCCGGCGAAACAGGGACGGAAGTGACAAACAGTAACACGCCCTTGCAAAGCAATACGGCCACTAACAATTCCGTAGCGAACAGCCAAGGTAAAGCGGTCACCGGGGCGAACAACGGACAAAACATTCCTATCAATCCCGTCATGAAGTCGAGTTCAAATCCAAATGTTGATAAAACCGCCATGGGAATCGCTTCCGGTGGGTTATAAGGCTTCATTTATTCTCTGTGCTGTAATCACCTCGAGGCAGTTAAAAAATCACATTTAATTAAACAGAGAGATCATTTTGTAAAATAATACCCATTATAATTCTAGAATAAAACGGTTTTGATTTACATGGATTTTTTAAGATGGAAATTTTTAGTTTAAATCGTTAGGTTATGTTTAATATTTTGTATTAATCGTCTGCCATTTGGTTATTACCTCACATTGAAGAATTTTGCTTTTTTTTGTCTCTTTGTTAAATGTCTGTGTATAACTCTTGTTACACTTATTTAATTGCAATATATACAGGGTGTTAAGGGACGTACTTGACTTACTTTAACCAGAGATTCCTGACATTATTTGGAGTAAAAAATGTAAATGAAATTTTGGTCTCCGGTGACTTCTTGGATGACTTTTTTTTTATTTTTTCAAAAATTTTTTCTTCAAAATCAAACAAAAAAAAAATTCTTCTGCATGTCATCACTGGTCACTCAGCCGAGTAACTGACCAACTCCTAACCCCGCCTCCAACTGTCCAATACCTACCATTTTTTTATGTTTTTGTAGAAAAAATAAATAAAAAAAACTCCCAAAATGTCACCGGAGACCAAAATTTTACTTACATTTTTTTACTCCAAATAATGTCAGGAATCACTGGTTAAAGTAAGTCAAGTACGTCCCTTAACACCTTGTATAATCTAATATCACAACTTTATCAAGTGCAGCTTTCATATTCATACCTATCAATCCTGTTTCCCTTTCTTGTCTTTTGATGTAAAAATAATAATCTCTAATGTTCTTTACCCACAAAGCAAACGGCTTGAAAGTCCACAATATAAAATTGCATTTTCTTTTGTTCTTTGATAAGATAAAAAAATTATGTGCAATTTAAAACCAGTTCTAAATTGTTATCCTATTAAGTTGTTGGTAATTTTTGGAAATCCAAACCTTGCTTTGTAGGTACAGATTTAACAAAATTGGTGTTTAACAATGTTATTGTTAATGTGAATTGAGGAAACAGTTTAATAATGGGAAGACTTGCCCTTAATTTAAATTTTGTTGTTGAAAGAAGAATCACATTTGGTTCTTGTTAGGGTCTTTGCTCATGGAGAAACTTGTTGTCGACGCACTCGCAAGATCACATGACAAAATTTGGCAGGTCGTGAGTCACTATCATGGCAATCTGTCAACATGGCAACTAAAATGCAACAGTCGCGTTGTTGACAGGTTGCCATGTAGCGGCTCACAAACTGTCAAGTTTTCTAGTCGACAACTGGTTTGTTTTCAGATTCTCCATGAGCAGATGGCCTTACGCTTTACGCCCAGTAGTTATAATCACTACCTTATGAATTTGTAGTGAAACGATACTGATAATATGGGCCACGCACATCACAGCCTGAAAACTTCAAGATTTGCGATGAGAATGTACCAGACTTCTCACAGCTTGCAGAATCGTAGTCATTGCGCTTATATAAAAACTGCTAGCCGGTCTCAAAGTTTCTAGACTGTGATGCGTATGTATTAACAGTAGCATATCGCTATGTATTATTTTGAATCTAAATAAAATATTATGTAATTCAAATTCATTCTTATGGAAGCAAAATCAAGTTTTGTATATCAATGCTGGTACTCCTTGCGTGTTTACACAAAAAGGATTAGTATTGTAACTATGGTGTGACATCTATACCATATTACCAAGCCAAATCCAGATAGCTTGTGACAACCACAGCTTATCTAAATTCTAATTTTAATGAATTTATATTTGCTCTTATTAGGCAAGCATATTTATTTTATCTGGATACAATGTGGAGGACGTCTGTTACCCATATCCGTATTACCAAGCCAATCTATGGACCATATATGTTATCCATATTACCAAGCCAAATCCAGATAGCTTGTGACAACCACAGCTTATTTAAATTCTAATTTTAATGAATTTATATTTGCTCTTATTAGGCAAGCATATTTATTTTATCTGGATACAATGTGGAGGACGTCTGTTACCCATATCCGTATTACCAAGCCAATCTATGGACCATATATGTTATCCATATTACCAAGCCAAATCCAGATAGCTTGTGACAACCACAGCTTATTTAAATTCTAATTTTAATGAATTTATATTTGCTCTTATTAGGCAAGCATATTTATTTTATCTGGATACAATGTGGAGGACGTCTGTTACCCATATCCGTATTACCAAGCCAATCTATGGACCATATATGTTATCCATATTACCAAGCCAAATCCAGATAGCTTGTGACAACCACAGCTTATTTAAATTCTAATTTTAATGAATTTATATTTGCTCTTATTAGGCAAGCATATTTATTTTATCTGGATACAATATGGAGGACGTCTGTTACCCATATCCGTATTACCAAGCCAATCTATGGACCATATATGTTATCCATATTACCAAGCCAAATCCAGATAGCTTGTGACAACCACAGCTTATTGAAATTCTAATTTTAATGAATTTATATTTGCTCTTATTAGGCAAGCATATTTATTTTATCTAGATACAATATGGAGGACGTCTGTTTATTTCCCTTTTATCTCTCGAAATTATACTTTTATCCATTTATTTCACTATGACCTATGACCCAATCCTCAAATATCATTAAAAGCCACAAAATGCCTACTACAAGAAATAAATTGTGCAAATAAAATTGTAGCAGGTTCCATAATTTCACACAACTGTCTGTAATTCAAAATCATTCTGTTTTTTATTTATTTTTCTTTGTAGCTAGAATGTCCTGAAAAAAGGTTTTCTTTTCTCATAATATTATCTGTAGAAGGATTGGAAAATGATATTAAAAACTTTTGTTGTTCTATATACAGTTGAAATCTATATAAAAAACTTTGTGTTATAAAGTTCACAAATATACTGCCGTCATAAGTAAAAACGTAGCATCTTCCTTTAGAATCTCAAGGTTAAGAAGGCCTCATTCTCACGGGAGCTTTTTTAACTTCCATTAAAAAAGCGTTCAAATAGAACAAATGCATTTCCAACTATACATTCATATGTCAGCGCTTTTAAAACTCGACGCTTTTTTATCGAGCAGTGTTGCATTTTGAGCGCTGGGCGTTGGGCGTTAAAGGGAATAGATCATATGAAACTTCGTATTATTATTCACAAGAGCGGTAAAACAACGCCTGTGCATCAATCTTTATCCGTTAATCCTGTACTTCCATCTAAAGTAATTAAGATTCTAGAGAATCGTTGATATCGCCCCGCTAATTCAACTGCACCAAGTTCTAGGCCACACTCCGCACAAAGCTTTTTTATCACTTTCAACCCAAATATTTGCCCATGTCCATCCAACACTGACGAATTAAGTTCAATAACTGTTCAGAGCCCATTGACTTGTAAGTTCACCAGAAGAATTTTACTTATCTCCAGTTGATTGTTAAATTTAATACCAAAATTTTTAATAAATATAAATTATTTTGTAATTATTGTTATTAAATAAAACATGTAAATAAAACGTTTACCTGTACAACGTCGTTGTGCAGGTGGTGTCGTCAAACGCATGGTATGTTGTAATAGACATTCAAAAATAACTAAAAAATTTATCGGGGTATTGCCTTAATTCGTACAGTGTCACAAACTGGCGTTTCTTTTAAATATCTCAGTTCATTCAGAGGATGAATCCAGAATGCCTTTTGTTTTCTTTTTCGTCTTGTAGCAACACAAATCGCTATTGCTATTAATTTTGCAGAAACAATTTCCACGTCTTACTGAAGCGAGAAACGAAACAAGAGTGATTTTTAAGCGTTCGTATGAACAATCATATCGAGAACGTTATAAAAGCACCAACGCCGAGTTTTAAAGCAGCGTTTTTTAAAGTCTCATGCGAATTACGCCTAATACTGCGTTTACTTATGAAGGCAGTATAATATGTATTTCCTAATAAATCGATATGGATCATAATTGTGATAATTTTAAAGTTAGCAGCAACAGTAATAGTATCATCAAATCTATGCTGTCATTTAGTGCGTAAACTGTTCACTAGATGTCACTCATGATTCAAATATCTGTGTATTTGTGCGCGTGGGTGCTTGGACCATAGTTGTGGCATGGGACTATAGTTGTTTAAAATTACAGTACTTACTTAGTAAAATGTTTGTTAAAATATAACTTTCTTGGAGAAGGTTTATGCTCGAAATTGTGACATTGATTTTCATTTGATCACTTTATTGTAGCCACTTCATCCCCAAAGCAGTCAATTGATGAAACCAACGCCAGCAACCAGCCCACCATGTGGCTGGGAACAGAGGATGGATGTATCCATGTTTACAATTGCTCGGATAACATAAGAATCAAGAAAAACAAAGTCAAAATACAACATGGTTCCGGAGTACACTGCATTGTGTAAGTTTCATAGTTTGGCATTATTAAAACAAATATCTGAAAACCAGTTGATTGGTTGGCGTGGAGGTATACTTCACAGCCTTAAGCATATCCACTGGAGCATTTTTGGCCACATTTTGGCCAATTTGCAAACATCCTCGAGTGCTCGCTGGTCAAAATGTGTCCGATTTGAAGAGATATTTAAAACATTTATTGGAATTATTTCAAAAGTTCCCACATTATATACTTTGATTAATCACAAAGATAAATTAGTATTTCTTTCTTATTAAAAGAAAGACAAACATTCCCAGGTTTCACAGGTTACAAATAACCCAACAATGTTTGAAAATCTCCTACTACCACCACAGAAAGCCGAAAGCTTGTGTTGTGATGGAGGACTTAGCCAGCCGAATCGACGCCCGGGTGGAACCCAAATGCGATGCCCACTGAACCACTGACCTGTCACCAGTATTTTAACTTTTCAGCAAGAGATGTCTCTCATCTCTTCTGAATTATTTCTTATTGACATTTCGCGAACCTAAATTATTGAAATATTTTTGCTTACCGATTGTGTGTTACATATTAGAAAATGCATGTTTGAATTTAAATTAATATCTGTGGTTAACAATTAGGCTATAGACAACATATAGAAGTCATAATATTTAATATTCTCTAGGTAGGTACTAAATACGTCAATTTTAAAATAAATTATATGCTGTATTCATGCATAATATAAATTTAACGATTTTTCATAATTTTTTATGTGTCTTAAAAATACGGGATAAAAGGTTAAAAATAGGTGCACTCAATGGCTCTCTAACACTATATGCGGTTTATATGTCTTTGTAAAATTCAGAGGTACGATTTTTTTTATGAGGGTGGGAAATTTCCAAAACGGACACTCACTGGACCTGTATTTCAATTATTAAGGTGAACGCTCAAGTGGATAAGGAAAAGGAGGTAACAGTGGAAAACTTTTTTGAATTTGAGAAAATCGAGTTCAAATTATGAATTTTTAACGTCAAATTTGAAAATAATCAGTCATTAAAGAGTTACATATTATGTATCAGCAATTATTGTCTTTAAAAATGCGTCATAGCGTAAAACCCTGTTCCAAAAGTTTTACATCCGTTCAAAAAAGGAAAAATTAAAATAAAAGTTTCAAAATGCCCAGATTGAAAGTTTTTTTCTAGGTTATCTAAGTGATGTAGATTCACAGTTTCCCATTTGTACCATGTATGATGCTTGTGTAATAAATTGTTTTATCTTTTTTATTTTCAGGTACATTGACAATAAAGTCTTTGTTTCATTGGCTAACGGGGACATCACAGTCTACGTTAGGGAAAATGGTAAATAATAATCTGCTTACTTCAATAATGTGAATTAATAATCAATGAGAAAGCTGTGGAATCAGTTCAAACTTCAGATTTTGCTTAGGCTCTAATCGACGCTGTTTGTTCTCATCCGTGAAACGCAGGGTACCCATCATTACGGTATCCTAATTGTTCAACAGTGAAGCCGACACGTTCTTTGGATATTCCAAAATGGTTTGTGATACGCTTTTGAGTGATTCGCCGGTCATTTTGAATCAAATCGTGGACGAGTTTGGATTGTTCATCGTCTGTATCAATGATCGGACGTCCGCTGCTTGTTTCATCAACAATTATTGCTTTTCCAGGCTCACAAACATGAAATTTTATTACCCATCGATTTACAGTAGACCTATCAACAGCATCATCACTATAAATATCTCAGTAGGAGTCACTTTTTCAGCAATTAAAAATTCGATGACAGCATGCTGTTTTCCTTGCGTTGACATAACACTAAAACATGTCTCCATACTTCCGCTTCTCAAAATACACTGGATGAATTCAACAACCTAAAACTTGCGCATACATATAGAGGAGGAATGTCACTTTCCATATTCCACCTTGCTAGCTTCTACATGTCATTTTGTTCGCCCTGTACAAGCATGTGTGCATTACTTTTCAGCCTACCTATGTACATTGTAATTGCACTGTGTGCTCCTTCAGATATACAGTGGTACACGATTGGTTATCCCTTTTCCTTGCATACCTTATTTTTCCTACACATATTATCACCTAATTCCAGGAAAGACCACTTCGTCTTGTTTTGTTCTTTGGTATTTACATTCCATTTTCAAGTACCACAGCCTCTGTGAATAAATTAGACATCTTTCCCAAAAACTTGCCCTATTAATTCCGTCACCATGGATAATATATATGTAAGTAATACGTACTGAAAAATGTAATTAATATACAGGTAAATGTAATGTTTCAGGAGGCTGGGTAGAGAAGACCAGTATATCAGTTGGAACAGTTTCCTGCCCGGTGACTAAACTTCTGTTGTCGGGAGGAAAGCTGTGGTGCGCCCAGCATACCAATGTGAAGATCATCAATCCAGCTACTATCCAGGTAATATCACCAACAATCTGTTTACTTCTTCACATTACATTTAAAGAAAGTACGCCTATACAAATCTAAAATTACGTCTGCAAATTTTTTTCTACATACTGTTTCCGTTTTAAGATGGTGGCCATTTTAATGGCTCAGTAAAGATTATTTTTTCAAATGTAAAATCTTTGTGTTTATATGGACTTTCTTAAATGCATTTTTTCAATATTATTGTATCTGCCTGAAAAAAGTTTGAAAAAAAATTGTCATTGAAATAGTGGCGTTTTTTTGGACAAATTGTATAATTTCTTTTGTGAAATAAGACATTTTTTTTTTTTTTTTTTTTTAAAAGTTTGAAAAAAAATTGTCATTGAAATAGTGGCGTTTTTTTGGACAAATTGTATAATTTCTTTTGTGAAATAAGACATACTTATTAATCTTATGATTTCAGATGAAATTTTGATTTTGATTTTTAAAAAAGAGATGATTAGAAAAATACATTATTGCAGGCGAGGTGTACTGTTCACAAAACTACCGCAAAGTATGACTGGGTGAAATGCTGAATATCGTATATATCATTAACCTCAAACGTATTTGTCTCCAGGTGGAAGACTCGTTCTGTGTGAGCAATGACTCCCAGAAGCCCATCAGTCACATGGCCATCTCAGGCGCGGCTGTGTGGGTAGCACTGAATAACACGGCAGCGCTCAAGTGCTATCATGCCAACACCAAGGAGATGCTCACTGAGCTGAACATCGCTCCTGCCGTCACCAAGATGCTGGCCGGTAATTATATTTCACATTGGACGAAGGCGAAGAGTTAAAATATAGCATTTTGTGAAATGAAACACCAAGGCGTTGTTTAATTGAAAACATGATGCCTGGGTGGGACCCAAACGCGATGCCAACTCAGCCACTGACCGGTGTTTCATTGTTGCACTTATATGTGATGTGTAATATAATATATTGGGATAACGATGAAAAGTTGAATAATGTCTACTATTCTTTCATCCAGGTTGCGACGACATTATCAGACAGCATAAGGCGGCATGCCTGCGCGTCACCTCACTACTGGCGTGCCGGGACCTGCTGTGGGTGGGCACCAGCGCCGGGGTGCTGCTCACCGCCCCCTCCGCACCCCCTCGCCCCCCTGCACAACCCACACTATGCGGTAAGTCATATTATTTTTCTCTTGTGTTATAAAAAATATTTTAAAGAAATTCGAAAATATTCTTGAAGCATTATTATATTTTCCGTAAAGCTAAATAAGTGTTTTTCACAGCAAAAAATCAAGAAAACACAACATAACTACACGGAACAGTGCAGTAGTAACTTTATTATTATTTTAAAATATCTGCTCTTTACGAAACGAAAAACAAGAACTCATATCTCATTATTTCTTTTGTGTCAATTGAATAATATTAATTTTAGTAAGCTATGAACTTTTTTTACATTACAAAATCCTATCAAAATAGAGTATGTTCTGAATGTGCATATAGGTAGGCACTCCGACGCTCAAAGAGTTATGTTTCCATTTTTACATTATGTAAACCCAGCAGCCGTAACTGCACCAAATGCGATTTAAAATTGTTAATGCTTTCCGAGAAAGTGAGAGAACTCGGGTTCATCTATAGTAGAATCCACAAATACCAACTTATAGACTTGATTTGTATTTCTTGCAAGGATCAATTTTTTCAGTATTTTTGTGGAACATTTAAGGAATATGAACTTAAAATATACAAGAATCTAAACCATGGATGAAATATAGTATACCTTATATCTTATCATTTATTTTGCAAATGCATAATGGTCAATACCATATCTTTTTCAGGTATTCCTCAAGGCCACACTGGCCACGTCCGATTCCTGACTGTGGTGGAATCGTCCGCCCTCGCCAGCGCCGGCTCCACTGCCCACAGCACCCCCAGCAAGGGCAGTCAGAAGCAGTCCCTGCTCCGGCGCTCCACCCACTCACCCAGCCAGCTCAAGGTGGCTGCAGAACAGAACACCTCCAAGCAGCTGTTGGTCATCTCCGGCGGGGACGGCTACGAGGACTTCAGGAGTTCTGGAATCTCCGAAATCGCCGGGAGGGAAGACTCCACTAATCACCTGCTGCTCTGGCGGGTTTAAGTTGTTAGTACATATGTGTTAATAAGGGAATAAAGGGATGTATAATGATTTATAAAAAATATAATCTCATGAAAGACCACTCATATAATATTAAAGCGTTGCTTGGAATAGCATAGGCCATTTTATTTTTGTGACATTTGAAAAGTCCTCGTTAAACGCCAATTCTAGATGCATTTCAGCTTTCTTTCAACTTGTAATAAGCAGACTAACTTGACAATATGATATTTGTCCTCTTCTTCTGATCACAATTTGTTAAAAAGCTGAAACGGACTTATAATCGGCATTTAACGGGAATCTTTCAACTATAAAAAAAAAAACAAAATGGCCCTGAGCGACCATTTGATGACTTTTTCACTAATAAACTAATAACACTATTTATCATTACAAGATCTGGATTGTCAGATTCTTAGGATTTGTTTTAGAATGCAATTGCATTAGAATCACTAAATACCTAGATAATAGACACCACCAAATAGTACCCTTTGATCCGTTGCATTGCAGACATTATTTTGAAATAAAGCCAACATAATATTATAGTTAGTTAAGTTGTATTAACCGATAGAGGTAAACAACAGATGGCACTGATTTCTATATTTTCTGGCCATCGCAATTTGTTCCGAAAATCCCTGCCTACTTAAACATTAACACAAACGAGTCATCTTTTTAATACGCATACAGCACACATGTACATATTTTGTGTAATAATATGTATAAAGTAATCTTTGAATACTCTGACGTAAATGACATTATAGTTTTTGCTTTTGACACGTTATAGTATGTGGTCGGTACGGTGTGCGCGGCGCTGCGATTCGTAGCTGGAACACTTTGTGCATATTTTTGAAAGCATAGATTGACTTCTTTCAATAAGTTTATAAACTTTAATGTATAATTTCATGTGGGAAAGGTAGTGTGGGCAGGGCTCATGAGCCTATAAGGAATGGATGCCTTTGCTTTTGACTATTAGATCGAGACAACCAATCAATATTGCGTACTTTGTCTCTCTTACACTACCCCAGCATATAATATCACCATTCCATTTGGTTTTGAGTTTGTACCGAGAGAATGAATTTCCGAATTTTTAATTTATGCGAAAACGATCCGACTTTTCGATGACATCTTATTTGTTGTGCTCTTCTTTATTATTTGATTAGAATGAATACAAATATAGAATTTTAAAAAAATATTCAAAAAATTAGCTATTGAACATTTGACAAACATTTTTGAAACATCAATTCTGGCCTTGATTTGATTGATGTTGGTACAAAAAATAAAGAGATCAATTTACGTAGTCCAGCAATAATTTCAGTGCTGTGATTATTTGCGCAATTTCTATCAGTATTGATAAACTATAAATATAGTTTATATCCAAATCTATATCCAAAGACGAACACCAGCCGAGCGATTCTCTATGTTTTGTGAGATCGAGATAGATCTCAGGCGAGATCTCCTGTCAGATTTGTGTGATTTTCCAAAGCTGTTAAATGAATAAATAATCACGCATGCTTGCATGAATTCGTGTTTAAAATAACCTAAACTAAAATACATGAGAGTTCACAGCTGAAATTCTGACATTGGCCCATAGAAAAAGCAAATAACAGCCAAAGAAAATCATACAAATCTGACAGGAGGTCTCGCCCGAGATCTATCTCGATCTCACAAAAGATAAATAATCGCTCGGCAGAAGGCTAATGGGAAAGATTTCCAAAATTATAAGTTATAGATTTTCTGGGAAAAGTTTTATAAATCATTATACATTCCTGTAATGGTCTCCATAGATAAAATTATTTAATCAAATTAATATTTGTATATAATAATAGGTATTGCGAGACACAGGAATAATGATATAAGGGTATTTGTTTATATTATTCCCATCGTACGGATAGTGAAACTAAATATGAATAATTACAATATCAATAAGGAGTTAACTTATTTACATAAATAAATGTTATTTTATAAGTGCCAAAATTCCCATGTGTCATTTGATTGTATTTAAGAATGTGATTTGATCCTAAAAGTGCCATCTGCATTTTGTCTTAACCGTGAATATTATTTAAATTAATCTCCATTTCTGTAACTTTCTACATATTCCATTCTCCATTGCTTTAACATAAAATGTTTTATTTTTAAATACCTAAATTAGAAAACTAATCGCAGTCTATCGCTATAATTTATTTATTTTACTATTATTAAATTTAATTAGAGGTAGAAAGTACCTACCTACTATCTTAAAAAAGGACTAGTCATGATTTATTTATTAAGAATAGATTTTTCCCACTTTCTGGATGTTAAAATAAACTGATAACATAAAATGGTATTACTAAATGTGTAGAAATATAGTTATTTATATTACAAGTATCCTAATCTATCCAATACGGATTCCGCAAGGTTATTATTATCTTTGTAAATGTTTGCATGCTAAAGTAAATATTGTTAGCACAATAGAAAGGTTCCATGCGTAGGTTATATAAATATACTTCCTTTTTATTATTATTTTTTTTAATATGCTTTTTCTTCTGGGCATACTTATTTTTTTATGTCAAACTTTTTGAATTATACACTTAAAATTCTCATTGTGGAAAAATTTGTGGTTAGAAATATGTAACATTGGAGTAATTCTCCTTTGTAACTTATTACTTGGCTCTTATTACATTGAGCAAGATTACAAGCTACTAGCCGCCAAGTTTAAAGCAGGCAAATCTGCGAGTGCGATTGTGATGATGACACATAAAATGTTCCACTCGCTCAGTAGCGAACTAGCTAGCGAAAAGCTGAGCTAAAATAATGACTCGACATTTTGTAGAAAACTGAGATATTCGCAGTTCACTGCTAGTAGCTATTTGCCGGTTACTTAACAGATTGTAGAACGAATAATCCAGATCAACCAATAGTTTGACAGTTACGAAATCAGCCGTTTGAGGGCCGCCATCTTGCCATCTGCTGTACACGCTAGCGAATAGCGAGTAAAGTTGACCCCCTTTCAACTTTTTTCGTACATTGTTCACAATCTGCTAGTTAGCTAGTAATACGATTACATTGAGCGAGTTTACTAGCAGATAGTGAATTCACCGGCTAGTAGCTTGTAAACTCGCTCAATGTCATCGAGGCTTTAGACTCTTACTTGAGGTCTTCGCGATTCTACCAAAGTCATGAAAGAGAATTGCACCTATTGTATAGAAAAAGAGATGTCAGGATTTTGAAATATTTTTATTTTTTATTTTTCAGCCATTAATATGCATTTCTTATTTTTTCTTTTAATGTTCTAATTAAAAACCCACCTTTGTTCATATAAATGTACTTATTTTAAAATTTTAATTATTTATGTGAACTATAAAAAAAATGATTAGTATAGTTTAATCTTTATTATATTATTCTATCATCCGCAACCATGTTCATTTAATTTGATATTCTCTTTGAAATGATTTTAATGGGGTTTTTCTATGTTTTTTTTTATTACTTAAAAAAATTAAGCAAAAAAATTCAATGATGGTAGCATTTTTATTTTATTTTTATGTTGACGAATAAATTTTCTACAGCGAGTCAAAGTTTCCCATTTTTGAATTACCGCTAAACGATATTTTGGGGCGGGGCTATCGTGTGACGTGATGAGCGTGGACGCTCACTGACAGTGTTTATTTATGCTGGCCCAGCTGAGCGACGCTTGTGACGTCACAATCCGATTTGCCAACCACGGGCCGTTTTGATTTTGTCAGTTTTAGATCGTTTTTAAAATCAATAATATTGAATGAAAACAAAAAAACAAATATTTTTAGTAGGATGATTAAAATCAGAAAAATGATCTTTAAATATTCCATACATTTTCAACAGAATCCCTCGTTCGTGGAAATACCCCATTCAAAAGTATGTCTTGTTGAAATGATATGTATTCAAATTAATGTTGTTTTGAAATTACATAATAACATGTTTTTTTGAATTGGTATTCTTTTGAAATTATGATAATTTGAATTTATTGTTCTTTTGAGTTGATGTTCTTTTGAAGTGATATCAATTTGAACTAATGTTCTTTTAAAATTGTTACTTTGGATTGATGTTCTTTTTAAATTTTCAGTGTAAATACTACAAAAGTTGATGTTATTTATAAATTTTAGATTTGGGGAGAAGTTTCAATGTAGGTATAGATTCTTTAATATTAATTATTTAGTTAAATAAATGGTATAGAAAGAAGAACGTGTAGATCTTTTTGCTGGTGATCAACCTTTTGGCTAGTAAATTCTTTTGCTCAATTGCTCACATTTTTTTATAAGAAATTTAATTTAAAATTTATAAAGCAAAAATAATTGCAGATGACTTGAAATTTTAACAAAACAAATTATAATAAATATTTTTATTAATTTATTTTATATAAACGAGTTCATTAGGCTAGATATTAGCAGCCTTAATACAAATTATTGTCAAACTGGTTGTTCAAGTTTTGGAAACAAAAATTCATCAGCATTTTGTAGGACACCCTGTTGATTCAAATACAATAATTAGATATAAGTTTGGTAAAGCACAAGGTATTGAAAGCGAAATGAACCAGTGTGGTCAACACTTTTTAAAATATGTTTGCACAATTTTTTCTTTTATCATTTTTCCAAAATTACTACTCATGTAAATTTTTTTATTTATTTTAGATTAAAGTCAAATGAATTAATTCTGTTATTATAAGATTGACAATAAACATATCATCCTTAAAATATACTCTGAAAAAAATTGCAACAAATCTCCTTATTTCATCATTTTACTTATTTGAAACATAAATTTTATCTGAAACTTTACATGAATAAAAAAATATATCTTTGACATGTCAATTAATCTATAATAAATCCATCCAATATAAATGCACAACATCAGAATGTATCTTAATTAAACTCTGCATATCAATACACTTTTAAAATGTTGAAAAAAGATGTAAAAATAATTAAATATGTATTGTCACTACAGTTTTAAACATTATTATTTTTTTCAAAATAGGGAAATTTAAATGGAAGCTTCTCTAAATTTAAAAAAGTTATCCATTCAATAATAAACACAATAATATAAGTTTTTTCAATTCCACTTTAATATTTCTTCATCCAACCGGTTTCGGTTCATCCTGAACTTTCCTTAGGGGTGAATAAAAATATATTTAACATAATACAGATATACATGGTATTTAAAAGTAAATTAGAAGAGGGAGAGAGAACATCAATTTAGGTGGGGGCGAGGAGGGAGGTGTCTAAGAGTGAGGAAGGTTTAGGATGAACCGAAACCGGTCGGATAAAGAAATAATAAAGTTATATTATTGTTTATTATAATTATGTATTCCCACAAAGTGTTTGCTACATGTGAAAATTTTATCCATTCAACTTGGTAGATGAATTTATTTAAAAAATGTACAGTTTTTTAACTGTTAAATATTTTTACTTTAAATTTCATACATAATATTGTTGTTAAACTTTGAATACCACAAAAATGTGACATTTTTGCTGTATCCTACAATTTTAATACCATGAAAAGTAACATTAACTGATTGACACCCAAAATTTTTAATTTCTGAAGAATATCTTTAAAAAATATATTTCTGATACATTTGTGGTATTGGATGGTAGGACTTCAATGTTATTCAAATCTTTCCGAAGGAATTACATTTTTAAATCCTTACTCTAAAGTTGCTCTCAGTCAGAAATATATAATTGATTTTAATCACTCGGGTGTGTTGTTTGTTAAATTTTTTGATACGTATTCTTAAATAATATGCGTGGCAAAGTGTTTGGAAATTGGTTTATTCATAATTTCTTAATACTGTTTAAAGATTTGTGTGATAATAGTTAATTCATAACGTAATGAATGTTAAAAGAGAATAGATAATAATAATATAAAATATTGGTTTCATCCATTCTGTATATAAAAGTAAAGAGCTTTATTTTAAACATAAGATAAATTCAAATGTTACATTTATGTGACGCAATTTATTATTACTGTGCGTCTGAAATATTCCATAAATGTTTTACGATATAAGCACGGGCATAACCCTCCCACGGAAACGCTGTCTCCTGCTTTATTTTATTTATTGTATTTTGTCAATCTTCATCCAATGGATTGATTTCATTTTACCTTACAGTAATCTTTTTCCAATTGGTTGATTTGTGTGTACATTATAGCAGTTGATATTTGTGTACATCTTCATTCATTAGATCTATTTCTGTTTACTTAATCTTCTTCTATTAATTTAATTTTTGTGTACATTACAGCAAATTTCACATCTTAATTTATTTCTAAATTGTAAATTGCAGACATCTCCATCCATTTGGCTAATTTTTAAGTACATTACGGCAATCTTAATCTTCATTCTTAATTTGTTTGGTTTGCTTGATATTTTAATGCATTACAGCAATTTTATATTTATTTATTTGTACATAAGAAGAAAACACAGATATATGAAGCAATCAGCAACACAATATGAATAAATTAAGTGGAGAATTCACCTGCTGTCTAACTATTTCTCACAGATTAACATGTGCGGCAGGTAAATAATTTACAAATTACTGAACATCACTGCAAACTTCATCTATTTTTTGACTTTTGTGTACATTACTGCAATCTTTATCCATTTGGTTGACTTTGGGGTATATTACTGCAATATTTATCCATTTGGTTGACTTTTGTGTACATTACTGCAATCTTCATCCTTTTGGTTGACTTTTGTGTATATTACTTGCAATCTTCATCCATTTGGTTGACTTTTGTGTACATTACTGCAATCTTCATCCATTTAGTTGACTTTAGTGTACATTACTGCAATCTTCACCCATTTAGTTAACTTTTGTGTACATTACTGCAATTTTCATCCATTTAGTAGATTTTTGTGTGCATTACTGCAATCTTCGTCCATTTTGTTGTTTTTTGTGTACATTACTGCAATCTTCATCCATTTGGCTGATTTTTGTGTACATTACTGCAATCCTGCAAACTGCAAAAAAAACCCTCCACACAGCATCCTCAAAGATGACATAGGCCCCTAGGGAAATTGTTTTCCTCGGTGCCTCCTGTGTGAAGCTAATGTAAAAAAAAAAAAATCTTCATTTGGTTGACTTTTGTGTACATTACTGCAATCTTCATCCATTTGGTTGATTTTTGTACACATTACAGGAATCTACTAATAGATAACATTTAATGCATTAGAGCAATCAAGATTAAACAATGAATAGAGATTTTCATTGTTTTGTGTTTATGACAGCCTCTGTAGCATAATAGTCTATGCATTTGATTGACGAGCTGTCAAGCAGGACATTGTGAAGACAGTTAAATAAATTCTGTTGGATGTGTTTTGTGAATGGAAAAAAATAGGATACAGCCTTTCCGTGTGAAGATTGTTCTCTTAAATAATAATATTGAATGGTTTATAAATATGGCCTGATTTTATAAAGTGATAAATTTTATAATTCAAACAGCAGCTATTTGCAAATTTCTTGTAAAATACTTATTGTGTACTAACCATCCGACTGAGTTTAAGTATCTGACCGACGGTTTGCTCTGACCAAAACAGATTCATCAGATGGTTAAGTCCGTCGGTAACCTTTGAGTGGGGTTTAACTGCTATAAAATCGGGCCTAAGTCAATTGTCATGTTTTTTTCCCCTTTAAACTACTGTATGTAAATTGTAAACAGTGAATATTGTCATACTCGTGAAATTAGTAGTCCTTATTATTTTCTTAAACATTATATATTAGTTTGGTTATTCATTGTGAGATAGAACGGAAGGTATTTCATATGTTTGTAAATGATTAAGTGTATTTATTGTTTTTTTTAAATAAATATTATCAACATTTTAACAATTTGTTTATTTTCAATTCTTTTCATTCACACCATTTATTATTTTAATGTATAAAAATGAATGTTTCTTTGTTTGTCCCTTATTCGCTCTTAAACCATTCATCCAATTGCGATGAAACTTTGGTGATTTGATGTGCACGTGGCCGCAATGGTTTCTATATATAATAGTGAGCTTTGGCATCATGAAATTATTTCTTGTTTAATTAATTCTTTTTTTTTACATTAACTCCACACAGGTAAATTATTTTCCTCAGGGCCTATGTCATCTTAGATGCTATGTGGAGGGTGTTTTTGAGGAAAGGAAGGAGTGAACATGGGTCTTGAAGAGACCCATGTTGTAGGAGGGAGGAAACACAGAGGCCGGCAAATCGTTCCACAGTCGAGCTGTTGAACTCAAGAACGAGTCGTAGAAACGACCCGTTCTCATGTGACTAATGTCAACCGTGTACAAATGTTGGGCGCGTGTTTGGAATGTTTCCCGACTATGCACCGGTGCCGAGGGGATCAATGATGCTAGTTCCTCGGAGCATCTTCCATTGTAATACCGGTAGAACAAGGACAGCATTCCCACCTGACTCCTGTGCTCTAAAGATTGCAATCCGTCTGTTAAGATGGGAGAATCTATCAAACGGACCGCCCATTTCTGCACAGAGTCAAGGGTTTTTTTAGGTATTTTGGAGCTCCAGACCAGAGGTGGCTGCCAAATTCAACCGTGGGGCGCACTTGCGATTTGTACAGAGTTAGCAGTTGTGTACTACTAAAGTATCTGCGGGCCCTGTACAGTACGCCAGGTTCTGAGAGGCTAACTTAACTCTGGTTTCGATTCAATTTCTGATTGTACCTGTACCTGAGCTGGTCACTTAGAGTTACGCCATTTCAGTTAATTCATTATCATCTTAATTAATTCATCCGATTGCGATGAAACTTTGGTGAGTTGTTGTGCGCACGCCTGTGAAGATTTATATATACAGGTGAGCTCTGGCGTTACGGAATTTGTGTGAAAATTAGGCGATAGGTGGTGCATGAGTTCGAAAAATGAGTGTTTTTCGTGTGGTTCAGCGTCAGGGAGGGGGAGGGGAATCCAGGAGCGGGGGGGTTCGCAGGAGGGGTACACAGGAGGGGAAGGGGAATGGGAAAGGACAAGCAGGGAGAAATAATTTCTTTATTTAAAAGGCATTGCAACGCATGCCGGGAACTCGCCAGTATTCTCATCCACTAGAGCGACTAAGGTCAAAATATGGACCGCTTTTGTTTTTCTGCGATTGACAGTTGTCCAAAATTGGACCACATTTTTTTTACCAAAGTTTTTGGACCAAAGTTTACGATTTTATTAGTTTTTTTTATAAATCCTACGAATATGTGATAATCGACAAAAGATAGGTGAATTCGTTGGCTATGTAGAACTATAATCAGTTTGTATGTCTCCATATTACAATTCGGAGGTATGATTTTTTTTTAATGTGGGAGGAAAATATTCAAAATCATCTTAAAAAAATCACGAGCAATCGGAGATAAAGGTTTTAAATCGGTATGTCGCTCGAGTGGATAAAAAAATACTATTTTGGATTTTCTTTGATTGAGAAATCTTTCTATTGGTAAATCCCCTAAAAATCCAAAGAGAGAATTAATTTTTATATACCTAATATCAAATGAAAAAAAAAAACAAACAGTGATGTCGAAATGTAGAAAAGCATCAATGAGAAACAGCATTTTCCCTTGCTTTTGTAGCGAAAGAGACAACAAGGATACTCGTATTTTGAATACGAGTATTTTGAATACGGGATTTTACGGCGGCAATATTTATTGATCTAAAGAAGGCGTTTGATACGGTGGATCATAACGTATTGATCGAAAAACTGAAACATTTGGGTATTGTTGGTACTCCTCTGGAACTTCTCCGATCTTACCTATCAAATCGCTTTTCGGCGGTAGAACTGGGAGGAGAAACGAGTGAGTTGGGTAAAATAACATGTGGAGTGCCACAGGGATCAATTCTTGGACCGTTGCTATTTCTTATCTATGTGAATGACATAACAAAGTGGGGTATTAAAGGAACTCTACAACTCTATGCGGACGATACAGTAATTTTTTACAACAAACTGAACCTAGCGGAGCTTGAAACGGAAATGAATGCTGATATTTCTAAACTCACAAGCTGGTTAAGAATAAACAAACTAACTCTTAACGTAAAAAAAACTCATTATATACTTTTTGGCAACAAGAAAAATATCAGCCTCAATATCAAAGTTGGTGATAACTGCCTCGAAAAGAAAATGAGCACAAAATATTTGGGCCTGATCGTAGATTCCCAACTTTCGTGGGATCTCCACATAAATCATGTAAAGGAGAAAATTACACCCATAACTGGTGTACTTTATAGACTCCAAGGATTACTACCCGTACCTTTATTAACATCAGTGTACTACGCCATGGTACATTCACACCTTTCTTATCTCTGCTGTATCTGGGGATTTGCCTCAAAGAAATTGATAGCTGATCTGCAGGTGGTTCAAAACCGAGCTCTCAGAAATGTTTTTGGACTTCCATGGGACACCCATGTCAGAGACATCTATTCAGTTTCCGGTATTCTTCCAATCACAGTCCTTCCTAAACATGAAATCACAAGCACCATCCTACAAATTATGCAACAATCAACTCACACTAACATCAAGCCACTTTACAATCAAGACATCCACACTCACAATACTCGAAATAGCAATAAAATCCGCATACCCCAAACACACACTACAAAATATGGGATAAAATCTCTGAACTATGTTGCCTATACACTATATAATTCGCTACCAGATATGTACAAGGGAATTCAGCAAAATAAAAAAAATCAGAGTAATGCTTTAAAAGAATATTTTTTAAGTATGTATAAGGATGAAACTTTGTAATTTTCTTGTCATGTTCAATTGTCTTGTCTTGTTTCTTTTCTCTTCTTTTCTTTTCCATTAAGTTGTAATCATCCATATCTGTATAACCTTGTTCCCTTTTTCTTTAATTGTTTTCCATTGCTGTTTATTTTACTCAACCTGTCTTTTATTTTTCTTCTATATTGTATGTGAATCTTATATTTTAATATCCAAATTCCTATGTAAAATTTTAACTATTTTCTCCCACCCATGATTTGTATGTTCCTCCTGTCCTAAAATGAGTTCTGTAACTCATCGGGATTGCTATAGCAAGAAATAAAACAATAAAAAAAAATACTTTGATCGAATGTGAATATTATGATAAAAAAGGAAACTTATAAAATTTCACTGGAATTTGGATTCCTGAAGTAAAATAACAAATATGAAACATGCTGTAAGCAAGCAATGCATCATGCATCTGCGTTAGAGTACCTACTGTCTTTAAGGCATAACCATTGTTGCGATAACTATTTCTGTACCTTCTTAATTATTTAGTATAAATACCGTATAGTATAACTCCTAATAACGTATGTTTAAATAAAAATTTGGTGGCTATAAAAATAATTTTATTTGACCAAACAAGAATACCCATTCATATTTCTGTGCTCCTGGTATTTTGTTTTTGTTATTACAGCGTGATGGACAAAATTCGTGATCGGCCAATAAAATTTTTTCCAATAAATACATACATACTACTTTCCCTCTGTTTTTACAATATACAAAAAAATATTATGAAGATACACTTCTACTTACTATTTTATCTCGATGAGTTTTGAAAGTATGTAGTAAAAATATCAAGAATACCTAAGTACCTGCCTACTTCTCAAGTATTATTCAGAATTAAGACATCTTAGCATAAGATCTGCAGAGTCTGTCCAAAATAAATAGGTGGAACCAGACCTTTTTTTTTGACCAGGGACCACTACGACATTTATTTGTTCTCACTTAGGGTAGTGTTGGGTAGGACACGATATCAGGATGAGTTTGTATGAGGTACTCAAATATTGAAACGAGGTGTTGAGATTTGAGGTGAGGTGTTCCAAAATAACGAAATATTTTCGCTTACGGGGGGGGGGGGGGGGGGGGGGGGGGGGGGAATTTCAGAGGAGTTGTTTTTTTTTTTTCCTTCAGCTTTATTTTCTTGGTTCAGAGGTGTTGGTTTTCTAATAAATACTGTTATTTTTGTAATTTGAAAAATGGATATAAAAAGGCCTACCCTCCCCCCTCTCAACCCCCTTCTACCCCCTCCCCCCTTACATAACATATAACAATCATTTAAAATATATAATTTTTTTTGGAGCAGTTGGTACTGTCGTGCGGTATTCACTTAACAATAGATAATTTATAATAAAAATATTTAGAATTAAAAAAAATGTAAGCAGTTGGGACTCTTGTGCTCATAAATTATTGTTATGCTTATTCACATAACAATAATTTACAATAAAAAATATTTCAAAATAATATTTTTTTGGAGCAGTTGGGACTCTTGTGCTCATAAATTATTGTTATGTGTATTCGCATAACAATAATTTAGATACAAAAAAAAATATATATATTTTTTTTTGTAGCAGTTGGTACTCTTGTGCGGTATTCACTTAACAATAATTTAGAATAAAAAAATAAAAAATTTCGGAGCAGTTGGGACGCTTCTGCGGTATTCACAATATATGAATGGCTTACCCCATCACCACCTCACGGTTCTAATACAAAAATGTCATAGAATATAAAAACACTTCACGCCTCACCACCTCATTCATTTGTCCCAAACTATGCGTGACATGACATGTAGTTTAATACATCAACCACCTTACACCTCACCTCATATTTGTCCCATACGTGACAACGTGACATGACATGTAGTCCAATACACCAACCACCTCACCTCATATTTGTCCCGTACATGACATGAATGTAGTCCAACAAAACAAACCACCTCACACCTCATATTTGTCCCTCCTTTATATTTGTCCCCCCTTCATATTTGTAGTAACAAAGAAAAAGAGTTGGTACAAATACATATTGTGAGGTCGGGGGACATTTTACGTGTTTGTATGGGACATTTGAGGTGCCTCTTGTATGAGGTACTCAACACTAACTTAGGGACCATAAGGTGCATCTGTATCTGTACATCTGTATCTGTATACATACATTACATAGTATAAATTAAAGTCCCCCGCGTCGTCTGTCTGTCTGTCTGTTCGCGATATACTCGAAAACTACTGAACGGATTTTCATATTTTCATGCGGTTTTCACCAATAGATAGTGTGTTTCATGAGGAAGGTTGAGGTATGTAATTTGTCAAGGATTTGTGTAAATTGGTTGAAATATAACGATAATTGTAAGAAGTGTCGGAAAAAGTCAAGCCGCCTGGTGGCTTTCATCGAAAACGCTGCCTAATCCTTTTGAGATATAACAAAACAATGCATGGTGGGATATTCCTCTTTTATAGATCTACAAAAAAGGATAGGAAGGCATATATATCTATCTTTTACGGATAGCTTACTATACCCATTCTATCTTCTAAAAAATGGTCACGTACATTGCGGTTATTGAAAAGTTATTTAGACGGATACAGTATTAATCCTTATTAACTTAATTACGTTAGTTACCCCAAGCATTTCATGCACATTATTATAATCTTTCACACCATCTCTACGTATTATAAAATAAAGTCCTCCGCGGCATCTGTCTGTCTCTTCGCGATAAACTCAAAGACGGCTGTGGTTATAAAGGTTGGATAACCATCCAGTAGATGACGTTGTGTTTTATTAGCCACAGCAATGCGTGGCCGGGTCAGCTAGTTAATGATAAATTGTTAATTGCGTAATGAAACGCGTCCTTGCAATTACTATTATTTTGCAATTCAATGTGCTCTTCTTGGACTTCTTCAGTTACTTCTTCATTAATACCAAAAGGGTTACGAATCAGCTGGATACCTTTCGATTCGGTTTTGCAGTAAATGAATAAATGTTTCGTCGATCATATTTTAGATATCGCGGACTATCTGTGGTCCACAGACCACCGGTTGGGAACCACTGCTTTAGAGAAAGGTTTTTTATGTTATTGAAAAATACATGTCCCAAGTTGATTCGTTAAGAAACAGGAAAATAACAAATATTTACTGCGAGTATTAAATTGAAGGGTGTTCCACCTTTTTGAAGTGAAAACGTCTTTAGCACCGTTGTGATTTGAAACTCGATGAAACGAAAAAGCGACACTAAAAAGAGACAAACACGTACATCTATAGGATTTAGCCTGTGAAAGAAGGACATTGAATAATCGGTCTCCTGTTTGTGCGGTGCTTCGTAGCCTCCCCACTCTTGTCTACTGTAGTTTTATAACGGTTTCACTTCTACCGCGTGTGAACTGCACACAATTTTTTTGTAGCATTCTGCATCTTCATTTCTATAGAATTTGTCATTTCATTTTGTGCATATAGTGCCAGTCCTACCAGTAGGTAGCAATAAAATATCAGGAGCACAGAAACACGAATGGATATTTTTATTCGGTTATTAATAAAATTATTTTTATGGCTACCAAGTTTTTATTTAAATATCACATTACCAGGAGAATAAAAGGTACTTAAACTAAATAATTTTAACAAATATTGATGCCTCGAAGACAGTACCTACTCTCACACAGATGCATGATGCATTGCTTGCTTACCAATGAATTACTCGGAAATGCAAATTTTGTCATTAATTTATCAAACCCTATTTTACTACTAATTAGGCGATTATTATTTCTAACGATTCAAATAAAATTTGCTCGGTGTAGGTGCTACGGTTCTTTTGGATAGATGCAATAAGAATAATGTTGATACTATTATTTATTAAAAACTACTTGCAAATCTGATGATTTGTGAGGAAATTTTGATTTTGATTTATTAAATAAGAACAATATTAGGAACATGCTTTTTTGGATGCGAGAACACTGTTCATAGATCTACTAGTTTAATAATAAACAAACAAAAACATCCATTCATATTTCTGTGCTCCTGGTATTTTGTTATTATTGACACTGCTTCTGTTTGTAGGCGTTATCAAAGGCACATAAAAATTCTCTCGTCATTTAATTAAGAGCGTTTAACCAGCCAGCGGACGAAAATCCACATTTCGTCGAAAGTTGTTCTTACGATCGTGCAGGGCGGTTACAATGAGAAAGATTAATTATTCTCCGTACCAGCTTTTTTAAATTTTATCTCAATATCGAATTTATTTCAATTCAAATTACCTTTAATTTATACCTTCATCCAAAAATGCTGAAAGGCGTGATGATAAAACTATTAAAATAATGTACTTTTTGTAGTTATTTTTTGATTATAAGTATTATCATTTTTCAATAATGTCTAAATTTAATAAGAATGTTAAAAAAATCTGAAATATATTAGTTTGTAAGTGCGCAAATAAATACACAAATGGACCAATTTTCGTCAAGAAACACATGTACGTACATATTTTTTAATGATTTCATTGAAACTAAAATTAAAATTCTAAAACATGCGTTTGTTAGATAATGTATTGATTTATTTTACTGCATGATTATATTATTTGAAATGGGTGTGGTATAATACAAAATCTTTTTTGAAAATTTTAACAAATCTGAGAACGACCTATGGAATAAACTTATTATACTAAAAATTAAAAAAATTTCTCAAAATTGATTACATGCGAATGCTAGATAAAAGAACAATCTTTCGAAATCCATTTATAATTTTTTGTGGAAAAGAGTCAATACGTCTAAAATCTGATTCGAAAATGACATATTTTTGGTTTTCTCTGGTAATGCCCTCTCTGTCGATTTCTGCGTTCCGTACCAAAAATCCATTATTAATTGATCTTTTCAAAATTCTATGCAAATTATATTTTTGTTAGCTATATTGTAGTTACTTACCCAAAACATCGTATTTTGGTGACACTTACGAGAATATACGATACATTTATGAAAATTCCTACGGAAACATATTGGTTAAATTAATTAATTTTTAAATAAACGAAGCAATGTTATTTGTTTGAACTACTTATATATTTGAGTAAAGCCGACCGGTTTCGGAACGACCGTTCCTTCTTCAGGGCAAACGTATACTGCCAATAAATCAAAATCAAAATTTCCTTACAAATCATCAGATTTGCAAGTAGTTTTTAATAAATAATAGTATCAACATTATTCTTATTGCATCTATCCAAAAGAACCGTGGCACCTACACCTAGCAAACGTATACTGCCATGAAGAAGGAACGGTCGTTCCGAAACCGGTCGGCTTTACTCAAATATATGAGTGGTTCAAACGAAGTAACATTACTTCATTTATTTATAATGGATAACCACAAAGTTATAGCTACATTCAAAAGTATAGATAATAAACTTTTTTTATATAGGAGAATTTTAAATAATAGTACGTAACTTTGTATAACTGTTTCTGCTGGACTGATAATTGGGCCCCACTGCTGTTATGTTTAAATAAATTGGCATGCGATATTTTATACAATCTGCCAAGATTCAAAAGTATCGCACTTATTTCCACCGCAAATGCAAGTTTTTTTTACATTAGCTCCACACAGGAGGCCCTGAAGAAAATAATTCCCGTCATCTTAGGGGATGCTCTGTAGCGGTCTTTTTAAATAAAGGAAGAAGAGGAAATTCTGGGAAGGAAAAAGGTATGAGGGGTGGATAGGAATCTGGGGATCGGTGTGTCCAGATACATGAATTCATCCCTCCAACTGCGGTGCAAGGCGATGGGTTGAGAGAGTCTGGCTGGAGATATCAAAAGACCTCCCTCAACCAGTCCTCCAAATAATAAAAAAATCTTTCTCGATCCGGCCTGTCACGCAGCAGATGGGCAGATGTATACGCTCCCGAAATCCCATGAACCCGGTCACCCCTCCTAAGTCACCAAACCTAGCGAACCACTTTTTATTTTATTTGAATAATTTGTGTTATTTCACAATTTATTTATTTAAAATAATGTATAGTGTATTTGGGGCACATTTCAAAGTGGAAGATACTCTTAGTATCGCCCTGGGGTAAGACCACCATTCAGAATTGAAACGTTGCTTGAAATGGCGTTAGCCGTGTTTGGTGACCAGATCTGAATAGCCAGGTACCTACATCCCCACTTTCCTCTTCCCCATCTCCTTCCCCTCCCCACTACCTCACAACATACCCCAATTGGGGATGCCATAATCTCACTGGCTCCAGACGGGAGCAGCTGAGACTCTCGTGAGGTATTACTATAAAAAAATAATAAAAAATAAACTTGGGGTGAAAGCAAGGTGGGGTGTGACAAAGGTAGCAGAGATGGTTGTTTTCCAATAAATGGTTCCCGTAGCGGTGGTACCCATAATGGCCTCCCAAATTGAAGAATATCTAGGTATTTTTATATTATTTATACGAAAGGATGTAATTAAATAAAACACAGTATACTTTTTAGCTTATTATTTGCAAGTCCATCATGTGAAGTCGATAAAAATAATCCTAACAAATAAACTTTGATAAAAAAAATATAAAATCTTACAAATTCCAATCTTCACAGAAAAAAAGAAAACAGAACATAATCGAACACAACAGGTGAACAGACAGAAGTATTTTACAAAACAAAATATTTAAAATAACACTCTATTGCACGATGATTTCAATTCTTATAATAATGTATAAATTTTGGATGCCTGGTTCGAGGAAAACCACGAAAAATGAGTTTAACTCTTTTTTTTGTGCTTTGCAAATCAAAATCTAACATAATATACAAATTACTTCAATACAAGAACAAAATAAATAAGTATATAAGTAATACCTCTACAATTCTACAGTCTATGGATTCTGGAATGATTGCTTCTATAAAACAAATAGTTTTAAGTCTTATTGAATACACAAAGAAATGGACCCATAAAATGCTATAAATATTACTTATAGAGGTAATGGCTGAATTTAATAATTAAAATGGCATACGATTTCGGATAAACACATTATTTGTGACTTCGATCTGTAGCTAAAACTGAGGTTTTGAAACTGTAAATTAATTACTTGCTTTCGTTTTAAAACCGTTAATTAACTTCTTTCAGTTGTTTAACAAAGTAAATTAATTATATGGTGATGTTTTGAAATTGTTAATCAATTTATTACTGGCGACTTAAACTTGTCAATTTACTCATATTTTCAAACAGTTAATTATTTATTTGCTTGCAATTTGATACTGTTCACAAATTTGAAATTAACAAAAATCGTAAGATTAAAAACAGTTTTTGAAACTATTAATAAATTAGTTGTGGCGAAAAATATTTTTTTGTGGTCACCATTTTATTTTTGATTGAAGTCGGTTTCGAAATGTCACGGAAAAGTTAGGATTATAACTGAAACCGGTTTGCTTCATAATCAAGAAACTGACTGTTTTCAACCAGTAATAATGTGGCATTTGCCACAAAAAACCTCTTTTGTTGAAATTAACTCGCGTTACCGTCAAAAGTAAATAATGGTGTGATTTGGTTAGAAATATTTTTTCTTCGATCCATAAAATCCAGACACATTTCATAATTATTTTCTAGTCCTTAGTGATAAAATTTTCCACAATACATACTTAAGTTTACGATTCTATGAGTAGGTATTTACAAAGTTAAACTGTTGTCTGGTCAAACCAAGAATCGACTTAAAGAGAAGCCTTAATATTTGTACATTGAAAGCCTAGTAATACAAATAAACCAACTGAACTATGCGAATGCCTCAAAAATATCAGCAATATCAATAATTATTAATATTTTGTTATTATTTACAACTCATTCGATTGTAGTACTAATTTATTTAAATACTTAGTAATATAGTTTTTTTATTCGTAATATAATAAATCCTAGCTGCTTCCTTTAATACTGCCACCAAAATGCCCATGACAAAATTAGCTAGAATTTCTTTGATTACTCCAAAATATTATGTATTTCGTAGTTTTAGATTTATTTACACGCAAAGTTTATACTCTACTTAATTTTGTACACCTCGTAGATTAAAACAACAATAAATTAACTCGGTGTTGCAAACACAATAAACGTAGGCATATAAAAAAAATGCTGCGATAGATTTCACAAGTTGAGTATTATACTAAAAATCCCTGAATATGGCAAAGGTAAATTCACTTCCATATTGTGATATTCAGAGTGTATTTTGAAATGCCTGTCTATGTTCATGTTTCCTACAATATCAAATGTTGCAATTGTGAAAAATACATCTACTTACAGGTACCTACGTACACACAATTTATTGGACGATTATAATTTTTAAACCTATTTTTCTTACGTTAAAGTACGAAGTTTACTTATAAATATCAATGGAATGTCATGTTACAGTAGTATAATTGTTTAAATTTATATAATACCATGTTTCAATAATAAATGTCAATACTCTAAAACAGAAGAGTTTAGAATAATTATATTAGTAAAATTTAAAACTTATCCAAAACGAACGGAAATAAACAATTTATTTAACAATATTTATGGCATAAACAAACCAAATAAATTTTCAATAACAATGCAATAAGTAGTGTAGCCAACTTATTATGCAATAATATTATAACAAATTTAAAAAAGATTAAACAAAAAGGGCAAAAAACACTGAAAAGAAATATACATAAATAATTTTCGTTGCAATTTTTGTATCGGTTATTGGTTTTATCCTGAAATAAAATTTTACATACTTTCTAATTTTATCAATAGTGGAAAAAATATTAGTATACAATGTCTGAGTTAATTTTTAACTGAAGTAGTTTTTAACGGTATTGTGTCTTTTGATTCAATTTGAAGTCTATCTATGAGAGACCATTAAAATTATTAACATTATTATTCCCTACGAAACAACCGACGCCATCTATAAAAAATTCCATCAATATGGCTTACGAGGAATATGGCGCAGAAGGATCATATAAATATCTTATCGAGTCTAGTAATAAAAGTGAGACTATGAAGCGGTCGAGTACCAATTGGATGTCGGAGGGGCGGCCTTCGAGGAAGGGTGGTATAAGTGAAAGCCAGAAGCACTAGGGTAAAACTGGGACTGTTCTAAAGGAGAAGAATATTCCAGGGCAGAGTAGACCTGAGGTTTCAAGGGCAGAGGTTGAGCAGGAGACTCCCCGGAGGGAATATATCCATGCCGCAAAGATTCAGAGTACTGGCTCTCGTATCCCGGATGCTGTTGCTGCTTGTCCCTAGGAGACACAGAACCAGGAGGAGTCATGGCGGTGTGGTAGTCCATCGAGTACGCTGGTCCTCCGTAAGTTGACACGAGGTTCTGGAAAGAGTCTGCGTTCTTCTGTGCGTGGAGAGCGATGAACTGGTCACTGTAAGCGGACCCTTCGCTGCCTGGTGGGGTGGGAAGTGGTCCAGCAGGGTGAGGGTGTGTGTGGGAGTGTGGGTGCGGGTGGGAGTGAGGAGGCTGCCCGTGCCCAGCTGCTCTGATCACACTTTCCCTGCTGGCGTACAGCTGCCGCAGCAAGGCAGAGGCGGGGAGTCCAGGAGTGCCCAGTTGATGGTGTGCTCCTATCCACTGGATGGTAGATTTGTGTTGTTGTTGCTTCAGTAGGGCGTCGGTGGAGAAGTCTGTTGGCTGGTGTGTGGTGGGTGATCCTGTCTTATTGGGATTGAGGATGGTTGTCGGTAAATGTTTAGACATGGCATTTTCTAAATCTTTTACTGACGCTGTATCCGCGATGGCTTCCTCTGTGGGTGCTGGGGCTATTTGTGGGCTCACTGTTTCTGGGGGCTGTGGAGAATTGGATGTTCTACATGGGTTCTGTTCTGCATCTTCTGAAGATTGTTCTTCTTCTGGTTGTTGAGCTTTGCGTTTTCTGGCTCTCCGAGTGGGTGGGGCTGGAGGTGGTGGTTGCGTGGTTGGTGCTGGTGGGGCTGATTGTGATGGTGCAGGGGGTGGGGCAAGGTCGGATGCTGGGTGGGCTCTGGGAGAGGAAGGTCGAGGTCCCCCCGCCCTGTCTGCTCCCGCGTCGGGTGATCCCTCTCCAGGGTCTCCCGTTACAGTCTCTTCTCGCTTCACTCCTTGGACGCCTTCTTCCATCTGGCAGCAGTCCATGATCAGGTTGGCGTACTCTCGACCACTGAAAATTGAGAACGTATAACATTAAACACAAAGATTACCTATTTGGACAAATTAAAACAATATTTAGTAATTCATACTTTCTAGAATCGTATTTTGCCTTTCACTACTTGATCCAAAAAATATTACTCATGTTAAAATGTTAGTAAATTAAGTGAATTTTTTTAAACATTTTATAATGCACAACCACAAAGTATTAGCTGAATACTTACGAAAAAATATTTTTTATACAAAATACCATAACCTACCTTATAACATAATTGACGCAGATAATGTTCTGCTCCTCAGCATTCTTTGACGAACAGACGACAGTGGCACAAGTCTGTAGCCAGGTGTAGCCACCAGACTTATTCATCAGCCTGTAGTAGTGTGTCAACACCTGGCCCTTGTTGATCACTGAAACAAAAAGAAATAACATAAGATTGTGCAATCTAACGGTCTCTATCTTTTCTACTTGCCAAGTTTCCTTACCAAGTCTGTCACCTACTTTTTATTCAATGTTAATGAAAGTTTGATGAAGTCAAAACAAATGAACCTAAATCGATGAATAGTTGTGGATCTCCGCCCAACCGGACTTGGTTATTAAATGAACCCAAAGAATGCATTCGCGACCATACCAACTCATATAATATTGGAGCACAGCTTTACGCATGTAAATCGGCCGTGTGGAATTTATGCCACCGACAAAATCAGATAATTTCAAAGTCGGATTTACATTATCAGTCGATCCAGTCCGGCCTAGCGACGGAAAAATGGCCGACAGTGTGATGCAACCAGAAACTTGCGGCATGCATAGCAATACAGCCATCCATTAGCTAGTTCTGGGATGTTCAAACCATGTTACAGTGTTGTAAATGTGACAAGAGAGTGACACAACACGTGTCGGCTGCAAGAGGGGATGTTTACCTAATATAAAAGAGTAGAAGGGTTACGAAACTTCTCAAGAAAATTGTTGACCGAGAATCGACGAAAACCGAATGGCCTTTTTCATATTCAGAAATCTAGATAGCTTTCGGCAAATGAATCCGAAATTCGAACAGTTTTTGATCAGTATCATCAGTAAGGCTATACAAAATCGACAGGTTTACCAATGGTTTTTGGTGGAGTTCCCCGAAATCCATGAAGTTTATTTTACGGTAAGAGCAAATTATTTGAGATTTATTTTGTTTGTCTTTACTTCAACATTCATGTCGGGAATTCGGTAGGTACCAAATATATGTTATTTTTTTTTCTTTTTGCGTATATGTGATAAGATGAACGGAATGTTTGGGAAACTGGGATATGATAACTATGAATCCTCGGCACCAAACTATCGCCCATTATTATTCAAGTCTTGTCCGCAGCCGGAGCATTGGTCAGCCAATCACGTAGCGATAATAAAACAATTCAATTTATTTTATATACGTTGAAACTGTTCATTGTTTGGCAGGGCGGGAGCAAACGGCGCTCATTTGTGTGGTTCGATTCCTGGAAATGTGTCAAGCAGAGTGTCAGACTAAATCACTCGATAAAGAATCACGCGTTTACCATACTGATTACTTGCTGGAAGAATCATCCTTACATTCTATTCAGGCAGACGAAGCCATGACTACATTCTCCATGACGCGTCCTTTACGACAGGAATTGTTTTACTATGACTGTTATTCGTTAAATGACTTGTATGATATGTTAAAAATCCTTATTCAATCTCATGTCACATATTAGTATAATATTCTTGACGAAAAGATCCAGAAGTAACCACAGACATAACAGTTAGTGTCTATATTGAGAAAAATCATTAAAAAAAACAACCTTCAGACCTGTGAAGATGTGAAATTACACAAACTGATGGTTCCATATCAATAATAGCAAAAAAGGATATTGGACATTTTTGAGAGGAAGAACCAAAGACGAATCTTTAGAGTGATTCAATGAAAATGTATCTGGCGGACGAAGCTGGTTCAATCAAAAACCGTACCCATTTTGGGAGAGCAGTCAATATAATAAGTTGGACTTACAATCAACGTGACATTTTCTTAATTTGTTAGCATCTTCACCATGGCAGAGGGCGTAGAGGTTCTTTCCTGTGAGTTCTTCAGCCGTGTAGTCCAGGAGATCAGAGACTCTGCAAAGTAAGAAGATACAGATTACAATAGTGCCAGATAGCTGACCAAGGATGAAAAAGATTCACGATTTTCGCAATAATCAGTAATGATATTCAAAGCAAGTATCAGGAACGCATGAAGGCTCCAGGTAATACTCACTTGGGCTCGCAATGCGCTATCCTGAAATCGAAGTTGATCCTGGTGACGAACATGTCGCACTCGAGACGGATCTCATGCACGGAGGGCGGCGGTAGAGCAATGGCTAGAGCAACCATGCCCAGCAGCGGGGGCGGGGACTTGCGGCTGTGCGAGAAACTGTACTGGGGCCGGAGGCGGCACAGCATGAGCACAACCTGAAACAAATTAAATCATTAGGAATAGAGCACCTCGCAATATTTAAAAATGGCGGACCAGACAATGCCTCACGAAATCAGTCGAGTAGTTTTTGAGTTTATATGGAGGTACAAAATACAAACATTACCTTATATTTATATAGATGTTTCGATCGTTAAGCTTTGTAGATTTTAAGATCATCAATATACAAAGGGATCTCAACTCCATCTTAAACTCAAGTAGTTCATTTATAAGCATATGAAACAATACTGGTCCCAAATGTGACCCCTGTAGAACGCCATTGAAAAATTCAGATTGGTGTGAAAGAGTGCAACCACTTTTATTGTTTTTTCTTCTCTTATGGACTGATGCCTTTCAAACTAGCTGCGAATATTTATAGATATTATTTTTTCGAGTGCCGAATGGTTTTTTGAAGCTCATGAATACTAGATATTTTTAGTCGTAATTCCGCAAGTAGACCTACTCTAATATTATTAAAAATCTTTGTAATTTTTTTTTAATTTTTTTTATTAAGTTGCAGTGAATAAGTTAGGTAGGTACACACATTAAACAAAAATCGTACAAAATATCTAACCACACGTGTATCATGTAAATATACAATTTCTGTTTCAAAACATTATCCTGCGGGTGCAATCACATCCCCAAAACTCGAGCAATTCCGCTTGATAAGGCACAATTAGCAACCGAATTAGTTAATCTATAATATACCTTCCTCGAACCTGTAATAAACCCGCGTCATTTGTTAACTCCGGGGTAGAAACATCCATATTAGTCCCATACAGGGATGGTATTAACCCTTGGCAGTCGCAGATCATATCTCTACACCCTAACGACCTTTATTGCACTCAGGTGACGTCATAATTCAAGATGGCGCCGCCAAAACGGAGAAAAGGCGGGAAGCTCCCGCATTGGCCGGAAGATAAGTATATTTAAGTGAATTTATTATCGCCTGTATTACGCGGAGACCGTATCCTGCTGTAAATTGTTTCGGCTTCCTAAACCTTGCTAACTTTACTCTGGCGTTTACGGAATGATAACTGGGATTTACGATTATCGTCTAAATTTAACAAATGTCTGATATGGAGGATGCGGAGGAGGTAAACATGTTAGCTTTATTACTTGGTAGGTTATATATGCAAGATTTTAACCAGTGATTCCTGACATCATTTGGAGTAAAAAATGTAAATGAAATAATCGTCTCTGGTGACATTTTTTTTAAATAATTAAAACATAAAAAGTCAGTAGGTATTGGAAAGTTAGCGTTGGGGTGAAGGGTTGGGCGGTTACAGGGCCGTAGCTAGGGGGGGGGGGGGCATTATGGGGCAATGCCCTACCTTAAAATACCTGTGCCCTACCTTTAGAAATACCATCGACTATGACCTACTAGTAAACTGTTTGTTCATAGTTTTATACGATTGAAAAAAAACTACCAGTTAGTGTAGCGTAGCGACATCTAAATGAACAGCTTCGAATTAACCAAGGAATCATATCATACTAATTTATTTATTCTGCCCATAGATGGCATTGAAGTAAGTGGTGGGAGCCTGAGCGCGTATTGCAAACACTGCCTACGGGGAATTCCCAAACAGTTTGGTATGCTATTAAACGGTTGAGTCATAAATAAACCAATCCCTAGATCGATATTCTGTAATTTCAAATTAAGTTTGGTACCTAATACAAACCTTAATAAATAAAAAGCCATTGATGTTGCAGTTACTTTTCGGAAGTTCATTGTTAGCAATGATCAAGAATTACCTTGAATACAAATACTTTTTATCTATCTGGTTAAGAACACAAGGTAATCCTTTATCATAGTTAAGAGGGCATTACCAGAGAAAGCCGGGAATACGTCATTTTCAAAAAAGTTTTTAGACGTATTGACTCTTTTTCACAAAAAATTATAAATGGATTTCGAAAGATTGTTCTTTTATCTAGTGAAGTTATGTAATAAATTTTTAGAATTTTTTTTAATTTTTAGAATAATAAGGTTATTCCATAGGTCGTTGGCACATTTGTTAAATTTTCAAAAAAGTTTTTGTATTATACCACACCTATTTCAAATAATGTAATCATGCAGTAAAATAAATCAATACATTATCTAGCAGAGTTATGTATTAGAATTTTAATTTTAGTCTCAATAAAATCATTAAAAAATATGTACGTACATGTGTTTCTTGACGAAAATTGGTCCATTTGTGTATTTATTTGCGCACTTACAAACTAATATATTTCAGATTTTTTTAACATTCTTATTAAATTTAGACATTATTGAAAAATGATAAATACTTATAATCAAAAAATAACTACAAAAAGTACACTATTTTAATAGTTTTATCATCACGCCTTTCAGTATTTTTGGATGAAGGTATAAATTAAAGCTAATTTGGATTGAAATAAATTCGATATTGAGTTATAATTTAAAAAAGCTGGTACGGAGAATATTTAATCTTTCTCATTGTAACCGCCCTGCACGATCGGAAGAACAACTTTCGACGAAATGTGGATTTTCGTCCGCTGGCTGGTTAAACGCTCTTAAATAACTAATTGTTTTGATCATCCAATTAAGTATTGCCTCATACACGTACGACGAAAATTGATCAGATCAATTTACATTTTTACTTGCGCCCTACCAGTAATTACCGCTGCCCTATCTTAAATTCAACTCTTGCTACGGCCATGGGCGGTTACTCGATGACGTGTGGAAGATTTTTTATTTAGTAGGTTTGAAGAAAACAAAATCAGAGTGTGCAATTCACACGCGGTAGAAGTAAAACTAGAAAGTTGCTAGATGTGACTTTCTTTTCTTTTGCTTGTTTATTTTAAAGTGGTTTGAAGATTGGATATTGATTTTACAAAAATAAAAATGTTTATTTTTTTGGATTTCGTAGGATTCGAGCCTCCGTTCGGCGGATATCTCTGGCCGCTGATATTTGTCACGCGCTTTACACCGCTACGTTATTAGAGGCTCGCGCGGAGCCGTGAATTTACCAGATTATATTAGAACCGAGGACCAGTCAAATAATAAATTTTATCGACGCACTTTCGTTTCATCCAAATTTCAAATCAAAGGGCTAAAAATTTTTCACTTTAAAAACATCAAAATGTCACCGCAGACCACAATTTCATTTTCATTTTTACTCCAAATAATGTCAGGAATCACCGCTGGTTAAAGTAGGTAAGTACGCCCCTTAACACCTTGTATAAGTAAATTATTCTAGGGTTTATCTCTAATTATCTTCGGTCGGGTTCTTTAATCTGTTTGACGTAGGTTAGCCAAATTAGTAGATATAAAAAAATAAATTGTATCGATCTTTTATCGTAAATACAATTATTTGAGGAGTAACAACACACGAGTAAATTAAGATTAGTAAGATTCACCAGTTGCCGCTTTTGCTACGAGTTTCCGGACACCGTATAATAATTACCTCATAAGTTAGACCGTCTGTGTTGCTACTTGAAAACATCTTTTCACATTTCAGCGCGCATTTTACATTAAAAAGTTTACAGAGTTACTGCCAAACATATTGAAATATAAGACATATGCTATGATGGCCACTAGAATGTCAGCGGACTACGGTCTAATGGTCCTAGTTTGAATACGAAAATTAGTTGATTTTTTTGAAGGTGTGTAGTAGTATTCAAGGGCGGATTTGGGGGGGGGGGGCACGGGAGCACGTGTTAAAAAAAATAATTGCTTAACTGTTAACAATATCGGCGACACCAGGAAGCACAGTTCCCACCCAGTAAAAACTGCCGATAGCACATCTTTTATATTTAAATATCTTTGGTTACTGCCGTACGAAATTCTGAAAAATGATAGATATTTAAATTGGCGGGATTTAAAAAGTACAGCTGAGAAAAGCTCCATAAAAGCTTCCAGACTTTGCCGCTAGATGTCTCTGCCTGTAACTTTTCTCCGCCGAAGTTCCCGCCCGAATGGCCGCGGGGAATGAAATTCAGATCGGGAAATGGAGTGATCATGTCCCCAGATCGGAATCTTAATGGTTCTATGTGAAAATTGCGCCCACGAGGACTGCAAACAGTCATTTGTTCCTCTTCGGGAAATTTAACGTTCTCAATAATAATAGTGCACGGCAATTAAACCAAGCCTCAGGTGCTGGATCCCAAGTTTTCATTAATAAATTACCTAATTATTATCGGAATTGGTCGTAAGATAAAATATTGTTTGCGGGGATAAATCAGCTGGGAAGACGTGATTACCTTTATCGCGCATTAATTTAGACGAATCTGTAAACTGCGAAATAATTTAGAGCCTCTAATATGAACTCGATGTTTCGGATCACTCGGCCACATCACTATATTAAAAAATCAATTTTATTTATGACTAGCTGGTCCCGGCATGCGTTGCTACGCCATTTAATAAAGAAATTGTTTCTCCCTGAGCGTCCTTTCCCATTCTTCCCGTTCCCGTTCCGCCTCCCTTTCTTCTCCTGCGTAATCTTCCCCTCTCGCGTTCCCACTCCGTCACCTCCACCTTCCCTCTCCCCACTCCACTCCCTCCTTCCCCCGTCCCGTGAACCCCCTCCCCCCTCACACGTCCCCTTCCCCTCCCGCGTTCTGCTTCCACCTTCCCCGCCTTCCCTCTTCCCTTTCAAGCTCCATCGTCCCGTCAACCCTCCTCCCGCGTTCCAAATATTCAATCCCAGTACATTCAGTTTTTAAACAGCCCGCGTGCCACCTTTTACCATTTTTCATTATATATATATATTTTCATTTCCATTTTTCATTATATATATATATTTGGTACCTAACATAGGTACCTATTTAAAATATCTAAAATTCTTGATTCGATTCAAACTATTAGGGGAGTACCTACTTTAAATAAATGTTTCAACTTTTCAAAAATATAATCCTGATTGAACAATCATTCATTGTTTTGCAAAATGTCATTCTCTAACACGCGAACTGTCAAACGTGCGATGTTTTCTGTTATTATCTAATTTTCTGCGCGATTTTCTTAATTTTTCTCTCAGTAAGAACCATCCTCGAACTTTAAGGAATATTCTAAAAAAAGAATTAGCGAAATCGGTTCAGCCGCTCTCGAGATTTGCGCTTACCAACAAATTTAGCGATTCATTTTTATATTATAGATTGGTTTTGAAACGAGAATATGCTTCTTAGTTCCTACCGGGATGTCATTTATCTAGTTCTTACTTAACCATCACATTGCTGGAAAAGTATTTAAATTTTGGAACAATGGTAAGAAACGCAGTGCAAATTCGAGTGCATTTGTTTTGAAAACAAAGAAGTATTTTGAACTACCTTGAAAGCAAGTTGTTTGTATTTTTCTGGTAAAATGAAGGAAATTGATCATCTCAGAAGAACATGATATCGTTTTGTAGTGATTTTTTTATATGAATACTCACGAAGAGTCCCAGCTGGTTCCGTCTAGAGCCAGTGAGACTAGGGCATCCCCAATTGGGGTATGTTGTGAAACTGAAGGTGGTTGGGAGGGGAAGAAGTTGAGGAAGAGGAAGGCGGGGAAGTACCTGGTCATTCAGATCTGGTCACCATACAGGGCTAAAGCCATTTGCCAATTCCGAATGGTGATCTTCCTCTAGGGCAATACTGAGAGTATCTTCCAGTTGGGAACATGCCGCATATAAAATATATATTATTATTTTTTTAATTAATTATTAAATGTGAAATAACACAAATAATCAAATAAAATTTATTTCGAACGCCGGGTTTCGATGTTTCGATCCCGCGACCTTTGGATTGCGAGTCAAGAGCCTTACTCCTCGACTTCTTGTGGGATGGCTACCTAGAGGTGTCGTGGTGGAAGTTATCTATAATATAGTTGTGTTGTGTGCTCCTTCGCATAGTTAGTGGTAAATGATTGGTTATCCCTTTTCCTTGCATAACTTGTTTTTCCTACTCATATTATCACCCAATTCCAGCAAAAACCATTTCGTCCCGTTTCGTTTTTATTATTTACAATCATATTCATTAATTTCATCTGAAAATGTAATTTGTAAGCAGTTTTGAATGCAACGGTGTATAATATTTGATAAGTTATTATTTTAAAGTTTTCTCCCGTATTGGAATAGCAAACATCAAACAGGAAAAGTTATAAAATACGTTACATCTAAAGAAAGTTGAGAGTTAAAATAAATCTACAGTAAAACTAAACAAAACTAGAGTGGATGTTGAAAAATGTATAGATTTTTTTGAACCATTTTTATTTGATCATAGTTTCAATATATCCGCAGTAAATTAAGATGGTTTAAACGTGCTAGTTTTCAACCCAGATTTATTTTAAAAATCGACGTAATCTGGTGACAAAAAATGTAATTAATCGAAGCGTAACGAACAAATGTGTTAAGTGCAAAATGTTATATGTATTAAAAATGTAATTTTACTAATAAACATCGTCCAATTTCCTGGCAATGGTAGAGACAGAGGATAAACTTCTACATATGTACTCGTATGTCTTGGCAAAAACTCCTCGCTTCGTTCACATTAACACATCTTTTACGATACATGGTGTAACAGCGCGTACCCGAAGGATTTTAACTAGCGCTTCCTGAGCATATTTGGAAAAAAAATGTAGATGTGATTTAGCTGTCCGATGATATTTAAAAAAAATTAAAAACAAACATACATTTTTCATCACACATCGTGACTCAGTAGGGTAAAGCTTAGCGACGGATAACGTGATAAGCACTCCGTATCGTTCCAACAGCACGGTAACACATGAAACAGCGTACATATCACGTGATCTGGTCGCGACGTGTAGAATTGGGATCAGTGGCGACGTTTAGTCAAGTATTTTGACCTCAAATCCAAGTTTATGTTTTGTATGAAAAAGGCCGCGTAGCTGTTTTGCTTAATTTTATAGAAATCAAGTGATTCATATCTATGATAATAAGTATTTTATTAAAACTATTTTAATATGATTAAAAAAACATATGGAAAATAGTTTTTTTCAATAAAGATTAACGTGAAAAACCTCACGACCCATGGTTAGTAACCCATGGTCTATATGTTATAAGTCCTGATGCAATAAACACCCCGAATGCTGAGGCCGACAGTTTAACAGAAAAATAAATGAAAACAGTAGGTAGGTAGTGTAGGCACCTAATCCTTGGAAGTTACAAGTTGCATTTAACACATTTTCACACCACCGAAATAAGATAAAAATTTATAATAATTATAATAATCCACTCTAGTTAGGTTGTTAGATACCCGGATGTATCAATTACCCGGTAATTTACCCGGTATCCGGAACTCTTGAAGTGGCAGCCCCTCTTGGTGAGGGTGGACTTCATGCGCACGCAGAAGGCGCGGTCCATCCCCCGGTAGATAGAGCTGCTACCCGCCAGGGTCATCTGGGCGGAAACTGCAACAAACAAAGCCTTATTTAGTTGAATACTCCACTAAAACAATATGCACTACATAATAATTTACTATGCACTATGTCAATTTTTGATCGAGTATGGTATTACAGCCTGGGGAGGAGGTAACGCTGCAGCTATTAATCCGATTTTTAAAGCTCAGACACTAATTGAGCCCTTGCCCGGAAGAATGATGTATCCAACAATATTCTTAATAATAATAATACTTGTTGGATGATTTTTATAGTTCCATTTTTGTGAGAAAATCACCTCAAGGACGCTTGATCCGAGAAAAATTGAAAAAACGAAACAAGTAATGTTTCATAACATTATATATTTAAATTACGTAAAACGTACAATTCTTAAGTGGGATACGTTTTAAGATTTTCACGGTCAAAAGTATTTTCGTTATTTGTTTTTGGGGTGTTATGCCGTGTTGCGCTACCTCCTTCTTGAGCCAACGTTTCGGACAGCGTTGCAATGTCCATCATCAGGGCAGATCCAGCAGATCCGGTAGATGTGTCGGCAGATCGGTAGATGACACTGCAACGCTCTCCGAAACGTTGGCTCAAGTAGGAGGTAGCGCAACACGGCATAACACCCCAAAAACAAATAACGAAAATTCTTAAGTGTTTCAATTATAAAGTCGTCTAGAAAGGCAAAGTCAATAAAAATATGTGTCATGAAAATGAAGATAATGTGGGTGGTTCTTAGTCGAAGTATGATACAGTTAAAAATGAGTGAGTTATTTACATAAAAATAAAAAAGGTAACCGCAACACAATGTTCCTATTTTTGCAGATATCTATTAATGTTTAAACGCTCAATAGCTCACCATGGAAGTGGCGTTGTAAAGTAGTGGCCATGATCTAGAAATTGCAGTCAGAAAAGGCTGTGCAAAGTTTGTGAAACCTGAGATCACCGTCGAGAGTTTTCACTGCTTCATGCAAAACATCTAAATTTTGCAAAATTTAATCGAATACCTACCGATGTCAAACAAATATTTTATTAGACCCCATTCATAGACATCCAAATGGATAGACAAGCAATTACAGATGAGGGGTAAAACCAAACTATGAAGAGCGAAGAGGGGAAAGATGACTGTCATTCGTTGAACAATCAATCTGACAGTATATAGGCATCTCGCATTACAATATCACCATTTAGTTCTTAAAAGCAAAATCTGCTTTGAATGAATAGACCTTTTTACATGGGAGCGCGAATTGCTTGCCACGTTCAAAACATATTTGCTAAGGCCAAATGCTCGCCCCAAAAAGACTCGCGCCAATACACATATCAATATTTTGTTACCGTGTTTAGTTAAAACACTTTTACAAATGTTTCATAATTTACTTACCCCTGTAACCAGCGACGAGCACATTGGAGTACCGCCCACATTAGCTATGTACACATTGATACGTAGATATATTGTATAGCACAAGCTGCCGTTATTTCGTTAAATGTATGGATGTCAGCTTCTCGCTGTTCACGGCAAGAATGATGACGTCACACATTTTAGATTCAAGCGAGGCTATATCCCCTCCCCATGGAGCGAGCCGGTTCCAAGGAGGAGCTACAGCCGGCGCCATGTGGAGGGGGAAATAATTCGTTTTTATCACTTAGGGCAGGTCCAGATATATTCATATGTCCGTGACCCCATTGCACAAATGCGCTATAGTTTTAATTACGTAGATACATAACGATAAACTTCAGATAAGATAAAGACAACCTTACTCCACACATAAAACCATTTATTTTAAATGTTCTTTTCATCACTCAGTCACTGTTCGATTACCAGAAATAAATCGTGAATCAACACTTCCTTGCGATGACTAGCAATTAATTCCTCAACCCATACTCTTCTCAACTCTCCAACAATCACCTCTTCCATTCACCAGTCGTGGTCGCGTGTAATTCGCGGTGATTGTTGAGTATGCGTGCATTTTATTTTTTGCACAATCGAAAAACGGAAGAGTTACGATGCGAAATTTGTACGTCTTATAAAGGCGATTGGTCAAGGGTTGGAGATGAAGGGTTCGCCCGTGACAAATCGGATAATGGTGTCTTATAAATAATAAAAGCAGTTGAGGGACTTGATAGATTCATGACTCAAATTATTGGATAATACGATATCAGCCATCGGGAATTTTTTGCTTAATCGAATTTTAATTGACAAAATCAGACATATTTTATCGATCACCAATGTTTAAGGAGTGCAATTTTTAGAGCACAGTGGAGAGTGGGATTGCAGTCTTGGTTATAAAGTTATTTCAGTCAGAAATTGCAGTAACAGGAATCTTGTTTGCCTTGAAAATGCCTATAAAACGTAAAGGAAAGATATACCAAACTATTGTAAGACCCGCGATAATGAATGGCTCCGAATGCTGGACTATGCACAACTCCTACTCTAGGTAACTCGCAACCGCAGAAATGCGAATGCAAAGATGGTCGGCAGGAGCATCACTAAAAGATAGGATTAAAAGTTCACGCATTCGGTAGCCTGGGTGTCACGGACATAAACGGTAAGCTGGAGAAACGACAGTTGAGATGGTATGGGCACATAAGACGGAGACCACCAGACAACACAGTGAAGCAAGCAATGTCTATGGAGCTTCACCGACAGTCATCCAGAGGAAGACCAAAATGGATGACTCAATGCCCCAAAATATTACGGATGAAAGCGATACTCAGAACCGAAGAAGATATAGCCTGAGAACGAGAAGAGCTCACCCCAAAAGCCTACCTAGGCAATGAGTTGGGACAGTGCAAGGAAGAAGAAGAAGTTATACAGGTATTTCAATGGAAGATGTCCCGAGGAACTAGCCTCATTGATCCCCTAGTCACCAGTGAATAGTCTGGATATTCGCAAAACGCGCGCCTAAATTTGCACATAATATATGTAGGTAATTGAAATTTATCACTTGAGAACGCAACGACTGTTTCTACGACTCGTTCTTGAGTTCAACAGCTCGGGTGTGGAGCAGATTTTGAAATACGTAATTTTTTTTTCAGAGCAATTTGCAGAAATACTTAGCATCCCCAAAGATGACATAGGCCCTGAGGGAAATTATTTTCCTCAGGGCCTCCTGTGTGGAGCTCATGTAAAAAAAGAGAACCGATTTAAAGCAATGCCAAAAGATGGCACCACTTACTTTAACAGCTAGCGTGATGTAAGTTCGTGTATCTCTCCGGATATGCAGAGATTCACGATAATATGATTTTTATTGTAACTGGCAGTTGTAAATAATAATACTACGCGGCTACATATCATACATGACGTCATTGCCTGTCGCTGTTAATTTGTACCGATGACTAGCTGTCACTGGATCCCAGTGGATCCGAGGAATTGGCTATTTTTGGAAACAGTTCCTATCGGATTTATAAAATGGTCACCCAAACTGTGCGAAGCCGAACCAAAAGCCGCCCGCAGGGCCTAGCAGCAAAAACTCGCTGAACGGATTTTTACCGATAGTTTAATATTTATCCACTTTCATAGAGATTCAACAATAATTTTACAATTTTCCACACAAGTCCTTGCATTTTGAATTTTCACCGAAATATAAAATAATCTCCCTTGAACACTTCAAGATTTTAAGCTCTTAAAAAGTTTAAAGGTTGAAGATAATCTCTATACATTCTCCGAGTTCAAAAAGTAATTGTGCAAAATTTCCTTTATAGAAAAAAATCGCAAACCATGATACGAAAATTACAAAAAAACATATCTGTTTCTGTTATGGGTCTACTAATCTTCACACCTTATAATACGTTGCCATCTAACATTTTATAGGTATGAAAAAATTCACAGTGTTTCGTTAAACGCTACTTAATTTTTGCTCTATTAAAAAAAAAATGTTATTAAATATTAGCTGGTACTCGACATGCGTTGCAATACCATTCAAAAAAATAAATTGATTCTCCCTGCATGTCCTTTCCCGTGTGTCCCCGTTTCCTTCCACCTTCCCCGCCTTCCCCCTCTCTCGTTCCTTCCCTCTCCGTGAACCCCACCTTCCCCCTGCCTTTCCTCCCTGCCGCTAAAATATATGAAATACACACATTTTCATTTATACAAATTTCACAACGGCAGAGTTTACCATCATATACAGCCTACGTTACTCGCTGATAATTTAGCTTTCTATTGATGAAAGAATTTTAAAAATCGGTTTAGTGGTTTAGGCGTGAAAGCGTAACAAACAAACACAAGCACTTTCACATTTATAATATTAGAATAGATTTTATCTTACGCCTAATTATAATCGTTTATTAGCGCGCTCCCGCTAACATTCTTATTTACGTATCTCCCTGTCAAAGCATTTCCTTCTTCTTTATGAACGTTTACTACAGAGCCTTAGTACATTTTTTCTTTTAATTGTGAACGGTACATTATTAAATAACACAATATGTTCAATTCCACATTAATTCATTAAAAAAACATGTTTCATGAATAGATGTAGAGCTTTGAATTTACGGCTTCAAAACCTAGCCAAGGTCCTAGGCTAAGAGATTATCTCATTGTCGCCCAGGTGAGAGCTTACCACTAAAATTTGAAAAATTTCTACAATGAGATGTTGTTTGAAGCTTAGTGATAATATCTGAGTAACCCCTATTATACCCAAATTGAGGATGCCATAGTCCTCCCGGCCTACCTAGCCTTCAGGAAGCATATACTCTTGAGCGGTATCACACAAAAACATAATGACATGTGAATGTGTGTTGCATGTGTATCATACCCAAAATGGGGGATGCCAAAGTCCAACTGGCTACGGGAAGCAGGGAATCTTGTGCGGTATCACGTAAAAACATAATGACTGAAGGAATGCGTGTTGCATTTGTAAGGACAGGTGTGCTCATCACCTTATTCAGAAAAACATTACAAAAATCTTACTTCTCTTTACAAGAAAAAATATTAGTTCTTTGAAGCATTCCCCGGGTTGCAGAAAAACAGAGAAGTAGGTTGTTTGGTTGGATGGTTAGTTGTAAACTTCGTTCGATCGGGAGCATCTTCCCTGACAATAAATATCCACACGCCAGCGACGGCGGAATTGATTGATTTATTGACTCGATTATTTTTTTATATGGTTATATTTTTTTGTAATTGCGTAAACTGTCACAAAGTTACGATGCCGCCAAGTACTTATGGGAAGTATGACGGCGAGCGGTGCATCCCGCCGATAGCTTTTATGGGATTATCGATAACTGGTAACTACCTTGATTCCTGGATTATCGCGCGAGAAACTTCATCTCTTACCCATAGCTATTACATGCCGTAGAATACCATGTATTAACATTATACATACATGATATTTCTTAGAAAAGCTTCTTATATCATTTTGTTCCATAAAATTTAACTCTTGGAATAAATAAACGTTCATCAGGACTGAAAAAGCAAAGTTGAATGAAATATATTCTTTTAAGTATATCGTAATGTCTACTTCTCCTGTACTGTAGTTTAGTTTATATGTTTATCGTCCTGATGAAGGTTGAGATGAACTGAAACCGGTTAAAGTGTAAATCAATTAAAGTGGTTTTAAACAAAGAACTTTTTCATTTGTTAAATATTTTTTCTCTATTAGGAGCAAAACACTCGAAAATCAGTGATGTGGAAAATACATCTGCAAAAGTACTGTACAATTCACAGTAATATACATTTACTTGCTCTTGCAAAAATCTTCATACAGCACTTCAGAAATCCTAATCCAACTAATATAAATGCGAAAGTGTGTTCGTTTGTTTGTCCTTTTTTCACGTCGCAACGGAGCAACCGATCTACGTGATTTTTTGCAAAAGAATAGTTGGTGGATTGAGAAGTGACACAGGCTACTTTTCATTCAGGAAAAGTCTTTGTACAGTAATTTCTAATTGGAAACAAGTGTTCGATGAACTGTAACGTAGATATCGTCTCGGATAATAATATATTTATTTTATTTTTTATTTTTATTTAATATAATATAATGGTATCAATTACATGTAAGAAATAAAGTTTTTCTATTAAAATACATTAAATAATAGATTTAGATGTTAATGAATTATTAGTGAGACATACAAACAGATTTTTGTATTTACATTACACAGTAGTGATTTTTCAGATAGAGTCGCGATTGAAAAAATTTCATATTAAAATGCTGTTTGACGATCGTCTGCAATTATTTATAGACTAGCAATGGATCACTCCTCTCACTACCATTTAATATATTTTTTTCAAGTAGGACAAGAATTGATAATATTTAAAAGATTGAAAAACTACTAGAAGAGGGTTTAGTTTAATATTGTAATGTTTTACTACTGTTCCCATTGCTATGGGATATATTCCGTCGCGATGGGTTGGAGCGGTACGCGCGCTTTTCGTGTATTAACATGCCGTTAGAACGAGACGCAACGTTTATCAAATGACAGCTAGGCTATAAACGCACCACTCTCATAAGGGAACGTACCCATACTACGTGACCCGTTTAGGGGGGGGGGATCTTCAAAATACCACGCTTGGTCACAATGGGGGAGGGGCCTTAGGTTTTTATCACGTAGGTAGTCAATCTAGAAATCTTTTTATATTTTTTCCACTAACTTTTTAATATTTTTTCCGCTTGTAATTATATGTATGCATGCACTCCTGCCGTCACGCAGCAAGCGCCGTATTAATAAAGACAAATATAAGCCAAATAATATTTTTTTAAACTTATTGTTAGCAAGAAATGATTCAAAACCATATTTATGATTTACACGTGAAAACTGTAGGAGGAGGGGGGGTCTTGGATTATACTACACGTGGTCACCGGGGGGGGGGGTAGGGGGGAGGGGGGAGGGGGGGGAGGGGGGGGTTAAAAATTGCAAAAACTGGGTCACGTAGTATGGGTACGTTCTCTAACTAGTCCTTGCGACGTGTGATGGAATAATATTTTTAATAGAAAAAAAAGTCATCGGACTGCAAAATGACATGTACATTTTTTACTCCAATTATGTTCAGGAATCGCTGGTTGAAATCCCTCGGGTAAGTGCTGTTACACCCTGCATAGCATCAAAATATATCTAAAGTATTGCCCAATACTAAGTAAGTACTGAAATAATTACTAAATAAAATCTCCAAGAAATGCGTCCCACGTTCGTAGATCAGAAAATAATTGAGTGTAATTCCGCAGAATTCATCAAAAACTTAAACACGATTTTTTTGTAATCAAATCCACAAAATAACATTTAGTTTTTAAGGCGATACATTACCTTAAAATATAGTCAGAATCTTATCTAAGTAAAGAAGGCGTGTACACAAATATACAACGTGCGACCCCGGTTTTGTAAATAATAACTTACACAGTGTATTAACACATTGTACGCTTCTATTTGATACAGCAGCGTTAAGAAATGTAAGAGGGCATTACCAGAGAAAGCCGGAAATACGTCATTTTCAAAAAAGTTTTTAGACGTATTGACTCTTTTCCACAAAAAATTATAAATGGATTTCGAAAGATTGTTCTTTTATCTAGCATAGTTATGTAATAAATTTTTAGAATTTTTTTAAATTTTTAGTATAATAAGGTTATTCCATAGGTCATTGGCAGATTTGTTAAATTTTCAAAAAAGTTTTTGTATTATACCACACCCATTTCAAATAATGTAATCATGCAGTAAAATAAATCAATACATTATCTAGCAAAGTTATGTATTAGAATTTTAATTTTAGTTTCAATAAAATCATTAAAAAATATGTACGTACATGTGTTTCTTGACGAAAATTGGTCCATTTGTGTATTTATTTGCGCACTTACAAACTAATATATTTCAGATTTTTTTAACATTCTTATTAAATTTAGACATTATTGAAAAATGATAAATACTCATTGTAACCGCCCTGCACGATCGGAAGAACAACTTTCGACGAAATGTGGATTTTCGTCCGCTGGCTGGTTAAACGCTCTTATGCTTATGAAAAAGTTAAAGGTATAATATTCTCGTATTATGTTTTTCATGCTATTTTGGAGCTCGTGAGACCTGATAACCATCTTCGATGGCGTCATTATATATTTTTCCATCTTATTACTCTATCCTGTAGGACCAACCTGCCAGGTGGTTCGCCAGGTGGGGAGGAGTATGTTGTTCGTGAACCAAATCTCTTCCAATATCGTCATATTTTGCATCAGCGAGAAGAGGAAATCTTATTGATTCACCAATCCGTTATGCTTACAGTGCTTACCTAACTTAAATTTTTATAAATATCTTTTTTTGTGCAAATATTGCATTAATTTCTAAAATAAGTTTTTATTGCGCAAGAAATTTAATTTAAAAAAATATTTGTTATTCGTCATTATAAGTTTCAAAAGGGTCAGAATGAACACAATTTTTAAATAGTTATTTATGGCACATATATTTCTGATTAGATTCCATGATTTTTGAAAGCAATGTTTTCGTTGAATTGACGTTGTTTGGTCGAAAGCAATTGCTATTTTTTCAACAAACAATACAAAATAATCTTAATAAAAACACCAACCAAAAAATAGTAATTTGATTGCTTTAGCACCTACGCGCAATAACTAGGTTTTTAATGGTTTTGCTGGTTATTTCACAATTTTCCCTCGTATCATTTGAGAAGCTATTTATTTCCAGTACCTACCCCAATTTTATCTCGAGTTTCCCCATTTCCCGAACGTGCAGTATCATTTTAGTCTGATAGTTTCGGGGTTTTCCCGGCACCTTGCAGCTGCCCGTAAAATGAAACGTTTATACGTATGTTTATTTGTCCGTATGTCTGTAGCTTGTACGTAGTCTGTAGGTTTTCTTTACCCTGTATGTATGTAGTTTCTACGTATCAGGTGTCTGACTGGTAGAAGCGTGATGGACTGTGTCCCGTGTCACACGATGAAGGAAGGTATAAAATAAAATGGAACAGAACGCTGCTGCAACGAAGAAGATGTATCTAAAACGAAATAAACGCTATAAAAAGAATAGAGTGGTTTTCGTTTCTCAAACTATATTTGTTGTGAAACTACGACATAATATTATATTCTTCAATATACGAAAATAATTTACACGTTTTCGTAAAGAGAAAACGAATATATTCTTTGATATTAATAATATATTTTTGGAAATTAAATCCCTAAGTAAGCCCAGCGTCAACCTAAGGGGTTCAAGATTAATACACCTTATTTCTTATGTACCAGAAAGTGTTATTTAGTTTTATTTATATAAGCAAACTCGCGGCAAAAGGTTACAGCAATAATACATTTATTTAATAATTTGAGGGTTATTTAAATATATATATAGTGCATAATAAAGATACCTGACAAAGGTTCAGGCTGAGACGAAACAGATTGGTTTATGTATTCAATAAAGTGGTGTTTAAACAAAAAAGGTTTTTCGAAAAATTATTAAAATGTCTAACCACAAAGTGATTTTTATTTTTATCTTTTTTTTTAAGTAAAACTTCTTTAGCCCCGTTATAATTTGGAATTCGGATGAAACGGAAATGACGCATTACTGTACCTCATTGGCCGCTTTGATTAGGACCTCACTTTTCAAGTATTGTTTGAGTAAAGTTTCGCTCCTACCGCGTGTAAAATGTTCTCGTTTTTTTATGTGAGTACCTCTCAAGAGTCCCAGCTGCTCCCGTTTGGAGCCAGTGAGACTATGGCATCCCGAATTCGGGTATGTTGTGAGGCTGAAGGTAGTGAGGATGGGAAGGATATGGAGAAGAAGAAGGTGGGAAAGTACCTGGATATTCAGATCTGGTCACCAAACACGGCTAAAGCCATTTCAAGCAACGTTTCAATTCTGATGGTGGTCTTACACAGGGCGATACTGAGAGTATCTGCCACTCTGGAACGTGCCGTAAATAAACTATACATTATTTTAAATGAATAATTGTGAAATAACACTAATTAAACAAATAAAATTTATTTGTCCACGCCAGGATTCGATCCCGCGACCTTCGAAAGTTTAATTATTTTATTTCTAACTCAAGAAAGCTTCCGGAACATAAAATAACAGTTAAACTATATACAGATTTAGAGCTTCTTGAAAAATATGCCTGATTTGAAGGCTTGATTCGATAGACTAATTTAAGAACTGTACATTTAATTAAGCTAGGAATACATGGATTTTTTGTTTGTTGACAATTTTAGCTTCGTAATTCTGTAAACCAAAAAATGCAGTATCTGTTCTCCTGGTTTGGGCGGGCTCCCGAGGGCGGGCTGGCGGTAGGCGGCAGGGCGGGCGTGCCGGGGGCGCGAGGCTGTAGCGTGGAGCGGATCGATCACCGCTACCCCCGCCCAATACTAATGAGGCCCGCCCACACTGCGCGAGCTGTGCGGGGACCAAACACACTCTGGACAATATGATGAAAAGCTGAACAGTAGATTTGTTGTCTTTTTACAATGGAATATATCGATATATCATCATCTGTGCATTTTCTACGTGACATTTAATGAAATGCGAGCCTTTCTCGTTTCACCTGCTTTATTTGACATTTAAAACAATTGAGTTTGTTGGTAATACTTTTTTTTTTGCTTTTTCTTTATTTTGGAGAGGATATACCAATAATTTGAAAATATTTTAATTTTTCCTACTTTCTTCGTTGCGAATTTATTTATTTAGTCCATTTTAGGGAATTTTACATACGAATAGTAATAATTATACAAAAAAATTATAATTTTTAGTATAACGACTGATTAGCATTTAAACTTCATAGCATATAAAAAATACGATAGACATAAAATGAAAAATTATTTTTCTTTTAAAAAAGTCTGTAAATGATTGATTTGTAAATTAAGGCATTGTGCTATTTTATTAATTACAATAAATTTTATTGGGTTTATAGTACAAAACCCTAAACTAGTTATTCAACTACTTTTAACTGTTATTGGTTGGGGAGCGTCAGGTAGAACAATTTTAGATCCACTAGTGAAGGCCCAGAAATCCATAATTAGAGTTATTGTGCGAAAACCCTATAGGTTTTCTAGCGATCAGTTCTACAAAAAATTTAATGTACTAGATGTTCGTCAAAACTGCATAAAAAAGGTTATTATCCACGAACACAAAAATCAAGGAAAAACTTAATGAAATTGATCATAAATACATCACAAGAAGTCCCACCAGAAAGGATCTTGTGGTCCCAGGGAGCAATACGTCGAAGTTCCAAAAGACATATATGTACATATCTGGAACCGAAATTATATAATAAAATCCCCCCAGAATTAAACAATTAAAACATGCAAAATGACATGCATCGGTTCAATAATAAATAAATGGTTGATTGGCTTAGGTAGGGTTGAGTCTGAAAAATTATTAAATAATGTCACTTAAAACTTAAAATTTTACATGGCTAACTATTAAATGGCACAATCAGTAAAAACTTAGTATATTATAATTAATCTAAAAAAAAAAACACTTTGTTTTTTTTTATTATTTTAATAAAAAAAGAATACATTTTTGGCGTTTTTCACCAGACATAATAACACTTGCACATTTTAATATTTACAGTTATTTTGAAATATTATTATTATGTTATTTTTGCTGTATCTTATCTAATAAATAAATAAAATAAAATAAATAAATATGTCAAATAAACACTTCTAAGCTTCAGTGCGTCTTTAAGACGTATTATTATCTTTAACGTAGGTCAAAAAATCATTATCTTTCTAGGGTTAATAAGTTATTATAATGTAAAACACGAATAATTGAAAAAATGTCTGGCAGCCGTTCCAGTTAATAGTTAATTTATACGGTGTTATCAAAAGTACCTACAAAAAATAATCATCAATGATCCAAGAAAAAAAAACTAAAGAAGTTGATGTCTTGTTATTAACATGCGCTTCGTCGCGAGATGTACCTAACAAAATCCATAACTCACAAAGTCTTCTAATATTCGGCCTTCAAGGCTCGACTCCTACCCCTATTCAGTCTATCCATACACCCCCTCCTGCACCCACCCTTCCAGCTCTAGTCTAGATCATATCGCAAACAGGTCACGGAATGGCAAAAACGTGCAAAATGTCCGCGACACTAAATTTGTTGATAACTCCTCGGAAACGTGTTCTCGTTCGACTTATTTTATGGCCGACATTGTAGCATGATCTCGCTGTAATCCGTTAAGTCCTCAGGTAGAAAGATGGGAAAGTGGAAGAACGAAGAGTTTAAAGATTTAGGCATTGGAAATTTACTAGAATTAGGCGATGTATGATCAGCACCAACTGGTGGATATTGGGTGAAAATGTGCGAAGGAAAACAACTATGTTGCTGTCAGGCGTGGCAGAGAGATAAGGTCCCTGGCTCCGGACCCAATGGTCATGGTTTCGAAAGTATTGTTTAATTTAAATTAAACAAATTGGGCAAGGCTTTGGGTACGACTACCCATCCGGAGCTCCGGGTTCAAATCTCGGCGTGTACAAGTAAATTTTATTTTTTGATTAAATGAAGACAATATTAGTGAAACTCAATCGAAAATCTGGAAACAGAAAAATCAGAAAAAAAGTTATTGGCACCTCTGGTACTCGAACCCAGGACCTTCAGCTTTCCGGGCCACTGCGCTGTTTTTTGTTTCCAGATTTTCGATTGAGTTTTGCTAATATTGTCTTCATTTAATTAAATAACACACTTTCAGGTTTTACGTATAAAATCAAAAATTAAAATATTTTTTTTATTTTATTGATTTGTGGAATTTCACAATTATTAATTCATTAAAAAATAAATAAACTAGTGGTAGATACTAGATACTCTCAGTATCGCTACGCTGAAAGACCACCATTACAAAATTAAAACGCTGCTCGAAATGGCTTTAGCTGTGTTTGGTGACCAGATCTGAATAGCCAGGTTTCAACCTTCCCTTCCCCGTCTCCTTCTCCTTATCTTCCTTTAGTCTAACAATGTACTTACCCCAAATGGGGAAACCATAGTCTCACTTGTTCCAGACGTTGGGAGCAATTGGGACTCTTGTTTTGTGTTCACATAAAAAAGAGGGATGTTTGAAAAAATGTACGCGACTCTTTATCGACTTGGCGAGTTCTCCATTCACAATCGAAATCTTGCTTGAAATGAGTGCATGTAACTACTCGTATATTTAGTGACTAGATCGAAACAGCTTAATACTTTACAACCTTCCTCTTAGCCTTGACCCATTCTCTCACGTTTATTTTAACTTAACAACTCTCCCCAATCGGAGATGCCGTAGTTCCATCATCTCCGGACAGTTCTCGGGCAACTCTTGTGGCGGAATAACATAAAAAATCGACATATTTATGTTTGGCGAAATCCTCCATCAAACAATCAAATAGAGTAACTTATATAAACACACATAACTACGATAACACAAGAAAGCCGCAAAAAATAGTTTAACAGCATTATCTCTCAAGGCTTTTTAGATTTGCGGTGATTCCCCGAACAGACAAACAGGCCAGGATCAATAACAATCATCGGTTGAGGGTCATTATCCCGCGTACAGTGCTCACTGCCTCTGTTCACCATAATAACATCAGCTGACCACAGCGGAGATGTGATGATGTATTTATAATGCTGTAATCTCTGCCACGCTTCGCTGGAGACGTCTACCAACCCTGGACCACTGAATCTTTCGTGCTGCGGCTGAATTATTCTAGATTTTTACAACTTTTTAATTTTTTTTAAAGACTTGTAAAATATATAAAAGGCATCTATATCGATGTAAAAAGTTCATATAAAGCCACACTTTCGTTACATTGTGTCTGTATGTACAACATTATGATGCATTTTAACTGTTACTAACCTTATATACAATACTGCAATTTTGGGTGAAACCTCAGTATCCTCCTTGAGTGTCTCAAGAATGATCCTGTGTTTTTACCTATAACGACAGAATAACGCTTGGGAACTCCCCACTACAAATTCTCCTAGTAAGGTGTTATTAGTAACAATTATTATAAGCAATAATTTCAGCCTGAAACACTCATGTACATTGAAAAAATCTTCCGAGAAAAGATACTTGCCGCCAACGGGACTTGAACCCGTGTCCTTCTGATTGCCCGTCAGGTGCTCTCACCACTGAGCTATGGCGGCTTATCTAATACCCGCTAAATAATTCAATATATACTAGTGTTTCATTCAACAATTACTGTTTATTACGTTTTTGCACCTGAAAACGACCAACTTTATTTTTGTGAGAGAGGCATTGTTTTGTGTTAAATCTCTCGCTAGGTGGCGTCGAGACAAATTATGTCTACATGTTATTAAAGTCATCAAAGTCATCAACATCTTTGATCAATGAAGGGCCAAGGACTAAAGATTTCACGGCCACAGATTAACAAACTTTGTGGCAGTGCAGTTCCAGGAATTGTGGTACTATCCATACGGTTCATTTTTAATTTGTACCTAACTCTTAAATTTGAATTCGAATTGACCGACTACAAAAAAAATCAACATATATGTCTAAGAAAAAACCATCTACCCATTCCTCAGAAATACGTTTCCCTTACAAATAAGGCATTCCCATATTAATTGAAACCCCAAAACGAAATCAGAAAATCAATCAAGAGTTCTCGTCCAGTTTCGAGCCTCTCCAATTGATTCTGTTTAATTCTCGATAGATCAAGTTGGATAAAAAACGTAGAAGATGAACGCGAAGAGCATCACAATGAGAGACAACAAGTTGGGAACGATTGTCACGATATAAATCAATTAGCCTTCACCGTTTTTTAAACAAACTATCTACCCACTGTTCAGCGGATTCCAAAGGAATTGTTAAGTTTTCAATTATCCGAAGGCTGGCGCAAAGAAGAATGGAGATGTTCACCTTTGTTGATGCATGCGCTCCTGGTAGATCATTATTTCGTCTGAAGGTGAGAATTTTATCAATGCTCTTTTGAAAACGCCAGTTCAAAATTGAATTAGTAATTTTAGTAAAAGGCGATCCAATAGTCCAGAAAGAAATCGAAATCGGAATTCACGCCCCTTTTTGGGAGGAGTTTAAAAATACTTAAAAATAGCTCGGAAAAGGTATGTGAGAAATTTTTTTACAGGTCGATTTCGTAAAGGCCTGTAAAAAACATTAACTCCTTTTTTACGCATTGTTTATTGTACGAAATTTAAAATTGATTTCAAGGAACCAAGCGACGCGGAGCCTAGTACGTTTATTCCCCATCCCAGCCGGGGCCGAACTGATAAAAAATGGGTGTGGCAAGTCTGTAGTTCTTGGGTGGACGGCATAAGGTTCACTTTGAAAATCTAAATCGTAGACTGCCGTATTGATTGATGTCAAAAATAACAACGCGAAAATGCATATTTTATTTTATTTTGGAAGTTCGGGCGTAAATATCAATTTTTTGCGATTATTATAAAACAAACTGAATTTGCCACATATAAAACCATAGCCGAAAAGGGGTTTATAAATAGGAGAGTTTGGACTTGAAAGTGTTTTTTATAGACCTAATACCCTATTTTTTTAGGCTTATTAAAAGACTTATAAGAAAATGACTAATATTTTTAAGGGACAAGAGGGCCATTTTGGGTAGAACAATATTATGTGAAAAATACGTTACCATCAATAGTGTCTTGTCTTATTTTTACAGTTAAAGTGAAGAAACTTAGAAGGAAATTATATAAGAAGCCGTTTTTTTCATGTGAATACCGCACAAGAATCTTAACTGCTTCGTGGAGCCAGTGAGACTATGGCATTCCCAATTGGAGGATGTTGTGAGACTGATATATGTGGGGAGGGGAAGGAGATGGGGAAGAGGAAGACGAGAAAGTACAGATCTGATCATGAATCACGGCTAAAGCCATTTCAAGCAACGTTTAAATTCTGAATGGTGGTCTTACACCTGGGCGATACTAAAAGTATGTTCCACTCTGGAACATGCCGCAAAAGTACTACAGATTATTTTTAATTCATTCATTATGAAATAACACAAATTAATCAAAATAAAATATATTGCGCATGTCGGGATTTGAAACCGCGATCTTCAGATTGATAGTCGAGAGCCTTACCCCTCGACAACGGAGCCGTGAAAATTTCTTAGCGTCAATTAATTTTTCAAAGGTTTTGTCTTCTTTGATCTTCGTATTACCTATTCCCCGCCTTGAATACGTTAAAATATAAGGGTTCAATTTTTGTGATAAATACATTTTTTTACAATGTCAATATTACCATTAATGGTTCAATTTCTACTTTCGTTCAAATTAATCCAAAATTCACAACGTATAAATAGTATAAAGAAAGTTGGTAGGTACCTACCTACATATTTATTCAACGTTAAAGGTAAGGTTAAGGTAAAATCTGAACGTTAATCGAACCTCTGTTCTACAGAAATGGCGTGACAAAAATCCACATCTTTCCATCAATCTTACGTCAGGCAAAGTGTTCTAGTGGCCGATGAAATCTAGTAAAAAGCGCTTCATCATTCAATGACCAGATGTTGTAATGTAGGTGAAAACATCACCCGTCATCAAATCTTCACCAACATTCCTGGGCCAGCTCCAACAATGGGGACAAAAAACTCCCAAAATGGTGACAATGTCACCCAAAACGACACCATCATCAAGAAGGTGACTGTACCACAAATAAAAAGCAAAAAATTCACCACAAAGACAACAATATCACCAAAAAAGCTCGCAAACCCCTTCCAGTAATGTTAAATTAATTATTTTCTATGTTACAAATTAAAAAGCAGGTCAACCATACTAAAACTTACAAAGAGAGAAGGGTTTTTTCTTTGTATCGTGACTTCCCTAGACACTGATATTTTTATATTCTCCTGGTACGGAGATAAATAAATTTCTGTTTCGGCGCTGTATTTTTTTTCCTTGTGCTTACAACTGTTCAAAATTCAACTTTAATCTCGCTCATTGATTAAAAAGTCGAAATAAAATCTTTTTCTGTACTGGTTATACAACAATACATAAATTCTTTTCAAATTAAACATTCACGGTTAAAATTCATTCTTGTCTCTTGTGTTTTTCGGCACCAAATAATTTGAAAAAACTTTACCATAACATATTGAACGAGATATTTTTTGTCAGCATTTTTTAATCTATGAGTGGAGTTAACTATGAACACAGTGTTTTCAATCGCGGAAATTCGATTGAAAAAAAGGCCATTCGATACGAATCCGATTTAAATGTAGTCTAAAATAAGGAAATCAATTATTATGTCTGTGAGGGAATTTGTTACTTGTCTCGAAATAAAAGAAACCTTTTTATTGTAATTTCGGATACACATTAAAAATCAATTTATCGGCTTGTAATGATGGACGACACTGACAGATTAGTTTTAAAAATGGATGAAGAGGCTTTTTTTAAGGCTTTCAGGTGAGTTACCCGAGGGAAGGGCAGAGGTTGAAGATATAATTATTTGAAATAAAAACACTTATAGATCTAAAGGAGATTGTGTTGAATCGGATCTTGAAATTAAATTTTTATGTGCACGAGTATATACATACCCCTGAGATTTTACAATATACTCGTAAATGTTGTACATCATTTTATGAATTCGTTAGTTAACTTTATTAATTACTAGCTGATCCGACAAACGTTTTTCTGCCATATAAATTATTTGTAGTGAATATTTTGGTTGTTAAATAACGAATGTATTGTAAGTTTATGGGGATGGGATTTATGACAGAAAGAGGAATGGAGCGCTGTAGACGATGACCGCCGATGAAAGCAAAAAAACACAAACAAAAGTAGGAAAATGAAATCAAAGAGCAATTGAGTGTATGATATTTTATGTCAGTCCGTCTTTAGCTAACACAAATAAGCTCGATGGTTTGCCCACGCGAGAACATGATGCCGAATGAAATATCAAAATGATGCGACGCTTCTCGTGAATGTCTTGCGCGTGTGTGGATGAAAGTTCGATAAGGCGGACGAAGCTCCATCCGTCATTCAATAACTCTTGAATGAAATACGAAAGACGATTAAATTTGTTCATACAAAAATACTAAAATCGCGATAAAAAATGGCAGGGTGGGGTAGGAGGGTTAAAATTTGGGGTTATATGTATTTTTTAATGTGAAATAAAAAAAAATGTAAAAAAAAAATATTTTTTTTCTGGATAGCGACACCCTTATCACCTAGCGGTATGAAATATACTTTAAAACCTATTCTCACACCAAATATACATAACAAATTTCATAAAAATCGGTTAAGCCGTTTTGGAGGAGTGCGACCATAAACACCCTAACACGAGATTTTTCTCGAGGGCTCTATTCTAAAGGTAATTCGACCATATCCCCTTCGGTCGTATCTAATTGCATCAATCTTCGACTAAGAACAATCTTCATTTTCTTAGCGCATATTTTTATTGACTTTATGTATGATGATTGGAAGATTCTTCCCGAACTAAATGCAATATAGATATTGTCTTGGATAAATATATCCTTTTATATTTTAATAGGTGACACTTTTGTCTTTTAACATATCAAGTGATCAAAACGATTCGTCGCTTGGTAATACTTTAGCTTTAGTAACTAGGTTTAGTTACATACTATCCAAACCTTCCAATTATTTTCACTCACATCTCCTTTTCGCCTAACAACGTTCCCCAATTGGCACTCTCATAATTCCACCAACTCTGGACATTGAGACCAGATATTGTACAGAATTCGTATTCATAAAAGCCTCCGTAGGTACTGCAAATTTGTATATTTTTGAATGAATTTCGCAGCGAAAAAGATATAAAATTTAATGTTTCCACTTAGAGGAATTACAGCGAGACTTTTCAGCAGCGGGTGGAAGTCCGCAGTTAAAGAGGGTTAGGCAGTCCGTGAAGTTAAAGCTGCGTCAACTCTCTATAATTTGGATGAAAACCGAAACATGGGAAAATCACGGTGATTTACCGAAGATGCGGTTCCCATGGCTCGGGAAGATGTAAAGAAGAAGTAAAATAATAACTTATTTTTTATGTTAAATAATCATGCTAGAATTTTATTTTATCATTATTCGTTAAGTACACGTTTTTTAAAAGTTAGGCTACTTCGAACGTAAAAGACGGGGAAAAGATAAAGGGCTAAATCCATTTTGCTAATGGTAAGTAAAAAAGGTTATTTTCTACTTTCTGTTTTATTTTTTTACGTTTTAGAACAAAATGTTACATTTTCAATTTTTTTGTTAAATTTCATTAATTCAGTTTTTTAAAGTTTTAGTTCATTACTTATTCATTCTAGTTCAGTCATAAAGTAATGGATCATAGAAGAAGAAGATAATAACGAAAATATAAAAGAGAACAAGACACCGAAAAACTGAAAAAGATAATGGTCGCAACTGGGACTCGAACCCAGAACCTCTCGTCTATCCGGGTCGTGCGTTTACCAATTCCGACATTGCGCCATTCTGTCAAACCGTCATAATAATCAATCTCATATTTCAGATTTTAGAATTAACAATATTATCTACCCTTTTTTGGAAACAATCATTCTAAGAATTGGTTTGTAACCTGGATAGCGTCACGGATAAATTTATCCGATTTTATTTATATGTAACTATTGACTTTTAAAATATTTTCGTTTAGATTATTATTATTATCTTCTTCTTCTTTGATATGTATCATTGATGGGAATGACCTTCAAAAGTTATGAAAAGAGAGTTTTTCTTATAAAAAATGAATAAAGTAATGGGTTTAGATTTTTTGAAAAACAATAAAACTTGATACCCGATGTTCATTCTTCAACTGTTTCCATTCTGGAAGAGCTAGGCATCCACAAAAGGTTTTCAACTATCTTCCAAAAACGTATTCTAAGATACTTTGGACCTTGCTCGCCAAACCGAAGAATCCAACTTGGAGAATCTCATAGTCACTGGTAAAGTGGAAGGCAGAAGAAGCAGAAGAAAGTCACCAATGTGCTGGAGTTACCAAGTATCACTGAGTGGAGGAGCATTGTCCACCATGGAAAATGGAGTAGGGGTCACCTTCCTCAGCAGTTTGGAACTGACTTAAGAAGAAGTTCATTCTTACTTTCGTACGTGCGTAAATATAGGAATAAGTATAAAAACACCCCTTTCAATCACATGAAGGTTGCGATACAGGCATTATTACAAGAAATTCCAATGTTTTCTTGCATAAACACCATTTCGTTGGGAGAATAAAATATTAAATAAGTTTACAAATATGAAAGACAGTAAAATTCAAACTTATTTAACGTGCCAGCGAAAAGTGAAATACTTAGAAGTCGCCCAACCGAGAATGACGGAACAAAAAGCACAACCAAAGCGATCAGGTGTGTAATCCAATGCAGAGGATTCATTATTCTACTTCTTATCTTACTTCTGCTGCTAAGTTCAGTGACCATAAGTTGCATGGAAAACAGTATTCTGTGGTTCAATTTCATAACGGACATTGTGGATATTTGATATTTGTTTAAAAAACAACATTACTAATTGAACAAATTATACTTCTAGTATGTAGTTTTTTAACAGATTTTCACAGTTACAGCGACGTAGTTCAATGGTGGAAGTAATGTATGAAATATCAGCTGAAAATTGTTTGGTGGATAAAGAAATTCTTGACAAAAAAATTGTGCTATATTTAACAATAGCGATCTCCGTTCGAGAGGTTTTGTCGAACCAGATTAAAAGTTTCTGCTTCACGGTTAGATTTTTACATTGGTAGTAGGTAGAGGAGTTGCGAGTCGTGGAATCTAAATTAAAGATTTTTACCTACAAAAACAATATCTTCAAAATATCGATCTAAATAGAATGTGTCTATTCTGGCGGCCATAAGATTACCTGCCCTGATGATGAATGCTGCAAGGCTGACTGAAATGTTGACTAAACGAGAAGAAAGCACAACAAGTACCAAATCAAAATATAGCGCAGATGGAATGAGATGGGTCAAAGAAGTTGAAAACATTATGTTTAGGTCAAACATCAAGTAAAAACGACAAACATACCATCACGATCATAATATTACACCTGTAGTACTAAAAAGGGTTAAGGTAAAATGCCATGAAAACTATTTACTCCTGAAATACAACGCGGCTAAAATGTAATGGGCCAATGTAGTTGGAACCAGTTGTAAAAAAAACATAAAAATGTCATCAACATACCATCAGGATTATTGGTCCCAGTGTTGGGGGCGCCATCTTCGTCAGGGGCGCTCGAGGGAGAATTTACACCACCCCCGGAGCCGCTGCCACCGCCCCCACCTGCCCCCGTTCCCACCAGCGACAGCCCTAGGTGCTCCGCCACCTCTGCATGGTCTGCCTGGTGGATGTAGTCGAATATACTGCTGCCTGTCATCTCCACCTGCAATTAAAAACAATTACGAATAAGTTTTCATATTTGAAAATAAACCATTTTTTAATGTTCGTTATTTGTCCATGGAGGGGTTTCCTCAAGGAACTCTTACAATGCCTTCATTATCACACTCTCATGGATAAGATTTCATAAATTTAACTATTTAATAAACTTTATTTGGTCCATGAAGAGGTTCCCTCAAGGAACTCTTTTAGTGCCTTCCTTTTCAAACTTAATAATCCCTTGACTTCGGCCAACTACAACACTACTTCAGGGATATCTTACAAACCTCAAGTTGCACTGCAAAGTCTGGTAAATCCTAAGATATAGAATTTTGAAAATTTTGCTGCACGTGTAAAGGTTTCTCAACATGAATTAATGGCATAAATTTTTCATAGAAACGGCGTTATCATTATAATAGACACTTGTGGTTGTTTCCAAAATCTATATAAAACCACTCCCCTCTTGACCATACCTTAAGATTGATTGACAGAAAACTTCAGAAAACCGGTCCGTGAAAATCAATATTTATGGACACGGGTTTTTGTTACATTTCGCAATCCTGATTGTTACTTTAAATCATGCTGCAATTATTCATAAAGTTTATACGTTTTAACTATAAAGCATTGTACAATGCATTTCCGATCATCATAATATTTATGTAGTATTTTTATTAGCACAATATGGCAGTTTCGCGAAACGCATGGTAATATACACTTGAACACTGTGACTACGTTGGAACGGGTTGAAGCTTAATGCATAAACCTATCCGTCTATTGAAAGAATGCCTAAATTGATAGTTTATTCAAAGTAATTGAAAACGTCGTAAATTGTAAAGTGCGAACGAATAATGGCCTCAAGGCGAAAAATCTACCATTAATATTCCTAGCCAGATGTTGGTTTTGAAAAAAGCAGTAACAGATTGCAAAAAAATTTAATCACGTAATCATTTTCCTGGAACGTTATTACCAGAATTATTGCTGCTTACTGGTAAAGTTCATTCATACTCTTTCATTATCAACTTTTGGTAACCTGATCAGAGTCCTCATATATAGTAATAACAATTGACCAAGGCGCCGTTTGAATAATAAATGAACTGGTTACAAACTTTAAATATTAGTGCCATTAACCGAGGTTAATTTTAGACTGGTCGAATGCGTAAGTTTGGGGATTGTTTCGAGGTCTTGGCGTGTAGAATGAGAAATGGCAGAATAAAACAATTGATGTTATGAGATAATAACAATGTATATGATAAGAGATGAAATAATATTTCCGTTTTAAGAGGTTTAAAGAGATTTCGTCATACCTTCAAAAGCTAAAAAAAAAAATGCAAAATTGGTAATGCCTGAACTCACAGTTTGAGAGTTATTATTGCTTATGTGTCATTCAGATTGGCAAATTGAAATTCAGATATCATTTAATTTATTTGCAAAAGATTATTCTTAATGAACCATTAATTGAAAAGCATGGAATAAACGTTGTCTTTTCTTTAATTTTTTACAGCTCAATGAATATTTCAAAGTCCATGACGCTTTATCCCAGATTACAAGCAAACAAAACATTTGCAAATTTTCGAAAAGCTAGCTTTGGATATATGAAGGTATGTAAAACAGATTGTCAAATCAGAAAATAAATGACCAGGATTCTAGGATCTACAATCTTATATCTTTTCAATTCAGTTACCAATGCAACCAGATTTACAGTTAGTTTAAGTCATATTACATAAAACAAATTAAGATATGTGCGTTGATACTCAAAAGCTGTGTTTTGCCGAATTAAAAACGTGTTGAAATCAATTCTTCCAAACTATGTGAAATCGAGGTGAGATTTTTCTTCACATGGCTGACAAAAAACAAGCTGTAACACAAAGGCTTTTTCAGACAAGACCAAAAAGGAATGCAGAAATAAAAACGTCGACGATAAAACATAAAGGAAATGATAAAAACCTCATTCAGTGGGAAGGTAGTTAGGTAGGTAATATGAAGAAATGTTCTCACTGGATGTATGCTTTGAATAATAAAAGGCTGGCCAGATATAAAGGAAGAGGCGGTCATAAGCCTCTGTTACGATGAAGAGTTACATGCCTACAAGGATAATCCCATGTTTCTTGTATTTCAGGACATTATACAAGATATACCTGTAACAAATAACCCGAATAAAACCAAATTGCTTAAAACTTCTTAAAACAGTTGCCTAATTATGGCAGCTCTTAGCCATGTGTAGGTATATAAGTATACTGTCCGAGAAGGAATACAAAATATTGTCCATATAGATTTTGAGAAAATACGACAATTTTAAAATTTCCTTATCTTATTATTGAAATAACGCTGCGAGCTGAAATTAGTGGCGTTGAGTTAGAAATTTAAGACTGCAAATAAGTAGTGCAAATTTAATAAGATCCGAAGTCATCATCCGCGGGTTCTTAGTGGTGCATACAAACAGATGCTGGTACGCAACAATTTGAGATGTTTGGTCATCGTAGGGGATGGTCAGTTTCGTTCAAAATGTTTGTGATAAAAGAGAATAGGTCTTTTGTTCGACAGTCATTTCACGTACACAAAAACAAACCTTTATTTGAATATTGCCTCACTATGTCCTTCAAGTCTTGAAATAAAAAAAGTATTACTTTCCTACCTTACCAACCTTTGATTGGACAAGCAACGCTATAGCATTGCATAACCCATTCATCGGAAAGCGCGCATCGACAGAATAAAAATCGTCATCGAACGTGCTAATGCAATTATCTTCACGTAAAGGTGTCATTGTTCACTGGCCATAGTCTTATATACCTTCAGATTACTTATGAAATAATACAGTATAGACAAGACGGTATTAGCCAGGTCACGTATGGACTGCGTGACCAAACTCTTGCACAAGCAGTATCGGTCACTGGTTGAAAACTACTTGCCACCAGAAAACTTTTTTTTCAATCAACACTCCTGGCTCATTCTTTACAACTGGTAATTCGCAATTACATTATGGACGTATTTAAACAATAACGCATACATGGTTTAACACATTCAATGAAAATTGTAAGTAAATGCACCTAGAAAACGTTTTTCATGACACTCCTATCGTTTTCCATACTACTGGTAATTTGTTTTCAGATTCATCGGTATGATAGGTATGGACAGCTTGAAATAATAACTAATACATTGAGAATCAGTGTTTAGCACGTTTAGTGGACACCACTACTAAACACGTACTTTATTTTTTCCTAGCTCATTATTCACGCCTTATAATTTGCAACTGGATTTGGCATCTGAGCAATAACGCATGTAAAATTGTTTAACATTTTCAATGTATACTGTTAATACAACACGTTTTTTCGTCACTCCTATCTTCTTATTTACTCCTGGTAATATGCAATTAGATTGAACGGTATTGACAAAAATAACGCATACGCTCAGCAAATAAGTTTAATATATTATTCACTGGACACTGTAAATAGAAACATCTAGGATCTGATATGATTTATGATTCATGCATGACTTACATTTAAAGTGCGTAGCAGGAGCATAGCTTGATTTAAATGATTATACAATGATTGTTTCCATAGACAATTGCTAATCACGACATGATCGTAAAAGCCTTGCATCGAAGAAAAATGTGTGACACTAAAAAAGACAGGTAAAGACATGATAGCGTCAAATATTTTGCAAATACAATACGTTGCTTCTAATTTTGAAGTCTAGCTTCTTGTTTGGGTTGTTACAGATAAAATAAACATATAGTTGAAGCGTTGTTAATTCGAAATCTTTCTAACACGTTTCTGAAAAACATATAAGGAATCTACGTACTGTCAAAAATTAATTATTTAAAAAAAACGAGTGTGCTTTAGACCACACGACAGAAGTAAAACTTCTTTAGCTTCGATACGTTTTAAGATTTTCACGGCCTAAAGTATTTTCGTTATTTGTTTTTGTGGTGTTATGCCGTGTTGCTCTATCTCCTTCTTTAGCCAACATTTTGGACATCGTTGCAGTGTCCATCATCTGCAGCCGGATCTGCTTTGATGATGGACACTGCAACGATGTCCGAAACGTTGGCTAAAGAAGGCGGTAGCGCAACACGGCATAACACCCCAAAAACAAATAACGAAAATTCTTTAACTCCATCTATAATCTATATAATAGGAAGAGAGAAAGAAAATGTGCGCGCGCACTGCTCTCTTGCCCCTACAGTAATATACGAAACGTAACTCCCTCTCTTTCTATCTTCACTAATTTATATCTCCCTCTCAACACAGTTCGCCTCGATTTTCGTAACGCTCTCGTCACGCATTCACCAGCTTACACACCAAATCAAGTGTGCGTAAAGAAGTTTTACTTCAAAAATTTAAAAGTTACTAATTGAAGGCATTATCAGTCAAAGCGGTTAAAATAACACAAACATACAGACTTATCTAAATAACAGTTCAAAAAGAAATATAGACAATGTGGTTTCTACACGTATCTTGCTTTTTCAGTAGGGAGTGGAATGCGCAGTACCTACGAATCAAGTTTCATACCATACCAGGACGATCTTATGGTGGACAGAGAATAGTTAAACATATTTTAAACTATTGAAAATACAATGTTGATATTTACCTGATTTTTCAACTAAAAAAAAGGGGAAGTAAGAATGCAAACAAACTTAAAAAAAAACAGATGATATCCAAACATTGTAGATATTTCTTGTTTCTGACGTGGCTTCTGACTTGGTTCTTCGGTAGCGTCTAGTTTGGCTTATTTTTAACGCATTGGAAAGCTAACACCGGCGATAAACTTTCACCTCACGTCCTGCTCAGAGGTACCGACGGTTTGTGTACGCTGAGGAATTGATTTTTCTCTGTACCCATTTGCATAGGGTACGGATCGGGAGGGAATCAAAGACTCACCCGACAGAAGAGCACAAATATACGTAAATTTACAACACAAACAAAATAACCAAATACATAAAGATATAAGTTATAGAATAAAACACATTGCACATTCATACAATCAGAATTTTTCAGACATGATTTAGAAGGAGATTCGGTATTTCAGGATTTTCAAACATGGGTTGATTATAATATTCCTTTACTTATTTTATCACTGTTTGAAGGGAGTAGATGGTGGTTGCAAAAATAAATAACATTATATCACTTACACTACTTTAAGTTTGTAGGAGTTACTACATTTATTTAATTACTTGATTTTTAACTATAAATCCCTAATAGGCCACTTGCATGGATTTCATAACGACTTGGAAAAAATCATGTGGATAGATCTTTTTACTAAGATTAAGAAAATGTTAGTAAAATTGTTTAGAAATGTACAGATTTTTTTATTTAAAAAAAAATAAATCCATTATTTGGGCTCGTGACGTCACTACATGAAAATGTCCCGTCTCCGAAAATGTTCCTATTAATTTTGTAAAATTCCATACTGATTTATTTTTTTATATGGCATCACTTTGATTTCAGGCGAATTTTTGAATTCGTTCACTAGATATGTTGTTTGTTCTCTGCGAACTTATCATTTGGTTTCACTTTTTGACAGATGTTCTGAAGAGAACCCCGTGCATTTAATGATGTACGGGGTTTTCTTCAGAACGTGAAGATGGTGTCGGTAGGTGTTTTAGAGGTATAATGATAATGGTGCTGATTTTAACAAAATAAAATTTTATAATATTCTTGTTATTATTATAATTTACAAGTACAAGTATATTACATTGAATTTAGTAATACAGACGCTGTACATTATAATGATTTATGATCAATTAGATGGATCAAGGAAAAAAATATTTAAGAGATATAATATTTTTGGTATGCCTTGTTATTCTCATGTGCCTTTCGTGTAGAAAACGTTCTTTCTTTTTTAAATGATTTTCGGCCATGTAATTATCGTTTTTTCACACCTATATAATTATTTACCGTCTTTCCGGTTTATAAAAAATGGTCTGATTTTTCGGATTGAAATTTTCAAAAAATCCCCAGGGTTTCAAAAATACGATTAAAAAAAAAAAAAAAACAGAATGTCTTAGAATATTTGCCTAAACCGGAAAAAAAATTTAAAAAAATGCGATGCAAGTGGCCTATTAAGAGTCATTCAGAAAAGAAATTATTCAAAATATCTGCCGTACAAATATTCTGATCTGGGAGATATATTTCACCTTAAAAATAATTAACATGAAAGTTGTTTATTCCAATACTTCTGTACACCTAGAGACAAATAGATGTGTTTACTTCTTCGACCAAGTATAACAGTTTACTTTCAACTTTTGAACCCCCGACGCAAGGAGCGGTGTTATAAGTTTAGTTTTCTGTGTGTTTATCTGTGGCATCGTAACTCCTAAACGAATGGACCGATTTGATGCGGTTTTTTTTTTGAAAACCTACGTGATCGAGATGATTTTTAGTCATGAAAATCTGTTCAGGCGTTTCAAGGTCATCAGCTCCTTTTTTGTGTCGGGGGTTGCTCAAATTTTGAAAATTTAACTTATTGTTATAATGAATATAAATTTAAGTTAGGATTCTCTCTTAGTTCTTGTCTGTTCACATTTTTACCTGTATACTCGTATTTTATTTTAAGCCGTTGTTATTTTTTTAATATATCATATTGTATTCTTTACTGTATTTACAATAACAGTGATACTGATAACTAGTAAAATAGGATGTAAAAGCCAAGCAGGGAGTGTAATAAATAGATAAATAATACATTTCGTAATAATATTTAATGATGGCAACCAAACAGCTTCACAAATTAACCCCGATGACGTGAGTCTTATCGGGAACTACAATACATAATTTGATGGAATTAAAATCTCAACCTACAATTTGATAATCCCGTCGTATGTATTCACCGTGTGTCAATCAGAGGAAAGTTCAGATTGAATTAGATAACAGTCAGAGTTCTGTACATTAGGTATTTGAATGATTGCATATTCCCCATCATGCACACAGCAAAGTGTCATAATTGAGCCGTCGTGGTTCCCACATACAAGAAATAATTTGAGGATTTGGATTCCGAAAACGTGCGCAATGTACGTGATCCTTGGCGGGCACGGAGAACCTGGGGCACGCGTGCTGTGTCTGGCACGCGTGCCTGGTGTTAACACTAAAATCATCTGTTTTAGAAACACATAGGGAAGCGTTAATCGATACGTAATTTATATTTTGTACATCGATAGAAACATCTCAGTCCCAACCGGCTGAAGCCAGTAAGACTGGTTCCACGCAAACTCAGAATGAAACCAACTCAGAACCACCTCAGAGAGGTATTTAAAAGTTATGAAAAAATAATTTTAAAATAGCCGGTACCCTAACCTAACTTAACCTATTTAAAAATTAAAAAAAATAAATTATCATCACTCTTAATGACTTTTCTGATGTGGTTCTGATTTGGTTTCTTTCTGAGTTGGTCGGTCACCAGTAAGACTTGGGGTATGTTGTAAGGCTGGAGGTTGTAAGGAAAGAAAGGAGATGGGTAAGAGGGAAGTGGGAAAGTACCTGACTATTCAGATCTGGTCACCAAGCATGACTAAAGCCAATTCAAGCAATGTTTCAATTCTGAATGGTGGTCTTACACCACGGCGGCGATACTGAGAGTACCTTCCACTCAGGAACGTGCCGCAAATATACTACGTGATATTTTAAAGGACTAAATTGTGATAAATCAGAGTGCAATTCACACTCGGTACAAGTAAAACCTTCAGAAAAGTAAAGTAGATTATAAATGCACGTGTTCGTCTCTTTCTAGTGTCGCTATTTTTCGTTCATCGAGTTTCAAATCACAACGTTTTTTTCACTTCAATAACACAAATTAATCAAATCAAATTTTCTTAAGCACGTCGGAATTTAAACCAACGACCTTCGGATTTCTAGCCGAAAGCCTTATTCACAGAGACAATCATGTGTGCCTTAACTAAAATTAGAACATGGGTATAATTTATTACAGTGCCTTACTAGAAAGATTAGAAACAACGAAAGTCCACTAAATTTAATATATTTATATGATTCTAGTCAACTTGTTTAATGAAATGAGAGGTCTGGAAAGTCTCCAAAAGACCGAGTCAAGACTTTGTAATGTGGCGTCCAATCCTCTCTGCCTACCCGTGTGGTGATTTGCATGCTGGTAAATTAATTACAACACATTTTTTCATGCTCGAATACTTTTCACAAGATCCAATTGTTATTTTTTTAAGGTTCACGACCCCTGTTATGTATCTCAACAGAAATCGCCATCTTGGACGCTTCGGAGCTCCGATTTTATCATCGTCTTCCTGGTGACGACAAACGCCATTGCTTTAATAAAATCCGACTTCCTGCCTTTGTTTGGTTCTTGTCATATAATATTTTATTAAGCATTTAATATTCTGACGTCACCCCCACCATTAGGCAGATCTGTCCTCATGGGAACGTCTGAACCAAAATGATATGTATTTTTGGAAATGAGCTTATTTAGTTTAGTACCATCAAACCTAAATAGTAAAGTGAGAAGTCACAAACGCATCCAAATTAGTTTCATTTCACCTTATTTATTTATTTGGCTCGCCAACAGAATTCATATAATAAAATTATATTATTACATTGATGACATACATTTTCAAAATGGTGGTGATTCGAATTAATAAATAATTAATAATAAGTGGGAAGTTAGGTCCACCAATGAGAGCTCCGTTTTAATCTTACTTCTGTTATAATAATAATAATCTTTATTCCAGAATGTGATGAGGATAGTGCAATCCCACACGTCCCATATAGTTATACATATTTATATATTTACACAGTAAAGAAATAAGAACGTAAATAGAAGATAAAAATAATAGTAATAAAAAATTAATAATAACAAAAGTAAATATTCAATTATTATGCGGGGCGATATGTTACATTATCTTATTTGGTCGAAGGTTTGTTACATGTGTTGTTTATGAGATAGATGGGGATGTTAAAATGTACCTATCTTTTGGGAGGCGGGTATGAGTACACAACACATGGGTATGTATATTCAAAACCCGTGACATACGTCATCCCAAGTGGTCTGCCACGTTGGTGCCCTCGGTGAGGTTTGTCTATGGTCTGAGGTCTGTCTGAGGTTTGGTATGAGGTCTGCGTTTGCCCATCTACTCTATGGCAGGCCGGATCGGGAAAGACTAGTTGAGCGATACCTTTTGGCCCTGCACCGCAGTGCAGTGGTAGGAATGTATTCACAAGTCCGTCACTCCTAGACAAACTGACCACCAGCACATTTTTCCTTCCCAGAACTTCCTCTCCTTCTTTTACCCAAAAAGACCGTCCACACAGCGTCTCCAAAGATAAAGTAGGCCGTGAGGGAAATTGTTTTCCTCGAGGCTTCCTGAGAGGAGATAATATATTTTTTTAAATATCTGCTTTTTTGCATATATTTTTGAAATTTATTTACGAGTATTTGTAAAAATATTATTTTTTATCATACCTTTTTTTTATGTTCACACAGTTAAGGTTTAACAATAATTGTTATTATAATATATATTAAAATTTATACTAATCTTTCTTTAGAAGTGTTTACTTGTGAATGGAAGAGGAGTGTATATTTACAAAAAATTAAATAATACGTGCACAATTTTGGGAAGCAAAAATATATTTCTACATGCCTCTCCGTAGAAAATGTGCTGCATAATTAATATTTGTAATAAGATTATTTTAGTTACTTTTATGCGAATTTAACAGAATTTTTTGTGTTTTTATTTTGAATTTTATGTAGCAATATTTTTCTAGATGTGTGAAATGTGCGGATAAATCTAAACAAAGATTAAAAACAAAACTAAAACAAAATGTATAAACAGGGGTTAACAGCAGATCCCTGAAGGATTTTAACCAGCGATTGCTGAGCATGCTTGAAGTAAAAACGTTGATGTCATTTTGCTGTCCGATGATATTTTTTTCAATTTTAAAATAAATGTATTTTTCTATCACACATTGCAGAGTAGTCGGATGTATAAAAATGTTGCGGAAAAGGTACTTTTTTAGTACCTTATTAATTAGTACGAGTCGGGAATGTTCGAAACCTTGAAATAAATTTTCCATTTTAAATTTGTATAAATCTTCGACCGATATCATACGTCAATGGTAATAATAATAAATACCGAATTTCCATAACCATTTTGAATTTGTTTTAATCCAATTCAAAAAGAGAATAGAACAAGAATTCGAACACTTCCACCGAATGCCAGCTGATTACGTTCCAATAATTTATTTAGTTCCTTATTTGAATAAAGCTGCTGCCATTGGCTGGATATGTAGCCCCTGCCGCCTGTCAAACGTAACGTGTTGTTGGCATATGCGCAGATCCTATGCACTTCTGTGTGCAGTGCGCATAGAGGCGCCTGCATAATAATTTTTGAATTTCATTAAGGGGAACCAACAAACGAATGCTTAGTTTTGAGCAGAAGAATTAGATTAATTTTCGTTAGGTAAAATTGACGTACTTACATAACTAATTTAATTATATTTCAAGACTTGAATGCTGGTCCTACATAGGTATACCTAATACATGCACAGTGGGTTGATATGATTTTTTTTCTTTGGTTTATAAGGTAGATATTTATCTATTTTTTTTTTCATTATTTTGAAAGTTGTTAGCGAACCCCCTCTGAAAAAAATAAAATGCATTTTCAGTTTTTTCTCTGCAATTTAGTATTTTCTCTTACTTTTTTAGGTTTTTTCGTGTTCAATGATTGTAAAATTATTTAATTAATTAATTCAAAGACCTTAAAAGAGTCCTTGCAAGAGCCTTGAAGGGGTAACAATCTGTTACCTGTACCAGGGCGGGTAAGTGGTGGGTCCTCCAATGTTCAATGATAAGATAGTGTAAAGGCGTTTCGATTCAAAAGTTAGAAATAAATTGGGCGTGTGTGGAGGAGTGAAGCTGGGTCTGTAGGAGACACGTGTTGTATGAGGAAGGAATCACAGAGGCTGGCAAATCGTTCTGCAGCAGAGCTGTTGAACTCAAGAACGAATCGTAGAAACTATCCGTGTGTTCTCATGTGACAAATATCAACTATTTGCAAATGTTGGGCGCGTTTTTGGCGTGTTTCTGGACTGTGTACCTACCGGTGCCGAGGGAATCAATAACGCTATTTTCTCGTAACAACTTCCATTGAAATACCGGTAGAACAAGGACAGCATTTCACCCAATGCATGTCCTCTAAAGATTGCAATCTGAATCTATTAAACATTTCCGCACAGGGTCGAGGTTTTTTTTTCAGATTTCAAGGTATTTTGGGGCTCCAGACCAGAGGTTGTTTCTAAATTCAACCGTAGGTTTGACAGGGTTAGCAGTTGTGTACTATTAGAGTATCTTTGGGTCCCGTACAGTAATTTACCTATCATTCTGGAAAGAACGGAAAAGACCGCTTTATCTCTGCCAGCGCATAGACGAAAACAATATACTTACATAAATTTTATATATTTATGTAACAGTTATGTTATGAAGGCTCAAATAATGATGTTGATATAAGCTCAAACTCTAAAATAAATATTTAAATTAGCACCTTTAATTAATTACGTCCTTGCCACTAAAGAATCCACGAGTCGATCTTACTGGCTTAATTTTAAATACACACATAATTTTGTTTATGTATTTACATATATTCATTCATCTACAGATATTAAATTAATGAACAGTCAAACTCACCGCCTTCTAAATACTAAACTCACTGATCAAACTCAATACGAGTTGATAATAGCTGGGCAACAACAGTGGCCCATTGTCATGAAGTAATGTATTCAAATTTATACTAGATAATAATGTTATGTGCTAATGTGATATTACAGTCAATGGCGAGTTTGTGTGAGAGAACGAGCAACGTATCAATGGTTTTAGTACGCAGAGGAACTTGGTTCGGATTCCGATCGTGGGCGGGAGGGCCCCGCCTATGGGCTGTTTGGCCGCCTACTGTTGTGCCGGTTTGGCCTCTGGTAATTAGAGGGCGGACCTGTGATACGGAACAGGAGATAATGCGGGGTTTGATGTGTATATCGTAGAAAGGTGTAATTGCTTAGTAGCAGACAAATGTCATTTTGTCTGAGTCAACTTATTTAAAAAGAGGTGATAATACCTACATGTATTAACATTAAATGAATAAAGAAAAATGAACCCCGTTACTAATAACGTGTTTTAAATTTTACAAACTGATAAACAAACATTTACCATACACCAATGGTCGTTTAACAGTTGTGCACAATTTAAAACTCGTTTTCATAGCCAGTCCTAAGTATTTAACAATTAGATTCTATCAAAGTCCAATTTTTTTTCGAGTAACTTTATTCGGCACGTTCCCGAGTAGTAGATACTTTCAGTATCAAGCCCTATTGTAAAACCACCATTCTGAATCGAAAAGTTGCTTGAAATGGCGTGGTATTTGATGACGAGATCTGAATAGCCAGGTAAATCGCTACCTTCCTCTTCCCCTATCTTTCCCCTCCCCACTACCTTCATCCACACAATTTATCTAAATTATTGGGGATGCTACAGTCTCTGTTGTTATAGACATAGACGGTTGGGAATATTTAAGACTTTTGTGCGGACACACAAAATATGTGTATGTGTATTTGTGTTCAATTCAATTTATTTATTGATGTTTTAGAAAAATTACAAATTTTTTCATTTAATGTGTTTTTAAACACATCTGTAAAACAGTATTACACACAATCCTAGCAGTAGATTTAAACTATACTACGATTAATAGAGTTTGACGCTAAATGTCGATATCTGAATTGATTCTGTTCAACAGCAAGATTGCCGTCCCCACCGGCATGACCATTGGCAAGTTAGTCCTGCAGGCTGGATATAAAAGAGTCTATGCTGTCGGTAACTGAGATAACCATCGGGAACATAGAAATGATGCTCTCCATGGTAGCTGAGTTTTCAAACCATCCGCAAATCAGTCTAAACAAATATGTCGTAATGTGTACATCCTTCTGACCCGAAGATGGTTCATTCCATATACTGTATGATATCTTTATGATTAAATTGATGATGAAAGAGACATTGGAATAAAGATACAAAAGTTATCATTGTTAATTCAACTATGATAATACTTTATGAAAATTTGATAATCCTTGGTTACCGAAATTGCAAAAAAACATTGTCCTTTTTTTGCCAGGAGTCCGTGCCGCGAATACACAAAGAAATTATTCTTTAAATCTTGTATTTTACAAGGGTGAATCAAATACACACACACCCTAACCCGCGTAGGTTTGAAATACATTTTTATATATTATTCAAATTGTTCGCATTAAGATTCAAGTCGCGAGAGGGCTCTATTTGTAGGTGGGTGCTGGAAGGTGGATGGGACCTACATAAAACATACAAACGTACATACATACAGTAGGCAGTGTTCACCTGCCTTTGATGTAGTCATCCAATTTGTGGCTTCACCTCAAAGGTCTAGAGTGGATAAGTATCCAGTATTCAGTATACTGTTGGTGACTGGGTAGATATTGCTAGACACCTATGGAGGTATTCGTTGAGCGACATCATGTGTATGTACATTGTACATCCTTTGAGGGCGGGGAGAGTTGCATAGTTAGGAAGAACGGAGGTGGCGTTGAACTAGAAGTAAATAAGGTATTAAGTGGATAGATGTTGCTACTAAGAATCTCTTAAGTTAATGAGGGCTACTGCCTACCAAAATGTTTTTGATCACTTGCAGGATCTTCCTGGAAAAAAACAATCATTCAGAATCGAAAAATTGTTTTTTTTTATTTTTTTTTTCCCTCAGGGTCTTAGTTTCAATTTCATTGCCGGCAACCCGGGCTTTTATTTTATTTTCATTTATGTAGGTACATAGTTTTCTTTTACCCACCTTACTAGACAGAGTCTGTTCCGAGGCGGGTAAATAACATATTACATTCATTAAAAATATATGTATCAACAAAGATATGTATGTATATAAAAAGATAAAAAATATATGCATATGTGTACACATACATGCACATACGTATTGTTGTTATATTAAGTATTTAGGTACATGTTGTTTTTATTATTTGATAAATTTCCATAAAAAGGATGCGTACGTAATGTAAGATTACACATGAATATAAGAAAATGTAAATACGGTAGGTACATGCATATATAATTAATGTTGCTAGCAAGCAGTACCTTGCATATTTTAGTATATTTGAATATTATATAATTTAACGAGTAATTATATGAAAACAGAATGTCCATAAAATGTACTCCTGTTAGTTCTTTACGATATTTCGAATGTCTGTTCTTTCCTTTTCAGTCAACCATTTTACAAATCTTTTGTTGTCATGTTATCTTAGGCGATGCTGTGTGGAGGGTTTTTTTAAGAAAGGGAAAGATAGGAAGTTCTGTGAAGGAAAAGGTATGAGGGGTGGGTAGAAAACTAGGGGTCAGTGTGTCCAGGACGGACGTTTGAATCCATCCCTCCTACTGTGGTGCATGGCGATGTGTCGAGAGAATCCGGCTGGAAAGGTCAAAAAGCCTTCCTCAACCAGTCTTTCTCGATCCGGCCCGCCACGCAGCAGCTGGGCAGATGCATCTGCCGCCAAGACCTAGACAATGCTTACCCCATGAACCCGGGTACCCCCACTAAGTCACCAAACCAAAGGCTTGGTTATCTAATAAATGGTTCCCTGGGCGGCGGTATACCCATACTAGCCTCCCAAAATGGAACTAACCGCGTTTAGTGACCAGATTCAATAGTGAGGTACTTCCTAACGTACATCTTCCTTATCCACTTCCACCGGGCGGTTGGGACTCATGTACGCGGTGTTCACAAAAAAATCGACTTATGAGGTTGAGCAGCTTTCTAAGCGCTCTTAATTATTACTAGTCACCTAATGTTAAAAAACAGTTAATTAGATTAAATGTAAAAAAATTAAATTGAAATAAAAAAAATTAACAAATTACATGGTGTTATGGGGGGGGGACTTACGTTAACCTGTGATTCCTGTCATTGTTTGGAGTAAAAAAAAATACTGAAATTGGTTTACAGTAACATTCAAAGGTTTTTTTCAACTTAAAACATTAGGCATTGGACAATTCGGGTTGGGATGAGAGGATGGGCTGTTAGGTAGGTAGGTACTTATTGGAATGTGTAGTAACGAAGTGTGGAAGATTTTTTGTTTGGTTTTGAAAAATAAAATTAAAAAAAAAAACATCAAAAAAGTCACCGGAGCCCAAAATTTTATTAAAATTTTTCACTCCGTATAATGTCAGGAATCAGTGGTTAAAGTAAAGCAAGTACTTCGCTTAACACTCTGTATATTTGAATATATTAATTATTTTCTATTAAAGCATCCAGTTTATACTCAAAAACCGTAAAAAATATCGCAAAATAAAATTATCTTCTAATTGTTATAAAAAAGAGTTAAGATTGGAAATCTCATTGCATTAGCTTTATGAATGGGAACACCGATAAAAATCTATCCTCTCATAGGTAATTGAAAGTTTAGCAACGCGCAGTGCCGTCCGTGGAATGGTGATGGTCGTTTGGGAAATTGGTTTCGAAGAGGAAGAAGCATAAGAACGACTCCCGACAGACTGATACTGATCAAAAAGCGGCACTGGACGAACAATCGGTGCTACAAACTGCACATTTGGTTTAGCTGAGGTGCTGAGGATTCTACCTACCTACATATTGATATTTGAAATAATATTAATATTTGCAATAATATTCGAAAGAGTGCTTATATTATTACCGTGACGAAAAAAAGGGCAATTAACCTACGTTCCTTGTCGGTATAATGCTGGAGCTCTTTCTAACACATTAAATAATAGTGAGACAAAAGATGAGACACAAAATACGTGTATCTGTTTCTTGCAAAGTACTATTTTTTCCTTTGGAGGAAACAGATATATTATACTACTGCTCAGCTACAGCGACGGGTGTGCCGTTTCGTTTCATTTATACGTGTGAGGGAGATGAATGATAATGATTTTATGTTTCATTTGGGGGGGGTGCAGACATACGTTCACCGTTTGTCTCATTTTCGACTATTGTTATTTAGAGTGTCAAAAAGAGCTGCAGCATTATATGTTTAAGAACAAAAGCAAAACCATAACTGCATTGAAGTTCCGCACACTTAAATATTACCTATCCTTTTAACTCTATTCCATTCTTTCAAAATTATCGTCACGGCTATTAGTATTGTAGGGGTCTATGGAAAAGTCACGGTGCGGTGTATATGAGAGAGATGCAATAAAACGATGACATTTTTCCTTTGGAGGAAACAGACCTATGTACATTGTGTAAGAGCTTTACCTTTATTGTGAAAAGTAATATTATGTTCCTTGCAACAATAATAGTCACGGTATTAATAAAAGCCCTCATTGGATATATTTTATGAACCTTCCCTACAAAGTTCATGTCTTATTTACGACCGAATAATTTAGCCAATATGAAAATCCAGACGCTTTTCAAGGGAATAAATCCTGAAATGAAATTCAATAGGTGGATAGGTACTTACTCAACGTTCTCGCCAAACCGATTTTTAAATCCCTCATAAAATTTGTTCGAAGTTTTAGTTCGTCTTTTTAAATAAAGAACGTCAGCGCTCGGAGCGGCGCGCGAACTCGTAGATTTGCGAGAAAATCGGTAGTTGGTACCTACCATAGAATGTATGAAATAAGGAAGAAACTATTATTCTATGTACGAAGGTAACTACTAAATTCAAATTCCAAATCACCGAATTTAAATAAAAAAACTGCAAAGCACCTATTTAAAAAATGTGGTATGCTAAATTATCTGCCCATACACCAGAGCAATAATAAGATTTATTTGTTACGTATGTTTACAACAGAATTTGGCTGTCGTCAAGCTTGATTCAAGAGGAATGCCATTCAATTTACAGAGATACGTTCCAAGTAGATGGATAGCTACTTCCAAGTTCATTTTGTGAATGAATAAATTGATAGCTCTAAGAAGCAACCAAGATCTTATTATTATTTATGAATTGGTATAACAATGAGTTGCATAAATAGGTCACATTAAAATCAAATTAACGCCAATTTTAACGGTGTGAACATCGCGCATGCCAGATAAAGTTGGCAGACCTGGCGAAAGCATTTCCACACATTCGAATCTCCATAGATAACATATAAAAAACAAATTATGTTATGACCGTCTTGGTACGAACTTATGCAAACCTGGCGGCGTTTCCAAACACTAATAACTCCATGGATAAATGTGGAATAAAGCCAGCTCGGTAGGTACTGGGAACTTATTATTTCTGACTAGGTGCGCCATTCGCACGTAATTTGCAGAAGTTTGGGAGCGGAACTTATGTCGTTATGCACAAAGTTGACGGCTGACAAGAGCGGTGGAGATTACCGGTTAGGTACCGCGCTACGGCGGAGTTGCCATCGCTTTCAATTTTCGACTCGTGCCGCCATTTTGGTGGCGGGAAACTATCTCGGACTTATGCAGCGAATGTTTGAGAAAAATATCAGGTCATTTCACGGCCATAGTCAAATGTTTTATTCAACTTTTAAAAGAGGGGTTAGTTGTAAAATGAAAAAGATTAATCGGAACTTATTCAGAGGGAATAACCAGACAAAACCGGAAATATGACATTTTTAAATCAAATTTTAGACGTATTGACTCTTTTCCACAAAAAATTATAAATTGATTTCGAAAGACTGTTCTTTTATCTAGTAAAGCTATGTTTTAAATTTTGAGAAAAAATGTTTATTTTTAGTACCATAAGGTTTTACCGTAGGTCATTGGCAGATTTGTTAAATTTTCAAACAAAATTTTGTATTATTCAACATGCATTTCAAATCATACATGCAGTAAAATAAATTAATAAATTATCTGGGAAAGCTACATTTCAAAATTTTAATTTTAGTTCAAATAAAATAATAAAAAAAATATCCGCGCCCTTGTTTTTGACGAAAATACTTCAGTTTGTCTATTTATTTAGACTCCAGATACTAATATCTACAGCCTGTATGTCGGACGAATATCTACAGTTCACATGTTGAACTAATATCTACGAACTTCAGAGTGTTGACTAATATCTAAAGAGCGTAGGTTGAACTAATATCTACAGAGCGTAGGTTGGACTAATCAGTTAAATGTGTCCAATAGTCCGATATTAGGGATTTTTACATACACAGACTTACATCAATTAAGTTTTTTAAACTGCATACGCAATATTACGTTATTCCAATATGCTATATATAATTGCAAATCCAACCTCTGTCAGTGCTGTAGATATTCGTCAACACTTTGGTTCTCATAGATATTAATCAACAGTTTGAGCTGTAGATATTCGTCAACACTTTGATTCTCATAGATATTAATCAACAGTTTGAGCTATAGATATTCGTCAACACTTTGATTCTCAAAGATATTAGTTCGATTTTTCAGTTTTTGGAATTCCTGTAGATATTAGTAGACGCCTCCTTTATTTACGGTCTTACAAACTAATAAATTTACAAAAAAATCATTCTTATTTTGCTTAGACATTATTGAAAAATTATAAATACTCGTGATAAAAAAATATTTACATAATTTTAATGGTTTTATCATCGCGAGTTTGAGCATTTTTGAATGTATATACCTATCAAAGAAAATTTTGAACGAAATAAAATCTATATTGAGTTATTTGCTGGTTTGGAGAATAATTAACCTTTCCCATCGGAACTGCCCTGTACAGTTGTAAGGGTACGATCGCAAGATCATTGTTTGACGAAATTTAATTTCTTGGCCGCTGTTACTGAGTTATTGAACTATCTGCATAAATTTTAATAATTATTTTAGACGTTAAATAAAATCTTTGGATATCGTCAATTTATGGTAGAATCGCTTGAAATTTGGGGGGGGGGGGTGCATAATTTTGTTTGGGTTCTGAAGATAGCCAAATTCCAATATGAGAGGACTCAAGACACTCAGGACAGAAGACAAAGCATTTCGTTTTAGAAATAATGATTCACCAATTCATTTATGAAATATTTATTCAGGACCTAAACAACATCTTTCATATATGAAAACTAATAAATTTATCCTTTGTCTGATTTCCGTTAATTAAATGAACTACGTAACAGATTTTTCGTAGATTGTTAACACACCACAAAAGGACTAATTACCGACAGTTTTCGCCATAAGTGGACATGAAACTTTTTTTGTCATTGAATGACGACGACGAAATTTAATAATATGAGTAGGTATCTGACGTTAGATTGTTGTGCAGGTATATTGCATTGATTTATAGTCAAGCAATTCACGATCTCAAAAAGCTTGCCTCATATTTTATTGACAACTTCCATTTTGGTCGGTTGGTAATGTTGTAACAGTTCATTCACACGTTATTACGTTCATACACTTGTTACTAAATAAACCATGGGCGTACGTGATTTTTCATGGCCCGGGGGCGGGCGGGTACCTGCCGCTCGCACTCCAGGGGCGTACGTGGGGTGGGGGTTAATCCAGGTGGAGGGGAAGGGGGTGGGACACGTGACCAGCATGTTTCCACGGCCGCCATCTTGCCGATGTGACGTCACATGGCGGATCATGAGAGATTTTCTTTTATCGTGAAAAATGAAGTTTCTTGACTAAGGAGAGTAGGCAGAAAGCCGTGGAGAGATGGCATTTCATCTGAAGATTTTCGCAGATGTATATATTAAAAATGTAAATAATTTGAAAGTGTGAGTGAAGTTCTTTATATGAAAATTTATAAAGCGCCCTTGACGTTTTCACAAAAAGTTTTCGAAACATTTTTTATTGAAGTCAGGCATTTGGCTTTGAGATGGAAGGTCACTAGATCGATTCCTAGAATTTAACATGCCTATGTAACTAAATAATTGTTCTGTGTATTTGTGATGTTGATGATGACATTTGATACACCTTCCAAAAACCAGATTTCAGCAGGCGTCCAGGCACTGATAAATAACTAACATTGTAAGAAGAAGGCAAATTAAATTAGCGAAATCGTTCCCTCAAATAGTTTTAACCACGAAATTCCATACATGCGCAAATTTCATAACGCCAGGGCTCACCGTTCGAGAGTTTTCGCTGTTTGCAGCATCATTAAAATACCTATTTTTTGCTGGATGTGTTGTTTACGGCGACCTGTCAATTAATATCCCGACAGTTGGCCCTCTGAAATCTTAATATATAAAACAAAGTCGGGTTAGTTACAACATTTATAACTCGAGAATGGCTGGACCGATTTTTATGATCATTGATTTGTTGGATTTGTCTCCGCCCGAATAGCAGAATAGCTATTAAAACATCGGAAAAATTCACGAAAAAAAATATGAAGAATATTCTTTTCCTCATACATTTTGTATGGAACGAATTTTCATCTTTTGAAAGAGCTGCAGGAATATAGTGATAAGTATAATATTAAGGAAACGTACCCATACTACGTGACCAATTTTTTGCAATTTTTAACCCCCCCCCCCTCAGTGACCAAAAACCTAAGCCCGCCGCCGCTCATTTGTACCAAGCGTGACATTTTGAAGACCCCCCCCCCTAAACGTGTCAAGTAGTATGGGTACGTTCCCTAAGTAGTGAGTGAATTCCAAAAATTCAAAAACGTCAAATGCCAATGCGCTGATTGTTTTGCATTTGTTCTTAAACATAATAATGCTGCCCCTCTTTGGTACACACTAAATATCAATAATCGATAATGGCACAAACGGTGAACGTGTGTCTGCACCCCTCCACTACAATAATCATAATAAATCTCCCTCACACGTATAAAGAAAATTAAACGCAATTCCCACAAGTACTTAAGTGGAAAATTAAGAAAATCACAAAAATTATAAATCCGTACACAACGCCATCTTTGATACCGACAAAAACAAAACACGGACAGTTACGCATCGATAATTGCTTCATTGTGTAATTTTTAACTTAATAAAAAACTGAATTTAATTCGGTAAACACAATTATTGATTTTGAGGCGGTTATTGATTTTGAGGCGGTTCGAAGTTCGTCGGGTCAGCTAGTTATAATTACAATAAAATTATATTTTTGAATGAATTATTTACCAATTTAACCTACTGGATCTACTAAACATGGACGACGAAGTATCAATTATCGCCTTGCGGAGGTCGCTAGCTGACCGGACATGATTCGGCCACCCCTACGTATTCCCGCCACGTAGTTCCCAGACCAACCCCGACATCTATCGGACGCTGTGAAAGCTATCAGACTGAAGGAAATTCCCACAAAATAAACGATGGTTATTTATCTCCTCTGCTGTTATGCAGGCCTGGTAGCTAGGACTATGTTGTATCGGATTTGTATTATTTATAATATATTTTATTGGATGATATCATTGAGATTTTTGATACCTACACAATAATTCATATATTTCTTTCATTCTCATTATGCAATATTATTTGGAAAGCAATATTGCATCTTTTTACATTTTTTGACAGAAATAAATATTTCGAATCTTCTTAGCTCGAAATACGTTTCAAAGTGAATTTTATCATATTCTGTTAACGGTTCTCGTACGCAGGGCTAAGAACGAGAACAAAAATATTTTTTACATAATTTCTCTTTTTGAAAAGAAAACTTCTTTAACATCGTTGTGATTTGAAACTCGATGAAATGAAAAAGAGACAACCACAAACATCTATAGGATTTAGCCTCCGAGAGAATGAGATAAAATAATTGGTCTCCTCTTTGTGCTGTGCTTCGTAGCCTCCCCAAACTTGCCTACTTTAGTTCTCTGAAGGTTTCACTTACATCGCGTGTGAACTGCACACTTGTAATTTTGTTCATATTTACAGCCTTGCTATTAAAAATCACTTCAAAACCGTTAAACTATGTTTTGTTACACATTGTAAGAATACCGTTCAATTTTATATTCGATTTGTTACTAATAAAAAAAATCTAAAAGGTAATTTTATAAAATGGTAATGACCTAACATGCCGAAACCGGTTGCGTTGAACCAAAAGCTAAAAAAAGCTTAAACTTTATAATGTCAGAGATTACCGTCCGAATAGGTTCTGGTGCGTGTGCAAACGGATTTGAGGTTTTTAAAAAGTTATTATGACTTACCTGTGATAATCCGAGGTAAATTGAAACAGTTTCAGATATGTACAGAAACCTCCCATCAGCTGCTACCGACAACGCGAATCCATCCAATGACTGAAACAAGAACAAAATATTGTTATGGCAAACAAATCGGCAATATTGTTAAAGATGTTGACCAAAACGGCAAGATAAGAAAGCTTTCCTATAATGAGTGAAATGGAAATGAAGTATTTATTCCGATGTCAAGATGAAACGCAGGCTGCATACAGACGTATTCCTTCCTCTATTTGCTCTTTGGATTTTAACACCAGAGAAAATATTTTTTTATAATATAGATATCAACCACTGGCATGTCCCTGTGTTTTGATTTCTTTGATAAGTTACTTCTTATAGGAGTTAGGACCCTTCTAAAATTCTTTATCTTTTTAATTTTAATTTATTTTTAAGCCGCGCTAAGCTCATTTCAACATTCCAACCGAGTCGAGCTTAAAATCAACTGATATACCGAGCCATAGTTAGCAACTAAAAATTATCGAAAATAAACGTAAATTCCAAATTAACAACTTTAAGAGTAGGTACATTACTATTATTAATATTTAATTTAAATCTTGAAATCTGTCTATTGATATTACGAGTATCTCAAGTTTTTCTTACATGTCTATTGTTATTAGTTGCAATATTATTATTTACCTAATCAAAAATGATAATCAATTTTTTGGTGTAAGCCTTTGGTGTAAATGACTTTCGGCAGTCGTTACGCAATGTGGTTTTTTAAAGTCTTTTTAAATCCACCTTCAAGCTACTTGTGGTTATCTTCTCTATGTACTTTTATATTATATGTATTTTGTCAATGCTCTTCATCTATATGTAATCTCCTTTCATTGTGATCTCTCTTTTTTTTCTATTCGTGTTATTGATATATTGTTAATTGGACTAATTGTCCGTAAATAAATAAATAAATAAATAAATAACATATAATTGAGCAAGAATTCACTCACCAAACACAAGAGCCTTGTTTTTATGGTGAGGAAAGGCTTATATTATATTCATGTTACAAATCTGTTTATCATGTAAAAAAAATGTATGACTATTGTAAAAACATACAAATATTAAATAAATAAAAAATAATAAAATAGTAACCAAGTATTTAAGTACCTGGAGTAATATATCTAATATTATAACAACAAAAAACACTAAACCATATTTTTACGGCAACTGTTTTTTATGCAATAGGTACCTACCCAACCTTCTGTGCAAAAAGCCGCAAATTGGTTCAACTACCGCATCGTATTGCAGATTGCAGCACTAAACAACTTTGGTGCTACGTGTGAACATTAGAATGTAACCTTTACGGAACACTGCTTGAAATATTCAAAATGAATTTACTGACAAAAACCATTTTCGAAAGCGGGTCTAACCGATAAGCACCCACATGTCGAACGAATTGCGACAAGTCAATTTTTACAGTTTTTTCACCTGCAATTCGGTATGATTCTGATATTATAAAGTGCTCTATTTAAACTGAAACTTGTATTGGAAGTCTACGTGCTTTCGTTATCAGCGAATTTTGTTGTGTAAAAACACATTTAAATGCATTGTATACATGTTACCTTGAACGGGGGAAATCTTTTAGAGAAAATAATTGATTTAGGTTTTCGCGACCTACGCATGTACGAAAATCTCATTTTACGCAAATTATTTACATTATAATGGCATTAAGCAAGATCATGAATAGAATTGATAGATATGGTTGAGTTTTGCACCATATTCGAAAATTGTGAAATATTTGCTTAGAAACGTCAATGTAATGTTTGTTGGCTTCAATGATAACGTATTACAAATAAGAGAGACTCAATTAGAAAAGTTTTTTGAACAGTAGATATTTCGTTTAGAAATATATCATGTATTGCATGTAATCTATGTCATTTAACTTTCGTAATTCATGTCATTAATTCTGTCATTTATTTTCATCAGAGGAAATGAAAATTAAAATTAATGGATATATACTTGAGTTGTATAGAAAGACGTCGGGTCCAGTACATAAACGCCTTTCGCGTAATGTTTGGTCTCCCCAGATATTGCAGCGCTATCCGGATGTTCACGGAGGTGCGAGTTCCAGGTTATGCAACCCTTATAAGATCCAGGGTGGCAGGAGTGAGGGAAAGGATAAGCAGCTCAGAAAATATCCTCATCATGGAAGCCCGCCTCGGTCCATCCTCCAGCATTGATGCACATTGGAGAAAAATACTAGCTTCTAATGTAGACACAGTACCCTAAAGGTTTATTATTATTTTTATTGTCTTTTTTTAAATATTATATTCATCTACTTTTGTAATGTATGTCTTCATGGAATGTGTGGGACTGCACTAACCTCCCCACATACCGGAATAAACATCTAATTATTATTATTATAGGCCCAATTTGAACCTATATTTCCATACAAAACTATGCTTTCGAAATTCAAATGGAATGGTGATCTACGATTTCAGGTGAGTGTAAGTGAGACGGAACGCTGGATGGTTGGGCTAAACGGATCATTTATTTTATTTTCGTTTAATTTTGTATGCAAGGCACTTTGTGTTACATTCTTTAATTTATGGATTAAAAGAATATATATTATGTATTTATATGGGTCTGGTATCCAAGTACAATTTGATGACGAAGAGACTCTCTGTTTTTATTATCACAAATATCATAATATTTATTTAGAATAATAAAGAATGCTAAAAGCCATTGCCAAGTAAAATGTTATTCACACCAAAAAGATACATGTTGAGAAATATGGATTGTTTTTAAAAATGTGTATTTATTTTAAGAATGTATATCATTTTTATATTTGAACAGTGACACAGTAGTTTTCTATCTAATAACGGGAAAAGAATTGCGTTGCAAAAGAAACACATTCCTAGGCTGAGAGTGAACGGGAAACTGTCACGTCTCGGGTTAGATTTTGTAATTCAGACCTAAAACATGGAACAAAAACTTAGCCAGGGTCAATGGTGCAGCAGGAAAAAACGACTGTATGTGCTGCGGCAATTGACAAAAAACGCACCATAAAATAGCGACTACAGAGCTACGGAAAATATTACCACCTTGAGAAAGATTTACTTATTTATTTGTTTTAAAAATACATGACAGTATAAGGAAACTTTGACTGTCTAACCAGGAAGGTATCCCATTCTAGGACAGTCAAATCCATGGTCATTTTTAGCCGTCATGAAAATAATAATTCAAAGCTCCCTAGCTCGTGATAGAAACGACGTTGTTAAATATTAAAGTCACGAAAAAAATACTCCGGATATTGAGTAGTTTTGAATTTATTCACAATAACACGATGACTTGCAGTTTTTTAAATTCTACCTAGATGAGCACCAGTCACCCTCGTAGTTCGGAAGAAACTGCTTTGTCCCGCTTACGAATTAGAAAACAGAAATTTTGATAGATCCCCATTGTCTTTATAACACACTAGCTGGTTCCCGGCATTCGTTGCAATGTCATATTCAAAGAAATAATTTTTTTCTCCCTGCATGTCCTTTCCCGTGCGTCCCCGTTTCTCTCCCGCATCCCCTTCCACTCCTGCGTTCCCCTTCTCCCCGCCAAACCCCCTCCCGCGTTCCATATATTCAGTCCTATTACATTCAGTTGTCAAACAGCTCGCGTGCCACCTATTACAATTTTTTTATTCAAATTTTCATTTTTCATAGATTACAAATATTCATTTTGTATATTATAAGAACAATCAATCTAATTTGGTACCTAACATAGGTACCTATTTAAAATATCTATTATTTTAAAAATCCATACACAATTCTTTTGTTACAAAAAACAGCTGATTGCTAAATTCACAATTAACCAAAACTGCGAAGTTAAAATAGTCGTTAAGTTTTCTGAAATTATCCAATTTTCTGCGCAATTTTCTTAATTTTTCTTTCCGTAAGAATCTTCTACAAAGTATTAGAAAACTTTAAAAAGTTGATTGAATTAGGTAAAGTCATTCTGAAGTTATGGCGTGATTAAGGGAAACAGGGATTCATTTTTATACATATAGAAGGTGTCAAAAAACTAATACCACAACAAACGAAATGACAGCTAAGCATAACAGTCTTCATTACCATCTGAGCAAGATTTTTTTTAAAATCATAAACAAATAATTAACAGAAATAACAGCAGTCAAGCCCCAAACCTAACACCTTTTGGTTTTACCCTATAGAGGACAACGGTAGTTACCATTTAGGAATATTGATTATTTAACATTCACGTTGCTACCTGTAATGATCCAGAAATTTTGACAAGATAAATCTATACAAATTTCGGGAAGCGAGAGCTCACTGTTCAATAGTTGTAACTGATTCTGACAAATAAAGACTTTTCTTATTTCAAAGCTCTCTTAATTTCTTTTTGTGTTTGTTGAAGATTCCTTCTCAATAAACAGAATATTAACAACGCACATACCTATTATATTTCTGGAACCTCCTAACGGCCTCTCGTACAATACATGTAATATAGATCGTAAACAAATTTATTTCAGGCTTGAATGACTTTGGGATAAAAACTCCACTGTCTGTATTTGTAATGATACACATCCAATTTAATGGTTTCTGACCAGGCCACGTGGTTACCTAATGCTGTTTGATAAATTACAGGAGCTATATCGAAAAAATCAATTCGTCAACATTATTTTTTGCTATTATTTGTTATTTGCCATCGTGTATGAGAATGCAAATCAATATAAAGCGAAATGAAATCATTGTGGTGTTAAACGCAACCATTTTGATTAAATTTAATAATGTTACATTCAAAACTTCTTACGAATTACAGTTTCAGATGCATTTGTAACGGACTGTAAATATTAAAACGAAACGAGACGAAATAGTGTTTTCTGATTTTGGGTTATAATATGTGTAGAAAAAACAAGGTATGCAAGGAAAGGGGATAACCAATCACTTATCCTTATCACTGTATTAATTATCGCCACAACTGAACGAATGAGTACAAAACCATATTACGTACTTCCGAGATGGACAAATTCCTTCTTTTTAATTAAAAACCAGGTTATGTACACGAAAAAAACCAACAAGTTACAAGGCAAATCCAAATCTTCTTGCATTAAAAAAAATGCACTCGTATTTGCACTGTGTTTCTCACCATTGTTCCAAATTTCTGAAACATCTGAAACAGAAAAATCAGAAAAAAATACGGTCACATCTAGGAAACGATGTGACCCGACATGTTCCTAGATGTGACCGTATCTTTTTCTGATTTTTCTGTTTCAGATTTAAGATCGAGTGTCGCTAATATTGTCTTCTACAATTTGAGGTTTTACACATTAGGTATGTTAAAAATTCAAATAAATTGCCATTTAGTTACGTTTCTTTGGACAAATCTCATAAATTCTAATTTTAAATAAAATCTATGATTTACAATTAAGTAGGTAGGTTCTTGAGTACATACTTACAAATCATATGATTTCAGGGGAAATTTTGGTTTTAATTTATTACTAATAGAAAATCAGAAACATACTTTTTTAGGTCTACAACTATTCATATTACTAGTTAGAGTGGGAATAAAGTAATTTATTAATCAATTAAATAATGTGTGCTAAATTCGATGACCGGCCAAAATGACATCAACTCAGAACCTCCTTTGAAAAGTCATTAAATGTGATGAAAAAAAAGTATAAAAAATTAGTTAATTGGGTTAAAAAGTTAGGTTAGGGTGAAACTTATTTAGTCCCGATAGAGTGATTTTAAATTCGGATGAAACGGAAATGACGCACTACGACACCTGCGAAGCATCAAACTGCGCTCAAGTTTGATGCTTCTATAGTTATTGAAAACGGCGATAGATCTGCGCCCATTGGCCCCTTTTATTTTTTACGGTTCGTCGGAATATAATGCCTTACGTCCCATAGCGCAGTGGTATAGTGTATAGCAAATCTCAGCGGCCAGAGAAATCCAGCGGATGGAGGTTCGAATCCCATGGAAAAATAAACATTTTTGTTTTTGTAAATCAACGTGCAATCTTCAAACCACTTTAAAATAAACAGGCAAAAGAAAGCGACATCTAGCGACTTTCTAGTTTCACTTCTATCACGTGTGACTTACACACTCTAATAGCATTTAATAGCTCTCATTTTTAATAGCTTTTAATGACTTTTCAAAGAAGTGTGTGACTTCATTCTGAGTTGGCATGGAACCACTAAATTCATGTACAATTCTAAGCACCTGAAGATTTTTGAATGGAAGACTAAATTTAGCTTATTTATCTGGTTTATTTTTTAAATTCCTAAAACGTTTAGTCACTTCTTCAATAATTCAGACCGTTTAAATTCCGCAGCCAGCATGTCTACCGAGTACTGACTACTGCGCACTGTGCAGTGTAGTGTAGTGTCTGGCTAGAGACAGGTACACCGAGTTACGCTGTTATTATTATTTATTTTCATTGAAATAGTTTGACGGTCAAAAATGTAACATCATCGTCTCCATTGAGAGGCTGGAGCGAGTTTTGGACCATTAATTCCTCAGCTAATACGTTTCAAAGTGAATTTCATAATATTCAGTTAACGGTTTTTGTACGTAGGGTTTAGAACGAGAGCATTATTTAAATATAAATTATTTTTGACATTAAAATATGTATATTTTTTTATTTTATCTAAATATATATGAAAATTAATCTCTGTTTCCCTTGTTCACGCCATAACTTCAGAACGACTTAACGTATTTCATTCATATTTTTTTTAAAGTTTCTAATACTTCGTAGAAGGTTCTTACGGAGAGAAAAGTTAAGAAAATTGCGCAGAAAATTGTATAATATTAGAAAATTTAACGACTATTTTAACTTCGCACGTTTGACTTCGCAAGTTCGCGCCTAATATGAATGTGAATTTAGCAGGCAGCTGTTTTTTTGTAACAAAAGAATTTTTTATGGAGTTTTAAAATTACATATGTTTTAAATAGGTACCTATGTTAGGTATCAAATTTGTTTGATTGTTCTTATAATATAAAAAAGTGAATATTTGTAATATATGGAAAACGAAAATTTGAATAAAAAAAATTGTAATAGAAACGCAATTTTTCGAACTTCAATTGACCGAAACACTAGTTTTTCGAATTGATATACCTAAGTATGTATACAATACGCACAAGAGTATTTTATTAAAGGATGGACAATATCAACTAACCTAACCTAACAGTATCTCGTCAGTCATTCATAAGCAAGTGAAATATGTATTTTAAAAGTTGATTAACAGATTCGAAAAATATGTCTTTCGGCCAATTGCTGTTAGAAAAATTAGTCTTTCGAAAAACTATAATTCGAACAATAGGCCACATGCATAACATTTAAAAAAAAATTCCGGTTTAGGCAAATATTCAAAGACATTCTGAATTTTTTTTAATCGTATTTTTGTAACCCTGGCGATTTTTTGAAAATTTCAATCCGAAAAATCAGACCATTTTTTATAAACCGGAAAGACGGGACATAATTTTATATGTGCGAAAAAACGATAATTAAATAGCCGAAAATCATTTAAAAAAAGAACGTTTTCCAGAAGAAAGGCCACAGAAGAATAACCAGGCATACCAAAAATATTACATCTCATAAATATTTTTTTCCTCGATCCATCTTACTGTTCATAAATCATTATATTGTACAACGTCTATATTACTTAATCCAATGTAATATACATGCACTTGTAAATTATAATAATAATAAGACTATTATAAAATTTGATTTTGTTAAAATCAGCACCATAACCATTATACCTCTAAAATACGTACGGACAACATTAAATGTACGGGGTTCTCTTCATTACATCTGTCAAAAAGTCAAACCAAATGATAAGTTCGCAGAGAGCAAACTATAAATCTAGTGAACGTTAAATGTCAAATTCAAATATTTGATGCCATATAATAAAATAAATCAGTGTGGAATTTTACAAAATTAATATGAACATTTTCGGAGACGGGACATTTTCATGTAGTGACGTCACGAGCCCAAATAATGGATTTATTTATTTTAAAATAAAAAAATGTACATTTCTAAAAAAAATTTAGTAACATTTTTGTAGTCTTAGTAAAAAAATCTATCCACACGATTTTTTCCAAGTCGTTATGAAATCCATGCAAGTGACCTATTGATTTCGAAAAATTGAATTTGTAAAACATGTCTGCTCCCTGGAACCATAACAAGGCTTGCTTCCAGTTTCAGAATACTGCATTTTTCATTTAACGTTACCCGTTAGAAGAATTGTTAAGTTGCTCAATATAATATTAGTTTAGTTTCAATAAGCCAAGTTTAATAATATTATTAGATTTATCGGCAGCCCTGACTGATACCAAAATCCAAGATTAAAATTCGGTAAACCAAGTGTTCCCCTGAGAAGCTACTCGAGCGTGAAAATTAATTTCCAGAATGAATTCAGCTTCCGAACGAGAAGATCATTTCTGATACACCTTCAAAATTGTAGTTATTTCGTATAACACAAATCAATTCATAATTTTCGAAAGGATTTTGATCACATGGATCAAGTGTAACATGAAATTAGCTAACTTCTTTGTTAATTTATGTGGGAATCCATTAAGAGGGCATTACGAGAGAAAACCGGAAATACGTCATTTTCAAAAAAGTTTTTGGACGTATTGACTCTTTTCCACAAAAAATTATAAATGGATTTCGAAAGATTGTTCTTTTATCTAGCATTCGTATGTAATACATTTTGAGAATTTTTTTTAATTTTTAGTACCTATAATAAGGTTATTCCATAGGTCGTTGGCAGATTTGTTCAATTTTCAAAAAAGTTTTTGTATTTTACCACACCCATTTCAAATAATAAAATCATGCAGTAAAATAAATCAATACATTATCTAGCAAACGTATATTTTAGAATTTTAATTTTAGTTTCAATAAAATCATTAAAAAATATGTACGTACATTTGTTTCTTGGCGAAAATTGGTCCGTTTGTGTATTTATTTGCGCACTTGCAAACAAATATATTTCAGATTTTTTTAACATTCTTATTAAATTTAGACATTATTGAAAAATGATATATACTTATAATCAAAAAATAACTACAAAAAGTACATGATTTTAATAGTTTTCAGCATTTTTGGATGAAGGTATAAATTAAAGATAATTTGAATTGAAATAAATTCGATATTGAGTTATAATTTTAAAAAGCTGGTACGGAGAATAATTAATCTTTCTCATTGTAACCGCCCTGCACGATCGTAAGAACAACTTTCGACGAAATGTGGATTTTCGTCCGCTGGCTGGTTAAACGCTCTTAACCATGTAATGATGACTGATGACGATTAATGACTTTTTGGTGGTATCGTTTGGTAGAAATAATAATATGTTCATCTCTAGATATATATTTATCTTTATACAGGGTGTTAAGGGACGTACTTGACTTACTTTAACCAGTGATTCCTGACGTTATTTGGAGTAAAAAATGTAAATGAAATTTTTGTCTCCGGTGACTTCTTTTGGACGACTTTTACGACAAGTACGTCCCTTAACACCCTGTATAGTATAAAATGAAGTCGCTCCCGCTGTCTGTGCGCTTAGATCTTCTAAACCAAGCAACGGATTTTCATGCGGTTTTCACCAATAGATAGAGTGATTCATGAGGAAGGTTTTTAGGTGTATGATTTGTCAAGGTTTTGTGTAAATTGGTTGAAATATATAAATGAAGGGAGAGGGCTGGCAAGCGGGCGGTGTGAATTTGATATAACATATGGCGTTGGTTATAAAGGTTGGGTAATGGCGTGGCGTTGTGTTTCGTTAGACACAGCAACGTTTGGCCGGGTCTGCTTGTATATTATAAATTAAAGTCCTCCGCCGTGTCATTTTGTCTGTCTGTTCGTGATAAACTCAAAAACTACCGAACGGATTTTCATGCCGTTTTCACCAATAGATAGTGATTCATGAGGAAGGTTTAGGTATGTAATTTGTTAAGGTTTTGTGAAAATCGGTTGAAATATATAATATATAAAGGAGAATGTCTGTATGAGGTGGACGAGCGCCGGCCGGTGTGGATTTGATTTGTATGCAAATCCACAGTTTTATACCGAGGTTGATGTAATTTTGCACATGTGACCTTCAAAATAAGAAGAAGGCCACTGTCTACATTTGATTCCGTAAAAGTAAAGTTTGTGTAAAGCCCGGGCATTGCCGGGGACTTCAGCTAGTTATTTTATAAACTGCACGATATTATAGTACCTAAAGTCAAAAATACTTTTTTTTCAGTAGGGTGAACGTGATTGCAAGCTCGGATTTGCTTTGAATTTAATTGTAATTTTATAATTTAAAACTGACTGTGCGAAAAACACAGACAAACGATAATTTTGACAGAAAATTATTTTTATCATCATTTTCAAAATTGAAACCGGTGTGTTAAGAATTTAGGCATTCCTGAGATTTTTCACGGTTTTGCGCTAGATGGGAATTGAACGATATTGAATCACAAAACCTAAAATCATAGATCGAAGCCGACATAGTTTTCGGCTTCGGAGAACGACGAGTAAGTTTGAAATCTATTAACAGGAAAAACAACCGTATCGATTGGTAAAAAGAAAACATCACAGGTACGCGCCACACGTACAGTGTACGAGGCACGGCTATATGCGTGGGTACAAAAAACGCATATCTGTTGTGTCTCCAGTTTCCAGACTTTGTTTGAAGTAGAGCCTTCGTGGGCCCTTCCTAGGATTCTAGTCACGGAGCGTCGGCCATTCTTCATTATCCCCGGCCGTTAGGGGATGTTGGATGCTGTGAAGGTGGGGGTGGTGGGGTGGTAGGGGGAGGTAGAGGGAGAGGTGCTGCAGGAGGGTCCTTCACCCCGCGAAGGATGGAGGATTCTCAGACGGAAGAATTAGCCCCAAGAATTTTTCAGACCATTGGCAACTACATCAATCTTGAAAGCAATAGTTTTGCGGAGGATATTGGATTGGCACTAATTTATGAATGTAACAATGTTCATTATGGCAAAAACAAAGGCATCTGAGTAAGGTTTATAAAAATAACAACCAACACGGCAACAATGAATATTGGGAATCAAACCAGCATCAAATGGATTCAAAGACAAAACTGTAAACATTATATTGTGGAGTGTTTATTCTTCCACCATCAAGGAGACCAGAAGGGTGTATCTTTATTACGAGTGTTAAAGCAGTCGTATACGGCATATTTCAACAGTTTTCTTAAATGCAGTATTCCGTTACTCTTAACAGTAGTTACCCTAACGCCAAAGGTGACGGCGCGTTTGCCGCGTAATCCTCGTTAAAAGATGACAGCCGGGAGGAAATTAGGAAATCGAATATCATCATGTATAAACATCAAAATAATACGACAAACGGATAGTAATTTATGAACGCCTATTAGGCTTATATTTAAGAAAATATAATAATTAATAAATAGTAATTCGTGCTTTTGTATTAATGCCGTCACGTCGTCGTGGTTGAATTTCAGAACCCAGTTACGAGTGCATGTCGGATGCCACGCCATACGTGTACATGAAATTTCACACAAAGCTACTGTTATAATTCAGTTTCGAATTCAAGAATTCGACACAAGATGTCGCTACTTCCGTCAGCAGGTCGGATGGGGACTGCTACGAATTTGTGAACATGTGATATCTTTCCAGATATGAAAAGATTGACGGTAATACATATTGTATCAAGTAGCTTTATATTATATAGTCATTGCTCTGTCTCGGATACTTTGTCCCGGTGACTAGCTATAGTGGATCCGAGGAACGGGCTGTTTTTGGAATCAGTTCGTATTGAATCCATAAAATGGTCACCAACACTAACTGGGCGAAGCCGAACCAAAAGCCGCCCGCAGGACACGCGGATTGGGTTTTTAACAACTAGCTGAGTAATTAATCCACACCAACTGACATCAACACACGACATGCTTAGACGGCCCATAGAAAATCAGACATTTGACAGCCGATAACGCACGATGGACGCATTCCAATATCCGACGGATTTGGCCTTTTTGTTTTAATTGTCTCTTAACGCTGTCTTAACGCAAAAGACATAGAAACACTCTTTAGAGATGGAGAGAGATGCGCCACGGAACGTTATTCCGTGCCGAGCCTTGCACCGGTTAACATTACATTATTCATCGTTATTTACTCAGCTAGTGGTTTTGTGTTCAATAAACGCAAGTGAGTACCATTTATCAGAACCCTACCTTTTCAGGCACATTACAATTATATATTATGAAAGTTGGTAATGTTAACCGGTGCAAGGTTCGTCACGGAGTAAAGTTCCGTGCCGCGTCTCTCCCTACCTCTGGTCTCCTGGATGGTGGAAGTATCAACACTACACAAGACTAAGGAGCCCCCTGGTTTGCTGTTTCTAAAAGAGAAAATTTTCAAACGCATTTGTGCGGGAATGTATTAGCATGCATTATTATACTCGTGCACGGGAACGACATTTTAAATTTTCAATAAATTTCGTATATTATCATTTTATAACATAATCTATCCCATGTCCATATATTTTGAAAATCACCTTTTCATGGTGGTTTCAATAAGTGAAGAGGAGTGTAGTTTAGTTAATACTCGTATATACCTATTTAGACGGAATGTTTTAATTAATTTGAACAATTCACCAAATTTTAAAGTTAACATTCAAGTTCTATGTAACACATACTAAAGTTCAGTTATTATCTAAGTATAGTGAAACTAATTTGGAGCTTAAATAGAACTTTGAAATTTGATGACTTGATCAAATCCAGTAGAACCCAACGTGTTTGCATGTTGTTAATCACATTTTGTAGGTTTTAAGGTTAAACCTTAATGCATTTCATAATTTATTTAAGAAGCTTACCTGTAATATATGTGTTCCTTGATGCTGTTCAAAAAGTTCTAGCGCTAGTCCTGCAGGTGTTCTCCTATTTTGAGCACCTGGAACAAAAGAAAACAATATTTATTAAAATATTTAATAATGAAAAAAACTGTCGAGTGGGAGGGTGGAGAGCGCGAGGAAGTAGGAAAATACGAACTAGTAAAAAAAATCATGATTAATTTTTGAGTTATATGCCGTTTTGTTTTGTTTTGTTGCGCTTCCTTCTTCAGCTAATGTTTCACTGACGTTACACTGACCATCATCAGGGCAGATATGTAGATTTTGATGAAGTGTGAATATATGTATGTAGAGGTGGTACCGTATTGCGAGCGTTAATCTTCTCAGGGCAGTATTTTAGTATGAACTAGCTGGGATACCCGGCTTCGCTCAGGGAGTTGATATGAGATGGAACAGACGTACGAACCCACGATGGTTCTTGCTTTATATACCCCTACCAATGGTATAATACAAGAAAGGCTTCGAATGGTCCACAATGTTCCGGGACAATCCACAATATTCTAGAGTATTCTGGAATGTTCCACAATGGTCTGGGATGTTCCGGGATGTTGCCGAACGTTCCAGACTATTCCCGAACATTTCACAACATTCCAGAATGTTCCGAGATGTTATGGAATATTGCTCTCGAATGTTCTGAACAGTTCTAGAAATTTGTGGGAGGTGAAACTTTCAGCCCTTTTATCTTCAAAAACACGCCCTTCAGGTAAAAATAGGAACCTTCTTCATTAATGGGGGAGAGACGACTACCACACCATATAACTTCCTTGATCGTACCGAGACTCGTTTATTTTTAATATATATATTGTTTAATTTTCGGCGTTTAGTTTTGGTGAATGAAAAAAAATCTTAATATCTGTCCTGATAATGAACACTAAAACTTTGACCGAAATGTTGGCTAATGAAGGAGAAAGCGCAAAACGGTAATTAACAACCCAAAAAATTATCACGCTATTTCTTCTGGCGGTGAAAATCTCAAATCTTATTCAAGTCCAAAGATATACATTAATTCCTTCATTTTGAATAAGTACCTATATCAAAATAAATTTTTTGCCAAAAGCTGTTCGACGAAATCTGCCATTACAATTTAGGAAGCTTTTTGATATCAATCTATGTACCTCGGACAGATGAGCTTTAGTATTGTCTACGCAAACCAGTCATGTAACAGGCGCAAGATGACATGTGTATTTATCACTTGACTGCAAATTCCTGGAAACCCTTTGGTTCTCAGCCGAGTGCAGCTACGTTGGTGAACTGAAAATTCCTGTGAAATCCGCAACGCACGAAAAATGCTCAATCGAAAATAAGTCAAATAATTTATCTTTGTATCGAATATAATACACTTTCGCATGTTATTTACTCGTTTATCTGCCACAGAAACATATTCTTGAAAATCAATAAAATTAACGATTCTTAAATTATTTTTCTATTTTTTCTATTTGTGGTCACTTTTTGAATTTTTAAGAATTTACTGCTTATAAGAAATTGTTTTTTCTTTCTTTATAAATAAGGTTTCGATTGGCTGCCTAATAATATCGTCCAACCACCCAATTTTAGACCTGAAGCCTTATTGGTGTTCCACTTAGCGCCCTATCCAGTAATGTCGTCAAGGTTTTACGAACATTTAACATTGTTTTTTTTTAAAGATAAACAGTAAATACAAGTGTTATTTAAATTATCACACACACAACCTTCAAAAGCAATGTCAGGTGTGCTAACATGTACACGATACACATGCAAAACATGTGAGTGATAACACATTTAAATGAATAAAGATATTTACTTCAAAAGCAAGACGAAAGGCACACTTCGCCAAAAGATGTGTTATAAAATTATGATGCATGGTAGTGAGGTATTGTTTAACAAAGAATTTTCAGAGAGGTGCCACTAATTTACTTGAAAGCTTTTAAGCACTGTGCTTTGAACGCAAATTCATAAAGATCGGTTTTCGCACAAAGGAAATTACAATCTAAGATCGCCTTGCCGTAGGAATATGATATCAGATTGAATGCTTTTTAATAAATATAACGTATTATTCTTACCTTGTTTTGATATCAAGTGTGGCGGCTTAACGCAAGGGAAAAGAGAGCTTAGTCATATTTTTATTAAAGACTATAATAAATACGTAGACTTTAAAATTTATAATATCTTAACCACTGGAGCGACAACGCATTTTAAAACTTTTTTCTCCGTTTGCTCGACATTTTCATAAGATCATTTTTTTTTAATTTTCGCCAACATTAAAAAAATTATACCTTCAAATTATAACATGGAGACATAAAAACTTATTATACCTCTACTTTACCGTTTATTTCATATTTGTAGGGTTTATAAAAAAATATTAAAATATCGTAAAGTTTATAACCGCGCGAAACCCGCGTGGTAGTTACTTTGAAACTGCCGTGAGAGGTACTTATTCGAGTCAACATAGAATATTTCCGATTTCTGTATATTTCCTGTGGTATACATGATAATGAAAGGTGCATGTCTATGGAAAAAGGACTTCATTTTAACCGTAAACAGCTGATCAGAAATTCTGCGTGAAAAAAATATTTAAATAAAATATTTTTAACATCGTTATAAAGTAGTCCACGAAGTTCGGATTTGCAACATCTATCTATACTTATAATAGATAAAGCATTTCAATAGCTTCGTTTTAAGTCCAAACTAACACACGTGGGAGCTAGAAATATATATTTTTTCATTTTTGCCGAAAAAAGGAGATAATTTCCATTTTAATCCGAAAAGCTCGGAGACATTTAAAATGGCGCTAATATATGGCAAAAATCGCTCCAGTGGTTAAGGCCATAAATTTAATAAAAACATTTAATGATGCATATATGTTGTTAAAATTTGATTTGCACACAAAAATGCATCAAGGATTTGGAGTGCCTTGTGATGCTGCAAAAAGTGGTAGTAGGAAGGAAGTAGGAAAGAAGAAGGTTGATTTACTACCTGGGTGTTTATAACTGTTCACTAAATTCAGCGAATAGCATTAAATTTGGTCTTTATTTTAGCTGAGTGTATCTACCATTCACAAAATAAGAAAACAAAAAAAAAAATTCCTTCTTCTAACACAGCAAACTTATTTTGTGGCACCATTATGATTGAAATTAATAGATTACTTCGTTTTTACCACTTTTATTGTTTATAAAACCGACATGTTTCGTCAGCAAAGCTGACTTCTTCAGGGTTTTGACAGAACTAATTAAAAAATAGACATATATATATAGGTAATAGAGAAAAATAATCGACATAAACAATAATAAAATTAGAAAGAAAATGATGTTTAAGGGACGAGGGGCAATATAGAACAATTAAAAAAATTTTAAAAGGGGAATAGATTTAATAATTCCATTCTATGATTCATAGATTAGTCAATGTACCCCTATCTCCCAATAATTTTTCAATAGAACTCAATGTTATTAAACGAATTGCTATTAATAATGGATATAATACCAATTTAATTGAAAACATTCTCAATAAAAAATATAAGAATAAATTCCTTAAATCATATATCTATCCTGTACAAAAGGATCAGGAAGGGAAAAAATGGAAGAAAATTATGTATTTCAACAATAAAATCTCTAATGCCTTGACAAAGAATGTACCAAATGAAATTCTTCCTGTATTTTATGCAAATAATAAACTTAAAAATTATATTGTTAATAATAAAGATAGAGATTCCAAAATGAAAAAATCTGGAATTTATAAATTGAAATGTAATGATTGTGATTTCTTTTATATAGGTAAAACTTCGAGAAACTTTGAAATTAGGATTAAAGAGCATATGAAAGCTTTAAATAATAATAGTTTCTCGGAGTTTGCCAACCATTTAATAGAAACTAGTCATACCTTTAATTTTAACAGTGGAATAGGATTAATTCATTGTAATGTCAATGGCATTCAGTTGGACAAATTAGAAATTTTAGAGATTAGAAAGAGTGTTAATGCAAATTTAAATATTATTAATAATCAAAAATTGTTTTTAAATGACCCATTATTAAATCTATTCCCCTTTTAAATTTTTTTTAATTGTTCTATATTGCCCCTCGTCCCTTAAACATCATTTTCTTTCTAATTTTATTATTGTTTATGTCGATTATTTTTTTCTATTACCTATATATATATATATGTCTATTTTTAAATTAGTTCTGTCAAAACCCTGAAGAAGTCAGCTTTACTGACGAAACATGTCGGTTTTATAAACAATAAAAGTGGTAAAAACGAAGTAATCTATTAATTTCAAAAAATTCCTTTTTTTTTATTGTTTTAGATAACTACTGACTTTAAAAAAACGAAGCCTCGAAGGTAGATATGTATAATAATATGATGTGTATAACATTTTATTAAAATGTTGAAAATGACATAATTCTTAGGACGAAGATAAAAAAAATCCAAGTTCCGAAAATACATCTTCAAACGAGCACACCTGTGCATAGTTACATCCTCCAAAGAGTAGAATAGGTTTTTTGTGATAATATACCTTTAACCACACGCTTCCACTTCCAAGAAGCCTCCAACTTCCATCTCCCCACAAATCTACGTGATCTTCCTCCATTATATTCGCTCCAGTTACATTTTATGAATGAACCTCCAAAAGTTACGCAACCACGTCCAGAGATGTCACTTGCTTATATGTTTATTGCCTCGCGGTGGAGTTCTCGGCTCCTTCTCATGTGACGCGCCTCGGGTCCGGCGGCCGTGGGTTCTTATCCCGACTAAGATCTTTCAAATAAGAATGAAACAAATGAAAAACCTTTTGTTTTTAATAAAAGAAAAGGTTTATGATATGGCGGTAAGTATTTTTCGAGTAACCGGAGGCAGTAGACAGAATAACGCAAGATATTATATGTTGTGATAAGTGGGAAATTAAATAAGTACCTACCTGTCATGCACATATTGAAGTGTTATTTTTATAGATTTTTCATCATAACTTGGCAATAAGCGAAGTAATCTTTACTAATGAATTATTTGCAATAAATTGAGCTTTCTCTGGACCATAAGTTGGTTTTGGCAATTTTTTTCGAGGTAGCTTTAAACCTGAGTTTATAAGTTTCATCATATTTAACAATCAATACCTATCACAATACGTACGTACTTAGATCTAGCAGCGTATAGACATGGCGTCGGTGTAAGTTTTTTTTTTTTTAACTTTATTTATTCTCATTACTTTGTACATATACCTAATGTATAATAGCAAATAGTATACATATAATAACATAATATATAATAACAAATAGTATGAACAAGAAATGAAAACCCACTAAGGCACTGCCTGAGTGTGGGTAATATTGAAACAAAATATTATATTTCTAAGTACCCAAAGTATAAAATAGACTTAAAAAACATATAAAATATAAAATTAGTATTTCATAGGTAGAACAACTGAAAAAGGTTTTTTTTTCAGCTATTATAAAATATGGAAAAAACATACTGATTTTATTTTTTTTTTTAGTTATTATAAAAAAATAAACAGAAAACATATTGTACTACAGTTTAGAAAGTTACAGAAAGTGTGTTGTAAAAGGTTTGGAGTAGATTTTGTGGAAAAACGTTTTTGATTTTAGCTTTCGTTTTCAATTTACGTAAATCCGATTAGAGTAAAAACTTGGAATTCTTTCAATTTGAAAAATTGTGAAAATTCTCGGTCAATTTGAAAAAAATATATAATTCAATTTTTTATAAGAAAACCTCTCTTTTTATAACTTTTGAAGGTTATTCTCATCAATATATATATACTCGTATCATTGAAGAAGAAGATAACTAAACGACAATATGAAAGAGAAAAATAGAAAAAAATAATGGTCGCAACACGAACCCAGAACCTCTCAGCTAACCGGGACGTGCGCGTTTACCAATTCCGCCATTGCCACCTTCTGTCAAACCATCATATTTGTCAATCTCTTATTCAAATTTAATAATTAAAAATAATATCTTCAAAAAATTTTTTTCTCCATATTATAGTCAACTACCCTTTTTATTGGAAATAATCATTCTAAGAATTGATTTATAACCTGGATAGCGTTTCGGATAAATATATCCGATTTTATTTTATTTTATTGACTTTTTATAAAAATGAGTCGAAGCGTAAGAGTCGCGCCTCCAAAAGTTTTTTTTAACCCTTTATTTGCCGATAAAGATGGAAAAGAGTTAAAAAATATCGAAATGCGCATATCGAAAAAACATTTTTTTGGTTTATCTGTGTGATATAGATGAACCAGTTTCTCGTTTTTTTTAATGTTTACATTAGACAACATGAACGGATCTATTGTTTAAAGAAAAATAACATGCCTAACTACCAATTTTGCAGATCAAGTTAATTTAGTGAATAACCCAATAATAACCCCACTATACAATCTGGTAATAAGCAAAACGGAGCAAAATATTATACGATATTTTATTACAATTTGTCCCGGCGATAAAACGTACGCGGGGGGTAGACTCACAAATTTGGTGGTGTGTTTATCTCCTACTATCTATACGTTCTTGGTTCCGTGGATTTCAAAAGGGTTTATAGCTAAAGGACTACAAGTATAATATAACAAATTATTAAAATATGTACTGAAAAAGTTAATTGGTCGGTAATATAGAAAAAAATATATAAAATCGAACAAATTACATATGTCAATATCAGCTGAAAAACTACAATTAATTTAATAAGGGAACATATTTTGAGATTTAATTTACAAAGTTTTATTTGCTTGATTATATCATTAAACATACTAGTATTGGTTGTGATGTGCAATATTTCTGCGTTCTACGTAAAATTATTGTCTTTAAAATATTTTTACCTGCAAGTCCCAAAGACACAAAGTTCGAGGTGTATTAAATGTAGGTACTGTGTACTTATTATTTTTAAAGTTGCCATTAAAGATACACTATTTATTATAGAAATCGTGCAAAATTATTTTCTAGAAGTTTGTATTCGAAATAAACATTGACATTTCTAAATAATAAAGATTGGGGTGGTTTTTGACGAAAACGGCGCTATATAAATCAGCCAAGTATTATTATGAATATCAAACATGAAAATGTTAAAAAAAAATCTTATGGAAATATTTTGTCTCGAAACTTTCATGATTTTGAAAGAATATTAAAGATATTTAGAAAACTTTTTCCTTTTTTTGTAGGAAATTACTAAGAAAATACTTTAAATTTTATACCGTTTATGCATTGAAAAACATAAATAAATTTGTAATTTTCAACTCTCAATTTGTAATATAAATTTCTTTTGGATTATATCCATCGAATCAAGTTTAAATATTTGAGACAAATTGAGAAATATTTTTCTTTCCGACTACAAACAAATCTCAAATCTACGCATTATAAAAAAATATAATGTGTGGACGCTCCGGTCAGATCTGTCCTTCAGAGGCTCTAATGTAATATGATGTTTGTGGCTAGTAATTTTATGAAAACAATATACTTTTTTTTTTAAATCTTCAGAATCCTTTAACAAGCTTCCTGTAAGACGTACCATAAATGTTTAACTCTTTTCAACATAATTCTCGGTGGCACATAACAAGATCGTATTAAAATAACTATAAAAACCGCCGTAAACGAAGCATTTTATTAAGTTTAATAAGAATGTTTACCGTCGCACATCTCCATAAAAACAATATAATTTAATTAACTTATACCCGTTGCACTTCTCGGCGGCAGATCATCCACGTGCGGGTTTATTGGAGATTTAGACTGGTGCACGTGTGCACGTGTTGGGGTTAGTCTCATCTCACTCCTAGATCTATTATCACATCTCGTATCATAACATTATTTGTTTTGTATGGTAATACGTTAATATAGAATGCTTCCAGTGTAAAGGCTTTCACAATGCTCGCAGTAAACGGTATAAAGCCATCAAATTTAGAATAAAACATGGTTTACATGGAAAGGTATGTTTTTAATTATATACGTGTATCGTATGTTCAATTCTAAACTATCCTAAACGTCAAACAATTTATTTGATTCGCTAAATGATGCAGACATGATCGGTATACTTAAATTTGCAGTGACGTCGTTAGTGTGGATTTTGAGGATGCAAAAATCAATGGATTTAAAAATTTGGTCATTGAATCTTAAGTTTCTCATTTGACCATCTGCAAAATTTAGGCCCAGTTATTTCACAGACATTCACGTCTGACAAAGTCCCAAAAGTTGAAAGGTTCCCGTTAAATGCCAAGTCCATTTTAGCTTTTGCACAAATTGTGATCAGCGGAAGAACTATCAGGTTGGTCAGCTTATTATAATTTGATAGTAAGCTGAAATGCAACGAGAATCGGCGTTTAACGGCGACCATTCAAATGACAGAAAAAGAAAATGGGGCAGTATGGCCATTTGATAACAAAGTTACATTTAAATTTCTGTGAAACAACTGGCGCTAAGCGTTTCAATCTGTAGCTGTGTACAATCAAGAGAAGAATACTTACGTTAAAAAAGTGTGTGAATTCTTGGAGTTATACGTGTTTATTCGTTATTTGGTTACGTTCTAAAAATATCATACCATAAGATACGTTTTTAGATTTTCACGGCCAAAAGTATTTTCGTTATTTGTTTTTGGGGTGTTATGCCGTGTTGCGCTACCTCCTTCATTAGCCAACGTTTCGGACAGTGTTGCAGCGTCCATCATCAGGGCAGATCCGGTGGATGTGTTGATGGACACTGCAACGCTGTCCGAAACGTTGGCTAAAGAAGGAGGTAGCGCAACACGCCATGACACCCCACAAGCAAATAACGATCATACCATAATGCTGAAAATTTGTTTGTTTGTATGTTCTAAAGTAGCAATCAATCTGTAACAGTCAGCTCTAGTGTCGTGAAATTTGCATAGATTTTTTTGGATAAAATTATCATGTGACCCGACTATTTTCATTTCGAACGTAATTTCTATCATAAGAAATGGAGCTTTAAAATATCCATTTAACTGTTAAAGAAAATAACAAGACGTCATGTCGTTTTTTATAAATTTATAAAAAAAAATCTTGGGCTTAGCCGAGTAGTGAAACTAGTAACTTATGTTCGTAATGGTACCTACTTTATACGTATGTTTAAAGGTGTTTACTGCAATAAAACAACTAGTTTTCTAATAGAATCTTTTGACACTATCATAAAACGTTTAACCAAAATTCCACGCTGCAATAAAGTATGAAATAACAACGAAAGTGGTTTTGACTTTAATTCGTAAAAGTTTAATATTTAAGGCTATTAAATACGCAACAGCCTAATTGCCTTTTGAAAAGCGCAAGGTTGCCCTGAATGAAGAAACGCCTCCATACAAAAGACTAATGTATATTTAACGTTGTACAATGAATGCATGGACCAGAATTGTAACTGATGAAAATCAAATACCATGAAGAAACACCGAATTACGCTTGAAGTTGCATACACAGTGCTCTTTTGTAACACACCAATAATTTATTTAGTAAAAAAATATATACATTATCGTTCATGGTGTAGTGCTAAGCGTGCAGAATTTGCGACTGGACTTTTGTGGTTTAAGTTATCATAGTGAAATACATGTAAACAATATTTTTCGAATTTGTTGGTAGGTTTGAGGCTTGAGTAGATAATATTTTTGATATTTATACCAACCTGTTTTTTCATATCAAAAATGAAGAAGTGGAGAACTTGGCTAAAGTGCTAAACGAGCAAAATTTGCGATCGGACTTTTGTGGTTTAAATTATTATAGTTTTCTTTACAGTTTTTTAAATTATAAATTCTTAAATAAAAATACATTTAACAATATTTTTCGAATTTCTTCGTCGATTTGAGGCTTAGATAATATTTTTGATATTAAAACACTTTTTTTTTTACATAAAAAATGGACTAGAGGAACGCCTGGCTAATATTCGGATAGATCGAGGTTAACATCCGCAGTTATTGTTATTGAAGCGAAAACTTCTTAAGCACCGATGTTATTTGAAACTCGATGAAACGGAAACGAGTCACACTAAAAAGAGACAAATACATACACCTACAGGATTTAGCCTGCGAGAGAATGAGATATAATGAAACCTTACGTCGTGCAATATCTCTGTCAAGCTGCGCGCATTGGCCGCTTTGATTATGAGCTCTCTTTTCAAGGCTCCTGGTTGAGATTGTGTTGGTGAATGTTTCACTTCTAGCGCGTGTGAACTGCACTCGTTTTTTTAACATTAACTCCTACACAGAAGGCACTGAGGACAGTAATTTCCCTCAGGATATATGTTATCTTTGGGGATTATATGTTAAATATGTTGTAAGAGGGAGTAAACACAGAGGCCGGTCAATCGTTCCACAGCCGAGTCAAGTCGTAGAAACGACCCGTTCTCATGTGAAAATGTCATTATAGTACACATGTTGGGCAGAATATTACACAAGAGTCCTGATTACTTCTAACTGTCAGGATTCAGTGGAAATATTGCGCTCCGTATGTTGTGAGGCTGAAGTAAGTCGGAGAGAAAGGAGATGGGGAAGAGAAGCCATGTTTAGTGACTAGATCTGAAAAGCCAAACATCTACTTTCTCACTTCTCCTTTCACATAAAAATATCGAAAAATTGTTTTAAAGTAAGAACTGAAAATAACCTTTATTGTTCGGCAGAATTCTTGTCCATATCTGAAAACATTTCAATCAAAATCTTTGTTTCATTTTCGTCTTCTGATCTCTTTTTCTAAGAAAACCGTATCAATCTCAAAAATAAAGAACACATGTTGAAAGTGAACTTGAGCAAGCTTGTAGATGGGAGCTTTTCGCTTGAATGACTCCGTCTCTTGCGACACGGTGCCCCTGACGACAGCGAATCAATCATAACTCTATGAAATTTGAATTATTTCACTTAATAACATTTAGTTCCGAGAAGTGTTGTCTTTTTGGCCTGATTTATTTAGTTTCGACAGTGAAAATGTTGATTTTTTGCAGCGGACATGCTGAATTTACGTAGAATTTTCTTCATGTTGAATTAAATCAGTATGCGACTCGCAATACATGCAAATTATATGGTTTCAGTTACATGTTATGAAATGTTTGTTTCTACAGTGGACAACTTGATTGTTGAACACTAGTTAGTTTAAATGAAAAAAAGAAAATGGATGAGATCATAGATAGTTACCGTAGTAAGATTGTTTACCAGCTGGATCTGAATATAACGTTATATAACGTGGTAATGCCATATTTTGCATTAGTCAGAAGTACACTAGAATATGCCTCGCCAGTTTGGAACCATTTTTGCAATATTTTATTATTTACTTAAATTATTTAGTATAATTGAACATGAATTCCTTCAACAAATACAAGAGCCTTTTGTCTTTATGGCGAGGAAAGGCTATATTTCTTATAATTTAAAACTGTATCTAAATATATATATATATATATAAAAACGTATTCTTGTTTTAAAAATCACACAAATATTAAATAAAAAAATATTGATAAATAAAACCAATTCAAAGATATACTTATTTTTTTAAATTATTTATGGTAAGTTAAATACAGCAATGTTCCTAATCATTCTCGTCTTGTCTTAAGTTGTGTGCTAAAGCTTTTGTGTCTGTCCGTCAGCGAGGGTCGGGCGAGCTTTGTCCAAATAGCGAGAGAAAAGTCCGGTATTCCTTAATCAACTTTTACCCTTCGCTAGGAAAATAATGAAGTCTTAAGGGGTAGTTTCCTCTCCAACTCATACGCACCCCCATCACAAGTGTATCGGAATATGCCGGATTAAACCGAACCAAATACCGACCAATCAATGGAATTACTTACAGTCGTGTGATATTATTTAGGATTATTTTTTTGATTACCTTCAAAGCGAGGTGGTTGTAACAGATACAATATTGGATCTAGAAATTTATGACCTACAAAACACATTTTTTGGTTCCGCGACTTTTCATCCCGCGACAAAATATCCCCGACAAAATATCCTCCGATAAAATATCCTACCGACAAAACATCCCCCAACAAAATATCTGCTAAAATCTAACCTAACCTAACCTAACTTAACAAAGAAATGGGACAAAATAATACAGACATCCTGTAAAGATAATAAATTATTGTTATCTGTATTATTTTTGTATCATTTTACTATTTTTGAACAATAATTTATTGTCTTTATTTACAGGACGTCTGTATTATTTTTGTCCAATTTTTTGTTAAGTTAGGTTAGGTTTTAAGTATATAAAATTTTTGTTGGGGGATGTTTTATCCGTAGGATATTTTGTCGGTGATATTTTTTCGCGGTATGAAAACGCGCCTTACCCATTTTTTCTATTTTCATAAAATAATTTATTTGACAGATTTCTGCATTACCGATAGGTACCTGCAATAGACCTTTGATTGTTGACCCCATAAATATTCTCTGAATAAATTTGCAAAAACACTAATTTCGGTTGTCTATGCTTGATATTAACCAGTTTCAATTAACTCAAATTTGATGTGAAATTTAAATTTTCAATATTAGAACTGAATGTGTGAATCCATACAAACGATAACTTCTGACTGGTACGTATAATCAGAAAATAATTTTATTTTTATCAATTAACAATTCTGAATTAGAAAGTTTGATTTACTTTATTGTGTTTACATTTATGATCGATTTCATGATTTTTTAAGTTTACTAACGGTAATCGTTTGATGGGTAAATTTCGGACGTTTCTATAATATGTCAACAAAAATTTAATGTTCGTATTATAAACATAATTGGTAATATTTTGTAAACATTTTCAGCTTAACAACTACTACAATTGAGGCGCTCAGCGGAAGAGTGGCCCAACCCACAAAAATTCGTAATCAGCGAATACTTCATTTGTTATGTATGAGTGGCCCAATTTCATGTCTCACTATTTCAAAGATCCTAATCAGTGAAAAATAAAATTTGACTACAGTGGCTACATAGATATGACAAAAGTATATGAAAATATGATATTTTCGCTGATGTGGGTTGAGCCACTCTTCCGCTGAGCTCAATTATAAATATGCCTTGATTTTTCACGGTTTCTAGGCAAGTATCTAATATTTTTATAGAATAATGAGCAAAACCTCTTATTGTTTTATCGCGAACTAATGCTTTCTTTGTATGCAAATTCAAAAGGAAACTAATAAAATACAATAAAGGAATCTGTAAATTTCAATGAAGACGACTGGTTGACATTCTTTCTTTCAAGGTACATATTTAATCAAATTATTTTAATTAGGTAACAGCTTAAAATATTATTTAAGACAGGCATTATGCCCAAATTTTACAAACATTTTTTTAAATGTGAATACCTCACAAGAGTCCCAGCTGCTCCTATCTGGAGCCAGTGAGACTATGGCATCTCCAATTGGGGTATGTTGTGAGGCTGAAGGTAGTGAAGATGGGAAGGAGATGGGAAAGAGAAAGGTGGGAAGTACCTGGCTATTCAAATCTGGTCACCAAACACGGCTAAAACCATTTCAAGCAACGTTTCAATTCTGAATGGTGGTCGTACACCAGGGCGACACTGAGAGTATCTCCACTCCGGAACGTGCCGCAAATATACTATTACAATAAGTGAATTAATTGTGAAATAACACATTAATCAAATAAAATTTTCGCAATCTGCGACCTTCGGATTGCGAGTCAAGAGCCTTACCCCTCGACCACGGAGGCCACTGCTATCATAATAATGACTATCGATTTTATAAATCGAATCACACTCGTTAGACCCCGTAAGATATATTCATGAGATATCAGTAATCAGTTGGCGGGTAAGACCTGCCAATACCCCTCAACCCACACAGTACATAGTACACACCCTTCGGCGGTTGAAGGGTTAAGGGGATTAATATAACGGAGAGGATGTTAACCCCTCGCTGACTCCTTAAACAGTGATACAGAATGAATCATCCAGTGTCCTTCAAATAAAGGAATCAATTTCATCGCATTCTAAATTCAAATTTGATTAAATCAATAATTTTATATTTTTATTGAGCCATTTTCTTCCAATATTCTAGAGTTCATACTGATGTGTCTTTTACCTGTATATTATGGAGCTTTTTGTACTGTACAACAATTGCGTACAATGGACATTTTTCATGGTTCCGCGATTTTTCAACCCGCCACAAAATATCCCCGACAAAAATTCCCCGACAAAATATCCTCGACAAAATATCCTACGAACAAAACATCCCTAACAAAATATCTACTAAAATCTAACCTAACCTAGCTTAAGGCAGAATACAACACAAATTATTTTTGTTTGCCCAAAACTCACATTTTAATAATTTCCGGCGAATTCGTAACCATAATAACTTTTTTTTATTCCAACAGAATACTGGGGATGTAAGTGAGAAATTTTTTTCTTTAAATTGTATTATATGTTTTCTAAATTCCTAAAATATTCCATGTCTTTCTGTATTTTAGATTAATAAAAGGAAATATATGCGTATTATATGTACACATATTTATGAACGTGTGTATGTACTTGTTGGGTGTATACATACGTTATTATATGTACATTGTACATATCTTTAATTTTAAGAAATCTCACAATAATCTCCTGTAAAATCGATCATGTTGACCTCTAAAGACACTATATATATATATATATTTTAAAATTCTATTTTAACCACCACTGTTTAATATCCACATAATATAATACCCACGCACAGGCTTCTCCTTTGTGGGATCTTTTTTGTTACTCTCTTATATTTTATGTTATTATGTTTGTACCTATTCCCATGTATCAAAAAATTTTGCTAATAAAAAGAAAGAAAAAAAGAAGTTCTTTGTATGTAAGATTAATAAAAACAATACCTTACCATTAATATATTTTACGTACAACGATTTTAAAACTTTATAACCCGTTTTTCAACTATAAAGTTAGCGGTAAGCACTAGATTTTATTTCTATAGACGCTGAATAATAACTTCGGGAGTGAGACTTGGAGACACATTTGAAATATTTGTACCACGTCCAAGTTCGAATCTCCAGGCCTGCTAGAGTGAATTACCGTACGTTCGTCCAATACGCTGTGCCGCGGGCGTATATTTGTTTACACGCTCTTTTTACTTACGTCGTTAAGATTCCCACTTTATTTGTCTTCTTCTTCTTTTCTTTGATAAGGTAAATTCGACAGTAGGTCTGTCCAAAACACGGGTCGCGAGTTGCAATTTGTATACACGGCTTCTTTACTTACGTCGTTAAGATTCTGAATATATTTAAGGGTACCTTTATTGTGGTCTTAACAAAAAAAAAAATAGAACAAATATAATTAAAAAATCCCGTAAAACAATAAATTATTGTTCGAAAATAGTAAAATGTAAAATAAAGATAGGTTAGGTTATATGAGGTAAGGTTAGGTTAGAGTTTAGTAGATATTTTTTTGGAGGATGTTTTGTCCGTATGATATTTTGTCGGTGATATTTTGTCGGTGATATTTTGTCGGTGATATTTTGTCGGTGATATTTTGTCGCAGGATGGAAAGTCGCGGAACCCATTCCAATATTCTAGAGTAGACACTGGATTGTTTTACATATACATTATGGAGCTTATTGTGTACTGTATATCTAACATTTCAATTGCAAACAATGCATATTTTTCATCGCACTACATGTATGGAAGTTTTTTATACGTTTCTTACCATTACTCGTGCAAAGCTCGGTACTTTGAGGTGAATCATTTTGATTTTCGACGGTACATGTCGATATAAGAATGTTTTTGTTGTCCAGCATGCCGCATGCCTAGGTACATAGGTACTCGGAAGGTAGCCAGTCAATGACGACGAAGGAGTCGTTACATATTTTTGAGATGCGTAACTTACGAAAAGCAAACGAATCAATTAAATCGGTAAGTTTAATTCGTTTGCAGTATTACCAGAAATTGCAGAAACAATGGCGCGGCCTTTTTTGTAAATAACTTAATTTCGGATTTGAGGCCAAATTACTTCACGAAACTGATTTTTTTTTTTGCAAATAGGTATCGTATTTTTTATATTAGCTCCGCACAGTAGCCCTCAGGACGATAATTTCCCTCTAGGAATGCTGTGTGGAGGGTACTTTTAAGGAAAAGAAGGAGAGTCTGAGGGTTGGTTTGTCCAGGAGTGACAGACGCATGAATCCATCTCTCCAACTGTGGTGCAAGGCGGTGGGTCGAGAGACTCCGGCCGAAGAAGTTTAAAGTGCTCCCTCAAACAGTTTCTCTCCATCTGGCATGCCACGCAGTAGAAGGACAGGCACACCCGTCGTAAAGACAAACCTCACCACCATGAACCCGGACACCCATGTTAAGTTACCAAACGAACTGTTTGGGTTGACCGGGGTGACTTACAGCAGAGGTGATGATTATCCAATAAATGATTCCCTGGGCGGCTGTACCTGTACCCGCCTTCCAAATTGATATATTTATGTGCTATTTTATTTATGTGTTTTAAATTGTAAGATATTGCATATTAAGAATTCGATTTTTCTTGATTTTAGTCGCAACTTTATCAAGTACTTTAGCAAGTTTATTTTATTTTATTTTATTTTATTTATTGTAAGAAACAAACAGCAATTTATATACAGGATGAGTTATACAAGAGGTTAAACATGAGGTAAGCCAAAACAGTTTCTTATGCTAATGTTGGTTATTATGATATAATATACAATTTTAATTGGTAATACCGTTAAATGAAAATGAAAATAACAACAACAACAAAAAAAATATATATATAAGTATATTAGAAGGAAGAAGGAAGAGGAAAGGGCAAGAGGCAGAGGAAGGGGGGATGGGGACAGGAGATGCTCATGCTGTACCTTTTCTATAATTGTGCATTAATTTAATTAACATTTGTGGTCGTACGTTTGACTTCGTTTCGGTATTTCACAAGAGTGTTATTAAGAATATCGATATTGTTAAATTGCGTGTTATATTGCGCGCATATACGGGGGATTGGAGAATTTTTTCTAAGGTTGGTTCTGCACGCTGGCAAATGAAAAAAATGGTTTAGTCTGGTTGGCCTTGTAGGTATGTGAATTCTTAAATAATTTACGAGTTCAGGAGAGTCCAGGCCGTTATTCAGAAATTTGTATAAAAATTGTAGTTAATGATAATCATGAAAAATGTTGCCCTACCCACTATGAAAGATTTCATTGATTTACTAAATTAATTAACTTTGTACATTTCCGTTTGTTATCATTTCTGTCTCAGGAGAAATCTTATTAAATGCTGACCGGATATGCCCCAAAGGCTCTATTCCATATGGCCAGTTCAACAAGGGTCCGAGGATCAGTAGTTATCCTAAAGGATTACGAGACCCGCTGGTCAAGTGTTTTCTTATCAAGCATAGTTGCCTGGACGATGTGTGATCAAGGAAATTATAAATCACAATATCTGGAGGCTATCTAAGAGCTGTATTAAATTAATTCATAGAAATCACATCGAAAGCGATAAATTTAATAATTGGAAAAATGTAGCACAATATTATCTTCAGAATAATGATGTTCTAAAAAAGTTTTTACTTAGAACCGTATGTCATTTTTTAACCATTGAGCTATACAAAAAACACTCTTTAAATAAATATCGTAGTTAATATAACAATTGGAGCTTTCCGCTAAATAATCCATTTTAACCTGGAGCACTCGGGAATTTTTTAGCCTTCGTTTGGAGATTTCCACCCCTTTTGAAAAAATCATAACTCCGAATTTAATATAGTGACTTATAAACCGCTGATAGTGTTAGACTTGTTAGCCATTGAATGCATCTATATTTAGTTTATTCTTTTTTTAGGATTAAATCAAAATTATATATAATCGGTAAATTTATAAATGTATGAATTCGGCGTATTATTTACTTTAAAATTGGGGGACGTAAGAAGAATATTAAATGTTATGACTTCTTTATGTTATCTAATTAATAAAATATTTCAATAATTTCGTAAATCATAATGAAAGAGAAAATACGAAAATAATCACAGAACACGAATACAACTTTCACAGAACGTGAAAATTAACTTAAAAAATTTGATGAATGGTTTTTTTTTTTCAAACAATTAAGTTATCTTTAAATTAATTGAAGTATACAACGCGCGAGAACTTTTGAAATAATTCCAATAAGTGTTTTAAAATATCTCTTAAAATTGGCCACATTTTGGCAAGCGAACGCTCGAGGGTGTTTGCAAATTTGCCGAAATGTGGCCAAAAACGCTCTGGCGGATAAAGGTAGATTAGGTAAGGGTTACGTTAGTGTCCTCAATTTACAATATTAAAGTAGTAATTATAATAACTGAATGATTTGTGAAGCGCAATTTTTTTTAATTAAGTACCTCATGGGCTTCGTACAAAAGTATATTAGTATATATATATTCAGCTTGGTGTAACCCTAAGTGACCAGCTCAGGTATGGGGGCTCCATCGAAGCCAGAGTAAAGCTAGCCTCCCAAAAACTGGGCGTACTGTACAGGGCCCGCAGATACTTTAATAGTACACAACTGCTAACCTTGTACAAATCACAAGTACGCCCCACGGTTGAATTTGGCAGCCATCTCTGGTCTGGAGCTCCAAAATACCTGAAAAATACCCTCGACTCTGTGCAGAAACGGGCGGTCCGTTTGATAGATTCTCCCATCTTAACAGACGGATTGCAATCTTTAGAGCACAGGCGTCGGGTGGGAATGCTATCCTTGTTCTACCGGTATTACAATGGAAGATGCTCCGAGGAACTAGCATCATTGATCCCTTCGGCACCGGTGCATAGTCGGGAAACACGCCTAACGCGTGCCCAACATTTGTACATGGTTGACATTTGTCACATGAGAACGGGTCGTTTCTTCGACTCGTTCTTGTGTTCAACAGCTCGGCTGTGGAATGATTTGCCGGCCTCTGTGTTTCCTCCTTCCTACAACATGGGTCTCTTCAAGACCAATGTTCATTCCTTCCTCTCCTCAAAAAGACCCTCCACACAGCATCCCAGATGACATAGGCCCTGAGGGAAATTATTTTCCTCAGGGCCTCCTGTGTGGAGTTAATGTAAAAAAAAAAAAAAAATGCTCTATCTTATCACAACTGTAGACAGACTATTATAACAACTGATAGCTAATTTATTGCATACAGTAGTTCATCATCGATCCATATTACAAAACTTAATGTACAATACATTTCAAAATATACATATTAGTTTTATTATACACAGACAGTTAATTTGCAGGACCATATAAGTGGTTTAATTTAATTATTGGAAATTGTGTAGATGCTATATTTCTTTTTATCGAAGAAAAGTACTATTTTTTAGAATAAATTATAGGTTTTATCTATAGCTAGAGTTAAGAGAGCTTGGAGTGAAACATCAGGAAATTAAGCACATACAAGAAATTTCTAAAAGCCAAAGCAAACTTAACAACTTAAATACGAAAATATGAAACTTTCCTCTTGTCGAGTGTAACTATAGTAACCCTAGCATTGTGTGATACCACGGACAACAAAACGAGATTATTAAACTAGCCTAATTACTCCAGTAAACGTGACTGTATTCCTAAGTGTTAATAATGTCTTTATTTTAACAACATTATCACCGAGATGAAAATTTATTCGAGTTTACTAACTTCCATAAAGGCTCAAAAGATGTCACTGGATTACGCACATTAAATAATTGTCACGGATTTTATTAGACAAAGAAGCGTCCACGCGTAGCACGTACGTGAGTAGAAAAAATGGTACCTGCATAGATGCTTTGTCTTTTGATGGTTCCTTCTTAGATAAATAAGTACATCGGTAACATCTTGATTATCTTCTAAGAAGAAAACATATAATGATAACACACGAAAACAACTACATAACATCGGTACGTAAGTACCTAGGAAAACAATTTTAGAAATAACAATAGTAACTAACTTTCTGACTACTACGCCGTTTCCCCGCAGAGCAAAGCAGAAAGGATCGATCGTCATGGATAGCTGTCTTTTAGCACACACCCCTCGCTTCATTAACATCATACATTGTCTCAATTCTACGTGCTATTCTGGTATACCGTCTCTTCACAAGGGCTGATTCAAGTTGATTCACTTGATTATGTCGTCGTCGATCGTCCCTGATTTTTTCTAACACTCACCCACGTATTCTTCTAACACTCCTTTCTCCGTCCATCTATACATATCAGTCTTCATCTTTTCCAGAACAACTGGTTAATTTTTTATTTATTTATTTGCCAAAGCAGTACAAAAAACAGTGCTTTGCAAAAGCGATAAAAAATTACAAAAAAAAATATTTGTCGTAATAAATACATTAACATGTGAGACAAAAACCTTTACATGTAGGATGTAGATGTGATAATAACACAGTTAAAGATTACTTCAGATTAATGTAATTTGCATGCACATAAGAAAGTTTTAAAAATGGCTCTTCTTACGTTTTTTCCTAACTAAAATTACTGACAACGAAAAAAAAATAAACAAGCATATTTGATTATACCTACAAATGTATTCAAAACGTTACTATAACCTCACTTTTTTGTCGGTCGATATGAAAATATTTAATGAAAAATTCCCAAAGTTTCAATTTTTTTTTCAATTTGCGATTCAAAACTTTGTGTACATAAAAGTGTACATTTTCTTTTTTGGTGGCTATTTTTAGATTTGATTATAAAGCATGGTATTTTTCTTTTCTAACACCATTTAGAACATATTTCTCACTATGATAGAAAGGAAGTTACAGCAAATTATGCGAGACCTATGTGAGCGGTGACAGATATGGTATCCTTTGATTAAACAGGTTAAATCAAATACTTACAAGTTATCTCTTCTTGTAAAATATGTGAGACGACTCATGTCCACATACAATACAATATTCAATATGCCCAAAAATTATATGCCATCTTTGGTACATTTTAACTAAATAACTGCTTAGCTCTAAGCAATCGGTGTACAAGTTGTTGGCGATATGTCAAATAATTAATAAAATTTATGAGATGACTCTTCTCCAGATAAAATACAATATTTAATATGCATGAATCCGGATGAAAACTGTGGGGAAGAAAGAAAAACTTTCAATTGACTGAGTCCAGATGAGTGGGGAGGATAGGGAGGCTGTTCCCAGCTTCCTAGTCTCATCTTGGAGTGTCTCTGACAGGAGATCAGATTACAAACAGAGGTACATCATAAATACACTTTGTTCTGAGCCGAGACGGAGATTCTAGACGAATATAAATTGTTAGTTCTGGATTGAACAACAAAACACGTTCGTATTAAATGTCATATTGAATTTTACACATTTTTTATGCATTTCACAGTAAATTATGAATTATTAACAATTTTATAATTAATTCAACCCCTAAGAATGAAATAGAGCTATTGTTTAACCCGTTTAATCACAGGAGACCATATTTGTCCCAACGCACATAGGTCTCATATAAAACGCTGTAACTCCCTTACTATCATAGTTAGAAATATGTTCTAATCGATGTTAGAAAGAAAATACACCACGCTTTATGTTCCAATCTTAAAAATTGCCACCAAAAAAGTAAAATGTACACTTTTATGTACACAAAGTTTTGAATCGCAAATTGAAAAAAAAATTTAAAACTTCGGGAATTTTTTATAAATTATTTTTACATAGAACGACAAAAAAGTGAAGTTACAATATGTGTTTCTTATATATTTGTCTAATAAAATATGTATGTGTTTTTATTTTTTTTTATTATTAGTAACTTTAGTTAGAAAAAACGTAAGGTGAGCCATTTTGAAAACTTTTTTATGTTTGTATGAAAAATTTTTATAATAAAAAAAATATATGTTTTTTTCGAATTCTATAATTTGTAAGCGTATTTCATCACCTTTCTAAAACAGTTTTTGGTTTTTCAATGTGCTCAGAAATATTCAAAATATTTGCATTTTATTGTAAAGCGAAAATATTTTGACCATCTGAAAAAAATGCCAAATTTTTGAAGGGAAACACCAATGAAAGAACTAAACCGGTCTATAAATATATTACATTTTATTCGCGACGAAGGAGTACTTTTCTTTAAAAAATATGAAATAATATAAAAATAATTAATAGCATTTTTCCGTTTTAAACAATTTTATATTTTAGAAGATTAGTATTAGTTTGTATACTAACGCAGACCCGTGAAGAATCACGGGATAATCTGAATTCTTGAAAAATCCGTCGAAATTTTGAAAATAACAATTAAAATAATTTTCTGTCATTAAAAAAAATTATACAACACGTAATAGGTAGGTACTTTATCTCTTCAAATAAATAGTCCCAATTTTGAACATGACACAAAAACTTGAAAAACTTAAAAAATTTGAGATAATTGAACCAAATTTATGAAGGGCTAACGCACACACAATCGAAATTAGTACGCTTAATAATTTGATCTTATTACGTCTGTGTCATCGTGGGGAATGCTGTGTGGAGGGTATTTTTAGAAAAGGAAGGGGAGGAAGTTTTGGGAAGGAAAAAGATATCAGGGGTGTGTAGGAATATAGAAGACAGTGTGTCCAGGAGTGACGGACGTATGAATCCATCCCTCCCACTGCGGTGCAAGGCGATATTTCGAGAGAGTAAGTCAAAGGGACTCCCTCAAACATTCTCTCTTGATCCGGCCTGCCATGCAACTGGTGGGCAAGACCCGGACAGACCTCTCCTCCGTGAACCTGGGCACCCCTGCTAAGTCACCAAACTTAGCGAGCCACTTGGGGTGACCTATGGCAGAGGTGTTGATTATTGTAGTATATGAGTGTAGTGGTGTAGGATGCCACACGAAAAGACCGTGTTTGTTCGGAAATAGTCGGGCGGCGCCGAGTGTTTCCGAACGTGCGTACAGGTAGAGCAGTCGGCTGTTCGGCGAACTGTGGTCAGACCTAATTAGAGATCGCCTGTAAACAGACGCTACTGACAATATTTGTTCCTAATATAATTCGCAATAAACCAGTAAAAAAAACTTACGTTGTAATCATTACATTGTGGGCTAGTGAGTCACAACACAAATCAAAGAACATTACAGTTATCCAATAAATGGTTCCCGGGGAGGTGGTACCCATACCCGCCTCCCCAATTAAAAACGTGCATGCCCATGAAAGAGCATGTGTGTTCAATTGTTGGCTTTGAGCTTGCTCATTCATGAGAAAGCTCAAACCAAGTTTGCTCATTTATGAACAAGCAAATGTGTACAGTTGATGAGCATGGTCATTAATTAGCATGCTCATAAGCCGGCTCATTAACAGTACAATTAATAAAAAAAATACTTCTCTTCAGTGCGGGCAACTTGGCGGATAAAATTTTAGCCTTTATTTATAATGAATTTGTTTTGCGGTGTCACCATCTCGGCTCAGTTTGCATCCCATCAGAGATCAGTGCTTCAGAGTCCATTGTCCGGTAAGGCCGTATACGTTGGATGGTAGAAGTATTTTATTGATAAATCTGCATAATGGTTTCAGATCTTATTGACAAGCGTCCATCCATCTGGATTTAATGACCTCCGGATGAAACAATGTGATTCCGCTTCTTACCATTTTTGACCTTATACGGATATCCTATTTAATTGGCATTATTTATTACGTGTAGGACGCGTGCCCACAAATTCAAAATAAGTCCCTTAATTTAAATAAGGGAATAAGGATCAATCAACAATACTTAAGGCGCGGTGTACCCGCTCAAAAAGAATAAGATGGAAAGATATGTTAATACGAATGTTAGAGATAGTAATAAAAACGATAATATTTAAGTGAAAATTTTGAAAGTGTTTAACAAAACACGACTCGTTTAAAATAGAGAAAAAAATCTTGTGTGGTTGTCTAAAATAGCATTTAGAGAAATACTGACTTTTTTCATACGTGTAACTTGTAAAATAATGAAAAAAATGTGTTTTTAATAATTTTTGGAGCATGCTTTGCGATTTTTTTCTGTCAAGGTAATTTCATGTAAAGATGAAGAATGTATAGATATTATCTTTAAGAATAACATATATTTTTTGAAGACTTTTAAAACTTACAGTGTTTAAGGAAAATATATAATAAATTTAATTTACAATAACGAAAATATGTGATGCTCTACTAAGTATGACAAAATCATGAAATTTTGGTTTGAAAATTAGATCGCTAAGAAATATTTCAGATGCTTTAATTAAATAATACTGCGAAAGGAACACAATTTGCCTTTGAAATAATTGAATATTTTTTTATTGGTCTTTTTATAAATCTAGAAAAAAATATAATATAAAAACGGCTTTAAAGTTATAACTAGGGAATTAAAAATTTGTATTTTTTTTTACATGAGCTCCACACAGGAGGCCCTGAGGAAGATAATTTCCCTCAGGGCCTATGTCATCTTTGAGAATGCTGTGTGGAGGATTTTTTTTAAGGAAAGGAAGGAGAGGAGAGTTCTGGGAAGGAAAAGGGTTTAAGGGGTGGGTAGGAATCTGGGGTTCAGTATGTCCTGGTCATCCGCCTCCAAGACCTAGACAAACCTCACCCCATGAACCCGGGCACTCCTGCTAAATCCCCAAACGTAGCGAACCACTTGGGGTGACCTATGGCAGAGGTGTTGGTTATCCAATAAAGGTTCCCGGGGCGGCGGTACACATTCCCGCCTCCCAAATTGAGGTATGAGGGAATCTGGGGGTCAGTGCGTTCAGGAGTGACGGACATATGAATCCACTCCTCCCACTGCGGTGCAAGGCGATGAGTCAAGATTGTCCGGCTGGAGAGGTCAAAAAGTCTTTCTCAACCAGTTTTTCCCAATCTGGCCCACCACGCAGGTGGTGGGCAAACGCTTCCGCCGCAAAACCTAGAATAATCCCATGTACCCGGGCACCTCTGCCAAGTCACCAAACGTAGTGAACCATTTGGGGTGACCTGTGGAAAGGGTGTTGGTTATTCAAATACAGGGAAAAATCTAAAACGTTTACGTGGAAAAGGTGTGTAAAGAATTAATTTTAAACTTTGTACCTACGTAAGATTTTCTGGTTTCACGAATGTTAGACGAAATTCTTACGCTTTGAAAGTAAATAGAGAACAATAAGTTTTTTTTTTAATTTAACGTATTAATTAACTACATAAATTATTTCCGATAAACCGCCCTATTTTTCACACAACTTACGTAGCTTCTTCTGTCATTTTCGATTTAAATAATGACCACAAAATTATTAATAAGCATTTATTTATAAATTGTTCAATTTAACTTTTGCATAGACGAAAGAGGGGTTCTTCAAAACCGGTCGACGTCGTAAACAAGTTTAGTTTGTTTTTTCATTAATTTTCGTGTTTTATTTAATAAAAACGTGTTCACATCTGACGATAGGAACATTACAAAATAATGAATTACAACTCGAATTTATTTTTTAACTAAATTCCATATAACGTAACTTATTCCTGTAAGCCTCGTTCTGGCTGTTCCACAAATATTTGTAACAGCGCTTTTCCTAAGAAAACTGGTTCAACGCAGTCAACCAGATCAATCAAATGGCATTATGTATCATTAAATCCACATCGCCGATCAATTAATGCATTCGCTGGTGACATTGCTGCGGTTAAATGGTTCCGTTTAATTGATCTCTTTGCTATATTCAAAAACATGCGCAAAGAAAGTATTTTATAATTGACACTAGAAATGCACAATGAATATTGGCGGTGCGTTTTTTATTGTTTTGAACCATGAGTCATCCAATTCATTTATTAATATGGACTACTTTTTAAACGACTTCAAAAAGGAGGAGGTTCTCAATTCGACTGTATTTTTTTTTTAATGTTTGTTACCTCAGAACTTTTGACTGGGTGAACCGATATTGATGATTCTTTTTTTATTTGAAAGCTGGTGCTTCCCATATGGTCCCATTTTAATTTGGTCCAGTTCCGACAATGGCATCCATGAGAAAACCATATAAGTCTTAAATTTGCATTAAGTATGTGCGCGACAAATGGACGAATAACTCAATATCACGCCAACCAATTTCGATGATTATTTTTTTATTGGAAAGGATGTACTTCAAGGGTAATTTGATGAGAGTTTGGTTAGGTTTTGATTATCGGATCCATGACAAATTAACGAAACTCGGCCGAATCTCTTAATTTGACCCTAACGTCGTTATGGTCAAATTATGTCTGTCTCATATGAGCAGCACGTTTAGTAGGTCTACCCATATTCAGACAAATTAGTAAGTGTACTTCAGATTCACTAAAAATCAAAAAATAAACAAAAATTTTAACAAAACAAAAAAACGACTTCAAAAAATGCACTAAAAAGTAAAAAAATAATTTCGTATTCTTCTACAACTTTATAATCAACTTACTTTTTCTAATCATCAATATGTAGGTACGATTGTTATTTTTTGGAGTCGGTGTCAGCAAGTCGCTTGTCCGACACAAGCACATCTCACTTATATGTATGTAGTTACAAACCTACCTTGGCTGACACCGACCCCAAAAGTAACAATCGTACCTACATATTGATGATTAGAAAAAGTAAGTTGATTATAAAGTTGTAGAAGAATACGAAATTATTTTTTTACTTTTTAGTGCATTTTTTGAAGTCGTTTTTTTGTTGTTAAAATTTTTGTTTATTTTTGAAAAAGTTTTCTTTTGGTCGGAAAGGTTATTTTTTGATACTCGAAGCCGGAGTCAAATTGTTCAACGTTTGAACCACGATTTTTAAAACTTCAAACAACTCAGAAAGTGTTTATTTTTACTCCTTTAAATCAACTGTCTCACATCTCACAATCTTATTTGAGAATGTATTTCACTTTCGATACTTATATTCCTGTAATTCCGTTTTTCTACCGATATGTAACATATTTCCATTGAACACAAGGTTTTTAAGTAAAAAAAACGATTTATGATTTTAAAATAATTTCTATTCAGATGCCAAATTGAAAAATTTAATTTATGAAATTATTTCGATAGAAAAAAATCGCAAAGTATGCTCCGAAAATTATAAAAAAAAACACATCTGGTTCTATTATTTAACATATTATAGATACGCAAAAATATACTGTTTCTTTAAATGCTACAACACAGATGTCGAGAGATTTTTTATTAAATAGGGAGGTAGGAAGTAATTTTGTTTTATTAAATATTTTGACAAGAGTCGCTTACGCCCTTAAATGTTAACCTTTTTTTTATATTTTCGTGCACTTTCCATCATTCGTATTTACATAATAATCTCCTTTTCTTCTTTTTGAACGCTTATAACGGGGTCAAAAAGACTATAATAATATTGTTATTACAGCTATCGTCGAGGTAGGTACTTCTTGTTTTTTGTTTATTTTATCGTCATGAATTGAGTCAAAGCGAAACCCTATGGGCATACATACAATTCTACGTCCTTGGTTTAATAATTAATAACTGTATAATATCTTTAAGTTTAAAATAACTTTAATTAATTATTAGGTATGTTATTAAAGAAACCTTTGTTCTGTGAAAACAAAGCCAAATCTGCTAAACTATCACGATCTGGCGGTAGCGAAATGCAACTCACAAAGAAGCGGGAAAAATTAAAAAGATGGCGTCCCTTAAATCTTGAAAACGCAACAAACAGCCAAACTAAACATCTCAACCAACAAGGAACTAACCAAACACTAGTTGTGATTTTGTTACAGTTGTGAAAAAATGCTCTTTCTATGTTGTGGTCTCTTTAGTTCCAGGGTTCTCGTTTGTTTCTGGATAAGTCTTGAGAATTGTCTATGATGGTGTTGCCAGAATGCGGGTAGGAAACAAAGCTCGGATAAGCAAGAACTAAAGTGCCTACCGCCGACCGAGTGAATTAGCATTCCGCTCGCGCGGCCGAAGCCTGCTCTCAGCAGTTGACTCTGCTTACGAACGCTGCTGTATTATTATTTTATTTACGGTATTGCCACATGAAAATATTCGACGGAGACGATGACGGCAGGATAACATTGCAGGATTTGAATGAAATTTAAATGCAAGCTGTCCTGTCCCACGACCGTTGCGTTGGCAGGACTTATTCATGCTTGTTTTGAATCACCCCCGTTGAAGTCATACTAAACAGCCACTTAGCTTATTTTAGTAACTAAGTTCACATTTTGATATTAAGTCAACATAAAATTAAGTTAAATCAACTGATATTAGATTAAACCTCTACATATTAAAACCCAAAAGCAGGGGTGGGTAACTTTTTGGGTACCCCATAGATCACCAGATATATTTGTGTTCCATGATATTACGAGATACTGCTCGAAGGATGGATTGTTTCAAAAAATTTGATGAATTCATCAAATATTTGAAGTTGATTTTCACGATCTGTGTAGATTCTATACAAGTTCTGTTATTATATAATTATAGGCCAGTTGCTGCATGAAACTGAAATAATCACAGAACTTGAATAGAACATACACAGAACGTGAAAATTAACTTCAAATATTTGATGAATTCATCGAATTTTTTTAAACAATCCATCCTTAGGGTACCTAAGTAGGTACCACAAAATCATGCTTAGGGTTTTTGAAAGATTCTTTTTAAACAAATTCATTTAGGACGGGTTGTTTCACAGAATTTGAATTTGAACAATTTGAACATCAAATTTCAAAGTTAAAATACAAGTTCTGTGAAAGTCCTTTTCAAGATCTATCTTTAGTCCCTTATTAGGTGGCATATACAACAACACACCGCAAATAAAACAACCGCTCTTACCGCAGTTAGTCTTACTGGTATTGTACGAGAATAAAGACCTTCATCCCAGAGTGCCCTCTCCTATCGAATGTTGGGTATCATTCTCAATTTGGGCGGCGGGTTTAGGCCCCGGAAACCATTTATTAGATCAACCAACGTTTGGTGACTTAACAAGGGTGCCCGGGTTCATGGGGTGAGGTTTGTCTAGGTCTAAATGCAACATGATTTTTTAACAAGAAAACTCAATTAGAATCATTTCTTGATATTCATTTTCATTCATAAATTTCAAGTTTTAGTTAATTTTTCCGGATTCAAACTTTGAAACTCTATATCTCTTTAATAACAAATAATGGTAGATGTAATGTTGTTGTTTCAAGAGCAAGATCTACTGGCGAGGTGCAGTTGGCGGAACTCTAAAAAGAGCCAACAACTTAGTTTTGTGTATAAAGCGTGATACCCATGGGATAATACCATGTTTTCAGCTAAAAACCCTGCTTTAGAATTAAACATTGAGTTTGCATGTAAGTTTCACAACACGACACATCTATAAGCTTTGCCAACATGTACACATTATTATTTATGTTTGAAGTTTTTCAAGCATTAGCACTAAAACGAACTTTATTTTAAGGCGCCTAAACTTCGGGCATTGTAGCAAGGTGAGACTTGTGTTTTATCCAACAGCCGGCTTTAAGGTTTTGCAAACTAACTAACTTATGAGCTAAACTTTACGATCACGTGACTGGCGTTCAGAATCGGATTAAGAACTGTTTCGCATATATTTAGCTGACTAGCGAAGGTAAAGGAAATTAATATCATAATTCCTACAAATAACTTTAAGGTAACAAACATACGAAGGCCAGAGAGTAGATTGGCCACTGTAGTTTCAAATTTGAACCATTCGTATGATAACCAACACCTCTGCGACAGGACACCCCAAGTTTATCTATGTTAGGTGACTTTGCAGGGGTGCCCGGGTTCATGGGGTGAGGTTTGTTTGTATTGGTGGCGTATGCATCTTCCCACCAAATGGCAGGCCGGATCGAGAGAGCTGCTTAAGGGAGGACTCTCTCGGAACATCGCCTTGAACCGCAATGGGAGGATTGGATTCATACGTCTGTCACTCCTGGATACACTGACCCCCAGATTCCAACCCACCCCTTTTATACCCTTTTCCTTCTTAGAAATTCCTCTCAGTCCTTTTCTAAAGAGACCCTCCAGACAGCATCCCCAAAGTTGACATGTGCCTCCTGTGTGGAGCTAACGTAAAAAATAACTATAACCCTTAAAAATATCAGAGCAGGAAAAAAGGTTATTGAGAACAATTGTTCATAAAACCCAGTTTTGTATAAAAGTTAAAGGTTTTTCCTTAATAAAAACACTACAGGACCGATGAAAGTGATAAATATTTGTCTTGCCGTAGATACAATGTGTATAAAACTCTCGTAGGTGCTAAATTAAGCGCAGGGGATATGAGATACTCCAACTTGGATAAACTCATAGTCACTGGCAAGCAGCACCTGGAGAAGCAGGTCAAAGATGGTCACCACTATGCTGGAGTAACCAAGTATCACTAGCATCCAGTACGTCAGTATCCGCAGTGCCTTATCCAACATGGATGTAGGAGTAGGGGTCATGACACTCAGCAATGAGGAACCAACTAAAAAAATTGCGCTAAACCAAAAAAACAGTAATACCATATTTATGTCGTATTGGTTTGTAAAACAAGGCAGGTCAGAAGAGTATGTTTTTCGAAATACAAACAGAAATAGGGTAGAATAAAAAAAATCACCTTGTCTTTCCGACAACACACATGGTGTCCGGGTTACATATTGAGAATTTGTCTTAAGATTTATGGCAGAACCACACATGGGGCAAGTATAGGATTGTATAGGGCTAGCATGAACCGTGTAGGGCGCCTCCAACGGAGAAATTATGAAATATTAGACAGAAGATAAATCAGTTGGTTCGCCGGACAGCCGGGAAAATAGAAAACTATTTGTTAACATGTTTCCCTCCGCTAATATGTGGATTTTGTTTTTGCGCAGGGAAAAATAAGGAAACACAAAATGTTACTATTTATTTCATATATATTAACGCCATTTTTAGCGGCTTTTACCAATAATAATTGAATGATTTGTGAAGCGCCGTTTCTGTGAAAAATCACCTAAGCATAATTTATTATGAATTTTTAATTTTTTAATAAGAACAACTCTCTTTTTATAACTTTCAATGTATCTAATATCCCACTATGTAATATGCGACCATTATCTTTTTTTATTTTTCTGTGTCTTGTTCGTTTAGATTAGTAGTGTTATAGATATTTTCGTTTAGATTAGTAGTGTTATCTTGTTCTTTAATTATATATTGTATTGATGGGAATAACCTTCAAACGTTATAAACAGAGAGTTATTCATATAAAAAAATTGAAAATTCATTCAGACTTTTATAAAAAGGTCAATATAAATGTTTCATATAAATAAAATCGGATATATTTATCCTAGGCGCTATCTAGGTTACAAACCAGTTCTTAAAACGATTGTTTCCAATGAAAAAGGTAGTTGGCCTATGATATGGAAAAATTAGTCGAAGATATTAATTGTTTTTGTGTTTAATTCGTAGAACCGCATTTTTTAATTTAATTAAAATTAAATTTAATAATAATAAGTTATTATCAAGTTCTGCAAGTATTTTTGTTACAGCTGTTTCGACTTATAAGGTGATTTTAAAACTGTCAAACTAATAATTATTAAATTTAATTTTAATTAAATTTAAAAAAAAGAAGATAATATAGTTAATTCTAAATTTTAAAATATGAGATTGACATTTATGAAAGTTTGATGGAAGGTGGTAATGGCTGAATTGATAAAAGCGCACGTCCCGGTTAGACGAGAGGTTCTGGGTTCGTGACCTAGTTGCGACCATTATCTTTTTCTATTTTTCTGTGTCTTGTTCTCTATCATATTTTCGTTTTAATTATTAGTGCTATCTTCTTCTTCAATGATGTATTATGAATTATTAAACTTTTTCTAATTTTATTATCAGAAACCGAAAACATACTTACCTGGCAGGTCACTTTCGATAAAAACACAATTTAATTTTTTTTTATTTGAATTTTATTTTAGTAATTTGTACATTTAAGTTTACAAATTTCTAATTGATTATAATATTTCATATTGCAGTTTTTTTTTTTTTTATAATATTTTAAATTCACAAAATTTTTTGAAATCACAAAATTTTTTGTTTTTGTTTTATGTAGCTCCTACAATCCATCTTGAACTTTTTAATTGGTGAGGACTTAAGAGTTTCTGGTAGTGTGTTATATAACTTAATTCCTTTGTACAGCAGACTGTTTTGCGTATTCGTTTTGTCCTTTTTGTTTAATCTTATTTCCTTGCAAGTCCTTGTGTAATGTCTGTGAATGTCCTTATTGTATACGATTTTATTTGTGAAGTATTTTGGTAACATGTTGTTTAATATTTTGTGAATAAATATCAACGTGTTCAAGGTCAGTATTTGTTTCACTGTTAACCAATTAAGTTCCTTTAACATTTTAATTATTTTTGAAAATCTATTTCTTCGGAGTATTATTCGCATTGCTCTGTTTTGGAGAATTTGAAATTTATTCTGTTCTCTTTCATTACAAAGGAAAAGGATACTTGAGCAGTAGTTGAAGTGTGGAGCAATAATTGAATTGTAAATGGTGATGGCGGTTTTTCTGGAAATTTTAGGCCGAATTCTTCCCAAAAAAGATATCTTTTGCCAATTTTCTTGTGGGTATATTCGGCATGTCTATTGAAGTTTAGTTTGGAATCTAATATGACTCATAAGTATTTCATTTCAGAAACATTTTCAATAATTTCACCATGAATTTTAATTTTGCTTTCACTGGATGTCTTCTTATATCCAATCACCATACATTTTGTTTTTTTTTTGTATTTAATTTAAGCTTATTTATTTTTAGCCATCTATAATTAGGAAGTTTATGGTTGAAGAAGATACGACTTTGCATATGGAGAACATTATAATATTTAAAAAGCTAGACATTGCACGACTTAACATTTTCTAACCCCATCACTGTTGATATATTATATTAACAAGAAGATTAGTGCCAAAAGTTGAGTTTCAAAGTTAATTTTAAAGTTCTGTGAAAGTTCAATTCAGGTTCTGTTATTATTACAGTTATGTAAAATAACTGGCCAATAATGACATTATAACAGAACTTGAATAGAACCGTTACAGAACTTGAAAATTAACTTAGAAATTGATGAATTGAACACCCGTCCTAAATAAGTAGATGGCTAAATAATGCAAAACATTGATAAAAATAGACGAATTATTTTAAATGTAACCGGGAAATGTTTTAAATATCAATGAATTATTACAAAGAGATCGCAAAGAATCCCTTACTAATTAAACTTATAATAATATTACACTGTCTGTAAATAATCTAATGATATAATTTCATTGCTGTGCCGTTTAAATATGCACCGTGTTAAATTGAATCGAGCTTTGGGTTTGAGGAGTGAGTGGTGCGGAAAGGGGAGGGTGGGAGGGCAAGGAGAGAGGAAAGAGGAAGGGGAGGTTGTAACAAGGCTGGTGAAGGTATCGTTAGCGTGATTGTTAGTTAGTTAAATTAGCGCCATGCAAAGGGAAGATATTTTAAGGGCGGTTTTGTGGTTCATAAGACGACTGGGTTTATTGAAATTGTTGGAATTTGACATATCAAATTATTAATTTAAATCATGTAGAAAGATTCATACGACATTCATTGATATTTCTGTGGCTTGCTGCTAAAACTGTCAATGACAATTTTTTGAAATAATATTATATTTATGTGCGATTTCGCTTCAAAATTGGGTTTTTTCGGAAGTCTAAAAAGTTTTCAATTTCGAGAAAGGATTTTTAGATTTTCGGGGGCCAATCTTACTCTGGAAAACGCTTTTCTACTCTCTGACAAGAGCAAATTCTACAAAGGCCTCAAGAAAATGTAAATTCTAAATCAAATTTATATGTGTGATTATACACTTAATTCCTAACGAACTTAAAAAGAAAATTAAAGAATTACGTAGAACCATATTTAGTGACGACAGGTTTGTTTGAAGCAGCAAAAACTCTAGAATGGTGAACTCATCATCCTACTAGTAGATATTATAAAGGCGAAAGTTTGTATGGATATATGGATGTATTTATGTTTGTTACTCTTTTACGCAAAAACTAATAAATGGACTTAAATATGCTTTCACTAATAGAATGCCACATTATTCGCGAGTATAATATAGGCTGTATATATTGGTAAGCTCTGGCGTTATGAATAAGCCCTTGCTTATGAAATTATTTGTTATACGTTTTCTGTCCCTAACAAAATCGAGTTCTGCAAACGTCAGAAGAAAAGCAAAGCAAACGGTTACCATGGAAACGATGTTGGCGCCGCAGTTAATATCTATCTCTAAAAATGAATCGCCGAAATATGTGGGCGCATAACTTCCGAACGATTGCAACAAATTGGAAAATTCTTTTTTGTATAAAACTACTGGTGAGCTTTGGCATTATGAAATTTGTATAAAAAAATTGCAATAGGTGGCACGCGAGCAGTTTGAAAACTGAATGTACCGGGAATTAATGTATGGAATGCGTTATGGTGGTGGGAGAAGGGTGGAGAGGGGGGGGGGGGACGGGGAGGCATTGGGTGGTGGGTGGAGGTGGGAAAGCGGAGGAGGCAGAATGGGATCCCCCTTATACCATGCGAGTGAAGCCGCGGGAAAAAGCTAGTGATATATAAGGCTTGAACTATTCATAATTTGGCTGAATAAGATTAGCTGTCCTATTATTTGTTTCATAATTTTGATTTTTCATTTAAAAACCTTGGGAAGATATGTTGGAATGCCGCAAAAATTATAAGGTAGTTCGATACATCTTAACCACCCTGTGGTAATGGGTGACGAATCCTGCTGATTTGTATGCAAGGCCAATCGGCTGTCGCAAAGTTAGTGCTCTGTTTATACGGCGGAATTAGGGTGCACAGGGAGTTCGCTGCTTAACTTTGCTTTATTTATAATTCAATTATTTGTTAAGATATTATATCAAAGGATAATTTGAGAGGATTTTGAATTTCGTCATGGCGATCATGGCGGTGGGACAGAAGATATTCTTTTTATTTGTACGGTATGTTTAGAGAAGAATTGGGAAGGTGAAGAGAAATAATTCAGAATATATGTATATTTGTAAACTGGATGTATTTAACTATTTCAAGAAACAATCTCTGTGGTTGAGAGATAAGGCTTTCGACTTAGTTTCGTGCATTTTTAAATCCTGGCGTTTAATTAATTTTGATGTTTTACAGTAAATTCCATTTAGTTTTAAAGTGGGAGATACTCAGTATCGCCCTGGAGAAGATCATAATTCAAAATTGAAACATTGCTTGAAACGACTTTAGCCGTATTTGGTGACCAGATCAAATTAGCCAGGTACATTCCCGCTTTCTTCTTCTCCTACCCCCAACTCCTCCCCACTACTTTTAGCCTCGTAATATATCCCAACCGGGGATTCCAGAGTCTCTATGGTTGAGCAGTTGTGACTTTTCGGTGGTAATCAAATTATTTTTTATTTTATTTTAAATGGTAATCTCCCACTTAGAGAATCTTCAAGGAACGATATGAAAAAAAACGATGATACGTAGGTATACATTTTACATTATTAACCCCTCAGGTTAATTTGTTTGCTTTTCGGAACAACTCATAAAGGTTCATAGAAATCGTTGGGTCTCCCTCAACATCACGGTTAGAAATATAATCTAAACGATGTTAGAAAGAAAAAAAACACCACACTTTATATTCAAAACTAAAAGATAACTACAAAATAATTAAAATGTACACCTTTATGAAATCAAAGTTTCTGACCGCAGTTTGAATAAAAATTATAAAACTTTGGGAAATTTTTATTAATTATTTTTACATGAAACGATAAAAAAGTTTTTTCGTTACTTTTTTTTGGGTGTTATGTATGCCGTGTTGTGCTACCTTCTTCTTAAGCCAACGTTACGGACAGCGTTGCAGTGTCCATCATACATGTGATCTGCCGGATCTGCCCTGATGATGTACACTACAATAAGAAGGAGGTAGCGCAATACGGCAAAACACCCCCAAAACAAATAACGAAAATACTTTTGGCCGTGAAAATCTTAAAACGCATCTGATAAAAAAGTTAGTTAACGATAACGTTTATAATACCCTTTTTTTCATTATAAAGCGTATTTCATTATAGTAATTTGAAATCGTATTTCATCACCCTTTTAAAACAGTTTTTACTTTTCGGATGCGTTCAGAAATATTACATCTATTGGATTTTATTTCAAAACGGAAAAACCAATTTTGTCCTTCCGACAAAATAGGCCAGAGGCCTGAGGGACTAACCTTAACTGTGACCATCATCATTGATATGTATCTATATATACCTAAAGATTAAGAACTTGAACAGATTGCCGCGATGAAATCCAACCTCCGATAGAACAGTGCAGAATGCACCAGAAGAAGAAAAACATTTTAGAAGATAAATCTTTTCCAGTGACCAACCGAGCACAAACGAAGAAGATGGAGAGATATGAAATTACGAATGTTAGAGGAGAGTGCTAACATTTAAAGCGTCAAAACCGATGCGAAAATTGCGAAAATTGCGAAAATGTTTAATAAAACACCACTCGTTCAAAATAGAGAAAAAATCTCGTGGAACGTATCTTAAATATCATTTAAAGAAACATTGTGAATTTTTTCACAACTATAACTTGTAAAATAACTGAAACAAACGTGTTTATAATAGTTTTCGGAGCATACTTTGTGATTTTTTTCTATCGAGGGAATTTTATATAATCTGCGTTACGGCGTGGAACGCATTTAGATATTATCTTAAAAAATAACATTTATTTTTTTAAGAGCGTAAAAACTTCAAATGTATAAGGGAGATATGTAAGAAATCTATAGAAACGCGGGAAGCGGCGCCTTAAAACATCGACCATTCATCAAACCAAATTTTTTTTAGTACCCAATCAACTCCTACAACAAACCCGCACCGAGTTGTTGCAGTACGTTGACAGGGGTGCGACTAATTCGATCATTTCGCCCCTAATCGCACTGGTTCCCGAGGACCCATCGCTCCACTACAGCAAACATGACACAACTTTAAATTTCAACCAATCTGATTATATGATTTCATTCGCAATGCTAACGGGGTGAATTGACAATTTGAGGTTTTTGTACAAAGCTAGTTCAAATATGGTTTACTCTTACGTACGATTGTGAGGGGTGTATTTATTATTATTGTTATTGGATTTTGGTTCGTTATTTAGAGTTGAGGATGTTTAGATTGTAACAGAATAGACCTGATTGGTACCTATTTAGTACTTAGGCAAATAAATCTGTAAGCCGCTGGAACAATGCTGAATTAAATTGTTTACAATTGTATCTGATACAAAGTCAACATAAATTGTAAACAAAGCGAGAAATAGTACCGAATCGGTTCATTAATACCTTAGTAGTTAGTGACTAGTTTCTCCCGAGTTTCGATACCTACTATATTACAGAACTTAACAAATAAATTGTCTCCTTTTTAGCATAATTAGAGACAAGCGGTCAACTCTACGAAGCAAATTCAACCGATACTAGCTATGTGCATTAAGGCGATCCACTAGTTCAGGAAAAAATCTAAATCGGAATTCACGCCCTTTATGGGAGGAGTTTAAAAATACTTGAGAAAAAGCTTTTGGAAAAGTTGGAAAAGGTATTTGAGAGTTTTGTTTTATAGGTTGATTTCGTAAAGGCCTGTAAAAAATATTAATTCCTGTTTTATGCATTGTTTATTGTAATAAAACGGAAATTTAAAATTGATTTCACGAAATCAAGCGACGCGGAGTGACGCGTCTATCTCCCGCTCAGTTCGGGGCGTGACTGAGGTTTGGCGACTATGTCGTGGACAGTAGTTCTTCGGTGGACGCCATAGGGTTCACTTTGAAAAACCGAATTCGTCGACTAGCGGCCGTATTGTAAAATAACAACGCGAAAATGCATATTTTATTTTATTTTGGGAAGATTGGGTGTAAATATCAACTTTTTTGCGATCATTATAAAATAAACTGAATTTTCCACATTATACAATAAAACCATAACCGTAAATAGGAGAGTTTGGACTTGAAAGTGTGTTTTTAGACCTTATACTTTATTTTTTTATAGGCTTATTAAAAGACTTTTAAAAAAATTACCGATATTTTTAAGGGCCAAGGTATGTTCTACACGCAGTATTTAATTGAAGCATCTACAATACTTCCAAGCGATCAAATTTTCAAAACAAAAACATATTATTTTGTATGATTATGCATTATTTACTATGGCTTCATCTTAAGGTGGGTCATTTAAAAAAATATTATTTTTAAATTCTAAGAGTGATAAAAGGGTGCCAAATGGGTTCAAAACGACGTGCTTAAAAATTTTCAAATTTCTGATACGATCTTCTTCCTCCGGATTCACTTCAAAGTTTTGAATATTTTCATTTAAAGGGGTTAATTCTAGTGTATATAAAAGTTACTATGAATCCTTAAAACCATATTTTTTGTAAGTAATCTTCCGTAGTAAATATAGTATATTTTTACGAAATCATTTACAAAAAGTCCCAAGATTGAGTCTCGCAAAACAATGCCGAAATTTGAGAATAAAAAGGATTTTGCAGGTATTTGAATACACTGCCTTGAGATAATTTGAAATTATTCACGATTTTTTTAATAAATAATTTAAAATTTTCCCTCCATTTCATTTTTTATTAAAAATAGTTCATTTTTAATGGTACATCTAACATTTTTTAAAGATTTAATAAGGGTGGGTTTTTCTCTATTATGTGAAATTTCAAAGTCAATCCGGAGAAAGAAGGTAATATCCAAATATTATAAAAAAAATTACGTAATTTTAGATCTCAATTTAACACCCTTTTTTCACTATTAGACAAATCAAAACCAGAAAAAAAATCCCGTATAATCAGTCATATGGTCACTCTCGAGTTTAATAAAATGTTAAAAAATGCAACTTTTAATGTTTGAACCTGCTAAACCGATATACGTGTGTTGTGGGCATGTTCACGTGTCCGGAGTAGGCCCAATTTTACCTTACTTCATGTGAAATTAATAAATAACATTCAACAATTGGATATAATCAATTTCTTTGACCTGCTTGGGGTCTTGGAGTTCATAGTCCTATGTAAATTGCAGACAATTCTAGAGATTGCCTGTTCAGTAGATACTATTATAAAAATATTATTTTTACAGTGTCAATCAAAAAAAATCGCATTTAAAACTCTTTTGAGAGATTTTAAGGGCCAGTAAAACTGGATTTGCAATACCGCAATTATTGTCTAAATACATATATTTTTTTACAGCAAAACCTTTTTTTTAGATGTAACAGGTTTAATTGCTTCAGAAATCGACGCGTCATATTATTGACTCCATTAGATGAAAATGTTTTCAAGGTTTTTCTTTTTTATTATATTGTCGTCTCAACCGTCCTCTTTTATTTCCTTTATGTTTTCTCGGCGGTTGCTTTATAAATCAAATTGTGGAAGAATGAATAGGGGAGAGTGCGCTCGGTAAACAAATTGAGTCAATATTACTATGTGAACAGTGAATGACAGAGGACTGGGCATTTTAAATCTAATTTGGCCCACACTCCTCTTTTTGCTCCACCCATAATCATGGGACTGTGGTGGTTTTTATTGGTACCTATGCAATAATTATGCTTTCCACCGTATGCCCGCGTACCTACTGATTTGATCATAAATAAATACGTGGGCCAAAGTTATACATGAGAAAAATACACCGAAAACACTCGAATTTTTTTAAGTGTTTTTTCCACAAATTAAGAACTTTAAAAAGAAACAAAAATCTTTTAATTAATGAATACAATATTAGCAAAACTATTCGAAAATCTGAAACAGAAAAATCAGAAAAAGTTACGGTAATATCTGGGATTCGAACCCAGGACCTTCGGCTTTCCGGGTCGCAAGTCTACCAACTGAGCTAATGTGTCCCTATCATTTTTAACTGTATTATACTTCGACTAAGAACTACCAACATCATCTTCATTTTCTTAACGCATATTTTTATGGGCTGCTATCTTTATGTAAGATTGCAAACCAGAACTAAATGCTTTCTAGATAGTGTATTTGATAAATTGATCAATTTTTATTTAATATGCGACATCTATTGACATTTCTGCAAGTCTAGCATGAATATTTATTTATTTATCAGTTGATAGAGTTGCGGCCTGGAAAGCCGAATGTCCTGGGTTCAAGTCCCAGATGTGACCGTATCTTTTTTTAATTTTTCTGTTTCAGATTTTCGATCGAGTTTCGCTAATATTGTCTTTATTAGGGGGCACACGTTAATTACATGAGCGTTTTTTTTTCAATTTCAACTCCTCCCTCCCCCCCTTGGTGAGAGTAAGTGAGAACGTCAAACAACAAATGCAATAATATTACTAATGTATTATAATAATATTAAATACACTCCCTTTACTACATTCAGAATGAACTTATACTTACATATCCCTGACGATCTCTTCACTTAGAGCGATAATATGATCATAAATGTATATGTATGTGCATGTGTGAATGTACATGTATGCATGTATATACATGTATGTGTAGAGTGTGCACACGTAAGCATATACAAATATATGTATGTGTGTACATGTACACGTAAGTGTGTAAGTATGTATTTTCTAATATTTGATCTTCCTTGTTTTATGTACTTGTAATATAATTTATTATTATGTATTACAACTGGTGTGCTCACCTTTAATCGGAATTGTCACTGTAACCATATTCAAATTGTAAACTAATAAATAATTATATGTGCCCTTATTGTTGGCGAGCCAATAAACAAATATATAGAGTTAATTGGTCAATGATGACTTTAGCCATAATCATGATATTCTGAATAACTGTAAAATTTCGTTTCTCCAGAACAATTTCAATTGATCGCATACTCGTCGTCTAAAAGCGCATTCGCAAAGAGATTGATTGCGCAATCGGAATAAGACAAGAAGAAGAATATAATGATAAAATATGAAAAAAATATTACCTTTAATGGCTTTGGAAGGCTGTGTATCTCGGCTCCAGGGCGGATCACCATGCCCGGAGAAGTCCCTTAACTTCAGGTAACTGATTGTGAGCCTGATGATGGAAGCCTTGTCCAGTTGCGAGGTGATGGCGGCGGGAAGGGGTAGCATTTTGGCCAGCTCGTAGAACTCATAGTTCTCCTTGCCGCGCCGGGAGCGAGCGGCGTCTCTGGACTTTTCCTTGCGGAGCTCGAGGATGCTGCAAAAGAAGATTACTGTTAGATTTAGGGTGTCTATCTTAAAAAACAAAGATGTAATGTGTGTGTAATCTGATAAGACTTCTACGGGGAACATTGCACAACTAACATCTATATCTATTTATATAAAGGAGAGCGTCTGTGGCGGGCGGCGTTGATTTGATTTGTATACAAACCTAACCTACAGTTTGATTCCGAGGTTGATAAAATTGTGCACTCTTTTTTTCTGTTAAAGCAGGAGAAAGATCACTTACATAAGATTTCTAAAAACTATCCCATCCCACTTTTCCATTAAAGCAGAGCTTTGATATTTCTTGTTGAATTTGTTGCGACTTCTGCGTCTAAATTTCTATCTATTTGAAATAAGAGGAAATTCTATATTTGATTAAAAACAACTTTATGTAAAGCCCGGGGTGATGCCGGGGACTGAACTGGAGGCTAGTGTAATATGCAATTGTGTCATGCACAAAATACTAATACCAGTTTAAAAACTGAAGAATAAACAGAAAATATTTGAAAATCTAATACTACCACCACATTAAGCAGAAAATGTTGCTTGTGTCGTGAAGGAGGATTTAGCCAGTAAAGGAATTGAATACACGACGCCTGGGTGGGATCAAAAAGCTATGCCAACTCAGCCACTGACCTGTTTTTTAACCTTTTATTGACAGATAGAAAGTTGGCTATAATTTGTCAATAAAAAAATTATTGACAAATACAGCCACTGACCTTTTATTTGCAGATGGAAAACACCTTCATGATGTCTAATCTCAAAATGGACAAGGATATTACACGAAGATTGCCGACACGATACGAAATTAATACAGTGCCATTATCAAATTTATGGCTAAATAATATGTGGGCATCAAGTCTAAGCGGTAACAGGTTATTTTTGTGGTAGGATTTTTTGACATTTTTATCTGGTGGTATCTAAGATTTTCATTTCTTGATCAGCAAAAGAGCCAGTCGACAAGAATTGTTTACATGTGTCGAACTGGAAAGGGCAGATCTAAAGACTATGTACGAAGCCCATCTAACTGATATCTGCTGGTAGACCAAATTAACGCATTAAATTTAACTTAAGAGGCTGGGAGAGAAGATTTGCTTGGGTCAAACAACAAAAGATCATGAAGTACTGTAAGGCTATCGTAAAGCAAATGTGTACGAACACCAATTTTGGTGTTTTAGATAGATCTTTAATGGAATGAAATGGCAAAAGCCGTCAACTTAGCGAAATGGGGTTATTTTTGGATACATTTTATTTGAATATTGGCTGATATTGTTTAAACATCAATGCTCAGTTCAGAATACAACACAATAAGTAAAATTACAAATAAGAATGCTGGAGCTCCACATTAAACCTCTAAAAAATATACTGATGTGGAGGAGTCAAAATGAGGTAATGGGACAATGACCCTCATCGAAATTTAATTACCTGAAGAAGAAAGAAGAGATTAAGTGTATATGCAACGAAGTTTCAAAGGATTGTAGGCATAAATGTGGTCACACACCAATTTTCTGTTTGATTATAAGTCAGTTTATTGGTGTTTATCCTAAGCAAGGAAGTATTTTTCATTGACCTGTCTCCTGGATAAGTTATAAGAGGTTACGCGTCTGGCCGGAAGTGACGCCATGCCCATAGGTGAGGAAATTTCCGGGTGTTCGATATTCAATTGTAAAGTGACCGGAAGTCAGCAAGGCGCGCGCATTCAAATAAGGCTTGAAAAGTATAATGTGTCAAGTGGTCTGGCTCAATGAAATGAAATCGTAGTTTTCGCTGCCATATTTTAGATTTTGGTCTTAGGAATAAGTAAGGCGGCTATCAATTGAACAATGACTCAGTTCTGATGTACCGATGTTAGAACAATCAAACTTGACAGCATACAGGCACTATATATACAGAGCTATACAATGCAATCCATGCAGGTGCCGAATGCAAAAACGCAGACTGAATGACCCACATTAATAAAATTGTGCAGGAGGAAATGAAAAAAAAACTCTTTACATTTAAGTCTGTAGTCAAAATTGAACAGTAAAACGAACGTTTAGTTGGAGTAATACCATTGGTACCCAACATGATGTCAGACTGTAGAACTATGGACATCCCCGATTTGGGAAAGATTAAGAATTAATTTTATAATTAATTAAAATATTAAGATTAAACTGAATTAATAGGGGAAGGACAAAAAGAAAGGTTTACTTTGATTAGGTCAAATATATATTACATCGATTACCTACTATTTCAATTACTTTCGATACCGGCGCTATATACTAAGAGCATATTTTGCTCCGGAGCAAGGCGCTAATATACAATTGTTCTTTTTATTAACTTACGTAATTTGAGCTCAATTGTATATTTTCATTAGTCTTTATTTTGCTGCAGAACATATTACCTTACAGGAGAAGTGGTTTTTAAAATAATAATTGGCATTTTTCCTTTTTTATATTTCACAGAACGAATTATTTTGTTTTCGTAGAAGCATTCACTTTGTGATTTGCCATATTATTAAATGAAACAATCAATAACATAATAGTTTTAATTTTTAACAATTTTTATTAGTTTTTTTTTTACTCTGCTAAAAGTGAGAACCAAGCGAGACCGGTTGGAGGATAAATTAAAAAATTTAGTGATAAAAATCATATGTTTGTTATTTTTTTTTATTTTTTTATTTGTTTATCTTAAAATTGCTACATATTATAATTTTACTGGTCTTCCATTAAAAGCCTTAGCTTGTGGATGGAAGAAGAGTCGACATTTCATATATTATGTACAAATATAGTCACGTGTACAGTTAATACAATGCAGTTAATACAGTTAATGCATTTCATATAAGTACAATTACTATTTACTATAGTCATGTATTTCAATATATATGTAGGTGCAGTTAATACAGACACATGGCAATCAGACCCGTTAACTAAAATATGTAAACATATATGTATTCAGTAAGAAGAAAAACAAGTATGATTTTTAGTGTGACATTCTCTAAAATACTTTTTAATGGAGTTCAACAATTGAACTTTGTTCCTAATGCTTCTGATTTCTATTGGTAGGTTATTGAAAAAGAATTTTCCTTGGTGAGTATAATGGTGTTGGGCAAAAGAAGTGTTTAATTGGAGTGTTTAAGTGTTTAATATTTAATTAACTTATTTTACCCCCACTCCTAACTAATTCTTAGTCAAGCCAAGGGCGGATCCAGGAGGGGGGGTCATGGGGGTCATGACCCCCCCCTGGGTTGGGTCCAGGACCTAGGTGGACCACTAATTAAAATTGTTAAACATAATGTTTTTTATATATTTTGTTGAATCTATTATTATCAAAATTATATACCTACTTTTTACTTGTATCTATTATTATCAAAATTAACTTTACCACGACTATGTGACCCCCCCCCCTGGCGCTATGTAACCCCCCTGGCGTCAAAGCTGGATCCGTCCTTGAGTCAAGCCTCCACCTCCACTTCAACACCTAATGTATACATGATCGTAATCATTTTGTAAAATTAAATTAGTATACATTTTGTGCTGGGGAAGGAACGGTTGTTACGAAACCGGTCGGCATTGATATAAAAAATATAGTGGTTTAAAACAAAGTAATATTGTTTAGCCACTGGAGCGCTTTTTGCCACAATGAGGCACTATTTAAAATACCTCGGATTGCTTTGCTGCCAATTTTGGCAAATTTTTTGGCAAGTAATTAAGTAGAAGTTTACGATTTTATAATATTTTTTTTATAAATCTTACGAATATGAAATAATGGACAAAAGATAGGTAAATTCTTTGGCTATATAGAACTATAATCAGTTTGTATGTCTCCATATTAAAATTCGGCTGTATGATTTTTTTTTAATGTGGGCGGAAAATATTCAAAATAATTACCAAAAAATCTAGAGCAATCGGAGAAAAAAGTTTTAAATTGCGCTGTCGCTCCAGTGGTTAATAAAATTATTTTGTATCTACTGGGATAAAAATCTTTTAAAAATTCAGCCAATCTTCCCTTGTTTTCCTCTTATCTCCATAAATGTGTAGTCTACACAGTAATGTATTCCAGTATGTCTATTATACTAAAGCCACAAAACATTTATGTTTACGAAGGATGTGCCAGGAATGTTAATAAGCGACCATAAAAATATGTTTACAGCGTAGCTTTAAATCTACATAAAATTTGATGCCCTATTTTCAAGCAATTTCCTCTCAAAATACGGACAGAAAAGCAAAAAGTGGCTAATACAGAAAATAAGCAGACATATTACAAATAATGCTACCGCAAAGCAAGTGTTTATGAAGGAAGAAAAGCAGCCAAATCGAAACTACATAAAACATGAATAAAAGGGAGCATTTTAAGTGAATCGGTTGTAAAGTTTCGCATTGGTGGGGGAGGAATGAGAACTTATGTTCCTTTGTGACTCTGTGACAATATTAGATGTAAGTATTTTTGTTTTATGATTCGGGGGAAATAATATGCTAGAATTCGATGTAAATTGAGTGTAATATTATATTGTATTTGAATTTCTACCGATTTCTTACATATCTCCCTTAAACATTTGAAGTTTTTAAGCTCTAAAAAAATATATTTTATTTTTGATGATAATATCTAGACGCGTTCCACGCCGAAACGCAAATTATATGAAACTAGCTGATTCCCGGCATGCGTAGCTATGCCATTTAATAAAGAAATTGTTTAATCCTGCGTGTCCTTTCCCATTCGTTCCGTTCCCCTTCCTCTCCCGCGTCCCCTTCCCCCCTCGCGTTCCCACTCCGATTCCTACACCTTCCCTCTCCCCCCTTCACTCCCACTCTTCCTTCGTCCCGCGAAGTTCCCCACCCCCCTCCCGCATTCCATACATTCAGTTCCAGCACATGCAGTTTTCAAACAGCTCGCGTGCCACCTACTGCAATTTTTTTAACAAATTTCATAATGCCAGAGCTCACCAGTAGGTTTATACAAACCTTGTCCTGACAATAACGAACCCAAAAATAAAAGAATTATTCAATTTGGTGCAGTCGTTCGGAAGTTATGCGCGTACATACATTTCGGCGATTCATTTTTATTTATAAAGAAAGATTCCCTCAATGGAAAATAAATCGCAAAGTATGCTTCGAAAATTATTATAAACCCGTTTGTTTCAGTTATTTTACAAGTTATAGTTGTGAAAAAATTCACAATGTTTCTTTAAACGATACTTAAGACGCCTTCGACGAGATTTTCGGTCTATTTTAAACAAGTCGTTTAAAATATTAGCGCGCTCCTCTAACATTCGTAATTACACATTTCTCCGTCTTCTTCTTTTTGAGAATCGTAAAATCATTTTAGCAAGATTCGTCATACTGTTTAATATTCGTACTATATAAAATTTGTAGCTTGCTTTTAAAAAACCGCGAGTTTCACTAGGGGGACACACATTAATTACGTGAGCAGTTTTTTTCCAATCTAACCCCCCCCCCCCCCCTTTGGTGAGAAAAAATTGGGCCGCTTCGTATTTTCTTTTCAAGTAACGTGAGATTTTTCAGAACCCACCCCGCCCTTTTGAGCTCATGTAATTAATGTATGCCCCCTAAGAACGCCAATTTCACGAGGCCTATGTGGAATTTGCAATATGTGGCAAGTTTTAATTTTGATATAAGTGATTTTCTAGTGTGATATTGGCCCCAGAAATTCTTTTAATTGAAAGCTTATTTTAAAATTATAAGCAAGCCATATAGAAATATTGAAAAAATCTTTCTATACACTTTTTTGCCGAGCCGCAAAACCAATCCCCAACTTTCTGTATCTGAATCAAATGTGATCACCACAATGAAACGGAGACTACCCACTATTAACTATTTATAAAATGTACAAACGCTAATTTTTAAACTAAGCAACTGCCTGCATCGAAAGTTGTTGACGTGAAAAGCTGTGTTTGCTCTCGCGAAGTGTATTCAAAAGCTTTTTCGACATGCCATCCCTATGTAGATTCTGAACAAACATTGGACGAACCGTTTTGAATTTAGGTTTATACCAATTTCACCACAGAGTGCACGGGATGTCATAAAATGAAGGAGATGTGAAGAAGGATCAAACGTCACCCGTCAAACACCCAGCTCAACAGGATTATAACGACAAACTCTGATCTACTGCTATCTTTCAGTGCGAGTCCATGAATATATTCCCACACATGACGCAGATAAGTTGGTACCTTTTGTACATAGATCAAAACAGTGAGTTAAAAAAACGAGGTTGAGTAAATACTAGTAATGTGGAAGACTCGTAAGTTGGCCTTTGTCAAATCATTAAATTTCTCAGTAGGTGGGTATATGAATATTTCTGTGAACAATATAGTAACAAATCGGTTCAAATTTATTAAAAAATGTCCAAATTTTAGGCAGAGAGGACATTCCGCTCCTTTTCTGACCCGTTGAAGTGACACGAGGCAATCGCGTCAATTCACAGAGGATATACCGCCAGGTAACAGAAGATAAAAATAGACATTCTTACACATGCAGACGACAACTAATCAGTCTTGTTAGAGAATAAATAATTTTAAAAACACTATTATTCTTATAATTTTACATTGCTTTGTACTTTAATGGTGCAATCCCTTTTAGAAGGCCAGCCTACCCCACCAATCAGGCTTTATGTGTGTACACGTGTAACTACTTAAATATCGTTCGCAATAAAATTCCATACACACAATAGGAACATTTTAAATCAGAACAAAATTTTCATTTAAAACAGGAAGCAATAAATTATTCCCTTACAATGTACGCATTGTGCCAATGTTGCCAGAAATCCAAGATAAACCCAATTTCTTATTTTATTCCTCCCTGGGGGCAGTTTTTCACATCGCGCTAACTCTCGTATTCCCCGCAACCTCTTTAAAGAACTAAATAAAACGACTTCCCCACATCGAAATTAAATTGGAATCTCAGGAATTACAGAATAAATGCGTACCTACCGAAGTAGTTAGAAGAGTTATTTATGAATATCGTTCTGAGACAACCCTATTTTTTTGGGTTTCATAATATTTCGGTAAGATAGCCTCAAAGTTATTGATATTTGGTATTCATAAAAATAACCTTTCCGACCAAAAGAAAACTTTTTCTGTTTATTTAGGTGTTTTTATTGACTGCTTTTTCAAATGGGATTTACAAATAAACAAAGTCTGTGAACGACTGAGATCTATGGTTAGTAGATTATGTAAACTTAAATTCTATGTTCCAATATGCATACTTCGAATAATTTATTTATCATTAGCGGAATCTATTATAAGGTACGGAATTACAGCTTGGGGCCTTTTCTGTAAAATAAACGTAAATCTTGTTCAATCAGTTCAAAATTCATTAGTTCAATTATTAGCTCATAATAGTTTATACGGACAAAGGTATAATGTTACGTACTTTTACCAGAATCTCAAAATTCTCTCAGTAAGAGCAATTCTGTGGTATAAAATTATATTTCAGCATATGAATAGCCCTATATACATACATAAACTGGACCACACTTACAATACTCGTTTTACAATAAATGAAGGACTAATCATACCTACACATTTAAACAAATATGGACAAAGAACGCTGGACTACATGATACTTAATAGCTTAAATATGTTAGCTGCCAAAATTTAAAAAAAAGTTCTAATAATGTATTAAAAAATATTTTGTTGAAAAATTGGCTCACTGAAAGAAATATTTTGTATTAGACTCTAACACAAAAAATTTCTAACTGCATAGTAAGTTTTATTTTTTAACTTTAACAAGACTTTTCTTTTTTCCGTAATGTTTTATTTCCTGTCATATTGTACAACTTTTTCTTTATAATAAATAAAAAGGGGATATAAAAGGTATAATATATAAATAAATAAAAATGTAACAGCTATTTCGGATTCTGATGGGTGTATGCAATTAATTTTGTTACAATATTCTTAAAAAAGCAAAACGTAACGATGGTTATAATACAGATCGTTAATAATAGAGTAACTTCATAATATACATCATTGACAAAGCTTCGGTACTTTAAATTGGTACTTCAGTATAGAAATAATTAGTATTAAGTTTAAAAGCCTAAAGAACGAAAGAAGGTATTTGTTTTTGAACTTGTTTTTTGACATAAAACAAGAAGTCAGTATTGGATACTTTTAAATACTAAAATGTTTTTTTTTTCTTACTTAGTTCACTAAGAAAGTAGCCCAGCAAAATGTAACATTAGAGGGCGAAGGTGTATGGGGGAGGGAGGGGAGGGTGTCGTAAAACCAGGTGTGTCATAAAAACTGTCCTCTTGTTAGTCCTGAGGTATCGGGGGGTGAAAAAAGTCGTTTGGATGATTAGAGTAAATGCGTTTTCGGTACACTCAGTACTCAGGGCTTCTACGGTGCGTAAGAATAAATAGGATTATCGGAGAGTAAGATGGGGTGGGTAGGATTTTATTATTTACTGTTTAAGGAAAGTGCGTTGAAAGAAAATTCGCTTTGAATAGATTTTAAATTAATCGAAAAAAACTTTTTTTGTTGCGTTATATGCGCGAGAATATAATATAATGTGATAATTGTTACATTATATTATATTCTCGTATATGAGAAAATTGGAAAGCCCACAAAACCTGAATCGTAAATGTAGATTTATATTCAATGATATAATATATCACATTCTTTGGATCATCGAACAATTTTTTTTTTCTACGTCTTTAATTTTTTTTATTCCACAAGTTCGAATCTTTTCACATCCATTAATATAGTAATTACGAATATTGTTTGCTTCAAAAATCCATGCAGCAGACTAAATTTTTTTTGATAGCATAAGATATCCCTACAATTTTGATAAAAATAAATTGTCGGGCATTATAGCATTATACGACATCAAAGCCATAGCAGACAGGCGCGGCCGGTGCCTCAAATTGTAGGTGGTTCACCAAGCCATTCATCAAAAACAAAAGGTTGATATTATATTTTTTTTTTAATCTAGACATCATGCATAATTTTACATTTTTTGCTATCTAAAAATATCATGTAACTGTAATAGTAAAAATATCGTGCGATGTAAAAACATGCTGATGTCTAGAGTTTAATAAAGTATCCTATGCTTGCAAAGTCGTGTTTTCTCCAATCATAAAAATTCTGATAAAAATGCGTATATGGGAATTGACCTGCCAGGTAAGTAGTTATGTTTTATGTATCTGTTTGTAAATTTAAATAATAAAAATACATATAGCCTAGGAACTCATAATAAATTGTACAACGCAACATAACTAAAACGGCGCTCTAGAAATTATCCAATTATTATAGAATTATTCTGGTATCAATATTTTTAGAAACATTTTACACTCCATTACTATTGATATTACATCTATTAGAAGGTTAGTGGAAAGGGTGGATGTGATATCCATTTAAAAATACTCAACCTTCCAAAGATAATAACAATAACACAATAATCCAATAATAATTAACACACAAGAAACGTTTCGTTTCACTCTGCGGCGTGATCGCCAATATCGCTACTGTCGTTACTGACCCGTGAAGTTCACAATAATAGGTGACAACTTCGATCAATGGGTGACAAACAAATAATAATGTCAAAAAGGTACATCCCTAGGGCTCGAACAAGATAATGTCACACGAGACGCATAGCTGACCCTTTGACTAATGGTTACATTTTAGAAGTGAAATATTATTACTTAATATTATCTTGTTCAAACCTTACTATCGCTGGAACCAAAGCTTCGGAATATTTCCGAAGAATGCCGAAGCTCTTCGGGTCGGCCGGCCGTGCGGCGCCCGGTCAGCCAATTTGTATGACATGTTTCTGACGTTTTGGGATTTTTTACTATGAGCATCATTCAAATTACGGGGCGCTTACTCTGGCGCACGGTTTGGCATTGTACCTACCTCGGTTCCTCGCTCCTAGCGGGTAGCCGCCGTAACTGGCGCGGGCGGGTGAGAACAATGCGTTTATTTGGCCGTAATACATTGTTAATTGTTAGATTGATAAATAATTATAATTAAATATAAACATTGTGCTCAATTTTATTCAATAAACACATTACGTAGAAATACGATGAGTTGTAAAATGATGTTCAATTTTTTTGGCGGTTCAGCGCACCATTGCACGTTAGCGCCAGCCGCGCCTGATAGCAGATGGTACATGGACAAGAGTAGCTAATGTTAATGATTCTGTATGATTAAAGAATATCTAGATCTAGAAGGTCTTTGGTATCAGAAAATGAATGGAAGTTCTTCGAAAACATTTTTTATTTTATTTCTTTTTTTTTAAAGAAAGACTAACATTCCCGGGTTACGAATAACGAATAACATATTTTCGGAATAACTTTAACAAGCCCATATTGAAAGAATAGAAAGAATTCAAACCAATTTTTTAAACACATAAATTTTAAACTTAACTTACACTTCTCAATTTATATCGAATCCATTAAATTTAACAATTTAAACTCCCTCCAAACACGACGTCTAATTTTCGATCAAATCCTATTGTTTAAAATACGAAATAATGGCCTGGACTCACCAGAGCTCACCAATTTAATAAATTTTCATATTCCGTCAAGATCAACCCGACAAACCGATTTATTTTATTTGTCCTCGTGTAGAACAAATATTAAAAAAAATCCCAATTCCTCTTGTATGCGCACAATATAATATAAAATTTCACAGCATTGACATTTTTAGTAAGAACCTAAAGAAATACCGATATGAAGTAACGCGTACGATCGATCATTATTAAATAAGAGTATGAAATGTATCGGGAGCATCTCCTATCCTTTTCCGATATTCATCTACCTCTCCCCTTCTTATAACGAAAAATTAATTTTAAGATATTAAAACTTCTTTGCCAATTAACTTTAGCATAAGAAACTTCTGTGGCTTGACTTCAGTTCACTTTATATTGTATATTATCATTATCACTGTAATTATGTAAAATCTGTTTGTTTCTTACAAATAAATAAATAACTACAAATGTAGTCAAAAGAATAAGGCTAGCATACCCTGTTACTTGACATTAATAATTGACAAAAGTAACCCATGAAATAGACATCTTCAATTAGTACCTTCCAATACCTATACAAAATCCCCCCCCCCCCCCTCACCCCATTCCCAGCCACTCCCAACCTCCCAGGGCAGCATACAATATAAGGTGGATGTGGATTGTGGATGTCCCCAGCGTGTCCGTGACTACATAACGTCCGAGCAGGACTTTTATGACGGAGGGCCATCAGTGTTTGGCACGCCGCAGCAGAATTTAACCCGCTTGGGAATCGAACTGGGCCCGAAACCACCCCTGCCTGCCTCCCTTACTGGGAGCCACCCAGCTACTACTTTGTTTATGTAGGTAGGTACCTTATTCAAGAATAATTCTTAATATTCTGGAAAGATAAATAATATACAGCACAATATACAATACTGATACTTAAAATTATAACAAAATCAAAAAAGCGTTAAGATTTTTTTAATGAAAATGGAAAGTATATCTACCTGCCTGAAAATATTGAATTTTTCTTTGTTATTGATACAAAAAATGTTATTATAAAGCAAATTAATATTTGATTTCGGATACTTTTAAAAAGTTCATAAATTCAATTATGTATAGTAAATAAATTAGCGTAGGTATTCCAGTGAAAAATCGCATTATTGAACATGGAAAAATACATAGTGCTTTGAAAATTCACGAAATCCGACATTACTTGTCAAGATTAACCCTACGAAATTTACAAATTTCAAATACAGACTACGCACTTTTTAGTTTTTCTGAATTATTGACACTTCCTCATCAATTTTGAAAGAGACAAAAATATTATATTATTATAGATAAGTATGTAGGTACTTTATAAGTTGTCTGAATTCTGGACGCAGTCAGATTTTCAATTTGGGAGGCGAGTATGGGAACCATATATTCGATAACCAACATGGTTACCCCGAGTGGTTATCTGTGGTTATCTGCCATGGTTACCCCGAGTGGTTCGCCATGTTTGGTGACTTAGTAGGAGTGCCCGGGTTAATGGGGTGAGGTTTGTCATGGTCTTGCCATTGCAGTAGACCGGATCGGGAGGGAGCGGTTGAGGGAATCCTTTTGACTTCTCCAGCCGTACTCTCTCGCAGTGGGAGGGATGGATTCATACGTCCGTCACTCCTGGACACACTGACCCCAGATACCAACCCCTCATACCCTTTTAATTCCCAGAACTTCCTCCACTTTTTTTCCAAAAAAGACCCTCCACACAGCATCCTCAAAGATGACGTAGGCTCTGAGAGGAATTATTCTCCTAAGACCTCCTGTGTGGAGCTAATGTAAAAAAAACCGAGTGCACTTTACACGCGGTAGAAGCGAAACTTTACCAAAACCATCTCAACCAATAGGAGCCTTGAAAAGTGTGGTCATAATCAAAGCGGCCAATGAGCACAGACCTAGCGTCATTTCTGTACATATCTCAACCAATGGGAGCCTTGAAAAGTGACATCATAAACAAAGCGCCCAATGAGTGCAGTTTTATGCTTCGCAGATGCTGTAATCTGTATTGTGTCATTTCCGTTTCAGCCGAATTCCAAATCACAACAGGGCTAAAGAAGTATCACTTCAAACATCCAATTTTCAATTTTTAAGAAATCCGAGTTCATTGAACCAGAGTACCTAATAATTACACACAGACGGACCTACAGACGAAATTATTATGTTTTATGATCACAGCTTCAAGACGCTACTAGCGAAGATATTTAAAAAAAAAACTTATTTTTGTTTTACCCAAATTTCCCTCTTTCCTTTAATAGTTACCCATCTTACTCTTTTACAGATGTACCAATGGTAACTTGTAACTAGTAGGTAACTACTGGCAATATACCGACCATTACGACGAAGTGTATCCATCATGTGTTACAGTTCCGGGACGATCGTGCGTGTTGCGTTACCTCCCTCCAGACCCGGGATTAGGTAACGGAAGAATGGTCTGCCTACGTGATGCATGCTTTACGGTCGTTTGTTTACATTCGCATTTGTTGGTGAACCCCGGCTTTTTATTAGATTTTATTAAGGCCCGGTGAACCCGCTCAAAAAGAAAAAGATGGAGAGAAATGTAAATAAATGTCAGAGAGCTCTAATATTAAAAATGATAAAAATTAAGCGAAAATTGTGAAAATGTTTCAGGGAAAATTTTACTTTTTTTTCGTAACGGACATAGCGAGCCGAGGGATTGAACTCCCGACGCCTAGGTGAGACACAGTCGCGATGCCAGCTTAGCCACTGACCGGTGGGGGTGAGAGTGATTTCATGAATCAGAATAACAGAGGAGTGTGAATAAGACGATATAATATGAATGTGAATAATTTTTTAATAATTTATTTATTTTATTTTAAATGCAAATTTACAGTTATACATAACCAATAATAAACATACATTTTATTTTATTAAGTATTAATAGCGTTTTTGAATTGATGAATATTTAGTTGAAAAATATATATATCAGGGGACAGGTAATTTAGTAACAGAATCATTTTTCCGAGCGGCATTACTAATGGTAAGTTAGTTCTGCATCTCGGAACAACAAAAGTTCTGTGTCTGCGCGCTCTTGTGAAGTTGTCGGGGACATAAAACTCAAATATTTGAAATAACACAAATTAATCAAATAAAATTTATTTACGCATGCCGGGTTCGAACCCGCGACCTCCGGACTGTGAATCAAGAGTCTTACCCACTGAACTACGGAGGTCGTCAATGTTAAATCCACTGGTCCCCATATTACTGGACCACTTTCCAAAATGCTACGTACTAAACTATAGTATAGCAAACGAATCGCGGCCGAGCTGCAAAAGTGTCTGGAGTTGCTTAGAACAAATAGAAGCATTCTTAAAGCTTTGCTGCATAGCATTTCTATGTGAACGTGAAGGTGCGCATCAAATGTGATTCCCAAATCTCTCAAAATAACAATGTGCTGAAGAGATGAATAAGACATTTTGTAGTAATAGTAAATCGTTTTGTTTGCCTTGGTGTTGCACATAATAGAGCATTTCTTAATATTAAATCCGAATTTATTGGTGTGACTCAATTCGACGATAGAATTTATATCACTCTGTAGCAGCAAGCAATTTTCCAAAGATTTTATTAAAAAGAATAGTTTAAGGTCGTCCGCGAATAAGAGAAACTTAGAAAATTTTATACAATGATAAATGTCGTTGATAAATAGCGAGAAAAGTAAGGGTCCAAGATTTGACCCCTGCGGATCTCCAATAATGCAAAGAGTATATGCTGAGACAATGCTGTGTGGCGGTCTGTCCCCTGTACCTGCACCTTCCGGGAGACGGGGCAATGGTTAGTTAGTTAGTTAGTTAGGACAAAGACATAAAGCCAGAAGAAATTGGCTGTGTCAACTTACCATAAAGTGTGTCAATTCAGAATTTTTGCTAAAAGATAGCAAAAAACCAGCAGTATCGACTGGATCAGATAATTTATTACACTTTGACAAGAGTTAAGCCGTTAAATATTTAAAATACGTTTAATTAAAAAATGCACACTTTTAATCATTATTCAAAATTTTTACAAGAAATGTTATGGTAGATTCATCACTTATTTATCGCTTTTATTTTATACGGTTTCCCTCGCTGTGGTTCATGATGTCTGTAATGAGCTTATTAAGAACGTGATAATGATAAAACGCTCGTAACGATTTCTCAAATTGAATAAATCAAAGAAACTTACCAATCAACACTGAATCAACAAAGAGACGATAAAAAATTGCCCAAAAACAGTCAAATTATGAATGTTGTTTGCAAAGGTGCCATATAAATTGCTATTTTGTGTGGCACCAGCTATAGAATAACAATTCATTGCGGAAAAAAACGCAACTCAAAAAATATTATAGATTCTAAAAGCTGAAAAAGTTTCTTCAAAGAAGTTAGTTAACAGTAGGTACTTAGACGAAGAAAAATGACTTCACATCATTAGGTGACTTAGAGAATGTGAAAAAAGTTGCGAATCATCGTCAAAAGCAGCTTAAAGTTGTGATAGAATGGATTGCATTTTTGCTACGGTGTAGCTTTTTTATTTGTGCATCAGGAATTCTTCCCCTTTTAAGGTTGCGTTTGTAAGTTACCCCTGGACGGTGTGAAGTGGTCTGTTCCCGGGGGACAGGAAGGATCTTGCGAAGCCTTTTTACACTCACGATCACTTTACACAAGTTTAAGGCTAATGCTGGTGGATGATTTGCATTTATCTTGGGGATGGAGGGTCAATTTTTCCCCAGTAAGTACCTTGCCTGTGAAGTTTTTAAATTCTAAACCCATTTGGTGATTTGATGTACGCATGCCCGCGATGTTTCTAGATGTAATCGTGAGCTCTGGCGTTATGAAATTATTTCCTATACTATTCATCTGATTGCGATGAAACTTTGGGCACGTCCGCGAAGATTTCTATATTCACCGTGGTGAGCTCTGTCGTTATGAAATTTGAATAAAAATTTTGCAATGGGTGGCGAGCGAATTGTTTGAAAAATGAGTGTATTTCATGTAGTTTAGCGGCGGGGTGGGTAGGCGGGAGGGGGATTAGCGGGAGGGGGGTTGAGGGAGGGGGGAAGGCGGGTAAAGTGAAAAGTAAATGCAAGGAGGGGGGGGGGGGGTCGTGGGACGGGTGGAAGCAGAAAAGGGTCGAGAAAAAGGCGAGGAAGGCGGAGGGGAAACAAGGGAGGGAAAGAGGAGTCGGAGGTTTTTGGAGTTTCAATAGAAGCATTTATAAAAAATTTGCTATTTTCGAAAAGTAAACACGTTTATTTTTCAATAAAATTATTTGAATTGAAAGTCTTCACATATTTATGTACCAGTAATACATCCAGTACCAAAGTTCCATATATGTCAAATAAGTTTAAAAGTCTAATTCATCCAACTATGTTAAAAAATAAATACATATATAAAAATATATATATAACACCGTATCTATCTAAGTATGTAATTACCACCGCAAAATTGCCTGTAACTTTGGCAATAGCACATTGAATATTTAGGATAATAATTTACAGAAATTAAAAATGGTTCGGAAGCCTACCGACCGAAAATCAGCTTGATTCATTCCACAGGAGGTTTCAGGTATTATTTTGAAAATGTAATAGTATTATTTCTTATTCACTTGCAAAATAAACCCTTTGCCAAAAATACAAAGTTTCATTGCAACAACTTCTTCCAAGAAATCCAGTCTCTTTCAATAATAACCAGCTACGACTTTTCACCTACTTGGTGCTTGCTTTTTTTTGCGAGGAGAGGCAAAAAGTTCAATGGGGAGGTAAATGTGTGAATGAAGGAAGACTGGGGAAGAAAGAAAAGAGTGATAAAACGTAGGACGGACCCCGGACCTGGACCCTGGGGGATGTAAAGGGTCCCGTTTCACTCACACCCGGGAGGGAATCGGACCAATTTGCAGGCACATAAGTGAGATATCTGGTATTTTGTTTTATTTGTCATAACAAAGGTGGACGAAAAATAAAATATTTTTTGTCTTGGGGAAATGGCAATGATAAAAATAAACACCTACTAATATACCTGCAACCGTAGTACTGTTGTACAAATGTAAGTACAGGGCAAACCATGATATTTACTTATCTTTTTCAAAAACGAGAAACTGGCAGAAAAATTGAATATTCTTTCATAATTATTTTGATTCACATTTATTTGATTAGGAGGGTATAATAACCAGAAAAAACCGGAAATATGCAATTTTTAAATCAAATTTTGAACGTATTGATTCTTTACCACAAAAATTATAAATTGATTTCGAAAGATTGTTCTTTTATCCAGTAAACGCATGTTTTAAATTTTGAGAAAAAATGTTCATTTTTAGTATAATAAGGTTATACCATAGGTCGTTGACAGATTTGTAAAATTTTCAATCGAAAATTTTTATTTATTTACAAGAAATATTTCATAACATGTAATCATACATTATAGTAAATCAATACGTTATCTAGGAAACGCATGTTTCAAAATTTTAATTATAGTTCAAGTAAAATCATTAAAAAATATATCCGAACACTTATTTCTGACGAAAATTTCTCTATTTTGTGTATCTATTTACGGTCTTACAAATTAATATATATCAGATTTTTTTAGACATTATTGAAAAGCGAAACTTCTTTAGCACCGTTGTGATTTGAAACTCGATGAAACGGCAACGAAATATAAATTGTCGGTTCCTCATTGCTGAGGATTGTGACCCCTACTCCAATTGGAGGCGTCTACTAATATCTACAGGAATTCCAAAAACTGAAAAAATCGAACTAATATCTATGAAAACCAAAGTGTTGACGAATATCTACAACACAAACTGTTGACTAATATCTATGAGAATCAAAGTGTTGACGAATATCTACAGCGCTGGCAGAGGTTGGATTTGCAATTATGTGTAGCATATTGGAATAATGTAATATTGCGTATGCAGTTTAAAAAACTTAATTTATGTAAGTGTGTTTGTAAAAATTCGTAATATCGGACTATTGGACACATTTAGCTGATTAGTCCAACCTACGCTCTGTAGATATTAGTTCAACCTACGCTCTGTAGATATTAGTCAACACTCTGAAGTTCGTAGATATTAGTTCAACATATGAGCTGTAGATATTCGTCAGACATACAGGCTGTAGATATTAGTATCTGGAGTCCTCCAATTGCCATAGGGGATAAGGCTGCGCTGCGTGGAGAGCCAAGGACACCATCATACCGTACGCCAGTTATACTTGGTAACTCCAGCCCATTGGTGATCTTTCACTGCTTCTTCTGCCTTCCACTTTGCCAGTGACTATGAGTTTCTCCAAGTTGGAGTCTTATGTTTGGCGAGCAACGTGTCCAAAGTATCTTAAAATACGTTTTAGGCAGATAGTTGAAGGCCTATTATTGAAGCTTAGCTTTTATATGCACACATTTATGCGGCTGGCGGTCCATGAATGGGTAGGTACTGAAAAAAACATTTATTTTTTTTAGTAAAACTTCTTTACGCACGCTCGACTTGGGGGAGGGGTAAGTTGGTGAATGCGTTACGAAAAGTGGTGATGTGTTACGAAAAGTGTGATGCGAACGGTAATCGATGCGAACGGTGATCATGGCAAGGTGAACGGTCGTGCCTTTACGCACGCTTGACTTGGGGAGTGATAAGGATAAGGATAAGAATAAGGATAAGGATAGTCACCCCAAAGTCGTAAGTCACCCCAAGCCATAGGTCACCCCAAGGTCGTAGGTCGCCCCAAGTTCATAGGTCACCCCAAGGTCATAGGTCAGCTCAAGGTCGTAGGTCACCCCAAGTTCGTAGGTCACCCCATGGTCATATTTTACCCCAATGTCATAAGTCACCCCGTTCGCTACGTTTGGTAACTTAGCAGGGATACCTGGGTTCATGGGGTGAGGTTTGTCTTCTAATTTTACTTCACAGTAGACATGGGCAGACTCATTCCCAGGGGTGAATCGATTCATTGTGATTCCCTCGGCCTTTTGAATTGATTCATTTTATTCATTCCTTTAATTCCAAAAAAAAAAAAAAAAAAAAAAAAAAAAAAAAAAAAAAAAAAAAAAAAAAAAAAAAAAAAAAAAAAAAAAAAAAAAAAAAAAAAAAAAAAAAAAAAACCCTCGCTTACTTAAAAAACCTCGGCTACGAAGCGAAAGAGGAGGCCGAAAAGGCTACGATGAACCGCAAAAAGAGGAGACCGATAATACTATCTCATTCTCTCGCAGACTACTTCTACATACTTCTTAGTTCTCCTTTAGGTGCATGTGTTTGCTCTTTTTAGTGTCGTTATTTTTCGTTTCATCGAGTTTCAAATCACAACGGTGATAAATAAGTTTTCACTACGCAAAGCCCTCTTCTTAGTGTAAATTATGTTGTTTTGAAAAATCGTAGGTACTAAAAACGACGCGCGACGAGGTTAATGAAATATTTCAATGTGTACTTAGATATTATTTTGCCCAAAAGACAAATTTTTAACAAGAAAAATGTGTTTATATTAGGCAAGCAATTAAATCTTAAAATTAAACAGTTTTCGTGGTTAACCCTTAAAGTTTTACTAATTTTTATTTATTTATTAAACTTAAAATTGTTTCATTTCACGTGATCTAAACTTCCCACTACCTTCAGCCTCGCAAAAAATCCCAATTGGGGATGCCATAGTTTCATTAGCTCCAGACGGGACTTGTGCGGATTTCACATAAAAAACATACTATTATCGCGCTTTCATAGGTCACCTGGAATAAGCTCCAGTCAAATATATATTTTTTAAATGCACTTACCTCAATGGTGAAGTTAAAAAGACGCGCCGAATAAAAACTAATTAAAAGCCCTGGCGACACGCGTCGTATAATTTGTTACAAAAATAAAGGAACAAATCGCTCGATTATCATTTATCAGTATCACGGTTCGATAGCGACTGATTTTTTGTTTACGGCTAGAGTAGACAGAGATAGATACCACAAAAAAACAATAATATAGATAAACATCATTTTGTTTCTACAAGTATTGCATCACAATTTACGCACGTGTGAGGGAGAAAAGACATAGAATAAACTTTCGCTTTTAGTCCTTTTATTAACGTTCCGCGGTCCGAAGTGGGAAGTTTCACCCTAAGATGACGGCTTGGCCGAGCGGGGACTAACGACGAACCGATTCTCTGCGGGCATCAAGAAATGAATTGGGAACTTCTGACTAATAAGTGTCTTTTGTCTTGCTGTGACTTGAATAACTTGCATTCCGCGGACCGGTCGGATCGACTCGACACGTGGTACCCAGGGACCCGTGGGACTACGACGTCATAAATGAATAAGAAATAAATGTTTTGATTCCTTGAATAAGTGAAACAGAGATTGGGGTTGCGGATTGAGTTCGCACAGACCGAACAGGTTACAGGACTATGACCACGGAGGAACGATTCCTCCGTGACTACGACTGGCGGGACTGGCGGGACACAACTGTGAAACAGACGCGACACACGGAGCTCAGAATTATTTGGATCTTGGCTGACTCGCTTGGCGGTTTTGTCACTTGGATTGGGGACGGGGACTACAGGGTTTTTTGTAGGTATAAGATTTACTGCGCGGGATACTACACAGTACCCGTGAAAGGCAATTTCGCGGCGCGCTTCGCCTGTGGTAGGTGTACCTATCCGCGCAACAAATATCCAGAATAATATTTTATTTAATTCTTACGAAACACTACAATATTTATAGAGTACATTATTATTTTCTTACCTCAATATAACATGAAATATTTAACTGTAAAATAAATTAATCAAAATAAAAATAAATATGGTGCTGTTAAAAAATCGTAAGATGCAAGGCCAAGGGTAAGGAATAAAGATTTAATTCCTTTTGAAAATGAGAATCAGATCGAGTGTGTTACAAGATTGAATTTATTCATTTAATTCAGTCATTCAATTTTGCCCACGTCTACTTCACAGTCGTGTGGTCTAAAGCGCACTCGTTTTTTTATTTTATTTTTAAAACAGTTTACCGTTTTCTTAGCAGCGGTGGTGAGAGTGATTTCCGTAAACTTATGGTGGTTTGTGTAGCAAACAAACGTGTAATTTATAGAATAAATAAAATGAAAATAAAAAAAAAAATAAAAATAAAATAGATAGGGACGCGAAACTTACTATGTTACTAAGTCGATCGATAATAAGTTGAATTAAAAGCTTACACGATTATTTAATATTTTTTATTTTGATGAAAATATGAAGATAAGAAACCTAGCATGAATGGAACAATTATTCAAAATGATTTCATTTATTGTTCAACATATTCCTTACTGACGAATATTTACTGTCCTGCTCTTAATACGTCACGGTCAGTTAGCCGGGGGATGTTTTCTCTGTAGGTGGGTGGGGGTGGGGATGGGGGTGTTTTAATAAACGCGCCTGGAATAGGGGAGGCCGGCGCGGGCGATCCGAGTCGGGGGACTTGAGGGCTAATGTTATTTTCACACCACCAACTAGGTACGGAAGAAAATACACTTTGCAAAAAAAGAGGACGTGCTGAAAGCTAATGTAAGATTGTTAAAGCCGTGCTGGGGAGGAAATGGAAGGTGTGCTTTTATTTCCTGGAAATACATTGCAAAATAATATAATAAAAAATAAAAATAAATTATTTGCAGAATTATATTGTGCACCTCCGTGGTCGATGTATAAGGCTCTCGACTAATTACCGGAGGTAGCGGGTTCAAATCGCGGCGTGCGCTTGTAAATGCTATTTGATTAATTTTGTGTTATATCATTTTTGTTTATTAATATATCGCATATATGCGACGCGTTCCATAGTGGACGGTCCTTTTAGTAAGGCCTTGGCTTAAAACCACCATCCAGAAATAAAAGTTGCTTGAAATGGTTTTGGTCGTGTTTGGTGAAGAGATCTGAATAGCAAGGTGCTTCCCCACCTTCCTCGGCCGCATTTCCTTCCCCTCTCATCTACCTTCAGCTTCACGGCATGCCCCAATGGGGATTCCACAGTCTCACTAGCTCCAAACGGCCGGGGGGCTAATGGGACTCTAGTCCCACGGTTGAATTTGGCAGCAACCTTTGGTCTGGAGCCCCAAAATTCCTGACAGAAATCCTCGACTCTGTGGAGAAACGGGCGGTCCGTCTGATAGATTGTCCTTATTTAAAAAATGGATTGCAATCTTTAGAGCACAGGCGCCGGGTGGGAATTCTATCCTAGTTCTTCCGGTATTTCAATGGAAGATGCTCCGAGGAACTAGCGTCATTGAACCCTTCGGTATCGGTGCATAGCCGGAAAACATGCCAAACGCGTGCCCAACATATGTATACGGTTGACATTGGTCACATGAGAACGGATCACTTCTTCGACTCGTTCTTGTGTTCAACAGCTCGGCTGTGGAATGATTTACCGGCCTTTTTTTCTCATTCCTCCAACATGGGTCTCTTCAAGAACATCCTTCCTCTCCTCAAAAAGAACCTCCACACAGCATCTCAAATGACATAAGCCCTGAAGGAAATTATTTTCCTCATGGCCTCCTGTGTGGAGTTAATGTAAAAAAGTGCGGTTTCACATATTATACTATATAAAAGAATATTATTTGAAAATAACCGAGTGTCCGTTTTTTTTTATGATGACCAGATTTTACTTAACTTAACAAAATATTTAATATGTAAGTCTAAAGATGTTCCAACACATACTAGAAAAATCAAATTAACGAGACCAATTGTACATTAAAAGCAGTATTTAAAAAAAAAAACAACGGCATAGTATTTTAATTTTTAACTACCTAACACTAATAGATACAAAAGAAAAGTGCTGCTTGTATAAAGGACGTAGCCTAACAGAGAATTAAACCCGTGATGTCTGGGTGGTTACCTGACACTCTGAACCACTTGACCACTAACTTGCCATACATTTTGTCATTTTTTTTTTTTCATAAGTTTTTATTCCAGTAAAAAAGAAAATAACATTTTCACTTACTTAACTAGAATATTGAATTATGTACTTTTTACATTATATTACATAGTTTTTACATTTCATAACCTTAGATTACATTAGATTGCAATACTAACATTTACATGATATTATATTACCATACGATATTATTCACTATCACTACTTTGTTTTTTGTGAATAAACATGAACAATTTTTTTTTGAATTTGCACACACTTTTTTCGTTTTTGATATCATCTGGAAGGCAATTATATAAATTGCCCCCTCGTAACTAATTGATTGCTTACCGTAGTTAGTATGAATGGTGTTTAAACGTATGTTATCGTGTTGTCGTGTAAAATGTTTGTGTACTTGGGACGTTTTAATGAATTCTGTGTTTGTATGTATGAGTTTATTATTTATTTTGTATATAAGGACACATATATTGTATTCGTATAGTTTTCTTAATGTTAGCAGTTTTTTTTTCCAAATATAATTTTTTTGTGGATGTTTTGGATTCGTAGTGAAATAGTTTTTTGATTATCTTATTTTGAATTACCTGTAATTCATTGATGTATGTTTCATACGCATTTCCCCAGATTTCAATCAGGTAATTTAGGTGTGAGTGTACGAGACTATAGTATAAACTTTTTTTTAATCTAATTGGTAATAGATATGATAACCGCATCTTCATTATTCACATCTTCATTTTCCATTTTCCAATTTTTATTCTAACCAAGGAAGCCGAAGTTCTATTAGGCCCGAGTAGTTAAGGAGTTTCATTTGCGAAACCATCATTGCTATTTCCTATGAGTTCCTAAGTATCTTCCCATCAAATATCACATTCAGTACATTAATAACAGTAATTTATTCCGTAAGTGGGGGTTATTTGAGCGAACTAATCATACATAGCACTACGTAGCTCCGGAGGGTAGAACGCGCTAAATATCACAATTAATATACGACACGGGATGACAGCTTTGCGACAGAAATTATTATTGCCAGGGGTGCATTTTTATCTCAGTCCATTTATCCAAGTTAAGGGAGGCTGAAGGCTCCAGAGAGATTAATGGATGCTGTTATCATTTAAAAATGGAAAAACGTTGTGTTAATGTTAATTGTCTACCAATTTTCTTTCATGGCAACATTTTTTCACTTAAATAGATATAAATATCTTTCTTTATTCAACTGGTAACTTTTTGATAAATTTTAGCTTGTTCAGTTGGTGTCTATTGCAATAGATTTTGGATACTTGTGCAAAATTTTGAGGTGTGAATTAATTTTTTTGTCGACATAATTTATATCAAATGTAAGGCTTTTAATTGACAATTTCGTCGGGTTTTGATCCAATTTTCATTATTTAATTTATTTATTTTCTAAATATTTATAATACTTCCATATATTTTCAATTTTCTATCTTTTGAACACCGCTAGCACCTAAGCCAAACCATCATTGAATGGTACCAACATTTATTTCGTATATTAGATGCAGTAAAGTTTTAAATATTAAGTCATACAATTTCATAAAACCCTGTGTGTACGCGGGTGCCACAATGCATTGTCATCGACAACGAGTCTATATGCCGAGTTTCAGTTCGATCGAATGTAGGGAAGTAGGTTAATTTCCATTTCTAAGATTATCATAAATTCACGAAAACCAAATCGAAATTCAAAAAACATTCTGATGTATTTAAAAATATTTCTCCTTGATTCGTTTCCCATCTTTCAATAAGTCAAAATATTTTCTTCACAAAATAAAACAGTATTTTTGAGGTTAGAAAAAAAATCACAACCGTCTCTTATAGGTTGTTTATTTTTTTTTTAAAGAAATACAAACATTCCCGGGTTACGAATATTTTGATAATATTTGAAAATCTCTTACTACCACCACAGTAAGCGGAAAATGTTGCTTGTTTGACTTAGGCAGTCGAGGAATCGAACACGCTACGCCTGGGTGGGACCCAAACGTGATGCCAACTCAGCCACTGGCCGGTCAAATCTTACTCTGTGTATACTGTCATGCATTTTCTGTGAATTTCTTATAATAGTTTATAAATAAATAATCATTCAAGGATTCTCTGAACTAGATGATACCGTGTACCAACAAAATAAAAACACTTAAATTTACAACGCGTTAAAACAAAACAAAAAATTAACTAGATATATTTGTAGTATTTATTAAATGTCGATAACTAAACCTCCCCTAGCACCTAAACATTTGCCTGCAATAACGAATGGTAGGGCGCGTGACCCGACATGCCCGGGGGGTGAGCCCGGGGCTTAGAAATGCCCTGCCCAGTGCCCGTCCTCTTGCTCAGTGCTCAGTAACTGCTCATTCCTAACTTCACGTTAATTTAATCCGCTACCTGCAGTTTACTCACACACATAGATTAAAAAAATGTTTCCAATCGCCTCCAAATGACAAACATTTCTTAAAAAAACATTGATATAAAAAATGTTATTTCATAGCTCCATAGATCGTGACGGAAATGGGACGGGAGAGCTCATTTAAATTCTAAACGGAAAAATCTTAACTTAATTTCATGACGCTAAGCCGAGTTCGATCACTTTTGCCGAGACAAAAGAACAGATTTGCCTTATCGTTAACATCATAACCAAAAAAAAAACTGTTCAAATTTAACATTGACTACCTTTACCCCTCTCATATTTTTCATTCCCAAAACTTCCTCTCTTTCCTTTCCCTAAAACGACCCTCCTCACACCATCCTCAAAGATGATACAGACCCCGACGAAAATATTTTTCTCAGGGCCACCTGTGTGGAGGTAACGTAAATAATGGACTACAAAGAATACGTAAAACCCCTTAAATGTACATCAACAGAAAAACGTTGGAGTGGTCTAGCTTTGCTCCTAAAAACAGAACATTATTTCTAGAATGCGGTATTTGCGCATTTTCATCCCCCGACAAAACATTATCCGACAAAATATCCCTCGACAAAATATCCCAAGGACAAAATATCCCAAGGACAAAATGTATCTCCACTAAAATGAATAGGCCACTTGCATGGACTTCATAACGACTTGGAAAAAAACGTGTGGATGGAGTTTTTTACTAAGATTACGAAAATGTTAGTAAAAATTTTTAGAAATGTACAGTTTTTTTTATTTTTAAATAAAAAAATCCATTATTTGGGCTCGTGACGTCACTACATGAAAATGTCCCGTCGCCGAAAATGTTCCTATTAATTTTATAAAATTCCACACTGATTTATTTTTTTATATGCCATCACTTTGATTTCAGGCGAATTTTTGAATTCGTTCACTAGATTTATTGTTTGTTCTCTGCGAACTTATCATTTGGTTTTATTTTTTGACAGATGTTCTGAAGAGAACCCCGTACAATTAATGGGTACGGGGTTCTCTTCAGAACGTGAAGAGGATGTCGGTACATGTTTTAGCAGTATAATGATTATGGTGCTGATTTTAACAAAATAAAATTTTATAATATTCTTATTATTATTACAATTTACAAGTTCAAGTTATATTACATTGAATTTAGTAATATAGATGCTGTACATTATAATGATTTATGATCAATAAGATGGATCAAGGAAAAAAATATTTATGAGATGTAATATTTTTGGTATGCCTCGTTATTCTCCTGTGCCATTCGTGTGGAAAACGTTATTTTTTTTAAAAATTATTTTCGGCTATGTAATTATCGTTTTTTCACACCTATAAAATTATGTCCCGTCTTTCCGGTTTATAAAAAATGGTCTGATTTTTCGGATTGAAATTTTCAAAAAATCCCCAGGGTTTCAAAAATACGATTAAAAAAAAAAAAAAAATACGGAATGTCTTAGAATATTTGCCTAAACCGGAAAATTTTTTTAAAAAATGTGATGCAAGTGGCCTATTCTTTCTTATGAATATTTTTGAACAATAATTTATTGTCTGTACAGGATGTCTATATTATTTTTGTCCCATTTTATCATTTTTAAACAATAATTTTTTGTGTTTGCAGTATGTCTGTATTATTTTTGTTTAATTTTTTTGTTAGGTTAGGTTCTAGTAGATATTTTGCTGGGGGATGTTTTATCCGTAGAATGTTTTGTCCGGGATATTTTCGGGGGATGTTTTGTCGTGGGATGAAAACGTGCTGAACCCTAGAATGCCGTTTTCACCTATAGCGATCTTATTAATTTTTACTTTATTGTTAACATATTCCTAGGTATGTGATACTTTAAACACCGCACAGTGCAAACAACCGTTTATAATTTAATTTGGTTGGCTAAATTTTTATTCAATAACCACTTAGAATATTAACGACACTTAATCAATGTTTATACTCCCCTTCTATCTGATGCCATACGTTCACAGTCGTCATTCAACGGTCTTGCCTAAATTGGCCGAGTAAATATTCATTTATCGCTCTAAGTCGGTTGCAACAGTTAGGGGACTTGGCACAAGTTTCAACGCGACAGATGAAATATAATTGTTGAAATTTGCATCTTCAAATAATTAGGTGTGATGACTGTTGTTTGAGCGGTGATTAGGAACTGTTCATTAAAATTCCGCAGTTTTTACATGTTCCTATAAACACATGGGTCTGTGGTTAAGTTTGTTTGTATGCAAATAAAAAAGATTGTAGGTGCGTTTAATGCAGGCATAATATTTTTAAATAATATGAGAGGATACAGAAGAGATTGTGTTTCATTTTTAAGTGATTCTGCTAAACTTCCCAACTGCCCAGGTATGGTATTAAGGCATCTCCATTTATATAATCTAATAAGCATGAAAGAATGCATGTTGACTAAAGTATATGCATCTCTCTTTTAGATATTATGTTCCATCAATCCTCCACCCAGCCTGTTATCCTAGTACTTGTCCCTATCTGACAATGTGTTCCCAATGTACGTGTGACATTTAGGTACAACAATAAATTTTGCATACTCAGTCTGTTAAGAAAACCGTTACAGTGAACATAGGTACTCAAGTGACGCCTTGTGCTTTTCGCAAGATTATAATATCGATTCACCGTAATACAGTATCAAAAGACAGGAGTCTGTAAACGAAGCCTATGCAATGATCATATAGTAATATGAAATAAACGCTCTTAGAGCGTTTATTTCAAATCTGTTATGTGCTTACTCAGTGATTACCGCTAGCTGAAAGCACATAACACGTTAAAAAATATTTACAAAAATCCGTATTTGGTCTGCCGGATTTTTAACTCTTTGGGGCTCGAGGTCCAAAGCCAACCAATTTATCGTCCTGCCACTGTGGTCAGATTGAACGAATTTTAAAATATGGGGACATATAATTTTTTTTAAAGCTAAAGTATTAATGTTTAATTCATGAAATCTAAATGATTTCCGATTGACGTCTATTTGAAAGAGGGTCGATGAGAATCAAATATCACGTAATACTCTTTACATAGACCTAAGTTAAAACACCCCAAAAGTTCAAAAGTAAGGGTAGGAAAGCTATAATTTCGGCCGGTGCCGATAGTTCATCAATTGATCCAATTTGTGATTGATTCCTCCCCTTTAGGAGAAGAAGAAACTGACCACATGTACAACAATCTTCCCTGATTGCTAATAAGGGGTAAACGAAGTTACACTATTTTTCCTTTGACCAATCCAAATCGTCCAGGGGTACGTATTTTCCCTGCAGAACTTGCGGTATTTGAAAAAATGGGATTTTTTTGATAAATGGGCTGCTTTATCGAGTCTAATTGGGGATTTTTCGCCAATTTCGAGGGGAATTTGAAGTTGTTATTTTGTAAAGAAGAGTCATTTATGAAAAATGACATGGAGCTTTATGTGTCGTGGTGATGCAAGTAGCCACTCGCTAGCATTCTTATTTACTTTTGCACTTATCAAAAGAAAACTGAATAATCGTTAAATTAATGCTGCTTACTGTATTAACTAACGACTTTAACAAGTGCAAAATGGGATTTTATACCAGAGAAATTGAAAATAAAACATTGATCGAGATATATTTTCGACTTCTTCAATAATTGCAAAGTAACTTTTGACGTAAAATTGCAATCATCGAAGAAGTTTATAAAAAAAAAAACTTTGTACACAAGTAGGTACACCACTGTATATCTAATCAAAATAATCGACGTATTTTAAAAGCATTTTTTTTTTAAATATATTTATTTATTTATAAACAAAAACAAACAGTTCTTACATTAGTTACGATTAGGGTAGAGTGGGGATGGTTGAAACACTTTTACTTTAACTATGTGTAGTAATACTTCTTTTGTATTAACGGAAAAGATATTTATACTGTTCTATGATCTATCCAGTTATCAAATTAAATTTATTGGATGGCCACAACTCGTACAGGAAAGTTACAATAAGCACTTAAGACGATGGGGAAATCTGTTTAATTTATCCTTATAGTGTGGACGATTGAAGCAGTATATGGGGATAATTGAAACACTCTAAATATCTTTGGAGTAATTTTAATCAATGTTAAATATTTTCATTATTATAACAGTCTCAATCCAAACATCTGCTTACTGATAAAAGTACTACATATTTTTAAAGTAATTAATTTAAAAAAAACTGCTTAAATTCCTTTATTCCGTATCCGGCGATCAAAAATTTAAGTTCATACCGAAAAAAAATCAGAGTGTGTAATTCACACGCGGTAGAAGTGAAACTAGAATTTCGCTAGATGTCGCTTTCTTTTGCTTGTTTTTTAAAAGTGGTTTGAAGGTTGGATATTGATTTCGCAAAATAAAGATGATTTTTTTTGGGATTTCGTAGGATTCGAACCCCCATTAGTTTGATATTTGTCTCTCTGGCCGCTGAGACTTGGCTATAGAAGGCACGCCCCGATATGCGAATTTATCGCGTTATATTAGAACCGAGTATTTGTGTCAAACTGAGTTGTGACGCATTTCCGTTTCACCAGAATTCCAAGTCACTAACGGCGCTAAAGAAGTTTCTCTTCAATATTTCAAAAAGTACATTTCTTTAGAGTCATCGATCGAAATGAACAAATTATCTTCTTAAAAAAAAGTCTTCTTTGTACTGCTATCAGGAGTGCATATCTTTAAGGTAGATGAAATTCAAAGCATTCTGCAAAGAAAATGTGTTCCCTACTTCCGCAGAGTCATCCGAGCAATCATCGCCTCTTATCTCCGCATCGAAAAAATCGGAGGCTTTAATGCGGATATTTTGGGATCCGGGCAAAGTGACGCGGAAGTATAGCAGTACCTAACGAATAAGGTAAAGAACAGGACTACTATTACGAGAGGGGAAGAACGTAAGTACTGTACTACTATTGAACAAGTCCCCTCGGATCTTAAGGTCCCAGGAGTGCATTTCAATCAGCAATAGTAATCCAGAATAACATTATTTCGGGCACTTGACGGACAAATCAAGAACAAGCATTTTTTTTGTATTTGATGTTTTTTCGTGTAAGTAAAATAAAAATCTATTTGATTTCAGTTTTTATTTTGGGAATCAAAAGGTATAAGTGCGAAATACGTTTTTTCGGATGAAAAACAGGATCACCACATCTGAAAAATCTCATTATCGATCATGAATATTAATTTTTGTTTATTAAAACTTTCATTTCCATCATATAAATATAAATGCAATAAAATCAATATAAATGGAATATTTCAGAACGCATCCCAAATATTAAAAACTGGTTTTGAAAGGTCATGAAATACGCTTCCGAATTTTATGGTTAGAAATAAATAAATAATCCTTGAAATATAAAATTTTTTCTAACTGAAATTAGATACTAATAAAAACACAAATATATTTTAAAAACAAAAAATAAAAACACCCATATATTTTATTAAGTATATTATAAACGTTATCGTCAACTAACTTTTTTGTCCATTCACGTAAAAATAATTAATAAAAATGAGTCTAGTTTTTGCACTGATAATTCGTGGTGGAATTCCATTGTATTAGAATTTGAAATTAAAACACTTTTGTACTTTCTTCCACTAATTTATATTTCACCAGGACCGGTTTCATCCTATTACGGACATTTTCAGACATTTTGTACTTTCTTCCACTATAAATTAGTGGAAGAAAGTACAAAAGTGTTTTAATTTCAAATTCTGATTAATAAAAAGTTTCAAGATTTTTTTTCAAATTGCTATTGGAAGCTTTGGTGTCATAAAAGTGTACATTTGAATGATTTTGTGGTTAACTTTTAGATTTGAATATAACACGTGGTGTTTTTTCTTTATAACACCGTTTAGATCATATTTCTAACCATGTAAGTAAGTGATACACGACGATTTCTTTGAGACCTGTGTGAGTTGTTCCGAAAATAGAACAAATTAGCATACGGAGTAAATTAGACATAAATACTCGTAGGTCACTAATTTTGTAATATCATAAATACCTCTTTTATCATTCTGCACACAAAATGAGTACTTAAAGGTAATACAGAAATGTAGACTTTAAATAACAAGCAGAAAAAACCAAATAAAGATGTAAAAAAAATGTTTTGCAATACCTATGTTCCATTTGCATGCCTAAGCTCTTGAAATGCTTTTTAAAATACTTACCTTATACCGTAATAACTAAACCGTAGTGATACAATATCTATGTGATTTTCTCACAATCAAGACGTTCACTGCTGACATTTTTCTATGAAAAGATTGCCTACAATAATATTCGTTGGTATCCCCTTGTAATGGCTTAGAAAAATCCACGAAGATATGAGAATTTCCATTGCACATTTTTTACAGGGATAAATCAGTTAACGCGTCTAGCCGATTGCGCGCGGACAAACCTTCTGCCGGGAGGGGGTGCGGGCGGTCCGATGTCCGAGCCTCATTAAGGGTAGTTTGGATGCCGCCCTCACCCGCCGGGCGTTCAGATTTCAATATAACAGTTCCACCCCGGGCGAGGTGCGAATATAAGCCGCATGTATGCAATATTGTTTGTTTTCATCGCAATTCCGGTCACGTGTACGCGATTCATATTTTGTTGGCAGCTTTCATACGGTTTGAATAAAGTATAATGAAGATTTTCAGACGGGGCTTAATGCGCTTTATTATTTGTGATGATAATTGGTTTGAATGAAGGTGCCAATAGTGGTGATCCAAAGAGGGTGCACGGATTAAGGAATGCCAAAAGAATTGTGAATGGAAGGAATGAAGAACTCGGGGAATCCTCAAAAGACATGTTTCAATCAAGTGAATCAAATATTTGAGTCATTTCATGAGTCAGGACAGCAGAAGAGCTTTAATATGATTAAAATGAATACAGCAAGGACTGTGTGCCAAAACATCATTTCTAGATAAAATCGAGCTGTTGACTATGATCGCTCTTTTCGTGTAACTGGCCCTCTCATCTGGAATAAACTTCCCTCTTACTAATATCCAGAATTTGACCCGTCGAAATTATTTAAAAAATCATACCATTCATGAATCCTAACATCTTTTTAATATAGGTAAAAGCCATGTTCTCAAGTTTCCGGTAATTGTTCGGTTTCGGTTTCCTCCTAATTGTATTTTTATGTTTAATGTCCGAATTTTATGTCGAATTTATTGTCAGAAGTTATTTTATTATATTTCAGTTTAAATTGTTTGGTCCTGTGCTACAATAACACCGTTATTGTCTATTATTATTATTATTCAATGTTCATAACGAACCTTGGTTGAAGTTCTCAGGATCAACAGACTCGGCTGGACGCCAAGCGGAATCCTTTGCCCTTTGCTACGGATTGGAACAAATGGTTCAGGAGCCTACAAGGGTTCCTGATGTCCAGACTCACCGTTCCAATCTGTTAGATCTATTTTTAACTACTGTGCCACACGGTTACAGGATTGAAGTCACAGCGCCTTTAGGATCGTCCGACCACTGCCTGGTGACGACATCAATCCCTGTAAACTTCAGACCACCAAACGAGAGGCTGAAGAGAAAAGTGTGGCACTATAGGTCAGCAGATTGGTTCGGTCTGCGGGCACATTTTAATGCTTTTCCGTGGTCAGCTGTCTGTTTTCGGACTTCGGATCCCTCAAGATGTGCCCAGGAAATTGGTGAAGTCATCACATCCGCGATGGATGGCTTCATCCATTCTACTGTTAAGGAAACTGGTGTGGGCTCAAAGCCGTGGTTCAGTCGACAATGCGCTGAAGCAGTGCGACGAAAAAACGCGGCTTACCGAGCCTACAACACATCTAGAACATCCGAAGACAGAACAGCTTACAACAAAATGGCAAAGGAAACCAAGAGAATCATAAATAGGTCGAAATTGGAGCACGACCTGCAGATCAGCAGAAAGCTGGCTGCATGCCCGCATGGCAGCAGGCAATTCTGGTCGCTTGCGAGCTCAATAGGTCGCAATTTCTGCAAATCCAGTTTGCCACCTCTCACCAGACCTGACGGCTCACTAGCAAACACCGCCACCGAAAAGGCAAACTTATTAGGTAAAATGTTTGCGGATAACTCAACCCTCGATGACCAAGGTGCTGTCCCGACGTCGGTTCCTCACTGCGGTTTTCGTATGAAAAAGCTGAGGATTCGGCATCGGGAAGTACTCCATGTTTTACGAGGGCTTGATGTTAATAAAGCTAGTGGGCCTGACGGAATACCTGCCCTGGTACTGCAGAGGTGCGCTGCAGAAATAGCTCCAATTTTGACGAAGCTCTTTAAATTGTCCCTGAAGACTGGCTCTGTGCCCTCTGGTTGGAAAAAAGCGGTTATCCATCCTATTCCAAAGAAGGGTGACCGCTCCAACCCGGCCAACTACCGCCCCATAGCGATCACATCAGTTCTGTCTAAGGTGATGGAACGTGTGATCAACGACAAACTGCTCACATACCTCGAGAAGAACAAAATTATTAACGACCGTCAATACGGATTCCGGCGGAACCGCTCGTGCGGTGATCTTCTCGCGTATGTGACGCATGTTTGGGGGCGATGCCTGGAACGTTTCGGTGAGACCCAAACGGTTGCACTGGACATCTCCAAGGCCTTTGACCGGGTTTGGCACCGAGGACTTGTCAACAAGCTGCATTCTTACGGACTTCCCGCATCCTTGTGTATGTGGATTGCCGACTTCTTGAGGGAGAGGTCGATTCAGACGGTAGTCGATGGTTTCACTTCTTCCTCACACTCGATAAATGCTGGCGTCCCGCAGGGATCGGTTCTGTCTCCGACTTTGTTTTTGTTGCACATCAACGACCTTTTGTCATGTGCACCAATTCACTGTTACGCGGATGACAGTACAGTTCATGATAGCTTTTTGTTTGACAAGCCCCCAAAGGGCTCACAAACTCCAACAGCTCGTAGGGCTTTGAAGCAAAGAATGGACGGTTACCTCGAGAGTGTTTTCTCTTGGGGTAAAAATAATCTCGTTGAATTTAATGTTTCAAAGACCCAATCTTGTCTGATTACGTCTAAAAGGGATCGAAATGAAAATCTAGTCTCTTTCAACGGAAGCAATCTTCCGAACAGGCCCTCCATTGATATGCTTGGTGTAACCCTAAGTGACCAGCTCAGGTATGGGGGCTCCATCGAAGCCAGAGTAAAGTTAGCCTCCCAAAAACTGGGCGTACTGTACAGGGCCCGCAGATACTTTAATAGTACACAACTGCTAACCTTGTACAAATCACAAGTACGCCCCACGGTTGAATTTGGCAGCCATCTCTGGTCTGGAGCTCCAAAATACCTGAAAAATACCCTCGACTCTGTGCAGAAACGGGCGGTCCGTTTGATAGATTCTCCCATCTTAACAGACGGATTGCAATCTTTAGAGCACAGGCGTCGGGTGGGAATGCTATCCTTGTTCTACCGGTATTACAATGGAAGATGCTCTGAAGAACTAGCATCATTGATCCCTTCGGCACCGGTGCATAGTCGGGAAACACGCCAAACGCGTGCCCAACATTTGTACACGGTTGACATTTGTCACATGAGAACGGGTCGTTTCTTCGACTCGTTCTTGTGTTCAACAGCTCGGCTGTGGAATGATTTGCCGGCCTCTGTGTTTCCTCCTTCCTACAACATGGGTCTCTTCAAGACCAATGTTCATTCCTTCCTCTCCTCAAAAAGACTCTCCACACAGCATCCCAGATGACATAGGCCCTGAGGGAAATTATTTTCCTCAGGGCCTCCTGTGTGGAGTTAATGTAAAAAAAAAAAAAAAAAAAAAAAAAAAAAAAATCCTGTGTGTGCTGTAACAGCACTGGTTTTGTTAATCTTTTGTTCTCTTGTCATTGTTTTGCAAATACTGTATATTCTTTATTTCATATTACTTTATCAATATTTTGTGATGGACTCGTAAGGAGCACTGTAGGATTATTTTTTAAATTAATTGAAGTTAAGTGCACTTGAAGTGAAACATAAACATAAGCAGAAAACTGCGCTGTACAAATAGAGCGTTATTATTATTATTTAGCGTTTTATAAACCCTGCCAGCCCCTTCAGATTAATGACGTTATAGTTAGTACCTACTAAATATCAATTAAAAGGTTTTTTTCTTATGTTAACTTAAATTTGCAAGATTCCGTTAAAATTAGTAAATTAAGAGGAAGCTATACAAGAACCGACAACACTTTGAAAGATTGTAGTTTTAAAAATTGCAATCATACCATTAGCTTCCCAGTGGATTCTAAATGGATTGAGTCTGAATACATCGGAAAAAGGAATCTTCGCTAAACAAATTAAATACAATAAAAGATGTTCCTTGGACTGTGTAAAGTTTTGTATAAAAAAGATAATAATTAACAATAAAAGGTCACATTAAAACATTATGATATTTTTATCTACAAGGACTGAACCTATGTATAACCTAACCTTCCATTGAATGGGAACTTCTGTGAAAACATCTCAAAGAGAATTGTTCCCACAAAGAAAATACTCGGACACCTCTTGAAGAGGTTCGGTAATCTAATAAAATATAAAATGTTGTTCCCCGGGGATGGGGGTGAAATGGTCCGCTGATTATTTCCTCCCTTAAGAACAAAGAGGGAGTAGTGTTAGAGAAATAGTAATAATATATTTCACTGGACGTAAGATATAAAATAAAATATTTTAAAAGAGATGCGCTGAGTACGGGTGCAATCATAAAATATTTGTTTTGGACTTGGAACAAGTGTTACATGTAGTAAAAGCACGAAAATTATATTATTTTGTTTATTTTTATAGATTTCTCATAACAAATAACCTAGACGATGACAGTACTTCTAAAACCTTAAAATGATTCCAACAAAAGACACGCTTATAGAAGCGTTAAACATGGACGTTAAAAACTTAAAAATTTCTCTGAAGAATGTAAATTTTTTTGAAATTTTTCAAAAATGTTATAAACCCTATAACAGTCAAAACCCCTATTATTTTGGTTTCTTTTTCAAAAAGACAAATATTTCAGGATATCGAAAAACCTGACAATATTTTAATTCTTCCTACTACCAACATAATAATGTCAGTCAGAGGATTGAAACCACGATGCGACGCCTTGGTCGAAAATTGACGTTTTGTAACGCTCTTCCATTAATTATTATAGTACATATTCCATTCTCTTCCTACTGCTTTATTAGACAATCGAAGTTTGTAGTCGAAATATTCTAATCCAATTAATTTGATACATTTCAAACTGCTCAGACGACCTACAGAATTATACAGTGACAGCAAATAAGGCAATAAATTTTCTCAATTGATGATTGGTTTTTATGTTGTGTTGATGTAAGTTTATGAATGTTAAAAAAAAACACAAAAGATCTGCACGTTTTTCTTCATTCAGCGTAAAAACATAAGTTCCACTCTTTCCGGGTTGTGTTTTTTACGTGCGTGGTTGTTTGTCGTACTAACTGTGTCGCCCGGAAAACGTGATTAAAATCGTGATAGGAAAAGGTTAATTTTACAAATCCGACTAACACTGGGACCTAGGATTCGTGATAATCACTTTGTCAGTTGACAAGGCTTTATGGGTGGTTGACTTGGTCAGTCACGTCACGATAATGTTTGATTAGTGAGGTTGACAATTTCTTCAAATGTAGAAATCCTTGAAATTTTAAGTTAACAGTATTTATTTTTACAATACTTTTTTTTGTTTAACTGTTAAATTAATATTTTAAACATTCAGAGCTCATGATAAAATTGAAGCTGAAAATAGTTGCTTTGACCTAACCACTGCCCCGGGAACCATTTACTTCAACCCAACTATAGGTCGTCCCAAGTATTTCACTATGTTTGGTGACTTAGCAGGAGTGCCTGGGTTCATGGGGTGAGTTTTGTCTAGATCTTGGCGGTTTGCCCAACAATTGTGTAGCGGGCCAGATCGGGAGAGACTGATTAAGGGAGACCTTTGACCTTTCCAGTCGGACTCTCTCGATCCATCGCCTTGCACTTTAGTGGAAGGGATGGATTCACACGTCCGTCACTCCTGAACACATTGAACCCCAGAAATTCCTCTCCTTCCTTTCGCTAAAAAAACCCTCCAACAGCATGATAAAAAAAGCTGACTTATGGCCGTTATACACGACATCTTTTTTCAGCCCGATTCCAATTAGACACAAAAGTCGACATTTTTCGCTCTACGCGATCGCTATTTTCATATCTACGATTTCAGTTGGCATCACAGCAAACAGCATGGTTCATGTGTCGTTTGCAGTGATAACAATTGAAACCGTAGATATGAAAATAGAGATAAAAATAGCGACCGCGTAGAGCGAAAAATATTGACTTTTGTGTCTAATTGGAATCGGGCTGAAAAAAGATGTTGTGTATAACAGCCACTAAGTAGGTTTTACATACCTCTTTTTTCAGCCAGATTCCAATTTGAGACCAAAGTCAACATTTTTCGCTTTTTCGTCTCTATTTTCATATCTACGATTTCAGTTGTCATCACTGCAAACAACACATGGACCATGCTGTTTGATGTGATGCCAACTGAAATCGTAGATATGAAAATAGAGATGAAAATAGCGATCGCGTAAAGCGAAAATTTTTTACTTTGGACTCGGGAAGTGAAATCGGGCTGAAAAAAGAGATGGTGTAAAACGGCCAATAGGCCCTGAGGAAAATTTTTCCAGTTGGAAATAATGTTAAAAAAAGTTGATTGAGACAAGAAAAATTATGTAAATTTTATGATATCAGAATTCATTTGACCATAGTTGACAATATATCATTATTCATTACCTGCTACAACACCGGTTCTCAGCCGCTAATAACATTGTTTAAAGGAGACCGTTCGATGTAAAACAATCAGAATTTCTTAGTCAATTTGATAAAATCAATCAAATATGACAGAAGTTGTAACATCCTAACCGTAATATTCAATTTTTTTCTCATTTTTTCTTGTACATAAAATATTGAAAGAAAAATAATTCGTGATCCAGCGACTTGTCAAAATTCAATACTTTCTGCACACAAAGATAATCGAAAAGTTTGTCTTTCCATTATCATACAGCATTATAAACATGATTGAATGCAACACAAACAAACTTTTCGTGAATTGCCCGTCAAACAACCGAGTCTTTTGGAATAAAGAACACACCGGCGAACATCAAAGAATTATGCACAGAGCGAAGGCGGTTTATTGAGGTTTTTATTCAGAACTCTGCCGGTCTTATTTTGCCTATTATTTATTTGGCTTTCTTCGTTCAATCTGTTTGGGCTTGCGCGATTTATTACGGTTTAAAATGGCTTCATGGTCTATTCAATCAACTATTTGCACTAGATGGATGTTAATACCAACATGATGATTTTACGAGGAATTTTTTACTGCAAATTTAATACTGCATTAACAACGCACTTGTTATTGTTTTATTGAAATATGTACTTTAATGTACGGAGAAAGGAGAGTACTTACGAGTATACGGATTATAAGGATAAGATTGGAAATTTTTACAACCGATTTGAAATGAATCGGTTGCTAAGGGGTTATAAATTTTATTTATTAACTAGCTGGTACCCGGCATGCGTTGCTATGCCATTTAATAAAGAAATTGATTCTCTCTGCGTGTCCTTTCCCATTCGTCCCGTTCCCCTTCCGCCCCCCCATTCCTCTCCCCCGTCCCCTTCCCCTCTCGCGTTTCCACTCCGCCTCCTCCACCTTCCCTCTCCCCACTCCATTCCCCCCCTTCCCCCGTCCCGCAAACCCCCCTCCGAAGTTACCCTCCCCCCTCCTAGGTTCCCCTCCCCCCTCTCTGGTTTCCCTCCCCCCCCCCCTCCCGTTCCATTAATTGACTCCCGGTAAATTTAGTTTTCAAACAGCTTGCGTGCCACCTATTGCATTTTTTTATACAAATTTCATAATGCCGGAGCTCTCCAGACAATAGTGAATACAACAATAAAATAATTATCCAATTTGGTGCAGTCGTTCGGATGTTATGCGCGTACATACATTTCGGGGATCATTTTTATACAAATTTCATAATGCCAGAGCTCACCAGTAATTTTATACATACCTTGTCCGGACAATAACGAACAAAACAAAAAAAAGAATTATCCAATTTGGTGCAGTCGTTTGGAAGTTATGCGGGAACATACATTTCGGCGATTCATTTTTATTAATATAGATTTTAAACGCCCTCTTTAATGTCTTTTAAATGCGTCAAAACGTAGACCCGGCTCCAAAGTTTTTTTTTAACACCTTAGAAGTAGTGGAAAAAATATTTCTTTGCGTTATATATAGGATATGTAGATTCACCTGCTTACGGCTTGCTCTAGAACCTTCCGGACTTCCGGACACCGTGTATTTAGGTAGGTACCTACTATATTACACACAAAGGAAAAGAAAAAAAAACGATAAATATAAGAAAAAAAAATTATAAAGGAAGGCAAACTTTTCTGGGAAACGAATAATCTGACAATAATTTGAAAATTCCTAATACTTCGCAGTAGACGGAAAATGTTGCTTGTGCCGTGATGGAGGACTTAGCCAGCCGAGGAATTGAACTCAAGACGCCTGGGTGGGAATAGTAAAAAGTACAATATGATGCGAAAATTTTACTCTTGATGTATTCCGTCAGTTTAACTTAGTAGCTACGTACCTCAGACTGAATGCTGTAGAAATGAGATCCCTGAGGCTACTGTGTGGTAAAACCATGTACGATCGTGTGAGAAGCGTAGATCGTGTGAGAAACGAAGAGCGAATGAACGAGGAAAGGAGTGTAAGGAGAATATAAGACGCACATGAGAATGGTAGAAGAAGTCGAGGACGCCCAAGAAAGACATGGCACGACCAAGTGAATCTGGTACTTGAGTCGGGCCATGTCAAGAGCCAGAATAATACAAGAGCATGTATGAGACGTTGTATGAATGTAAACGAGGCAAGGAATGTGTGCCAAGACCGAGTTGTTTGGCGGTCCGTACTCTCTGACTACCCGTGCGGGGAAACAGCTTGATGGTTAGTTAGTTAGCTACGTACCTTCCTGATTATAGCAGGTAACAATCATCTACATACTAAATATGACGAAACAGTTGTCTCGCGTCCTTCGATCACTGATGCAGCAATCATTTTTATCATCATTGGTGGGGATACTTCTAGTATCACCAAAGCAAACAATCAGAAGGGGCATTGCACCGGTTCTGGATCTTGTGGTCAGCAGAAACCACTAATAACCCTTGGGAACTGTTCGGCTGTACAGCGCATTCAAATCATATGATATTATTATAATACCACCGGTGATATCATTCCGTCGGTTCAATGGGAATGCAACTGGAGTCGATTTAAGTTGTTTGAACAGGAAATAAATTTCATTTGTACTTTTAGAAACGGTCAATAGGGGTTATAAATAAAATCGAATATATTTATCCGAGACACTACCTAGGTTACAAATCAATTCTTTAGAAATTTGTGAACATTTGATTCAACCAAAAATATGTGGTTAATTCTGAAATATGAGATCGACAAAAATGACTTAAAAATAAAAGGTTGCAATGGCCGAGTTGGTTAAGGCATTTGACCTGGTAAGACAAGAGACCATTACCTTTATATTTTTCAGTGTCTTATATTTTTTTTCTTAATTTCGTTTAGATTGATTAGTATTATCTTCTTCAATGATGTGTTAACAATTGATGAAAAAATAAATAAATCTATATTGTATGTGTTAATTTTAATTGTTTTTAGTCGTTCATTAAAAATTATTTTTTCCATGCCGCATATCTCTACATATTATTAAAAAATAAAGTCCCCCGCGTCGTCTGTCTGTCTGTCTGTCTGTCTGTTCGCGATAAACTCGAAAACTACTGAATGGATTTTTATTCGGTTTTCACCAATAGATAGAGTGTTTCGTGAGGAAGGTTAGGTATGTAATTTGTCAAGGATTTGTGTAAATTGGTTGAAACATAACGATAATTGTTAGAAGTGTCGGAAAAATTCAAGCCGCCTGGTAGCTTTCATCGAAAACGCTGCCTAATCCTTTTGGGATATAAAAAAAACAATGCATGGTGGGATATTCCTCTTTTATAGATCTACAAAAAAGTTCGCGAAGGCATATATCTATCTTTTACGGATAGCTTACTATACCCATTCTATCTTCTAAAAAAATGGTCACGTAGGTACATTGCTGTAATTGAAAAGTTATTAGACGGATACAGTATTAATCCTTATTAACTTAAATACGTTAGTTACCCCAAGTATTTCATTCACATTATTATAATCTTTCACACCATCTCTACGTAATATAAATTAAAGTCCTCCGCGGCATCTGTCTGTCTCTTCGCGTTAAACTCATAGACGGCGGTGGTTATAAAGATTGGATAACCATCCAGTAGTTGACATTGACGTTGACACAGCAACGCGTGGCCGGGTCAGATAGTAAATTATATTTTCGACAATTTTACTGGATTATGATGGCAAAGTTACGTGGCTAGGTACGTGAGAGAGATTTTTCATCCACGGTTTTTTTTTTTCTCTTTGTCAATTTTTAGTTTTATAAAATTCCTTGTAACGTAACCGTTTTTTCATAGTGAAAATGATACATGGTTGTATTGCAATTGACATTACCATGATTATATTTGCAATTAATCAATATGTTGCATGCGATGACCGGACAACTCAGGATGAAATCAACTCAACACCTTTGAAAAGTCATTAAAAATATATGAAAAAATGGTTAAATAGGTTACGTTAGGTTATTATGGGCTATTAACATTTTTTATCGTAGCTTTTAATGATTTCTTTAATGAAAAAGAATGTTTTATTTTAAAACTAATCAATAAGGGTTGAAAAAGTTTTCTTTTGGAACAATAAACCTAGTCCGGAGTGAATCGTGGAAAAGGGCATGACTTTTTAATAATATACTAAAATGAATTCCCCGGTGTGCGCCTAACGTAACACAGCATTCCCCGAATTATTTTATTTTGTTTTTATTTAAAACCGCAGAAGAGTCCCAAATACATCCAAGCGTCTGGAACCAGTAAAACTTTGGAATTCCCAATTTGGGTATGTATATGTAACCGAGGCGGAAGTTAGTTGGAGGGGAAGAAGATGGGAAGAGGAATATTGACTGTTTTAAATCATAAATATCTTGGAGTTAAATTTTTTAATTCACTACCAGAAAAAATCAGAAACGTGAACAGTAGGTAAAATAAAAAAAAAATAAAACTCAACTTAAAAATTATACCGAAAATTTTACTGCCCTACTTATTTATGGGGGTAAATCAAATACATATATTATGTAATTAATTATTGTATAAAATTTATTGTAATTTATGTATCTTTTTGTGAATAAAAATTAAAAAATATATAAAATTGAAGTAGTGTATAAATTTTCTTTGAAAACTATTATAATCTTTTAGACCTGAAAATGTTTTTTTTTACCTAAGTATTTAAATATTTTTTCCACCGAGTAAACATAGCAATGTACCTGACGAAGACAAATTTGAAAGCTTAAATTACCTGTGTTAGGATAATATTTTCGGAGTAAAACATCTTTACGCACGCTTGACTTGGGAAGTAAGCTGGCGAATACGTGACGAGAGCGTTACGAAAAGCGAGGCGAACGCTTCGTATATTATTGTAGGGGCAAGAGGGAGAGGTGCGAGCACACATTTTCTTTCTCTCTTTCTCTCATACCCATTTACGTTACACATTGCAGGCCTATTATTTGTATCACATTGTAGGAGCAAGAGAGAGCGGTGCGCATATTTTCTTTCTCTCTTCCTATCACATAGATGGAGCAGAAGTTTTACTTCAGTTGTGTGGTCTAAAGCATACTCGTTTTTGAAGTAAAATTTCTTTACGCACGCTTGACTTGGGGAGTAAGCTGGTGAATGCGTGACGAGAGCGTTACGAAAAGCGAGGCGAACGGTAGTTGAGAGGGAGATATAAGTTAGTGAAGATAGAAAGAGAGAGAGTTACGTTTCGTTTATTACTGTAGGGGCTTAGAAGGGTGCGAGCACACATTTTCTTTATCTCTTTCTCTCACAGCCAGTTACGTTTCGTATATCTAAGACACAGTGCAGGCCTATTGTCTGGATCACACTGCAGGAGCAAGATAGAGCAGTGCGCGCGCCCATTTTCTTTCTCTCTTCCTATCATATAGATAGAGCTAAAGAAGTTTTACTTCAGTCGTGTGGTCTAAAGCACAATCGTTTTTTGGTGATATTTATTCAACTTAATACAGTTTGTATAAAGTAAATTCAAATGTAAATTGCCTATGCAAGTCAATACTTGTAAAATAATAAGATTTCTAAATGCACATTATTTTACTGAATTCCTATCGATGGATCGATCTAAAAACTCGCCATACGGTTAACCATGAGACCGCAGATTTCTTTCAGCGTCCAATTGGAGTATGTATTTCGAAATTGAGTCATTGAAACCATGTTGTATTACCTCTTTGTCAATAGAAATCGATTCTGTATATTATAGTATAACGTATAATGGTTGATATTTCAAAACCAAAGAAACACGAGAAAAAAGAAATGGATTTATAGGGCCTGAGCGACGTGAACAACGTAAATAAATAATAATAAAAAATATAAACAACTTTTCACATAGGTAGGTAGTAGAGAATTGGAATAAAACGGTGTTACAATAACCACTGTGCTCGTATTTGAAAGTAATGTCGAAATGCGTAAGTTTTTTATGTTTGTCATTATGATAAGCTGAAAGTCATTATTAATGTAGGCATTGCAACTAATAAAACTACTGTCAGTATTTATATTGATAAAAGAAAAAGAAATTAGATATTCGATAAGAAAGTAATCATTAGGAACAGATATCTATAACAAATAGGCTCGTTAGGTCAGACTGTGATCATTAAAGTAAAAAAATAAGATTTGTTTGCAAACAACTTTATTGGAGATTAATGGGATTCCTTTATTGTGTTAGTCATTAAAGATAAAAAATCAGATCTGTTTGCAAACAATTTTATTGGAGATTTTTTTTGCAAACTACTTTATTGCAGATAAATTTGTTTGCAAAAAACTTTATTGGCGATTATTTTGTTTGCAAACGACTTTATTGGCGATTAATTTGTTTGCAAACAACTTTATTGGCGATTCCTTTATTGGATGATCAAATTTGTGATGACAAATGTATCCCAAATCCTGATTGGATAGTATGTATCCCGAAAGCCTCCATGGATACCTACTACTTTTGGACAAAGGACACAGAATTACTTAGGACCAAAATTGCATCTGCGGTAGTAATTAAAACACAAAATAAACAATTTAACTTTCAAAAACAAACAAAAAAATTGATCATATCAACCAGAAGAGATTTTATAAAAAAAAACAAAACTGGAAAATAAAGAAAAACACATACACGAATCGTACACAACGTTTTTTTTTAGATCTATAGTTTTTTAGGCTCTAGGTTCAAATCGGTTCCATGACTGATACCTGGATGAACTGCAGGGTCATCGTTCAAGTCACCACATAACAATGTAAAACGATAATTTATTTTAATATGTAAACCTCAAAACCGATATGCCTAGCGAGGTCTGTATAACAAAAAATAAATAATTTGTAACTTTTCAAAGCAAGCAATAAATAAATAAATAAAAGTTAGCCAAATTCACTTTCAAAGTAGGTAAGTAAGAATCTATGTATTTATATATTTTGCTAACTTATTTTATTACTTTAAAAGCAAACAATTAAAAAGAACAACTAGGTACGTATTTAATTTTTATGAATTGACTGGCAACCACAATTTTATACGTAAAATGCAAAACGTGATTCCATATTTATTATTAATAGATACCGCATTAGATATCATATAGATATTACCGTTATTACGAACGATTTTTTTTTCATTATTCTTCGTATGCCTCAATTTTGTAACTTAATACAATTCAAAGGCATTTTATAAAGCTTTAAACTTTACATTATAAACTTTATGTCGTAATTATTAGACTTCGTGTGTCGGTTGCGTTATTTAACACGGTAGCAACATTGTGTTTTTTGTTACACAATTTTGAATTTTTTACAACTTGTTTTACTGTCTAACTTTATGGTACGGTAGCCGATTAGCCCCGGGCGCATTTTCAAAAATTAGTTAGCCACCAATACTCATTTTAGTTGTTACCGACATGAAAAAATCCAACCGTCTAGTTTCGATTGACCGCAAGCTATTTGGTAAATTCGGGAGTAAGCGATGGGAGAATACAAACTTTTATGAATGGGAACGTTATTCAATGGTGAATGTTTTTTTTATAAAATTATATTACTTTAAAAAAAATATATTATTGAAGCTCTTTATACATATTGATTAATAAGGAACTTTAGTAAAGAATATCATGGTTTGAGGATATGCAGTAGGTACGTCGTGTAAAATTCAGAATCAGGCCGCTAACAATAACACTCCGTCACCTGCTTGACGTGACCCGACTTGAGTAGGTATCTGATTCACTTGATCGTGCCATGTCTTCTTCGGGCGTCCTCAACATCTTCTACCTTGTATTATTGATTTACATGTTATTATTGTCGATCAAACTATCGTGCGTATCCACGTTTTCCAATATAAGAAGAAAAAGACCTAAAATTGACGTTTTATGAGAATATTTATCACAATTTTTTTTTTTATTTCCGTCATAATTCAATAAATTACTGTTACATTTGAAGAGTTGGTGATATTTCTTATTTATTAGCAAAAAGAACAAGGAAGTTAAAAAATCATCGCGTCAGTAAACTTGATTGACGGAATTAATCAAGCGTGACGGAATTAAAAAAAAGTTCAATAGTTTAAGCCGACCTATGTGACAAACGAATTCATTTTGTATATTATTTGGTAATTAAGTAGTTACTTCTGAACTTGTTAGAAATATGGAATACATGCTACGATACTATAGTATTAGGTGTGTTTCAGATTTTTTGTCGTTGATTTTCAGACACTGTTAAGTTAATAATATTTAAAAAAAAACATTTCCGACAAAAATCATTGTGCGTTCATTGGAGGCATCACAATGTCCTGGAAATGGTTTGAACCATGGAGTCCTACTATCAGCCACTGTTTACAATTCAGATTATTCCTGATGTGAGACATCTGCCCTGATAATGGACACTGTAACGCTGTCTGAAATGTTGGCTAAAGCAGGAGGTAGCGCAACACGCCATTAACACCCTAAAAAAACTATAGGTAATACTTTTGGCCGTGAAAATCTAAAATAATACTCTCATCCCAAGATATCGAACGTTTGAATAAATCCTGGAATGGACTGCCACGTGATTCAAGAATGATCACAGAATTTAGATCTAAACATAAAACTGACGTTTTAATTCACGTTTCCACAAAGTCAAATACCTTTCACCTTCACCTTCACAGCATGCGAAATTGTAAGTAACTAATTGTGTAAAAATGTAAGCAAATAAGAATTTGTAAGTTTTCAAGGTTTAAAATAAATTAATATTTGTATCTACTAATTTTTACATGTTGTTAAAAATATAAAAATATCCTTTCTTCACCATGAAGAGACAGGGTTCAGGTGTAAGTAGGTAAATAAATAATAAAATATTGAAAATAATAACAAAAAGATAAGTAAGAATAACTCAAGACATATCAATAAATAAATGTCAAGATTTAAAAAAGAAATAATAATAATAGTTATGAACTCTTACAGTAGTTTAAGGTAATTTTTCAATTTATGTTAGAATTCTTGATTATTTTCGATAATTTTTAGATTTATCGGGAGGTTGTTGAAATAAGTTATACCTAGATTCAGATAGTTATTTCATAAAAAATCTCTAGTCCTAAAAAGACCCAAATTCTCAAGTCTTTCAAAATAAATATCAATTTTTCTTTATCCGCTAATCCTTTCATAAATGTAGTATCAATAATAGTGGAGGGTAGAAAACGTAAAATCGTGCAATGTCCAATGTTTTAAATACCTATAGTGTCATCTATGTATGCATAAACTTTTAATAAAAGTGTGTTTATCGGAAGTGACCTGCCAGGTAAGTATTTTTTATACATTTAAATGATAAATAATAAAATTAGATAGAGCCTAAGAACTCATAATAAATTTTTCAGCGCCGATGAGTGAAGCAATTGAATAGATTCCTGCAAAAATAATAGGATCACATATCGAAGATGCGCCATACAATGTAAACTCTACTTTAAAATGAAACTGGTTGCTCTAGAGGTGGATATATCATTCAGGTTAACATCTGTGTAGAAGAAAGCATAATAATAATAATTGACAAATCCATGAATAACCGAATCATGAAAGCAGATTTTCAGACGAAATAATTTATTTTGTAACACATAAATAAGATCGTTTTAATATCGATTCCCGATCTCCGATGCCGATGGCGCATTGAAAAAGATGATTAAAAATATAATGGAAGTAAAAAAAAAACCTGTGTCCAATGTCCAATACAGGCGTAATGCTGGGTGCATCAGACCCAGTGACTTGCACATAAACCAGAGGATATAAGAAGAACGACTGCTTTCATGGAAAGGGAGGTAAAGTGCAGGAAGAATGAACTAAATCCAAGGGCTTTTTTGCAGAGGGATGATTTTCAAAGTTCGTTTTGATGTGGTGGTTCGGGCTGCAATTATGTTGGAAGGTGTCTATTCAATTTTAGGGCAAGGAGTACTTGCCCTATTTCGATACAGTCGGTACGGTACAAGGTTCAATTATTATGTTGTTGTTTTCGATTCTATATAATTGCGTTTTTAAGTCATATTCCATACTTATGCTGGCTGGTAGTTAGCTTTCTGCTTAAAAACTAAAATGAGAAGTTATATCATCATCATATGATCATCAATCTGCTATCTCGTTCTGCACTGTTTTATTCTACATTCGATTAAGATTGGTGATCAAAAGAAATTATTATTAAGCTTTATTAAAAAATATTGGTGCATCAAACTTATTTTAGGATAAAATGAACTTTTGCTTAGATCAGATGAAATTTCTCTGAATTCCAAAATGTCAGACCAGTAACCAGTAAGTCCATTGAAACCGAATGAGGACCTTTTGAAATAACTGAAACCAATGCAAACAGAGTTTTAAATACACTGCCGATACCCGTCATCTCATTTACATAAAGTGGTACAGGTTGGTCCGTAATAAAAAGAAGTAAAAGAGATCAAATGGAACTCCATAACAAGCGTGACGCCTCTTAAATTAGTTTCCTCTCTATCTTACCGCCATACAAAAGCTGAAAGGATACTGCTTATGAATGAAGGATTAGCTATAGAGAGGACCAAAATACTGAGAAAAAATCAATCCAGAACCGGTTTCAGTGAGAGCAATCTGCAGATGGTATCGCTGGGTAATCCGGGAGTGATGTAAAAAGTGTGCTCAACGTCTTGTTGTGAAATTAACACTCAATTTATTGCAGCAAACGTTGACACGTTCTACGAAACAAGTTTAGATATATGTGACCAGCGATCTCTGGTGTGTTTAGACGTTACAATGTTAGAAAAACGGTATAATCACCACTTTTAACAGGAAAATATGTACCTTCACAATATATGTCTACCATTTGTCTTTGCTCTCTAAAATTTTTTTTATTCCTTTGTTGCTTGGATTACCTAACTAATTATTAATTACCAAATTGCTTTAGGTACTTATTTAGACATACACAATTATATTAAAATATAGATGGATAATGTACCTATTACGCATGTTCAGAAAATATCTTAGTAATTTCTCCTGGGATGAGAACGGTAACTAATGAATACAAAATATTTGAGTAATAATAATAAAAAGGAAAAATGCGTGGAGAGATAAAGAGAAATTTTGAAATCAGTAAAATTTTGAAACATGCTCACGCATTGTAATCGACAATTAATAAAAGTTTTTAATAAAAAAACCACAATTTATTTAGTAGTGGGTATATGCTGTGATCGCGCTAGTATTTGGTGGGTTATTTGCTGCATTAGTGTTGTTGGCTTCTATTGTGCCTAGTTAAATTTTGAAGACAGTAAATAAATTTTCAAATGAGATGCTGGTAGGTACCTATATCAGTAGAAATAAAAAATATCTTGGCAGGAAGAAATGCCTAAATCAGATGTGTTACTGATGCAATTTACATGAAACAATTTGATGCAACGTTAAACGAAACTCTTCATTGCTTCGTCGAAGAGAAAAAAAACTGCATATATTATGTTGTCATGATCAGAAATAGAAAATCTTACTCGGTACAATAAGAAGGGAACATGTGGAATCGGCTAACTGCAAGTGTCATAACTTAGAAACCGGATAAACTACACATAACAAACATAAGGCTCTGATGTAGTTATTAAAACAATTTAAATCCCTGAATTTCAATGTCTAGGACGTGTGATGAGACATCCAGAGAAGTACGAGATCTTGCATCTCATAATGCAGGGAAAGATTTCCGGAAGTTGGGGCCCTGGAACAAGGAGGATATCATGGCATTGGAGGTTATCCAACACTTACCCGCCTTAGTATAAGTAACAGATGGTTGGTTACTCCTTCAAGGCTCTCGCAACGACTCTAATTTTTTGAATGAACGCATCTACATTTAATTTTGAACGAATCTAGACCTCCAGTGTCCCTACGTTGTTAGTAAGCAGTATGCAAGTGCTAATGTGGACATGCTATAAGTGGACATCATGGCAGAAAAACCTGAGGCAGTGGCTTGGCCAGTCTATTTACTGTAGAGCTGTTCCGGGCCGCAGTAAACAAAGTCCGCATAGCCAACATGATAGAAAACGTCCTTCGAACGGACAGGGCATGAGAAGAAGAAGTAGGGATGTAAAGAACAACAAAATTCGAAGCGGATCTAAAATATATTTTGGCAATGGGTATGTGAACTTTACATAAATACATTCTGGGTATGTATTTAAATGAGCAGTGAAATGCGGCGGTAAGTTAACATGACTGAATTATTTTATTGTGATGTGGGAGCACTGCAGAACACTGTGGGAACATGGTATTCTCTCACACTAAATAGGATGAATAATTGCAGGCTATTGTTGTCCCGCTCATTTTAGCATAGTAATTCGTGATGCTGATTCATCAATTGTCTTAAGTGATTGAATATTTATAAACGCGCCTGTGGTTTACATGCACTAATGCTCTATTGTGCGAAGCTGCATATGAAATACGTAAACAAATACCTCTGGATGATTTATTTACTTGGACGCATTCACCGGATAAATAAAGACGTACTGGTTCTTAGACTGATAAGATAAACATGTCAAATTAAACACGCTGCCACCTACTTAAGCACTACATTTATAAAGAAGGAAAAACTTAACGACACGTGGCGCCTTGAAACATGTAGGAAATTATGCATGGTTTAAATAATTGCAGGCAGTTTCAATAATTCGACATCGGTGGGTGTATGAATTCATTTTTGATCACTGAAATCCCAATGAAGTTAAATGTAGTAAAAATACTTTTGAGATAAATTAAAAGGTAACCTACCTAGGTACATGAGGGGTAGACGGTAAAATTTATTGTACCAAGTATGTAGGCATACTGAGCACTTAAAAATAAAATTGCTTACACGTCGAATTTTGTTAGTTTTTTTGCGAGTTTGTTATGAAAATGGTTAATTCCTGATGTATTTATAATTTGTGCAATTCCCATCAAGCTTGCGCTGCTGGGTTCAAAACAACATCCATAAAAGGTCATGGATGAATTGACAACGATTTTTTCAACTAAGCTATAGATTTTGGTGTGAACTTTCGCCTCTCACTCGTCGCACAAAGAAACGAGCCAAAACTCGCTTTTAAATATATCAACAGTAAAAAAAAAAACACCTTTGTCACAAAAAATGTACCGGCGGTTTTTTGAGTGGATAAAAAAACGGCTTAGGATAAATTTCCTTGTAGGTAAGGTACCTTGTACCTCTAGTACCTCGATATTTTGGTTAAATCTTTTGTGGTGAAGTCTTGCGGTGTGGACTTAAATGTCCCGAGGAGTAAAAAATAAACACGCCAGTAAAAACTAATGAGATAAAATAACCGATGAATTGATATTGCAATGCCTTTTGGATAAACGCAGACTGCTACCGAATTGCTGCTTCTATGCCAGTGTATTTTGCTGTAATGGCCGTTATAAAAAGTGGATACGTTTCTGGTAATGTGTCCTTCGATTTCGAAAATAATTAGTTCTATGCATTACTGATTGTATTGTATCAGACAGTTTAAAAACATGGCTGAGAACAGTGTTTTTTTATAATCAGGTCTGGTTTTTTTAGTGCAATTAACGTTAATCTATTTATTAGATAATATTCAAAGCAAGCAAATGGGTTTGGTGATTTGATTACAAATAAATGCTTACAAGCTAAGTTAAGCACATCGATATAAGCGCAGGTTTTATAATGCCCTGTATAATTTCAACACATTTGGTGTAAAAGACAAATGATAGAACGGATTGGAAATGTATAAAAATCGGTACGTAATAAAGAAATAATAATATTGGTATCATTATTTTTACACTAGTTTTAGGGGTTAGCAGAGACGGCAAAATTTCCATTCAAAACTTTTTTATGTCTACCAGTGAGAATTTTGTTTTAGAAAAAGCTGAACAGTTTGTAAAGTTGGATAAACTTTGCCGTTTTTGATGACATAACCCCGATTTTCTGGATTCTAATAAAGTGTTTACTAAACAAACTTAAGAATCTGTACTGAATACAGAAAGTTATGTAAAATGTAGAGTTGTTTCCTTTGCCAAAGGCAAAATGTGGTAACCCTAATTGAACTTGAAAACCAAAAAAATAACTGAAAAAAATAATTAAAACAACAAAGAAATCAAAAATAAGCTGCTTTAGGTCTCAGGATCCAGAGTCGGAAATGGCTTGAAAATAAAAATAAACAATAATAAGAGAAACATAATAAAATAAAACTGTCAGGATGAGTCAAAACAAAGTACAAGAAATCAATATCAACAAAACAAAATTAGTAATAAAAATTGCCGGATTGAGTCAAAAACAGAACTTAACATAATCAACAAAACAAAATTAATAATAATTGCCGGATTGGGGGAAAAACAGAACATAACATAATCAACAAAACAAAACAATAAAGAATGATAAGAGTATAAATATAGAACATAACATGCCCGGGTTCAAGATGTGATTGGTTTGTGGTGTTCGGACGGCACAGATCGCCGGCCGGCTGTACGAACCAGGAGTGTGTGAAGGCGGGGCTGCCCAGCCCCATGACCCCGGGCACCCCTTGGCCCACCCCGCGCTGGTGGTGGAAGCCGGCGGAGGCCACGGCGTAGTCCATGGCCACGGCCTGGTAGGGCAGCATGGCTGCGGATGATCAACTCGCTCAGAAGCACATATTCTTCACTGACTGCACTGCTATCTTGGCTATGATCCTGGTTTTGACAAGACCAATGTTTTGGTCAAGCCACCAGTCCAGTTTTGGTCTGGCGTTGACTCTCTCTTTAGCTTTTGAGAGAGCAATAATAACAACAGCACTTCTTGTTGATTTTGATAAAACCAATTTTATAGTTTTCAGGATTTTGGCACTGTTATTTAAGTTGTGCTTTTGATTCGGTTAAGCTCCAAATTATCCACTTTTCTTCGAATATAAATTTTGTTTTGACGTTTGGTAGATCAATGATAACCTGTAATTGTCCAAATCTATTCACTACTTATTTATTGTCTCTAAAATTTGATCCTTTAACATCCAAATGCCAAATTCCGACGACTTTTTTTATTGATTTACTAGGCCTTAAAGATTTCGTGTTCCCTTTGCCATCTATCTTTAAAAGCTCTCTCTGTTTGGGCACGCGATCACTTTATTTTCATGTCATTAATATTTTTGTGTCTTAGTAATTTACAAATTGTGCAGTCACTTTGCACGATGCACAAACCAAGAGTTTTTCCAATACACTGGTGACTTCAACGATAGGTCATTTGCATAAAATTATTATTGTTTCAATTTATTCACTGTCAACTCAACTTCCAATGTAACACACAACTATAATTACTGTCAAAATTTCAATAAACTGTTATTGTTTTTATCAATTATAAAACCACCCCAAAATTGACGCAAGAAACCTGTCAGATTCCAAGTAGTTATATTTATTTTTAAAATTTGTTGAAACTTTGTTAATATTTTTTATTTGAATATAAGTAACACGCACTGATTTGATATGTTTAATAGTGTACGGTAAGTTAGGTTAGGTTGCTGTCGAGAAAGTGACCGTTGCTTCCCTACTGTCAAAAGTATCGTAATCTCGATACAGAAATCTTGCCTGAAACCGACACACTCTCTCTCCAACACTGAAAATGTGCGACTGACACAAGATCCATCACCAAAAACACTTGTAGCCGAAAAGTCCCCGAGTTGGCAACTCGGCAACCCCGAAGGCTGTGTTCGGGTGTTTCCGGATAAGCTCGGTTTCGTCCGCCTCGCGATTGGAGAATGGAGAATGGGCGTGGTCTAGTTCGATCACCGGCGGAGTTCCCTGATTGGCTGGTTGAACTGCGAGGTGTTTTACTTGAAAGATCGGCGCCCAAAATGTGCGCCCAGGTATTTTAATTCCCGTGTTGTTTGGAAAAAATATAAAAAACGTTTTATTATCATTTTATTTTAAATAATGTAGGTAGCTAATGTCATCATCGTGTTTACGCGAGTGACGCATTGACATTTTGATTTGCATGGAAACCGGAGTAAAAATAACAAAAACGAATATATTTATTTTTAACTGCCTTTAATTGACGTATTTTCAAAGGAATCGAAATATCAACCTATTTGGTAATGCGAATCACAGATGTTGCGGTTTGTGCGCCTTTTTGTTTTACTGACCTGTATTGGTTAGCAAAATCGTAACCCATTTCCTTAATTCCAGTGGATGCGTTATTAAAAAAAAAAATTAAATAAACTTTTTTTTTTGTAATGTATATAGGTACCCAAGGCAGGTTATCTTTCATCATGAAGGATGTCACCTTACGGGATGCTGTCTTTATAAGGATTTATAGGATCTAGGTCTTGAAGATGCCAAAATCGTAGCAGGGGGAAAACAAATTCTGGTGAACCATTCCTCAGCAGAGCTATTTATTACGACATAATAAAAATGACCCGTTTTGATCCGTTAAAACGAGTATTAACTCGTACATAGGTTCCTACATTACTAGATACATTTGTTTTTAACATTTAATTAAGGTACCTACTTTGGAGTGTCTTCCATTTGATAACCAGTGGAACTTTGACGGCCTCCGTGGTAGAGGGGAAAGGCTCTCAGCTAACAATCCGAATTTCACAGGTTTGAATCCGGTAGTGCACAAGGAAATTTTATTTGACTGATTTGTGTTATTTCACAATTTATTCATTTAAAATAATATATCATAGGTACCTAAGTACCTATATTTGCTGCAAGTTTCAGAGTGGAAGATACTCTTAGCATCGCCCTGGTATAAGATCACCATTCAGAATTGAAAAAGTAGCTTCAAATGGTTTTAGCCATATTTGGTGTTGGTGACCAGATCTGAATAGCCAGATACTTCGTCACCTCCCTCTTCCTCATTTCCTTACCCTTCCCACTCCCTTCAGCATCACAACATAACACGATTGGGATTGGGGAAACAGTATAATACCTACACTTTATTCAAAGATCAAACCTTTACCCACATATACCAACAATAAATCCCCCAACCACTTAAATAAAATATGTGCATTTATTATTTAAAAAAGTATCTAATAACAAAATCCTTGTTGTCCGTTATTAATTCATATCTATTATAAATAATGAAGACGTAGGTACCTACCTATCTATCAGTAATGTAACAAACAGAAATGGGGTTGTCATATAAATACGTAATTTATTCTACCATCAATATCAACACACACAAGATAACAGAATGATTCATAACCTACCCATCAAAGAGTTACTATTTTTTTTACCAAAATACACCACCTGCTAAATAAACATCATTACTGTTAACTACTGTAGATGCCATAATGTAATATTTATGTAGAGTGTAGAGATGTGACTAATAATCGACTTGTTGAACCAATAGAAGGGTCAGGAATGAATAAGTAATATGTTCTTTTGAATACCGGGTCTGACCCGCGCGGGGCGGCACGCGGGACACCTTGACATGACCCACAGTCACGCCCGCAGTAAGGTCAGGACGCACTAGTGACTAGTCGAGTCACTAGACACTAGACACCAGTCACTTCTAGTCACACAAGCAGGGCTTGTCAAACTATCAACAATAATTAACTCTTTTAAAAAAACTTTTATAATGAAAATTCGTAGGTAGGTACAAGACAAATAAATATTAGCTCTACACAGGAGGCCCTGAGGAAAATATTTCTCCTCAGGACCTGTGTCATCTTTGGGGATACTGTTTGGAGGGTCTTTTAAGGAAAGGAAGGAGAGGAAATGCTGGGAAAAGGGTATGAGGGTTGGAAGGAATCTGGGGTCAGTGTTTCCAGGAATGACGGACGTATGAATCCATCCCTCCCACTGCGGTGCAAGGCGATGTTCCGAGAGAGTACGACTGGACAAGTTAAAGGGACTCACTCAACCATTCTCTCCCGATCCGGCCTTGCGGTTGGTGGGCAGATGCATCTGCCGCCAATACCCGGACAAACCTCACCCCATTAACCCGGACACCCCTGCTAATCACTGAACTTGGTAAGCAAAATTATTTATGCATGCTGTAAATGTATTTATTGCCTGTTTGAGTGATAATATGGTTTAAAATTGTAAAACAAAACCTAAGGTTATGTTTTTATTTTATTGTTTTTTTTTGCTAGGGCAATCCCGATGAGTTACAGAACTCATTTTGGTATTTTGAAATTAAAAAAATAAGTGTCACATACAGTATGGATGAAAAATAAAAGACAGGTTAAGTAGAACAAACAACAATAGAAAACAAATAAAGGAAAAAGAACAAGGCCTACAAATAAATGGAAAAGAAAAGAAGAGAAAAACAAACAAGACAGAATAGAACATGGCATATGAACAAAAAAAATTACATAGTTTCATCCTTAAGTATTTTATTATTTTGCTGGATTCCCTTGTACCTACATATCTTGAAGCGAATTATTTAGGGCCAGTTGCATCGAAAATAGTTAAAGTAAGGTTTAAGGTTAAATATTTAAACTGAGTTTAAGCCCTAACTAAAGTTAAGCTACAATTCAACAAAATTGAGTTGCACCACGGCCGCACTATCTAAGATTAAAGTTACCAGTGTTGCCACCGAAATGGCTTCGAATTTTCCTTGTATTTGATGTTTGTTGATAAAAACTTACACACCATTATTTTTACGCATGTCAACACTATACAGTTCCGCGCGCATCCTCATTGTCTTTGACGGCTTGACGCATTAATAAACAACTTTGACGTCTATAAAGCAAGTTTTGAGTTCAGGTTATTTGAGTTGCAGTGTTTAAAACTAAATAAAAATGGATAAAATCACAAAGTAAGTAGGTTTTATTATTGTCGTATGTACATTTTGTTCGACTTTTTATGTTATTTTCTTCTCAATACGACGAACTTTATTTTCAGAGAGAGGTCTTCCAACTTCAGCGCCGAAGATGTTATTTTGCTGAGGGAGCTTGTGGATGCTCACAAAAACATTCTTTTAAATAAAAAAAGTGATGCTGTGCATGTAAAAGAAAAAGACCAGACATGGGAACTATTGGCTACTAAGTACAACGCATCCTGTCCAGCAAACCGTTACAGATCCACAAAACAATTAAGAAATAAATTTGAAAACTTGAAAAAGTCTGCCAGAAAGGTTTGTAGATTGTCACACGTTGCTTTCTCATGTCATAAATTATGTGAAAATTAAAATAATGAGTCAAATGTTTTCCAGGAATCTTCACAGTTCATAAAAGAACGTCGGAAGACTGGAGGGGGTCCGCCGCCATGCAAGCTCAGTGACAATGCTTCATGGATGCAAGGAGCCATGCAGCTATCCATGGAAGGGATCACATCGGAATTTGATGACGATGCTTCTATAAGTAAGTTCTACATACGTACATTTACATACGTACAGTTCTACATCGTATGATTAGCATTCCAAACAATGTTACTTTCATTCACAGTTATGGATTGCGATTAATCATTTATCTATGTCAAATTATTTAGTTTTTAACCAAATCCAACATTCTGTTTTAAGCTGCTGAAATTCTGCCGAGCGCACAGATCCCGCCGAGCGCACGTATCACCCGAAGAAGCGACTGTCGAAGAAGCGGACATACAGACACCGTGTTTGATGGAATTTGTAAGGAATATTTTTTTATAATTTATTTATTTAATAACAACAGTATAAATATACCATAATCACTTATTACATGTCACAAAATCATTGTGCGCAATATACTTCAGAGTTTTTATCCCATATTTTGTAGTGTGTGTTTGAGGTACGCAGATTTTATTGCTATTTCGAGTATTGTGAGTGTGTATGTCTTGATTGTAAAGTGGTTTGATGCTAGTATGAATTGATTGTTGAGTCATTTGTAGGATGGTGCTTGTGATTTCATGTATGAAAGATTGTGATTGGAAGAATATCATTCCCGTAGAGCCCTTGGGACGTTAAAGTAATATTATATCAAACATTTTGTATTTTGTTATTTTACAATAGGTAGTTTATGGGTAAGCAGGTAGTAAGTATCTGTTTCTACCCATTTTTAAAGATGATTAAAACAATATTATTGAGTAGTGTGTTAAAAATATTAGGGACTATTTGAAGGGTAAAATAATTATACCTTCTGGCTTAGGTTGAAAACTTTTAATTAAAACTTAAACTAAAAATTTTTTTTTTTTTAAAGTGAGACAAATATTCCCGGTTTACGAATAACCTGACAGTATTAGAAAATCTCCCATTGCCACCACAGTAAGCGGAAAATGTTGCTTGTATCTTGATGGAGGACTTAGCCAGCCGAGGAATTGAACTCACGACGCCTCGGTAGGGCCCTGTTAGTTGATTGGAATTTGTAGATTCGAATCACCGACATACCAACAATCCGTTTTAGTTATGGCCATGAAGATGTGCGATGAGGTAAGATGCACATACTGGTTTCAGATATCTCACGTAAAAAATTGTAGCCTTTGTATGTGAATACCTCACAATATTTACACCTGGCCATCCAACACAGCTAAAGACATTTGAAGCAAGGTTTCAATTACCGATAACCGGGGTGATACTAAGAGTATCTTTCAGTCTGTAACGAGCCGCAAATATACTTTGAAAATAGTATTTACCTTCTAATATAAATACATAATATATAATTAGAAGTGTGACAGCTGCCTCTGAGAAAATTTAAGAGGACATAATATTGACTGTCCTATAACGTGAATCCTCTTATTTGGACAGTCAAAACATTTTACAAATAATGTATATTAAACGTATAATATTGTACTAAATAAATAAAAAATATATATTTTTGAATGTAGCTATTACTTTGTGGTTATCCATTATAGAAAATGAAATAATTAAACTTTGTATAAACCACTTATATGATACGCAAATCCGACCGGTTTCGGAACAAACGTTCCTTCGTCAGGGAAAGCTTATACATATATATATTTTTTTTTAAATAAAAAATAAATAAAAATATGTTTGTGTTCTAATAGCATGGTTGTTGATAATGGCATATTTGAAATTAAATATACTCTTAATATTATCGTTAAACTTATCATATTATCGTAGATAGTTATTATATTTACACGTTTATAGATACCCACCAAAGAGTCAGCAAAGTTTGCTATAGTAAGGCAATTAAAGCTGGTATGTTTACTACATATTTTTATATATAAAACGAAAAGTATCTAAGTTACAATAACAACAAAATACTAAACACAAATCCACCCAGCAAACATCCAAAGCGACAGTAGTATAGTCGAAACAACTTTGAAAGAGCTTAAAGCTCGCACCATTGCTTTAGGATATAACCAACGACTCCTACAACAGCCCACAAGCAAAGCTCGAGCTACCCCCAGACCACGTGCCCGATGGAAGATGAATTCAAATGACTGTATTACCGGTCTGCGTGACTGCTGCGGGTGGGTGGCAGTCACCCACCCCTTTCTATGCTCCTGATAAGACGAGCCCTAAAACTACCCCATTCACTCGTGCAGCCATTCACACGGCCTAGTGATTGACCCAAATAATTTGTTGTTAAAATGCCTGTTTTTTGTTGTGTCTGAGAGGTTACATTATTTCCTAATAGGTAAATAGCGATGGCGTGAATTTTTTGTAAACATCCAGTGGGACTAATCACACGAATCCACGAAGATTTTGACTTAATAAGTGGCGAGAGAGGAATTCGAAAGCATTTTAGAAAGTTGGGAGAAAAGTATTTACTAGATAAAGGTTTTATTTAAATATTGGGACAGAAAAAAATTGTTATGACAACAGAGCTTATTAATCGAGAGTTCTTGTAATAAGAAATATTTATTTCGGTTGTCTGTACGTACTGTGTTACTTTGGTTCAATTTTTTTTATATGAATGCCGCACAAGAGTCCCAACTGCTCCCGTCTGAAACCAGTGAGGCTATGGCATCCCAAATTGGGGTATGTTGTGAGGCTGAAGGTAGTGGGGAGGGGAAGGAGATAGGTAAAAGGAAGGTGGGGAAGTACCTGGCTATTCAGATCTGGTCACCAAACACGGCTAAAGCCGTTTCAAGCAAAGTTTCAATTCTGAATGGTATGGTCTTACACCAGGGCGATACTGAAAGTATCTTCCACTCTGAAACGTGCTGCAAATATAGGTACTATATATTATTTTAAATGAATAAATTGTGAAATAACACAAATTAATCAAATAAAATTTATTTGCGCGCTGGGTTCCATCCCGCGACCTTCGGTGTGCGATTCAAGAGCCTTACCGCTGGACTACGCCGGCCGTCAAAACGCCGTCAATGAACTCAAATTTCATTTGAAATTGAGTGTTATTTTCAAAATTGGAACTGACGAGCGATATAGTAAGATTTTTCCTTTAATAAAATTAAAAATAAACGAAAGTATTGTAATTTTTACAATTGGAACACATTTTTCAAGAGTTCAGAATATCCCGTGATTTATCACGGACGCTAATAGATACTTTTTAATTTGATAACAAACGCAAAAAACATCATATTCAGGGGCTGGTTGTGGTAAAGTTGCAATTCTCGAAGTCATTTTAAATATCTCATCCTTTTAGGTACTTTGGCTGGTTTCGAGATCGTTATAATATTATATACTAAGTATCTGGTACCCGGCTTGCGTTGCTATGCCATTTAATAAAGAAATTGTTTTTCCCTGCGTGTCCTTTCCCATTCGTCCCGTACCCCTTCTGACTCCCCTTCCTCTCCCGCGTCCCCTTCCCCTCTCGCATTCCTACTCTGCCTCATCCACCTTTCCTCTCCGCACCCCACTCCCCCCTCCCCTCCTCCCGCCAACCCTCTATACATTCAGTTTTCAAACAGCTCGCGTGCCACCTATTTCAATTTTTTTATATAAATTTCATAATACCAGAGGCCAGAGCTCACGAGTAGTTTTATATAAACCTTGTCCTTACAAGAACGAACACAAAAAAAAAGAATTATCCAATTTCGGTTTCCGGCAAATATCCGTTCGGAAGTTGTGATATACATTTCGTCGATTCATTTTTATTTATATATACCTACACTAAATTTTCAATTCATTATAAAAAACTAATTTTTAAAGCAGTACGACAATCCGAAAAACTCTCCTGTACGAGATATTCGAATTACGAGCATTATTCAGTGATGTCAATAAAACATATCGATTGACAAGGTAGCTACCCTGTATATCGAGCTAGTTTGTATCGATTATTCCGTGCCCCACATTAAGGGTAATAGAACCACCCTCCTCCCTTATATCGAGACAACCCTAATAAAGGCAGTGCACTGTTGCAATTTATGTCGGTAGGTACCTACCCCTCGCGGTGCCGTCTGTCATAGTAAATTGTAACAACCCCAAGATATTATTCGCCAAGAGATAACTACACGAATAAATTTGAACCCACGGCATAGAGAGATTTACAATTTTTGCATTCAGCGTAAATAATTTCTTACACAGGTTTTTGTTTTCATTACTGTTTGACAGTACTTTTGATAGATCCGTCACGCTTTACTAATATTAGGTGTAAAACAACAAAAATCAGTTTTATTAAATAATTCCAATCGTGCAGTTTGATTTTGACCGATTTTTATACAAATATTATTAATATGAATACGAAGACAAGAGTCCTAACTGCAAAGTTTGTCTGAAGCCAGTTAGAATATGGCATCCGCAATTGGGGTGTGTTGTGAAGCTGAAAGTAGTGGGGAGGGAAAGGAGATGGGGAAGAGGAAGGTGGGGAGATACCTGGCTATACAGATCTGGTCACATAACACGGCTAAAGCCATTTCAAGCAACGTTTCAATTCTGAATGGTGGTCTTACAGGACGATATTGATAGTATCTTCCTCTCTGGAACGTGCTGCAAATATGCTTTAAATATATTATTTTTAATGAATTAATTGTGAAATAACTCAATTCTATCAAATAAAATTTATTTGCGTAGGCCGGGATAGGAACCCGCGACCTTAGGATTGAGAGTCGAGAGCCTTACCCCTAGACCACGGAGGCCAATTTTAAAATTCAAACTTTACGACATAATTTTTGAATTACGCGATTGTCTCTTTTGACAGCTACGCACGCAGCCGTTTTCGTATTTTAAAATAAAGATTAAAGTATCAAAGTTAATTTTTTTTTTTTTTTTTTTTTTTTTTTTTATTAATTTCAATAACAAGGTTTGTACATGTATGTATGATGTATATAATAAGTATAGATTAATTTTTTTTTTCACAGACCTCCTCACTAGGATTTCCTGTTCTGAGGTGGCCTGTAGTTTTTTAAAATATTTGTATTTGGTTATGGATTGTCTTTATATCGTCTTCATGATGTTTGTAATTTTATTATTACTTTGATCTCTCAGCCATATTTTTACTTTTGTTTTATATATATTCATTTCCTTTATATTTTTGATTTGATCTGGTAGAGCATTGTATAATTTTATGGCATGGAATTTATTATTTCTCTGTCCAAAAGATGTGTTCAAACTGGGAGTAACCAGGATGTTATTGCTTACTGACCTGGTTGAGTATTTATGTTGGGCAGTGGAGTATATATATATGTTTTTTTTCAGTTTAAATAAAATATTTTTTGAATAAAGTTTCTGTACATTGAAGACTTGAAAGTTATTAAATATTTCTTCCGTCGGAGTTCTAAGCGGAACTTTCAGTATTGTCTTCAGTACTCCTTTTTGGGCTATATTGAGTCGCTCTGTGTGAGTGCTCAAAGCAGACCCCCATCCAGTTATCCCGTACTCTATTTGTGACTGACATAAAGCGTAGTACACTTTCTTAATGTCGTTTATGTTGAGGATGTTACGGATGGCTCTAAAGAAGTAAATGTACCTGGTGAGTTTTTTTGTGATTACTTCAATGTGTGCGTTCCATCGGAGATTATCATCAATTTCAATACCAAGATATTTGATACTTTTGGAGTGTGCTATGGTAGGACAGTGGCATGATAAGCCTTGATTTTGATTGTTTTCTTGGCATGTATGTAATATATTTGAAACATGGAGGGAATTTTCAGGAGTTTTATAAAAATTATGATTTTAGTTTGTATTTTTCGAGACAAAAATAGTTTAATTTTTAAATTTTGCACGGAAAGCATTGGAAATGATTATTCTTTTAGGATTCAGGCTTTAATTGATCGATCTCCACACCAAGAAACCAATTTTGTTGTATCTAAATAATATCCATTAACTAAAAAAGTTTAAAAAAAAGGATTCACTTTTAAGCTGGAAACTAGTGAACAGTTCCAAATATTGCACTCTATTATCACACACATGTGACGCAGTCTCTTACAATCCGTAGTAACACTGTAATAGTAATTTGATTCACTTTTAGACTGTACCTAGTTGGTTAAAAATTACATCAAAATAGATTAAAAATATATTAAACTATGTATCATCTTTCGTAAATTTATATTTCATAATTGGCGAGATTAAGTTCTTTTTTATAAGATAGAATTTAGATTAGAGAAGTGATTCTCCACCTTATCCATTTTACAGCAAAACAGATAATCCTTTTCAAAGACTACACGATTTTAAACACACAAGCAAAGCCAACAGCGTGAAAGCTTTCGCTGGCAAAATCAGATTAAACACTTGAATGCCAAGAGGGGTGGAAACATAACCTTATTGTTACCCCTTGCATAATTAATATGCCTACAGGGTTGCTGGAATTTTAAGAGATGCAAATATAATCTTATTTTATCGAACTCTCCTAGACCAGAGTTGGCAATAATTTTCAAACTAATGGATATATAAATTTTCAACAATTTTGGAAGCATAAAAAGCTGAATAAAAAAAAAAATATTTATTTTTTGGGACGTTCAAGATACCTCCAAAACACACGTCAAAAACTATTAAATCGTCCATTCCTAAATTTATTCAATAAGTTGCATCGATCATGAATTTGCTTGCATTCCCAGAAATGCTTTTACAACTCATAGGCCGGTATGCCCCAGGGATCTCATTTCGTCCATAACCAATGTAACGAACCCATTGTCTGACCCACTGGTCAATAGATAAGTATCAATTTAGTTATTTTTGTTGATTAGTTGATATTAACAAATGTTATAGAAGAAAACCTACTTTCTAAAATCCAGTAGCGCATTGTATCAGGGGAATTAAAAGAGGTGGAATTTATTGCTTTGCAAATTTTGGAAAAAAAATTTTTTTTGGTGTTCAGTAGATTTTTATATTACGATCTCCTATTTCTTTATTAAGGCCACTGTTAGAGATGTACCAGAGAGGCATAAAGGATAAAGCCTGATAGAAATTAAGATATTCTAATTTTAACTGTCGCTGTCTCCCCAAGGACCAAGGGCCCATTGGAAATTAGTCGGATGACCGCTGGAGATTTGCCAAATTGAATTAGTTAGGGAATGCTTAATGTCTCGTGTTGTATTTTATTGGTGGTTTCATTCCGTGGGTTAAATTTTATTAGGTTTTGTCAAGGGATTTTTGGTAAAACATTTTACTTTATATTTTACGTGAATGCTGAACCATCTAATCTCATTCTGAGAGCGAGTGGGACTACGACACCTCTAATAGGGAAAATTGAAATCGAAATTGATATGTTGAAACAAATTAGTAAGGAGAATTATTGAGACCTAGTTATTAAACGTTTAGCCATTTTCTTGTTGGTATTTGACCAGAACAACGCTGGACTAAATACCTCCCTGTGAAAAAGTATTTTAAGAGTGTAAGAAAACGTACGTCCAAATGTATGAGAGAGAGAGAGAACCTAGTAAGAATGATACAGGCGTACGAAATGTAACATCTCACAAGAGCCCCTGTCTGCACAATCTAAAGACAGGGAAACTATTTTGCCACCCGGTTGGGCAGCGTTTTTAGGCGGGTTAACGTAGGGCTGTAGGAAGGGATTTATTATTTTGTTTTGAAGAATTTTAATGTTCAATGTACATTTGTTACTTTAATTGAAAATTTTAATGACTTAAAAATTCTACACAAGTACAAAAATTAATTAGGTGGTCTAGTGGGAGGGAGGATTTCAGGGGAGGGGGAGAACGGTGGGAGAAGTTAACATTACATGGAAACATCGTAAGTAAAGGTGATTTACATGGTGCTATTATTTTATTAACTAAATTAATTTTCGGTTTAATTTTTTTGTTTATTTTTAAAGTTTTCTCCCCCTCCCCCAAAATCCCCCCTCTCACTAACCCCGCCTAATTAATTTTTGTACTTCTATAGAATTTTTAAGTTAGTTTTAAGTTTGCTCGTGAATGACACAGATGTGTCGAAACAGGTCGCAAAAAAATTAAAATTAAAGTAACAAATGTACATAGAAAATAAAAAATTAAACTTAATGTCGTTGACAATGCATTCTATCAATCTTTGGTGACAATTTCTATGAAATTCATTGATATAACGGCAGTGAACGTAAGCAATAAATTAATGTCTATCTTATCCAGTCAAGATTTGGTTCGGTTGGTAGAGTTGTCGACTCCAGTTTCTGGGTTGAAAGGTTCAATCCTCAGTCAAATTAATTTTCTTAAAAGACATTTGTAAATAGATGTAAAATATTAAACAAAATGGTTTTTACGGATTGATCATCAAAAAGTATGATTGATTTTGGATCAACAAATGGACTAAATTCAAAAATAGGTAAAAAATGAATCGAGCTTTTGGCAATGATAGTTTCAGATTTTTAGGCGTCTGCTATAACAGAGTCAAGGCACAATCGCTCTGATGTATTGGTTCTTAGGTTGTGGAAAATAAGATAAAGACGAATCTAGAAATATTTACATGAGTGACAAACAACACACATATGGCCAGTAATTTTAAAATTGTTAGAGGTTCACAGAAAAATATATAGGAAATTAAAAAAATGATTTAATCACTTACCCAAAGTTCCTGTAGGTGGGCGCGAGCAACCAGAGAATGGAAAACCAAATTAAATTAGTATTTGTATATAGAATAATGAGGCATAACAAATGAAAAAATATATATATCAATATCGACATGAGAATGTGTAATTAAATTATAACTACTGAAAAAGTATCCATGACAAATCTATAATTTTTTTAAGAGGTCGAAATTATTGTTAGTGGAAATTGGGCAATAGGCATTTGGAATTTAAGTATTATAGAATTAAGAAGATCACAAGAAATGCGACGTTGGCGTGTTTTCGTGATCCAAAAGTCTGACCATTCTTTACTTAAATTTCAAATGGAATGGTGACATAAATATAGATATGTATGGCAGACAGTGGAAGGGATAATATAGCGCAAATGGGCTAGAACCAAATGGTAATAAGTCCGTTGTTATTTACTATTTATGCACATTATACATCAGCTTCCATACAAATCTAGCAGAAAATGTTGCTTGTGTCGTGATGGACGATTTAGCCAGCCGAGGAATGGAACACGCGATGCCTGGGTGGGACCCAAACGCGATGCCAACTCAGCCACTGACCGACTTATATGTGGTGTATAAGTTAGTCGTAGTTTCAACATCTTTCAATAGTTGTCGTTTTTGTCGTTAGTTACACGAATTTTGCGATATCCCAACAGATGTCAGTTAAGTATTATATCAGAAGAGTATCATCTATCGTCGTTCGTGTCTAATAAACAAATGGTTCCGATGATAGCCGAAGGCATCGGGTAACCAAGCAGACACCATCAGTCCGGCGATGGTCTGGCTACTCGAAACATCAGAATAACATAGAGCCTACTAGAGTAAGGACGTCTAGTCTAGTTTAATGTTCTTTATGAACTGTACGCAACGTAAATAAATCAATTTTTTTTCTTTATTTATTTTTGGGGTGTTATACCGTGTTGCGCCACCTCCTTCTTTAGCCGGGGTTTCGGACAGCGTTACAGTGTCCGAAACATTGGCTTAAGAAGGAGGTAACGTAACACGGCATAACACCCCAAAAATAAATAACGAAAATACTTTTGGCCGTGAAAATCTAAAATCATATCCGATGAACTTGTAATCACAACGAACTTCGAACTTATTTAAAAGTTTGTCAACATATTTTAAGTAGCATGGTATTGAGATAAACAGACTACATTTTATTACTTGGAAGGCAATTATCAAAAAATGATCATTACAAAAACTGTTTTAGATTGTCACGTATTTCTAAGTCGAATACATAAAACCAGTACGAGTATTTAACAAATTATTTGAAATGAAAAATCTCAGATTTCAAACATGTTTGTGTTGAATAATTCCACAACTAAGCATTTATTACCATCAAACCAACACTAAAAAAATAAAATTAATATATATGACCAATAAATCACAGCAAAACCGTGTAATCTTTCGTTTAATCAAAATAGAGAACTTAATATCGAGCTACCTAGATATTTTATCTTTCCAACGATAAAAGTTATTTATTTGGTTTTAAAGCAGATATAAACAAAAGTGTATCTCAAATCCATGACTGACTAAAATCTTTCCAATATAACGAATAATAATGTTTTTAGTTGGGTTATGTTGTGTTAAACTATTGCATATACAGTTTGACGTATTGCACAATGGCACCCTTAAAACATACCAGAACAATGGGCGTCGCACGCGAAATCAAATTACGCATGTCAATTTGTTACCAGTCAATTCTGTCCCTACTCCCCCATGCATTTATGTGTCCCTGCTATATTCTACCTTCTACAATATCTACTACTGTTTTAAGAATGCTGGCTCCCCTAATCTTACGACATTTCCAGCTAAATAACGTACAAGTAAAATAATATGCTTACAATAATTTATTCAAGTAGTAATAGATTTTTTTTCGTATTTTTGTGTGATATCACTGCACATTTCCAATTGCCCTGAGCAAGTGGGACTTTGACATTTTTTAAAATATGAATACCTCACAAGAGTTCCAGCTGCTCCCGTCTGGAGCCAGTGAGATAATGTCATCCCCAATTGGGGTACGTTGTGAGGCTGAAGGTGAGGAAGTACCTGACTCTTCAGATCTGGTCACCAAACACGGCTGACGGCCATTTCAAGCAACGTTTCAATTCTGAATTGTGGTCTTACACCAGGTCGATACTGAGAGTACTTTCCACTCTGGAACGTGCCGCAAATACCTATACCATGCATTACTTTTAAATTAATGGATTGTGAAATAACACAAATTATTCAAATATATAACAAAATAATTTTGGCCGTGAAAATCTAAAATCGTATCTATTCAAATATAATTTATTAGCCCACGCCGGGATTCGATCCCGCGACCTTCGAATTGCGAGTCAAGAGCCTTACCCCTAAACCACGCCGGCCGTCAAATATGTGGAATTTCGTTAAATCCAGGATAAGTCACTAGTTTTAGGTCAGCATTTATGTGTCATAGTTATAAGTCACTAGCTGTAAGTCTTACATGTAAATGGCTAGCTATAATTACAATTCTTAGTTGTAAGCCAGTTATATCAATTATTTTATATATTTATTTGTACAGCGTCCTTGAGGTGATTTTTCACTAAAACGGCGCTATATAAATTAGTTAATATAATTATTAACAACAGCCTCTCATCAGAGCGATACTGAGAGTATCCTCTGCTCTGGAGCGAAGTGCAAATAAACTTCAACATACTATCAAATAACAACTTTATACTAAACAATATGAATTATATACCTTGTTCCACGCTCATACCGCGGAATTTTTTGGATCATTGTTAAAAAAAAAAAACTTTTCAAAAAAATTAAAACTTTTTTTTTTCATTGTAATTGCCAAATAAAAAAAGTTTATTCTCTAATTTTTGTTTGGTTTACAAAACGTTCGAGTAAAATACTCCTGGGTAGTAATTATTTCTTCCCACTCGGTCAACTGTTCTATTTAAGATTTGAAATGTGAGTTTGGCCATTTTGTTATCCGATGACGTGCATTACTCGCAAAAGTATCTAAAGCTACGATTACCCTATACCTACAATTTTTATTACATCCTTTTTTTAAATTAGCTACTTAGCTAAAACCCCATTAGTTTCACGCAATGAGCGTGGAGCACGGAGACAAAAGTATCATAATATTTGATTTAAATTGCTGCATGTAAAATACATTGACGAGCCTTCGTCTTGATTTTTAGATAAATGCAATTATTACTTATTCACAATATGGTCAAAATGAATCGTCATCATCAAACAAACAGTATTAATGGCCTAGCCCTAGCGACTATACGGTTGAAATTTCAGAATCCGACTAAGAATTCAACTCTGACGCCGCGCCTTACTCAAAACCGTTTTCGTACTTTGAGTTTGTGAATATATCTACTTTTGTAATAGAATCGAATTAAAGCAATGCTAAAAGATGGTGCCACTTACGGTAACAGCTAGTGTGTGGAGCATCGCCTGGCAGGCGTAAGTACTACTGGATTTGTAATTTCGTGAATATCTCAGGATATGGAGAGATTGACGATGATGTGATTATTATTGTTACTGGCACTTGTGAATAATAATACCACAAATCTATATATTTTATATGACGTCATTGCCTGTCGTGGTTACTTTGTCCCGGTGACTAGCTGTCACTGTATCCCAGTTGATTCGAGGAACCGGCTATTTTGGAACCAGTTTTTATCGGATTTATAAAATAGTCACCAACACTCAAACTGGGCGAAGCCGAACCAAAAGTCGCCCGCAGGACCAAGCAGCAAAACCTGCGGAGCGGGTTTATAACTGCTAGTTGTTTTAGATTTTTTTTAAACTTGCAAGACATTTCATAAATTGTAGAAATTGTCTATAGGAATGGAGTAAACTTCCCGACGAAAACATTGGTGGATTGAGCACAGCTTCTTCGCCAAGTTTCTCGATAAAGGAAATAACATGAAGTATTTAGTTCACTATGCAAAAGCTGTCTTCGACTTTAATATGGGAGTATTTCTAAAACATTTACATTACAAAATGTCCCTTGCATTGGTAAATATATTCAAATCTACACAGGGAAATCTAAAATACTACTCGATGTAAATAAATAGTACACGATTTAAAAATGTTAAACAGGTGCAATCAAAAATACTGCATGAGATATTCAAATCACGACCTCAAATACAAACACATAGGACTTTGGAATGCAGTGAGTCGGTGATTGCCGCAAATCAATGCATTTTATACAAGTGAATAAGTTTATACTATTGGCAAATTTAAATTCACATGTGACTTTAATTTGACTAAATGCAAAATGAAGGAATTGTCGCGACAGGGTTTTTTGTTTGTTTAAACAATTTATTGGGCGGTAAAATTTGGATTGTCAACCCCACTAAAGATCAACAAAATGTTGTTTGCAACTAGTCTATCCTAGTCTCTAAAACTCTCGAATGATGAGCTCTACGTCGAGAACTTTGAAGAGATTTTACTGTGAGGTATGTGCAGATGAATGTAGCTATTTTTAGGTCAAAAAGTAATCTCCATTGTCAGGTATGAAGCTTTGAAAAATCTCTTTATCTGTCAAAAAATTATACAATGCCTTGTTGTATGTTCCATAATATATTCAATTTAGTATGAATTTTAAAGAAATGTTAAAATTTGGGCGCATATTGATAATAGCGACTTGTCAACTATAAAAAATTACGTCTATGTGAAATGGGGAAAATAAAATAAAACAATTGATCCAAAACTGGTGGGTGAATTGTGAATCGTAAGCTAGGGGTAGTTTTTATAAAAATCGTTTGGATTAGGCGGTGCATTTCCTTATTCGATGACTGATGCGGACGGGTTGACTCAATCGAATGATTCGATCTGAGATGACTTGAACACAGGAGCAAAGAGGATGTTTTTGATGGCTAACCTTACAAAAACAAATAAAAAAATACAGACAATCAATGAGATAAACACTAAAACATGTGCTGTGTTTTGATAACTTGGATTTAAATACTAACTACAGACAGAACAACTGTGTGCCGCAGCATCAAGAAATTCGCGGTGTGAAACAAGATAATTTGGAATTTCTAGGTAAACGCACATATTTTTGGCTCACAGTGTCATTTCCATTATGAAATATGAACTTCCAGATGCGCCATAAATATACATTACCTGACAAATGACAGTTTTTATAATTTCCAAAAAAGGTTTAGAATATTGAAATTTGGTTGAAGCCGGACAGTAAAATGAGTTTTTTTATACTACTAATTCGTAGCAGTCCACCCCACAAATTGTATAACATATTCAAATAACTCACATGATGTGTCTGAACACGAAATTGATGCAATTATATGCCCCATTGACTAAATATTTAGGGAGATTATAGGCATTTTTGCAATGAAGCGTATACACTAGCTTTCAATTCAACTATTCTTTTTTACTAAAATTCAGCAGCAAGTTCGTTTACATGACATTATATGTAATTATTCAAATCCATAAATAGCACTTTAACTTACATAATAATTTAATACAATACCGTCTGATTCAACTTTGAACTAAGTAAAGGTACGAATGTTTCAAATATATTTTGTGAGTCTACCGTTTTTCATTTCTTAAGGGATGAAAAATCGACTGAAATTACAAGATGACAGATCTTTCCTCTTTTATTAGTTTTTTCCACCCTCATTGTCGATTAGCTACATTTCCATATTTAACATCCCCTATTTCTTTGAGTAACACTCAAGTGTGTACACTCTTGGGAAAGAAATGTCTTACGAGTGTTTCAGTTTTTCATAAAAAACCTTAGCAAGTTATTTTTTTACTTTCCCACATTACAATTTGGGAGCGGATATGGGTATCGCCGTCCCTGAAACCATTTATTGGACTGCCCTAATTGTTTCGCTATATTTGGTGACTTAGCAGGAGTTCCCGGTTTCATAGAAAGAGTAGTTGAGGAAGGTTTTTGACCTCTGCAGCAGGACTCTCTCCGAAAATCGCCTTTCACAGCAGTGGGAGGGATACGTCCGTCATTCCTGGACAAACTGACCCCCAGATTCCTACCCACCCCCTTATACTTTTTTCCTTCCCTTAAAACTTCTTCTCCTTCCTACCCACTTCATCCCTAAGGATGACGTAGGCCCTGAGGGAAATTATTTTTATCTAGGCCTCCTGTGTGAAGTAAAAAAAAACATAATAATTAACCAAAATTATCAAAAAATGGGAATAAAAAAATGGTAATGTTCTTTTAAATATTGAAGTGAAACTTCCTTAGCCCCGTTAGCGATTTGAAATTTGGATGAAACGGAAATGTGTCACAAAAAATAATTATTTGACGGTCTTCGGTTCTAATATAATGCGGTAAATTCAAGACCCAAGCGCGGGCCTCTAACAGCGCCGCGGTATGAAGCGCCCGACTCTCAGCGCCCAGAGAGACATCCAGCGAAGGAGTCGGAGGTTCGAAACCTACCAAATCCAAAATAATAAAAAAATATATTTTAGTGAAATCAATATCCAATCTTCAAACCACTTAAAAAAAACAGGCAAAAGGAAAGAAAGCGACATCTAGTGACTTTCTAGTTACAATTGCACACTCTGATTTTTTTTATGTCTATTTAATATGACTTAAAACAAACATGATAATACTTTTTTTCTTACGAAACCGCGGGTTTAGCTTTTATAAGTACAGCATAAAAGTTTTTCCAATGTATCAATATTAAAACTAACTTATCAAATTCATTAGAAACTGAAATCAAAATGATTATACATTTTACAGCAAACGTAAATAAACATTGTGGAAATAATTATGCATCACAGACCTTCGTCCTTCAAAAATACATGCAAATATATGCATTCACAAAACCTTAAAAAACTATTTAATCTGACTAAATCGTTTCTTATTATACAAGTACGTTACTTTATTCTGTTAGATAATTATCTTCTGAAGTAAGAATTATTCGTTTCTCTAAAAAAACACAGCTCAACTAAAGTTTTTTGTACATTCAAAGTAAATTAACCAATTTAACCGTAGCGGTGAGATAACTGACCTTGGTTTCGTTGGCCATATATTTAATTAAAAAAATATATAGTTTTTTAATACTGACAATTGTATAATAATAATAATAATAATAATGATTTATTGTCTTCATTTCTTAATAACAAATAGAGATAATGATATCCTCACTGGGATCTCCCGTGCTGAGGATTTCATTTATATTTTATAATTTAATTATAAGAATAATATGAATTCGACATAACATAATATATCATGTAGTATTTTTTTTTTTTAATTATAAAGTAAATATGATAGTGTTTTTTTATAATTCAGTTCATTAGATTCGGTTTTAGTCTGTATTTGATTTCAGTATATTTTCTATTTCTGATCTCCCTATATTTAGTATCCAGTTTTTTATTTGAAATTTAAATGTTATAATGTTGAGGTTTTTGAGTGAGAGTGGTATTTTATTGTAGAGTTTAATGCCATAATATAAGAAGCTTTTTTGCCCAAATGTTGTGTTAGCAGTTACTTGTTGGATATGTTTTTGACCATGAGATCTAGTGTTTCTAATGTACGTGTCAGTTGTTATTTCTTGGGTTTTGTACTTATGAATGTAAATGAGTATAGTTTTAGAATATAGTTGTTTAATTGACATTATGTTAAGATTGTTGAAGATTTCGTCAGTGCTAGTTCTTACAGGAACTTTCAGTATAATTTTCATTATGGCTTTTTGAGTTTTAATTAGTGGATTTAGTATGTTTTTATTTGCACTGCCCCATCCGATAATACCGTATTCTAACAGTGATTGGCAGAGAGCCATGTAAATCTTGATTAAGTCTTTTTTAATGAGGACATTCCTGATAGATTTGAAAAAATAACTTAGTTTTTTAATTTTATTATTTAAATAGGTAATGTGTTCGGTCCATTTTAAGTATACTTACATAAATCTGCTGAACGAGATTAATTGCATTGGATTAATTTAAAAACAATTTTATCAATTTTCGCCGAGGGCCTAGTAGGAGACGTCTTGATGAGATGTCTTGGCCGCGAAATGTACATGAGTGGACCGGTATTAGAAGTGTGGAGAAGCTAATCCGGGCAGCGCAAGAGAGAGATAGATTTACCAGAGTGGTCGCCAACATCGGGGGGACCTGATAGGGCACACGAAGAAGAAGAAGAATTTAAAGACATTTGACAAAATTTCTAAATAAACAAAATTATGAAACGGCAAATGATCACAATGACTGCACTTCGCAACGGATAATGTGATACGCGCTCTGTCTCGCGTGTACGATTCTACTGAATGAGACCGAGTGCGAATCGCGTGATGTACTAGATAGTAGTACCCAGTGGCGACATGTGATGGAAAATATATATTTCTTTTTGAAGTAAACCTTCTTTGGCACCGTTGTAATTTGAAACTCAATGAAACGGAAAAAACACTTAAAAGAGACAAACACGTGCATCTACAGGATTTAGCCTGCGAGAGAATGAGTTAGAATGAAACCTTGGCATTGGCCGCTTTGATTATGAGCTCACTTTTCAAAAGTTGAGATAATGTGGGTGGGTTAAGCTTCACTTCTACCGCGTGTGAACTGCAATCGATTTTTTTTACATCAGCTCCACACAGGAGGCCCTGATAAAAATAATTTCCCTCAGGGCCAATGACATTTTAGAGAATGCTGTGTAGAGGGTTTTTTAAGGAAAAGAATGAGACGAAGTTCTGGGAAGGAAATAGGTATGAGCAGTGAGTAGGAATCTGGGGGTTAGTGTAAGACCTCCCTCAAACAGTCTCTCTCACATGGCAGATGGGTAGATACGTCGGCCGCCAAGACCTAGACAAACCTCACCCTATAGTCCCGGACACCCCTGCTAAGTCATCTAACGTAACGAACCACACTTGGGGTGACCTATGGCAAAGGTGTTGATTATCCAATAAATGATTCCCTGGGCGGCTGTACCTGTACCCGCCTCCCAAATCATTATTAATATATTTTTTTAATTGTTTTTTTTTTGTACCCAAGTTGTTTTTAATTGAAAAATATCATCGGACAGTAAAGTAAAATGGCACCTACATTTTTACTCCTTATTAGGAGTAAAAACATATTTGCTCAGGAATCACGGGTTTTTTTATTTTTTTTTTTTTTTTTTATTTCTATATATTACAGTATTTACCTATTTCTTATAATTTTTACATAATATATTTTGAAAACATTTTTACATAATATATTTTGAAATTTAATTATGTTGGGTGTAAGGTAGGTTTGAGAAGGTGAAACTGTGGATGGGTAATTTTGTATGTTTCGTGAACACCTCACTAGGAGAACCTGTGCTGAGGTGTTTACGTGTTTGTGATTAAGTGTGACAAGTATTTATGTGTTGTAGTAGATAGTTTTTAATTTATTTTTTTTAAACTTTAAGATAGATAATATTAAGATATATATATATATATATATATATATATTTGAAAAAATAAGAAAAATATGTATATGCATAAACATACACATACATACGTATACATACACGTACATACATATATACATATAGATATATATATACATACATTACAATACACACATATACAAGTTGTAAGTCTATGTATAGTTGGTGAATACTTGAAAACTATTTAATTATTTAGTTTATTTCATTTTATAATTTTGGTAGTTTTGTTATGTTTGGTTGGGAATTATAATGTTTTCTATAAAGTTAATATCTTGATTTTTAATTCAGGCAGTGATATGTTTTTTGTGAATATTTGTAGATGTATTAGCAGATAGTATTTGTTTCAAAGTAGTGGGCATACAATTAAAAAGTTTGGTAGCATAATACTCAAAGTGTCTTTGTCCATGTGTGGTGTGTGTTATCGGTATGTTTAGTATTTTATTTGTTGTGGACCTGGTTTTTATTATGGTTTTTGGTTGAATGGGAATATGCAGTTTGCTTTGGAGTAGGTGGAGTATAACAGATTTGGCATAAAGTTGTCTGATTGACATGACTTCTAATGTTTTATAGATTTCTATATTGGGTTACACAGTTTAATCGGATATCGGGTACGTTGAAGGGAATTTTAAAATAAATAAAACTTTAAACAATTTACAACTTTAAAAATTTTTATCACGTTAAGCAAACACCCCCATTCCAAGAAAACCCAAGGCATTATTTTTATATTTAGAAAATATTTGGTAATAACTTTTCAAAGATTACGCAGTTAGCTGCGACAGTGTTGCCAGGACACCGGATGAAGGTCCATCACTCGGCACGAGGCCAGAATTCCTAATGCGGAAGGTTTTCCCCCTGTCCTGGGAACTTTGCTACTTGCTACATACACACAAATGTTCCTCTATATAACACTAATGGGTGTATGGAGAGCCTGCATATTTTATATGCATATACATTATTTGTACCATAGTTTATGAGAAGTTTGAACTCAAGATGAAATGAAACTTTTGGTTCTTAGGCATAAAAAACTGGTGACCCTTTACTTGACCGGACCTCAATGATTAATGGTGTTTCGTTGAAGGGAATTAAAGCAACCCCCCTTTCTTAGTGTCTATTATATTAAAGGATATTTTTTATTTATTTAGAGATGAAGTTCAACGTAGTCTCCGTGTATTCGATTATCGGAGGGCTGTCCGTAAAATAAGGTCTACAAGATGCTGTGGTCGCGAGAAACGAATTTATGCACATCCTGCAACACTGGCGTGTAGCCTGGTTCCTCTACGCCAAATCTCCACTACGCCAAATCTCCACTAATCTCGGCGTGGCAGCCGTTCGCGATGGTGCTTTCACTAGACAGTCTCATTGTAAACTTATTTTCAAAACAAATTTAGTAGCGCTCTAATGCTGATCATTATTTGACCCTTTCTTAATCTTATTCATTATGCTTTAATTAGCCGTACAAGAATTTACCTGATCTCCACATTTTTATACGGTCATACTTGGTTTTATTACGTAATCTATTAATTTTGAAAAATTTATTTGTTCAGGAGTGCGAAAAGAAAATTTTATATAATGTAGTATGTCCTATTTTTCGTGGACCTATAATTATGAATTTTTATTATAAAATAACATTGAATAGTCATCTTTTAGAATAATTAATAGTTTTTGTAAATTTCTTTAATAACTTTATTAACTCATAATTCACGTCGCAAAAGACGCTCTTATTTTTTTAGAAATACTTAGGTAGCGCAGATCTTAAGAGAGAGAAAAAGAGCGAAAATTACGTATTTAACTCATTTTTGAATTTATTATCCTTACAATTTCAAAATTCAAATTTCAAAAATTCAAAATTTAAAAAACAAATTTCAAATTTCAAAATTCAAATTCCCGCAACCGAAAAATTGGACATCCCATTGAAACGTACCAAAAAACAGCAGAGCCCAAACAAATGATGATTGAAGTAAGCGGTCCCGTCGAAAAGAGACACTAGCGAGATCAGGAGGATATACAGTGACTGAAATTTTTTTAACTTACGACCTATTTCTGCGCGATGTTATATTATAAAGGCGCAGATTTGGCAAGCAATGGCTCTAAGCAAAACTCTATGGCGTTCCGTTCGCAAACCGGGGATGCTGACATCATATAAATATGCTCAGTGTGGGAAATATGATATTAAATTAATACAAAAGGTTTTTCAAAACAAATCTTATTATTAATACTTATCATTACTTGACCCCCGTCTCGATTTTATACATTACGCTTTCATTAGCCGTGCAAGAATTTACATGATCTCTACATTTTTACACGGTCAAAGATGGTTTTACCACACATATGCCTCAGGCCGACATCAGTCTAGAGACTATTGTATTAGTGAATAGATATCATTTCTACATTTAGCCTACTTTTATCCTTCCTCCGTCAGTTCTATGCCACACTGTCTAGAAAAGAAAAGATTCTCTATAAAAGTAAGATTTCAAATGGATTGTACAAGTTTGGGTGGAAATAAGTAGGAGTGTGATTATTTTTTAATTAACTTAGAAAAAATGAAAGTATCGCTAACCATTACGTAGGAATGATTGGTTGATAAATTACTAGCATGGTGTGTCTACTAAGTAATAGATTTTAGAAATAAGTATACAAGGGAGCTGAGTGTTTGTGATATATTTTTAAATCCACTTTTCTCAATATTAGGTATTTTATGTTATTTCCCGATAGAGCCAAGATATTGAATGCACTTTTTCTGTTGTTCCGCTCAAGAGTTTCATAATATGCCCACCTCCAGTGGAGCTGGGAATTTTGGTTTTTAAAGAATATTGTCAGATCTGAATAGAAAGAATCAGAAGTTGTTGACTGTTTAGATTTGACCAAAAACATAGTTAAAGCCCTTCAAAGTTCTGAATTGTGATATCTCACCAGAAAAAATCTGAAAAGTAGTAGATACATACGTACTTTCCATTGTGGATCGAATTATTTGTGAAAGAAAAATATTTACCACAAATTAAATTTTTTAATTTTTTATCATTATTATCATTTTTTTATTTATATTCGTGAATTGGATTTAGTTAATTTCATTGACTTTTAACTATTTACTTGGAACTTGCTTTATAAAATAAAACTTTTTACTAGTTTAGATTAAACTTTACTTTGAATTGGTTTACATTATGAAATATGTTTTGGAAAATAAAAGCTTTTCATAGCGATTCGCTCAAGTGAAATAAAATTAAAATTCTTAATTACTTACTTTGTAAATAAAAAAAGCGCAAACTATTAAAAATTGTGTTTTTTCATTAGAAATGTGTGAATGCACGTAAGAAACAACTCCAGAAAAGAAAGTGTAATGGCTTAAATTATTTGTGACAGTTTCCCAATTTTTTCTTTCTTAAAAAAATATTCACAAAATAAATAAAACCACTTTTGCACTGAAGTCGAGCGTTTCTGGACTCCGTTCGCAAAGTGATTTTTATGCCTAATACCTAAATTTGTGTTTTGTTTTTGTCTTCCTCTTAAACTTAAACTTTTACTAAGTATGTAGGAAGGTACTGGTACCTAATACATCTTCTCGACACTATTTATAAGCGGCCATCAAGTGCGCCAGTATAGGTACAATATTGGGGAGAGGAATCCGAAGAACCGGAGCGAGGAAGGAATGTGAATGCAAGTCTTGACCATTCAGACGTGTGAACTGATAATAGTGTTTAGTGTATGGAATGGAGAGTGTAGCAGAGAGGAGAGGGGAATTCTTTTGACGGGAGTAGTTGGACGAAAAGATCAATCATAGATACACCAGCAGTAACACGGAAAGAGTCACTGCAGAGAATGGACAAGAATAGACCTTATTAAATTCCTGCTAGGTATTGGATATTCATACGATATGCTCCCAGCACAGTACTAGAGGAAGAAACCGTTGATACCTTTTGAGATAGGTAAGTATTTTTTAAAGTTGAAACATGATATACCTTTGTGACATGTGACAAAGAAGTATTATATCATTGGTTTAAGATAATAAAAATAATTTAAAAAGATTATAAGAAAAACTTTTATAACTTTTGAAGGTTATTCCCATCAATGTAATATATCATTGAAGAAGAAGATAACAATAATAATCAAAACATCTAAACGAAAGTATAAAATAGAACAAGACACAGAAAAATAGAAAAATATAATGGTCGCAGCTGGGACTCGAACCCAGAACTTCTCGTCTAACCGGGACGTGCGCGTTTCCGCCATTGCCGCCTTCTGTCAAACCATCATATTAGTCAATCTCATACATCAAATTTTAGAATTAAGATGAAGCCATAGTAAATAATGCAAAATCATACAAAATCATATGTTTTTGTTATGAGAATTTGTTCGCTTAGAAGTATTATAGATGCTTCTATTAACTTTGGCCCTTAAAAATACGATAAGTCTTTTAATAAGCCTATAAAAAAATAAAGTGCAGGGTCTATAAAAAACACTTTTAAATCCAAATTCTCCTATTTATAAACCCCTTTTAATGTATAATGTGGCAAATTCAGTTTATTTTATAATAATCGCAAAAAAATGATATTTACCCCCGAACTTTTCAAATTAAAATAACATATTTTTTTACGCGTTGTTATTTTACAATACGGCCGCCGGTCGACGAATTTGGTTTTTCAAAGTGAACCCTATGGCGTCCACCGAAGAACTACTGACCATGCCACACCTATTTCGTATCAGTCACGCCCCGGCCGGAGCGGGATATGGACGTGTCGCTTGATTTCGTGAAATCAATTTTAAATTTCCATTTTATTACAATAAACAATGCGTAAAAAAGGAGTTATTGTTTTTTATAGGTTTTTACGAAATCAACCTGTAAAATTTTTTTTATTGGAAACAATCATACCTATGGATAGCGTCACGGATTCATATATCCGATTTTATCAAATTTGAAATATGAGATTGTCTAGTATAATGGTTTGACGGATTGTATTGTATTGTTATTAATTGTATTGCAAAGTTATTGTTATACAGGGTAATACATATGTATTACCCTGAATTGTCAACCAATCAGATCAAATAAATAAAATAATACACTTTTTCAAAAAAACTTTCATGGAAAAAATAGATATTTTATACAAGACATTTTATAATATACAACCAAAGTAAGAATCGTGGCTACCTTATCTCGCAGAAGAGCTCCCCTTTTCTAATAAAGATGATAAATGATGACCTTAAATATAATATTTTGATAAATATGTAATATGTATATCTGTGGCCCAATTTTTTTCATAGTATCTATCACAATAAAAAAATAAAAAAATATATGTCGGCCTGACACATTAAAAATATATTATTATATTTTTATAACGCATCAGACAAGAAAAAAAATTGCCTCATCATAAAATATAATATGAATATAAAATCAGTTTTCGAAATATCTATAATCAAATATTTTGACAAGTAGAAGAAGGGTTTTATGTGCCAGCATTTGGTATTTTAAACACTTCCTACGTGAATGAATGTAAAAAAAACATTATTCTTAAGCTTATTGCAATCAAAGCACGCGTCTCTCTCGGAAATGATTCAGCGATGCCTGGCGCTTAGTAAGCGGTCAAATCGAGCTCATATTTAATGAATTGCAGACAAAAATTGAAGAAATTATTCAATTGAAATTACTCATAACCATTTGAAGTATGATTCAAATTTAAAACACAACCTGACAAAATATCCTACGGACGGAACATCCCCCAACAAAATATCTACTAAAACCTAACCTAACCTAACAAAAAATGGGATTAAAATAATACATCCCATAAAGACAATAAATTATTTTTATTTTTTAACTTTATGAGTAAAACGTCAAATTGTAATATTTAATTAAATAAAGTCACTTTGAGCGAAACTCAATCGAAAATCTGGAAACAGAAAAATCAGAAAAATATATTGGGCACCTCTGGGACTTGAACTCAGGGCCTCCCGCTTTTCGGGCGAACGCCCTGTCCACTGCGCCAAGGTGTCGATATCAAATTAAGTCATTTTTAACTGAATCGCACTTCGACTAAGAACCACCCACAGTATCTTCATTTTCTTATTGCATCTATCTAGATTGCACTTAGTTCGGGTTTGAATCTTGCAATCGTACATAAAGATAGCAGTCAATAAAATATGCGTTAAGAAAATGAAGATAATGTGGGTGGTTCTAAGTCGAAGTATGATACAGTTAAAAATTAGCGAATTTGATATCCAAACCTCACGAGTTTCGCTCACAGTGTCTTCAATAAATTATTGTTTAAAAATAGTAAAGTGGGATAAAATTAATACAGACATCCTCATTATTTTTCAATTATTTTTTTTTAAATAGTAAAATGGAACAAAAAAATTACAGACATCCTGTTAAGTTAGGTTTTAGTAGACATTTTTTGGAGGATATTTTGTCGCGAGATGAAAACGAATTGGTACATCAAAGAACACTAAATATATATCATTGAAAAGAGTACAATTCTCAATAAAACAAATCAAGTAAAAAAAACATATAAACAGTTCTTGTCTAGAAAATTTGAAGCACAAAAAGTAGTTTTTAATTAATGAAAAAATTCAAGATATCGTTAAAAAGTCTTTTAGAAGCAGTACCTACTTGCCTAGCTGATAGTAAGGATAAAAATGCTTTAGTAGAAAGATTAACATTTTCAAGGGTTTCTCTCGACTTAAGGGTAGTAAATGGGGGTAATATGTAACAATGTAAGTTAAGAGGGTTGTGACAGACAAAATCTACTGTAAAATTGCATTTTTACGTTTTAAATGTAGCTCATTTTATTTAAGGGTCTTGGTTTCCACAAATAATCCACAACAACGTGAAGAATTTATCGCGTTCGGTTTTTTTTTGGCTTCGGTTATCATTGACGGCCGGCGTAGTGCAGCGGTAAGGCGCAGGTTGCGGGATCGAATCCCGGTGTGGCAAATAAATTTTATTTGATTAATTTGTGTGTTTCACAATTTATTCATTTAATATAATATATAGTATATTTGCGGCATGTTCCAGAGTGGAAGATACTCTCACTATCGCCCTGGTGTAAGACCACCATTCAGAATTGAAACGTTGCTTAAAATGGCTCCTGCCGTGTTTGGTGACCAGATCTGAATAGCCAGGTACTTCCCCACCTTCCTCTTCCCTATCTCCTTCCCCTCCCCACTGCCTTTAGCCTCACAACATACCCCGATTGGGGATGCCATAGTCCCACTGGCTCCAGGCGGGAGCAGTTGGGACTCTTGTGCGGTATTCATGTAAAAAAAATTAATAATAATAACGCAGCGATGATCTCATACATTTATGGTCTCTTTAGTTTGAAATAACAATGATAATTCTGTTTTATTTAAAAGTTCTCAATCAAAATGGAATATATTTTTTCCACCCCATGCACCAAGTTGAAAGAGAAATGTCCATTTTATACCAACTTTCCGTACACTAAATACAAATCGGCAACATGAATAAACGCACTCAAATATAAAAAAAGTTTGAACGAAGCTTTACTACACACTACACAAATCATCTTGACTCACACCTCCGCGTATGAAAAACCGAAGGGTTTATGTTTTAAGTCAATTTCGCATCAAAGAAAACCTCCCTTGGGGTGTGTAGAAGAAAGAGAGTCAGGAGTTAACATATTTTACCGATTTATAACCATAGCACCCTCTCCAGTTCATCCCCTTACATAGTTTAAAAACAAAATACACCCCTATATAATATATGTCGCATTACCGTGTTTGAGAATTGGTTTCCTCTGCAAAGAGGTGTCGCTTTAAATCCTGCAATTTGTGTGAATGTTCTACGGTTTGTTTTGCTATATTCCTGCTGTAAAATATAACCCATCGTAAGCAGGTACTCGTGGATACCAATAAAATGATTTGACGAAATAGCATTTTATTTCCAAGAATTTAAAAGTTCAATGTATAAAAAATATAGCAATTCTTTTTACGTGCGTATGTGATTATTATGGAAAAACGGTAGATTCATTTGAAGTGTAGAAAATCACCCACCAAATCGAATGAATTTGACTCTTCTCCCCCACTCATCAGAATCTTATATGAATTCATAATAGAATTTAAAAAAAAATATTCGAATAGTTCTAATTAAAATCCAACGTTAAAAAAATCCGAAACTTAAACCAAGAGAGAAACGAAATGGTGAACAAATAATATGGATTTAAAAAAAAAACAAGTTAATACTTCTCTGTCACCATAGCCGTGTCTATTGCTGCTTCCATTTCTGTATTGGTTATTATTTACCCAAAATTTAATTTGATTTATATGCATATTTGTAAAATTAAACTACTTATTGATTCGATTTACATTCTAAGTAGTTCTCTTTCTAACAGTAATAATAATAATAGCCTTAAATAAATAGCCAGACAGTAAATTACATTACATTATTTATAATATTTATAACACTTATCATGCATCGACTCCCTGTCTGTATGTCACTAATTGATAAAGGCCTCCTACAACTATCGCCATTTCTCTCTATCATTAGCTACTCTTGTCCATGTACCACCTGCTATGGCTTTGATGTCGTCAACCCACCGTCTAAGTCTAAATGGTCTACCTCGTTTTCTCTTCTTGTCACTTGTGAACCAATTCATGACTAATTTTGACCGTTTTTCGCTAAATTAGCTAAATTTAAATCACGGTTTTCGATTCCTCGGCTCCTCCTCCTCCACCTCCTCCTCCTCCATCACGACGCAAGCAAGCAAGTGGTAGTAGGAGATTTTCAAATATTGTCAGGTTATTCGTAACTTGGGAATGTTTGACTTTCTTCCCGTTTAATCATAGGTCATATGAGACCAAATTTGTTCCAACTCATATTGATCTCATTTTAATCGCTGTGATGCAATTTAAAAAAAAATTCGAAGCTTTTGAAATTTTTATATGGTGAATGTTGTTGATGACAATAACGTTTATAATGTTTCTACTTAAAAATGTGTGTCTGTTTTTATTTATCAGTAATTTTAGTTAGAAAAAAGTAAGATGAACTGTTTTTAAAACTTTTTATGTTCGCATTCAAAATTTTTATACTAAATTATTAAATTTGAAGGCGTATTTTACCACCTTCCAAAAACAGTTTTCAGTTTTCGGATATGTTAAAAAAATGTACCATTTACTTGGATTTTATTGCAAGCGGAAATATTTTGACCACCAATAATACGGCAATTTTCTTAAGGGTTAAAAAAAATTCAAGTAAAGTCGTTTAATCTCAGACGAATATTTATATTTAAATGATTCTCCACCACGAAGTTACTACTTCACTAAATGAATTATTATTTAATGTAATAAAATTACGCAATTGTGTTATCGGACAACCTTTGTCCAGGGGGGTCGTTTAAAACAGAAATCTCGCAAGGGGTTAATTTATGTTTAAATTAAAATGTTTTGAAATGGAATTCTATTAATTTACATATTTTTGTCAGTATTTAAAGTCAGTAGAGTTACAATCTCGCTTTGTGAAATATTATCCTAACAGGGAACCTAGAAATGATCTGATCTATACTGTGCTTATTTTAATTTTTAGCAAGTCCAAGTCAGGAGGGTTTTGTGAAGTACCTAGGTTGTGATTGGGAGGGAAAGGATTCTAAATATAGGTAAAGACATTGAGAGCAAAAATTAAATTCTAAATAATAATATCTTACCAGAAGAAAACATCGAAAGCGAATTTCATCTGATGCAAAGATGTTTTTTTTTTATTTTTTTTTATATTTATTTTATACATTTTATAAATATAAGACAAAAAGTCCCGATAAACTACTTTTTAGCAGTTTGTCTAACGGGTTCTTTACATTAAAGATCTTATTATAGAGATTTAATAGTTACATTTTTACAGTTAAAGATTTAAAATTAAAATAATTTTTTTTACAGAAATATACTTAGATACATTTTTACAATTATAGATATTAGATAAAATTAAATTTTTTACAGAAATATACTTAGATAAAAAAAAATTATGAAAACATGAATAACAATTTTAAAGTCTTTAGAATAAGTAATATGTTATTGTAAGCTAATACAAATGAATTCTTTCCGTAAGCCAAGTCTTCAGTAAGTTCACCAATTGTTTGTTTTGGGTACAGTTTTTAATTTCAGCTGGAAGCATATTTAAACAACTGGGAATCATGTAATTTAACGTTCTTTGTCCATATTTATTTGTATGTTTAGGTACAATTAGTCCTTCATTAAAGTTAAAACGAGTATTATGGTTGTGTTCCAGCCTGTTTATATATAAAGGGTTATTTATGTGCTGAAATATAATTTTGTACCACATAATTGCTCTCACTGAAAGAATTTTGAGACTTTGATAAAAGTATGGAATATTATGCCTTTCTTTGTATAAATTTTTTTCACCTAATAATTTAACCAATGAATTTTGCACTGATTGAACATGGTCTATATTTGTTTTACAAGAAAATCCCCAAGCTGTTATTCCATACCTCATAACAGATTCAGTTAGAGATAAATAAATTATTCGAAGTGTGCAGAGAGGAACAAAAATTTTTAGTTTATACAATCTGTTTACAATAGATCTTAATCGTGCACAAACTTTGTTTATTTGTATATCCCACTTGAAAAAGCAATCAATAATAACACCTAAATAAACATACTCTTTAACTAGTTCCATATTTTCACATGTGCACGTTGCTGGAATACCATTGTGTAAGCAATCTGATGTATGTGTCTTTATTTCAGGTGTAATACATACCTTAACATTAGGGGATCTTATGTGTAACAATTTAGTTTTTTTGGCATTTATAATTAAGCCAGAGTCATGAGACCATTTTAAGAGTTCAATGTAGTCTTTTTGTAAAAGATCTATACAAGTTTGCAAATCACTGCTAGAAATAACTAAAGCAGTATCATCCGCGTATACAAAGTACTTTACATGTCTAAAAATGAATTTAATAAAAGATACATATATAATATACAGGATTGGACCTAATATGGAACCTTGAGGAACGCCGGCAAAAAAATAATAATAAAAAATAAACTATTCAATTAATTTTAAACTACCGCCCCGGGAACCATTAATTGGATAACTAGCACCTCTACCATAGGTCAATCCAAGTAGTTCGCTACGTTTGGCGAATTAGCAGGGGTGGCCGAGGGTTCATGGGGTGAGGTTTGTCCAGGTCTTGGATGCGAATGCTTTCTTTTATCTTTGACGTTTTGACCTCTCCACCAGGACTCTCTCGCAAGTTTGCCTTGCACAGCAGTGGGAGGGACCGATCCTTACGTCTGACCTACAGATTTCTACCCACCCCTCTTACATTCCCAGAACTTCCTCTCGTTCTTTCCTAAAAAGACCCTCCACACAGCATCCCAAAAATGACATGGGCAATGAGGGGAATTATTATTTACTCATTGCTGTGCAAGGTAGAAAAGAGTCCGGCTGGAGAGTTCAAAGGCTCAACCAGTTATTTCGATTTAGATCCGGCTCGCCACGCGGTAGGTGGACATAAAACCTAGACAAACTTCACCCCATGCACCCGGGAACCCCTGCTAAGTCACCAAATGTAGTGAACCACTTGGTGTGATCTATGGCAGGCTAATTACAGCCATGTTCTCGCTATTGCCGTGATCGTTACAACCAAGCTCGATTGAATTATGTTTTTTAAACCATAAATCAGAAATCTTCCGGTTCACCCTGTTAATTTCCATAAAATATCTTTGTCAAGATGTATATTTAAAAACACATTACAGAGAACAAATTATTTAAAATACGGGACGGTGGAAAATGCTGGTCTGGCCTTCTAAGGGAGGTAGGTGGTAAAGGGAAGGGTGGAGGGGGATGAAAAGATAAAATAATATCTTTTTTCTCCCCACATTAATCATCGCGCTCGCAAAAGTATATTTATTTCATTTAAAATTTATAAACTTGCCTTTCTTCTTAACTGATAACAAAACGGTAATGGTTTGGAGTATTACTCTAATCGAACAAGAGTGCCCTGAACTAACGTAATTATGTTTTTTTTTAAATCAAAAAAATATTTATGAATTAAAAAAATGGACCAAATATTTCTATGGTGTGATTGATGCCAAAAAATCATGGGAAATCCTTTGGGACTTTGTCTAGTGAGGTGGGTAAAAGAAATCGATGAACATAAATGAAAATAAAATAAACGCCCAGGTTGCCGGCACTGAAACTGAACTGAATTTAATAATCCATTACATTTTCGAAAAATAGTGGAAGGCGAAGCACCACGTGTAAAATCAGACTGCTATCAATAACACTTCTTATTTAGATGGCGATAAGGTTTAAATTCCTGTTTAACACAAGCCGCTGGTTTTGATTCATTCAGCATAAAAAAGCGTGATTTATTTTATTTTTTGAAGTTCAGACACAAATGTTTACATGTTTGACGATCATTTGCTAAATAATTTTATTTTCCGCATTATACAATATAACCATAACCGAAAAGGTATTTGTAAGTAGAACTTTAAAGATGTTTTCATAGGCCTTATGCTATATTTTTTCTGGGCTTAATTAATAAAGACTAATAAAAAATACTCTAACTACTAACTAACCATCACGCCGCTTCTGCAGGGGTAGGCAGAGAGTACGGACCGCCAAACAACTCGGTCTTGGCACACATTCCTTGCCTCGTTTACATTCATACAACGTCTCATACATGCTCTTCTATTATTCTGACTCTTGACATTGCCCCACTCAAGTATCTGATTCACTTGGTCGTGCCATGTCTTTCTTAGGCGTCTTCGACTTTTTCCACCATTCACATTTGCGTCATATATTCTCCTTACACTTCTTTCCCGTTCATTCGCTCTGCATGCCCTAAACATCTGAGCGTCCCTTTCTTAATCTTACACATTACATTGCTTACATCAGCCTTGCATTATTTGCGGATCTCCATATTTCATGGTTTTACCACACATTCGCCTCGGGGATCTCATGTCTACAGCATTCAGTCTAATTTCATCCTTCCTCTGCCAGTTCCATGCCTCACTGCCATACATCAGGGTAGGTACCAGTACTCCATTATGGACGGCTAGCTTCGCTTCTGTGGTAAACAAACTCATTCACATGCTCCAAGTGTTCATCATTTACAACTATGTTGCACATTGTTTTCGTACTCTCGCTTTCAAATACCATGACTTTAGACTTACTTACATTCATCATTAACTCATTCTTCATACATACTTCGTTCATCCTAGACACAGGAGACTGTAAATCTTGCATACTTTTAGATAACAGCACCGCATCATCAACATACATAGCATAAAAAAATACTCGATTATTTCAAAGGCAAATATGTGTTTGTATTAGCAGTATTTAATTAAAGCATCTAAAATATTTCGAATCAATCTAATTTACAAACCAAAAATACGTGCTTTTGCATTACTAAGTGATGCATCGCCTAAATATAAAATAAAATAATTCTTATAGAGTATATCGATACCTAATATACAATTGTTAATAAATTAATCCTCATCTTGTTAGGATTGTTTATAGTTTAAAAAAATACCCCATGCAATTACATTGGTGATTAATTTACCAAGTAGGTAAATATGTGCCTACATACACTGGAATACATTATTGTAATAATGGTTAAAATAACTGTAGAGTGTAGAAAGAGATTACTCTTAAGAATTTCTTACCATTGATATTGATAATAAATAATTGTGTCTGTTTGTAAGTTACTATGATGTATAAAATAATTCAGAAAGCGAAGAAATCATTATCCCCAACTTGTAAAACATAAATAATAGAATGTTGAAACATGATCACACATAATTCAAAGGTCTAGTAATAAAACCGATATGTATCACAAATTTATTGGCACATAAAATTGTCAAAAACACCCCTTATAAATATTACAAGAATAATGCCATCAAAAAGATCTGACACTCAATAACTAAATACGAACAAAACCTTTACAGATTTCATAAAGGACAAAAAAAAATCCGATGTATTTTTCTTTATTCAATCTTCCAAGAAAGTTGATTTAAAAAACTGTAGTTTGGATGATATTTCACTTCAGGATGTCTCTATCTTTCCTTAAAGCAATTAAATAGTGAAATATTATAATCTGATAGTTAGATTTTGTAGGGTTTTGAGGTGCCCATGGCGCTTGCTACCCTTAAAAAGGGTAGGGGTGCAAGAGAGGCAAGGGGGTGTATTTTTAAGGTAATAAAACGGTGGCTAATGGGGGTAGGGACGACGGGGTTGAAATTTATGATAGGAGTGAATGAACTAATCGGAGATCTTGTAAGTTCTAACGATCTTAAGAATAAATTATAAATTGCAATGATACTGTGATGCATTCAAATTGTTTTGAGAATTCAAAATTAATAAGGAAGCATGGTGGATGGTTCGCTACATAAGTCTGTTCTGGTAAACACTTATTGCTTCATCTGCAATCATGTATCGTCTGATAACTTTCTTCCAACTCACGTTATTTTTCAAGTCCTTGTCTACGAATCCGGAGCTAGCGGGTTCAAACCCAGAGTGTGCAAATAATTTATAATTGTAATTTAATTTATTCATTTATTTATTTACGCCTTGAAGGGTTTTACATGTGTATGTTAGGTACATGACAAAATTAAATGAATATGAAAGATGTAATCACATACAATACAAGTAGGTATAAAGTTTCTTATAAAAATGTGAAAAGGAGTTCAATAAGTAACCAGTAAAAAAGAAGTATTTTTATTTTTATTTTAACTTTATGCGTAAAACCTCAAATCGTAATATTTAATTAAATGAAGACATTGTGAGCGAAACTCAATCGAAAATCTGGAAAAAGAAAAATCAGAAAACGATATTGGCACCTCTTGGACTTAAAACCAGGAGCTCTCGCTTTCCGGGCGAACGCGCTGACCACTGCGCCAAGGTGTCGATATCAAATTCGGTCATTTTTAACTGTATTATAACTTCGACTAAGAACCACCCAGAGTATCTTCATTTTCTTATTGCATATTTTATTGGCTGCTATCTTTATGTATGATTATAAGATTCAAACCCGAACTAAATGCAATCTAGATAGTGTCGGATAAATTTTTATCCATTTTATTTAATATGCGACAACTGCAAGTCTAGGATGAATATTTTCAGATTTTTCTGTTTCCAGATTTTTAATTGAGTCTCGCTCACAGTGTTCTCATTTAATTTTAAAAAAGTACTTTAGGTACTACGAAAGTAGTTATAGAGCAATCTGCATTAACTTTAGTGATATTATTATAAACATAAACAAGCAAGCATTTGATTGATTTGTGCAACTTCACAGTATGTGCATTAAAAAAAACAGGTAGTGTATTTGCGCCACGTTACAGAGTAGTAGACACTTTTAGTAACGTCCTGGTGAAAGAACCAAAGAACCACTGTTCAGAATCGAAACGTTCCATGAAATGGTTTTATCCGTGGTTGGAGACCAATTCTGAAGAGCCAGGCACTTCCTCACCTTTCTCTTGTCTATCTCCTTCCCTTCCCAACTTAAACACGGCTAAAGCCATTTTCAAGCAACGTTTCAATTCTGAATAGTGGTCTTACACCAGGGTGATACTAATAATATCTTCCACTCTGGAACATGCCGCAAATATACTATATATTATTTTAAATGAATTAATTGTGAAATAACACAAATTAATCAAATAAAATTTATTTGCGCATGCCGGGTTCGAACCCGCGACCTCCGGAATGTGAGTCTTAGCCACTGGACTACGGAGAACTACCTTCAGCCTCACAACATATTCCAATTGGAAAAGCCATAATTTCACTAATTCCAGAGGGTTGAGAGCAGTTGAGACTCTTTTTTGGTGCTCACATAAAAAAAGGATTTCATGTATTAATCATATTTGCGTCCCTTTCTAAACTTATCCACTGTGCTTCGATCCGCCATGCCTCATTTCTAATATAGGGTCGCGTAGGTGGTTTGGACATGGTTTTCAGCAAATGAACGGGAAAAAGAGTAACAAACAAATAAATAGAAATCGGGGATGCCCCGGGAAGGCATGGCAAGATCAAGTTAATTAAATCTAGAGTCAGATAACAGCAAGAGTTGGAATACCTATCATAAATGTGGTGTTTAATTAGTAAGTTTCATGTTTCCACCAACAAAAGTTACACGTTCAAATATAAGCATCTTTTATGTCCCTGATCTTTTCTAATAATAATAATATACCTATGTTCATGTATCCGGGATACGATGACAAAATTTAAAAGCCTTGTTTCCTTATATCCTGTGACATCAGGTTCCTTCTCGTGGAACCCACCCCTCCCAATCCACCCAATCCACCCCCGGCAGTGCCACGGTCAATCACTGTCCAGCTGGAGGACGGGAACCATTCATCATAAAGAGATTATTTTTCAAGACAGGCTTAGTATTATAAAAATGATGAAAGGGTTTAAAAGAAAAGTTAGTGAAGATTTTGACTCATAAAAATACAGATATGATTTGAGATTTTCACAAGACAAAAAGGTATCAATGTAATTAATTTTTGGGTTTTTGTGTCGTATTGTGCTTCTTCCTTTTTTAACCAAAGTTTCTCACAGTGTTTCATTGTCTGCCATCAAAGTAGATGAAAATATTGGCATATTCATGATATTACATAACAAGATACCTACTTTAAAAATTACATGTCTAAGAATACCCTTTTTAAACTTCATTCTAAAGCTTGCAGTCCAAAGATGAGATTTTTAAATATAAATGCTAAACATTTCAAACCTTGTTTGTATTAATTTAATGCAATCTTGAAACAAATATCGGATTGGAAATAAAAATTATTTAATTTTTTATAAGAAAAACTCTCTTTTATAACTTTTGGAGGTTATTCCCATGAACGTAATATATCATTGAAGAAGAAGATAATAATAATCTAAACGAAAATATGAAAGAGAACAAGAATAATAATAATAATAACGAGAGGTCCTGGGTTCGAGTCCCAGTTGAGACCATTGCCTTTTTTCTGTTTTCTGTGTCTTGTTCTCTTTCATATTTTCGTTTAGATTATTATTGTTATCTTCTTCTTCAATGATTTATTACGTTGATGGGAATAACCTTCAAAAGTTATAAAAGAGAGTTTTTCTTATAAAAAAATGAACATTCATTTATTTAGTCTTTTATAAAAAGTCAATAGTTCCATATGAATAAATTCGGATACGTTTATCCGAGACGCTATCCAGGATACAAATCAAATCTTAGAATGATTGTTTCCAATAAAAAGGGTAGTTAACCATAATATGGAAAAATAATTAGTTAAAGATAATATTGTTAATTCTAAAATTTAAAATATGAGATTGATCATTATGATGGCTAGACAGAAGGGAGCAATAGCGAAATTGGTTAACGCGCACGTTCCGGTTAGACGAGAGGTCTGGGTTCGAGTCCCAGTTGAGAGTCTTTTTTTCTGTTTTCTGTATCTTGTTCTCTTTTTTATTTTCGTTTATATTATTATTTTTATCTTCTTCTTCAATGATATATTTCAAAACTTGTTTGTATTAATTTGATGTAATCTTGATTAATAAAATAAAAATTATTAAAATAAAAATTATTTATTATAAGCAATAATTATCAGCCTGAAACACTCATCCACATTGAAAAATCTTCCGGGAAAAGATACATGACGCCAACGGGACTTGAACCCGTGTCCTCTCGATTGCCGGTCGATTGCTCTTGACCACTGAGCTATGGCGGCTTATCTCGTACCCGCCAAATGATTCAATATATGCTAGTGTTTCATTCAACAATTACTGCTTATTATATTTTTTCCACCTGAAAACAACCAACTTTATTTTTGCGAGAGAAACATTGTAAGTGTTAAGTCCCTCGCTAGGTGGCGTCGAGACAAATTATGTCTTCATTTATTGGGGAAATACTTAAACTTGTCAAATATTAATTATTATTTTTAATTGTAAAACTAACGTTTTTAAGACAAGATTTTTTTATGCATAGCACAAAGGGTAACAATTATTATAAGCAATAATTATCAGCCTGAAACACTCATCCACATTGAAAAATCTTCCGAGAAAAGATACATGACGCCAACGGGACTTGAACCCGTGTCCTCTCGATTGCCGGTCGATTGCTCTTGACCACTGAGCTATGGCGGCTTATCTCGTACCCGCCAAATGATTCAATATATGCTAGTGTTTCATTCAACAATTACTGCTTATTATATTTTTTCCACCTGAAAACAACCAACTTTATTTTTGCGAGAGAAACATTGTAAGTGTTAAGTCCCTCGCTAGGTGGCGTCGAGACAAATTATGTCTTCATTTATTGGGGAAATACTTAAACTTGTCAAATATTAATTATTATTTTTAATTGTAAAACTAACGTTTTTAAGACAAGATTTTTTTATGCATAGCACAAAGGGTAACAATTATTATAAGCAATAATTATCAGCCTGAAACACTCATCCACATTGAAAAATCTTAGATAGCCATAGCTCAGTGGTCAAGAGCAATCGACCGGCAATCGAGAGGACACGGGTTCAAGTCCCGTTGGCGTCATGTATCTTTTCTCGGAAGATTTTTCAATGTGGATGAGTGTTTCAGGCTGATAATTATTGCTTATAATAATTGTTACCCTTTGTGCTATGCATAAAAAAATCTTGTCTTAAAAACGTTAGTTTTACAATTAAAAATAATAATTAAAAATTATTTAATTAAATGACGACAATATTAGCGAAAGTCAATCGAATATCTGAGAACAGAATAAGATATTTGCACCTCTGGGACACGAACCCAGGACCTTTCACTTTCCGAGCAAATGCGCTGACCACTGCGCAAAGGTGTCGATATCTGATTCGGTAATTTTTAACTGTATCATACTTTGACAAAGAACCACCCACATTATTTTCAGTGACATTTTAAAATTTCTCTTCTGACATATGCTTAAATATTAGCCCGAATTCCACACACTTAAAAAAACTACCGCATGTGTTGTAAGTTTACCCGCACAGTATATGATAGGGGTATGCGGTAGGTAAGGCCAAGAATTCTAGAGGGCAAGGATCGAGGGTTGAACTGTCCGTACCAAGGGTTGAGTAATGATGTAAGAGCTCCTCCGTGTCACATTTATATTGCTTAGGATGTATTAGATCATATTGTTCTGATATGATTGGTTTGCCAGTCGCCTCCTGCCTCGGGTTGAGGGGTGAACCTCCCTCGCTATCGGTTAAGGAATGTATCAAATATGTTGTAATGTTGTGACATTTTTCTAGGCAACCGACAGAGAAATAAGAGAAATTTCTATGAAAAATCAAAAACTGCTTGATTTAATCGATAGACTATTAACTGGATGGCATAAGGTTTTAATTTTGTCTGCAAGATGGGGCATTAAATCATTGGGGTGCGAATGTTATTATTATCTTCGATCCTTGTATAAAGACCATCCCTTAGTCATCGAATTTGAAATTTTCCACAGTTCAAGTACCTAGACATATCACAGATAATGCTTCTTTTAAGAGGGTGATATTGCATCAAACCACAAATAGGTGGGCTTATGTTTTGATATGAAGTATATTCGATGATAAATCATTGTGCGTAAGTAGGGTTTATTTAGGTTTTATTTAGGGCAATAAAAATTAGCAAGAGGTAGATGCTTTGCGGAATATAGTCATTGCAGAAAAACTTGGTAAGCTATCACGATTGTTAAGCAATAATGTTCAAATCAATTCAAATTTATGTTTTTTTTTACATGTTATGGTGGTCATTTGTTCCACATAAACTGTTAATATTAATCTGGTTTATAACTTGTCAAAATTGAATCTTTCTTGAAAGAATTTTTGCTTGATTGTGGCAGTGACCAGATTTGAATAGAAAGGGTTTTTTTCAAAGGATCTTTTGTTAAACGTTCTAATTGTAGTATTTTACGCTTAAAAGTACTGTTCAATTTATTTATAGAAGAAACACAAAAACAAAGACGTGATTCAGTTAAGATCAATATGAAAATTTAACTCCTAAGTGATTGATAAAATCTAACTTAAAAACAAATTATGGTCTACATTTGTCAAAAGTTTCAGATGAAAATGGAATAGACAGCATAGAAAAGGAGTAAAAAATCTACACACATATGCATATAAAAATGAATACCTGTTTCCTTTTTTTTGCAGTTTTCTAATACTTTGTAGAAGGTTATTACGAAAAGAAAAATTAAGAAAATTGCACAGAAAATTGAATAATTTCAGAAAACTTAACGACTATTTTAACTTCGCACGTTTGACATTTCGCGCGTTTGATGAAATTGAATTTATGAGGCAGCTGTTTTTTTTTTGTATTAAAAGAATCGTCTATGGATTTTTAAAATTATAGATATTTTAAATAGTTACCTATGTTAATTATCAAATTTGATTGTTTGTTATTATAATATAAAAAAAATAATATTTGTAATAAACGAAAAATGAAAATTCTAATAAAAAAATTGTAATAGGTGAAAACGGGATTTGCGGGACGAGAGAGCGGGAGAGGGAGTGGGTGGGCGGGGAAGGTGGAAGGGGAACGCGGGAGGGTAGGGGATGCGGGAGGGGAACGGGAATGCACGGGAAAGGACATGCAGGGAAAAACAATTTATTTCCTTGAATATGGCATTGCAACTTATGCCGGGAACAGCTAGTGAAATATAAAAAGGGTGTTCTTTTAAATACTAAAATGAATACTTCCAAATTGTTCACTATATTTCCATCAAAATTTTCAAGAAAAACGTTCAAGTCAAACGTCAGAATATCCCGAAACGGAATCCTGTAAAAAATGACTTTAGGGAAAGCAACACGCTGTTTGGATTTAACAACTACTGCTCTGGCAACCCTCGCTAAGTCTAGTGAACTTGAAAAATGAATTGAAGCAAATTGCCTCTGGAAACGTGAAAAACGGGGCTCAATAAAAGGAAGGAAAAATGCCACACAGACAGATAGTGATGGCCGGTTGATGTACCTACAGCCTACAGTATTGCATTCAGTAAGCTGGGAAATAAATTTGGTTAAATTATCCAGGAAGTTGGGTACACAGTTATTCAATTATTGTAAGTGGTTCATTATTTTTAAATCATTATTTGCTTTCGCCTTACTTCACTACCGTTGAACGATGTTTTAGTTACACATTGAATAAATATTGTACATTTTCTGACTCAAATTGATATTACTATAAATGTCTGCTGTGAAAGAACTGGCAACATTGCATTTTGATAGACTGACGCGTGCGTCAAGCGCGTGGTTTTCATTTTCCTTTAAAAATTTTGTAGTTCAAGTATGTGATAGTGTGATTTATATTATGTTTTTGTTCATAATTTCTATTCTAATGAACAATTCATTTTTAGATTAAAATAATAATTTGAGTTTATACCGGACTGTGAGACTTACAAGATTTATAAAACCAGGCTTCTCAAGACGCGGAGAACCACAGGTAGTAGATAGTAGGTACAGTGAATAGTTATAGAAAACTTTTCAAACACAGGTGTGAATGATGAATCCTTGTAACAAATAGATGACTTTGTTTGTTTATGAAGCATGTTAACGAGAATAACGAGATTCGCGACTGCCTTATGAGAACGGTATTAAGAGGGTGAACACAATAGTTGCTAATAATTACGTTGTGTACTCTTATATCGGCATACAGAAATGGAACTTGTAGAGGAAAAACTAAAGCAGCCTTGAAACAGTGGAAATGAGATCCGAATCCGAATTGCGAATGACGAATCACAAATGTAATGTAAAATATGAACACACTAGTTGCTAATAATTATGTTGCGTACTGTTATACCGGCATACAGAACTGGAACTTGTAGAGGAAAAACTAAAGCAGCCTTGAAACAGTGGAAATGAGATCCGAATCCGAATTGCGAATGACGAGTCACAAATGTAATTATTTTAGACCGATGAAGGGTTGTTTGGCGGTTTGAATATATAGAGCAATACGCAATTACTCCTGCATTCAGACCGTCCCACAATACAAGAGAAGAAAAATGTTTTACACAAAAACACGTGTTTCTTAAATTCTTGCATTGAAAAAATGCAGGAGTCACTGCTCATAATAATTCAATTCAGTATGTTAATTCCATTTTATGTATTTATAAACAAATATAAATTATCGCTTCCTTGCAGCGAGGAGTCGGGAGATGAATGACAATTGGACGAAAAGGCTTTTATTATTTAGCATAGAAGTCAGAGCCTTCCCTCGTGAAGCTTCCATCACGTACACTGTGAATTATGGCTTTATTATATATCCGCCTCAAACGTTGATTCAATTGTCACATTGATATGGCTTCAAGAAAGATCTAGAAAATGATTGGATAATGTATTCACTGTTTGCTGATCACAAGATATGAGGGAGGACTGACCGCGAACTCTTCGCGAAGTGGGAGAAAGATTGAAAACATCCTGTGCAAGTTTCGTTGTGAATAACCAAAAGAAATTTCCTTGATTAACAGCCACTGGAGCGACAGCGCAATTTAAAACTTTTTTCTCCGATTGCTCGAGATTTTTATGGTGACCGTTTTGAATATTTTTCGCCCACATTAAAAAAAAATCATACCTCCAAATTTTGATATGGAGACATACAAACTGATTATAGTTCTATATATCTAGGGTTGCCATCTCTTAAATTTGGCAACCACGACAAGACGCGTGAAAACCCCGGATTTTAGGGCCCAGAACCCGGACATGTCAACAGGTTTTTTTTAAAGATAGTGTTATAAAAAACAAATGTCATAAATCACCTTTTTATTTATTTTCTAATTAAATTTAGTCATCTTTTATAATCATTTTAAATATATACTTAACAAAACAGAATATTATTACAGTTTCTTACAAATTATTTTAATAATCAGTTAGAATTTTTTAATTCTTAAAATAAAACACAAATTATTAACAAAAAACTTAAAAGTACTGAGACCATTTTAGTATTCAGTCTTACAATTTTTGAGGTAACTCAATAATAATCATATCTTTAAATTTTTGTCAGCAGCCATTTAAACAACACTATATCTCTTAACATAATATGAAAAAAATTCAGTCTTCTTACATCTTAAGCAACAAAACTAAAACTTTTTAAAGTTTAGACTTACTGTAATGTACGTTACATTATTAATTTTTTTAAGCATAAAATAACCAAAAACTATACTTATTCATATCACCTTAAAATTTTAATCAACAGCCATATTCTAAATCATAACTCTACAAAAATGAAAAGATATTATCGCACCCACAAGAACATTATTTGATTATCTAGCTACTAAAAAGCTTTTTCCTTAGCTTGTCGCCTTTTTTACTTTTCAGTTTTTTTTAAATATTTATCACTCTTTCCGATAGCTTTTAGAATATTTTCCCCTTTTAAAAGGAATTTGTAAAAATCAATGCAGCTGTATTCTTGGAAATTGAATTTAATTTTAATTAAAGATAAATGAAACAATGTTACTTTGTTTGAACCACTTTTATATTTGTTAAAAGCCGACCAGTTTCAGAACGACCGTTCTTTCCTCAGGGCAAACGTATACGTTTGTCTTTAAATTTTAAGACTTTAAATTATTTTTTTTAAACCCGGACATCAAATGAAACCCCGCCCGGACGCTCCCCGGACGCCCTCTAAACTAGGACAAATCCGGGGAAACCCGGACGGATGGCAACCCCATATATAGCCAATGAATTCATCTATCTTTTGCCTATTATCACATATTTGTATGATTTATAAAAAAAATGTAATAAAATCATTAACTTCTATATAATTACTATGGTATTTTAAATAGTGCCAGTGATTAGGGGGCGTTCAAGTATTACGCAACGCAATTTTTGAGATTTTTGACCCCAAGTAACGCGCCGTAACGTTTTTCAGTACCATCCCCCCCTCGCTTACCGCTTAAATACCTTTTTTCTTGTTTTAATCCCTTTAGCGGTAATAAATAAAACAAGAGATTTTGAGAACGAAAAGGATTGCCAACTTGGAAGGTTTTAATTCCCTAGTTTTTTTTATTTAAATAAAGAAAAACATGTTACATAACGGGTTGTTAGACCGCCCCCCCCCTCGTAACGCACAGTAACGTTTCACAAGACCCACCCCCCAAGTGCGTTAAGTAATACTAGAACGGCCCCTTAGGCAATATTAAATGGGTAGATAAAATACACAGGGATTCCTCCAACCTTCATATTATATGTCTTTCTACTTTTAAGGACTTTGTAAGGATTTTTGTGTTTTTTTAGAGAAAATCGCACAATACTCCCGATTTTCTCATCTCCACAAGGAGGGTTATTGTTAGCGGCCGGATTCCGAATTTTACGCGGCATTGTGCAATCCCTTAAGGGAACGTACCCAAACTACGTGACACGTTTAGGGGGGGGGGGTCTTCAAAATGTCACACTCACTTTTTTTGGTCACCGGGGGGGGGGGGTTAAAAATTGCAAAAAGTTGGTCACGTAGTATGGGTACGTTCCCTAATATTCGCCTTTAACATGAAGTTTATACCGAACACTTGTGTGCTCGTGCGTGTATAAACAAATTGTTCTAGTTCACACAACAAGAATGCATTCATACTATTCACAATTCTCCAACTAATTAATAAAACTTCTAAATACCAAATTAATGAGCATTGCAACATGTGTGCAATATTTCGTCGAAAAGCAGAATACACAAAGTTGTTTGCTGTCCACTGTCCACATTTTCAAAGGCGTTGAATTTGAATAGTTTGTCAATTAAATTTCTTTTATTCTGAGAAAGCATGTGATTGAAATCGTATTGAGTTTCTATCTAAAAGGGGTAAGCAACCAGTTTTTCAGGATACAATTCAATACATAAGATAAACGTACTAATTTCGGTTCCGCGTGTCTGTCTGTAAAACTCTGGTTATGACCTGGGATATGTTTACACTTAAGTGCAATTTTCAAAATTTGAACTGATTGTGTGAGTAATTCATAAATTGATAAATAATATAATATATTTTTACAGAAAATTATTTTAATTGTTGTATTTTCAAAATTGGAACTGATTTGTTAGAATATCTGCGCTAGTTTAATAATAAAAAAACGTACGAATGCCTACTTAATTAAAGTTATCATGGCGGAAATACTATCAAGTTAGAGTGAAAGTATAAAGCCTTTTTTATACACGTCATTTCCGAATCAGATATTACTGAAAGAAATCTGTTAGGGTAGCGTTTTACAGATGCAATATATGTTTCATGTTTTTTTTTTTATTTAATTAGGCACTAATACCATTATAAAGAAGTGATCTAAATTACTAAATTTAAAATAAGAATTCGCGGGTTCGATTTCCAACTTGGGGCCCTACACTGCCATCGTAAGTAAAAAAGCAGCCAGAAATTTTCGATTGTTTATCATAAAAGGTTGATAAATATGAAAGGTCCCGTATATCAGAATGTGACCATAATTTAAATGAATTAAATACCTGTGGTTCTATTTATGTTTTCAGGCCCAGCTGTTATACATAAATTCAAATGTAACATTGTCATCAAATGGCCATTCAGCGCCATTTTATTTTTTTGTCACTTGAAAGGTCCACGTTAAAGGCCGATCTACGTGCGTTTCAGCTTTCTATCTACTGATTACAATTTGTTTAAAAGCTGAAACGGACGTAAAAATGACATTTAACGGGACCCTTTTAACTATCATAATAATAATATGGCGGTGATCGGTCATTTGACAATTTTTTCATACGTGAATTTCTGCGAAACACCCTTGATTTTCAAAATTTTCGAAAAAACCTTGCACCCTTCTTTTTAATCAGCTGTAAGAAAGATGTATTTATAATGTTATGCCCCCTTGTAATTTCTGTTTATTTTGTGCAATAAAGGTTTTTAAATTTCAATTTGATAATAGTAATTTGTCATCTATCTTATTGCTTATGACTGCAGTATATTTGTTCAATAAAATGCCGCTGGATGACCAGTGGCGTAGCTAGGTAACCAAGGGCCCTGGGGCAAATTAAAAAATGAGGCCCCACTGCTATGTAAACTGATTAGGTTTAATCAAATAAAAATATGAAATATACAAATACTTTAAAAATGCTAATCTACTTAAGCTCTTTTTGTGCGCTGCAGGGCAGGTAATAAAAATATTAAACAGTAACAACATAAATTACAATTAATACTTGGTGTAGGTTTGGCGAGAATAAAACGAAATAGAGACGATTCAAGGGTTTATTATATAAAGGTCGGGCCTACCAACTGACTAAATAACAACTATATTTACAATTTTTTCCTGACTTTAATTTTCGCAAAAGTATCAATGACTTCGTTTAAATCCAGGCTTGATGCGGTTTTGTTTTCAATTGCTATTAGCGATAAATGTCGGAGTCGAGTTTGGCCCATCTTATTTCTTAAATTTTTTTTTATTATTTTTAATTTGCTAAATGACCTTTCAGCTGCTGCAGAAGTGAAAGAATAATAACATTGCTGTAAATACTTCCGTTAGGTCGCATTCTAGCACTCCATACTTGCTCATTATTTCCTTACATAATTGGTGAACAGTCCATGCTTGAGTTAGTTGAGGTAAACTAGATGGTAAATATTAATAAATTGAAGTGAAAAACTAGGGCCTATTATATCTGAATATTTTCTTTGGAATTCGTCACACTTTTGTAACAAAGTTGCTTCATCAACATGTAATAAAAATGTTGGTGTTAGAAAATCGAATATATGACAGACTGCACTCATACCAATAAAACGTGTATCTAATTGAGATATTACTGTGTCTAGTACATTATTGAAAATCTCAATTTTAAATATTTTTCTCGGTTTGGAAATCGGTGATCAGCAGCTAATTCATCAAAATGTTTTTTAACTTTTTTTTTGCCTTTTTTCTTGAAAATGGGTATCAATACCATATTTTCTTGCAGTTTTTGCACTTGAATAATTCGAAATCATTTCTATAAATTTATTTTTAAATGTAAAATAAAAGAAAAGAGAAACAAACTGATACGCTACAAGTGTCGTTGGGGAATGACGCACGTATCACTATCCGTCAAATTGACAACACTGCCAACCTACAGAAAGAATTTAGGGGAATTCCCTAGGCATAACTTTTGAATTTCTCTCAACTGAGTTGTCGTGATTAAAGAGGGGTTGCAACCTGTCATATTTATTTTGAAAATGGGAGAAATTTCCAAAAGTTCAGTTCGATCGAGATTTCTGGTAAGGATTCGAGGGCCCCCTGAGCTTGAAGGCCCCGGGGCACTGCCCCGCGTAGCCCCTAGGTAGCTACGCGCCTGTGGATGACCTATCTGTGGTAAAAATAGGCGGGTTTGACAAAAACCGGGTCTCCGCAATACGTCACTTGGAGTGCCTAAACTTGTCCAAATTGCGCCCTCGTAAGACCACTCCTCTCCAAATTGAACAATGCAAATGTAAATGACAGTGTGTAAGCGAGACGAAAGGCAGACCAGCGTATGTGTAGACTATGGATTGTTATATTGAATTAAGCGAGATGACAATAGTTAAGAAGTGTCGTCTTTATTTAATACAGCACCAAAGCGTATCGTATTTTCGTGCATTACCTACAGAAAAGGTTCGATACCACTGACAGATGACTTACCGTTGGAATTAGCCATTCCCTCCATGTTTGGTCCGCGGGCTCAGTGTGTCCAAAATTTTGGGCTTGGCCCATAAAAATGTTAATAAAGAAGAACCCGCCAATGGCCGCGATGGGAAATGCAGAGCGTCGCTTAGTTTAAATGATTTCTCAATGGCCACAGGGGCCCCATACTAAGCAGTTGTCCATCAGGGCATTGGTGTCCGCCGGTGCAGCCAGCGTAGAAGAACTTTTAGTAACAGGATTGTATGCAAATGTCGGCAGGATCAGCTAAATAATGAGATTTCCATTTAAAATAAATGTTATTCGTGACAAGTTATTAAAGCTCTTATTAAAAAAGTATAAATCTTCATTCGGAACGATGGATTCTTAATTCTATAGAAAAGATTTAAATGATAAGAGATTTATAAAAAAATTAAAAGCATCAAATGTGTCGCAGGTTTATTTTTCAAGATTCACTTATCAAGATCCCAAGCCGTAGTATCTACTGGTGAGTTATTTTTTCACTAAATATATATATTTATATTTTTTTACATTAGCTCCACACAGGATTCCCCGAGGAAAATAATTTCCCTCAGAGCCTATGTCAACTTAGGGGATGCTGTGTGGAGGGTCTTAATAAGGAAAGGAAGGATATGAAGTTCTGGGAAGGAAAAAGGTATGAGAGGTGGGTAGGAATCTGGATGTCAGTATGTCCAGGAGTGACGGACGTATGAATCCATCCTTTCAACTGCGGTGGGTCGAAAGATTCTGGCTGGAGAGGATAAAAGACCTCCATCAATCGGTCTCTCTCGATCCTGCCCACCACGCACCAGGTGACCTATGGCAGAGGTGTTGGTTATCCAAATAAATGGTTCCCATACCCGCCTCCCAAATTGAAATATGTCCGAAAGTTACTCATTCTCTCGCAGGTAAATCATATGGATGTGTGTGTCTGTCTCTTTTTAGTGTCGCTATTTTTTTTTTATCGAGTTTCAAAAAATAACAACTGTGTTAAAGGAGTTTTCATTTTCACTTCAAAAAAATAATAACATGGGTGAGTAGACATCTAATAAAATCAGTCACCTAACTTTATTTCCTTTCCGCCAAATGAGTATTATTTGCATAGTCTTTTTCTTCTCCGAAGCTGTTAAATCGTTAAACTTTCAATTGCGAAAATCAAAAGCTCACACGAAGCAGGAGGAAATCTATGCCATTTTTATTAATTTGAGATAGCCGCCCGCTGCATACAAGATGGCAGCCGGTCATAAACACTGATGGCGCCGAAATAAATCTAAGTAAATGCACATTCGTATTCCCGATACTAAATAAGATATTCATCTCTTTTGTTTTAAATAAAATTTGCATCCTCATTTAATTCCGTGCTTATGAATGGACATCGATCGGAATGATTTATGATCATCGATTATTTTTTTTATTTATTACGATTACCAGGACCACATTTAAACTGCCTATCAAAAATAGTAGGTAAGTACCAACAAATAAAATTTTGAAAAATCACCGGAAAATGTGATGGTGTGATTGATAATTGCATGTTAGCTTAAAAGCACAGATCATTTGCCTTCACAAAAATTTGCTTTTCTTGTCAAATTAACATTAACCCTAAGAAATAAAAGATATATTTCAGGGTACTAAAATTATCAATAAATAATAATTCTCATTGAAAATCGATTAAGACACCAAAATGAAAATAACTGGTACAAAATACAGAATAGATAGAAAATAACGACGGATTAATAAAACAAATGATAATTCCACAAAACAGAGCTATGAGAACTATATTGAAGAAAAATAGGTACATTTCAGCCAAGAAACTGTTGAAGGAGTTAAATATCTTGTCATTTAAACAAATTATTTACATTAATACTATATTGTTAATCTACAAAATAATCAATGGCCATAAGTCTATCGAATTCCTAAGAAAAATTGATAAACTACAAAGCAAACATACACATGAGGCGAGGAAAAGAAATGAACTCCCTTTCGTGAAAAAACACAGAGTCAAAATCCTTGATGTACGGAGCATTGAAGATATTTGGAGTGTTACCAGAAGAAATAAAATTGGAAGAGAGCATAAAGGCATTTAAAATTAAATTGAGAAGATATGTGATTGATTTGGTATAGATGTGTTATTTTAAGTGTATGTGTATATAAGAATTGTATTAGGACATAGGTAGCTATGTACCTATTTAAAATACCGCAATAAAAACAATAATAAATAAAATATATTCTGGTTAGAATTTTGAAACCATTCCAAAGTACAGCTTGTAAAACGAATGAAATACAAATATAATTTCGGATAATATCCGTAATTCTTAAATTGAAATATGAGATCAATAAAAACAACGAAATTTATTTATGGCTCATTAGCTCAATTAGTAGATTGTTGGTTCCGGTAAGACCAGAGTTATATTTTTATTTTTTGTGTCTTATTACATTTTCGTTGTTAATACTATTTTCCATCATTAAAAGGAACGTCAGGGCGCCCTTTTTAAAATGAAATTTAATTTTGGATTTGAGGCCAAAATACTTAACCAAACTGAAAAAATAAATTAATCAAAAGTGCTATTTTAATTATTTTTGTTTCAAATTATAGTGTATGGTCAACAAAGAAATCAATTTTGCATGATTTTAGAGGCAACTTTGTTATATTTTTTGTGGGATAATTATAATTATTTTAAAAAAATCCTTGGGCTACCTACTGAGTTAATACAATGAAAAAAATAAAATATCGTAAAACAGCAATTTTTATGGTAGAAATATTAATTTATATACGACAAATTTGTGTGAACGTCGTAAATCAGTGGCTTGTAATTTTAATTTACTCACGTTTAAATGCTTTTCAATCATTTTTATTGTTTATTTTACAAATATCATTACACAGTAAATAGAGTAAAAATAGGTTTTTAAATAATTATCATAACCTCACAAATTATTGAAAAATTGCATCTAAAATCATGAAAAATTGTATTCTTCAATTACCTTTTTTTTAAAGTTAAAAACATTTAAAAAGCACACACCCATAGCAGAAATTGGACATACCTTTTGATTAAAATAATAATTTTTCAGTTTGGTTAAATATTTTGGTCCGAAATCCAAAATTATGTTTTTGTATCAAAAGGGATGCGCAGCTGTTTGCCGCCACATCCCGCATTTCTACTGATTTATTACATATTATCCTTAAACACCTCCTTTAAAGTTCTTAAAAAAATATTATTTTTGAAGATAGACGTATTATTCTAGACGTTCCCCACGCCGAAAAGGCAATTATATAAAATTCTCTCGATAGAAAAAAATTGCAAAGTTTGCTCCGAAAATTATTATAACATGTTTTATTCACTTATTTTAGAAGTTATATCTATGAAAAAATTCTCAGTGTTTCTTTAAATGCTATTTTAGATGTTCCCTTATTTAAGATTTTTGCTCTATTTTAAACGAGTTTTTTATTAAACATTTTCCCAATTTTCGCTCAAATTTGATCGTTTTTAATATTAGCGCGCAGTCTCTAAAATTAGTATTTACATATCTCTCCTTCTTCTTCCTTTTGAACGGGTATACGGCGCCTTAAGTTCTAAAGTGGTAAAATTAAAGAAACTACCAAAAATATCACCATTTAAGATAGGTCATGTCGTGTTTTATGTTAGAATAATGGTCAAAATAAAAGATTCGTTAAATGGTGATTAACTATTGAGCCCGTGGTCTGCCAAGCTGTGTGGTCGATGTCGTGAATAATTTTTGTCCACCTCAATATTTTTACTGCTAGGTACTGGACAATATCACCTGTTCGTCACGACAGCGAATTAATTCTAAAAATCGCACGTAGGCCAACGAAACGTTAACCTTATTTATATTCACGGGTAGTGGGTAGTCTACCGCAGGTAGGTATTGTACCTGATTGAATAAGTAAACAATATTAAGGTTAAGTCACTGCCTACCACAGCCGGGAAAAGCCCTGCTGTTACGAGAAAGATAACATAGCTATAAACAACGCAAAAATAGACAATATCTGGTCTCATCTAAATTAATTGTAAAAGTAGAAGTTAATTTTCAAAAGTAGGAAATCTGGGAGAAAAATAAAAGACAGTGTGACACGAAAAAATATCACTGAAAGAAGAGGTTCGTGGATTTCATCTACTTGAAGGGATGTACAAATTTGATGTTCTGTTTCTCTTTTATGGTCATTAGTGTATTTATTCATTTATTTATTGTTTCTGTACGTGATAATTGTTATTGTGACCGATCAGTGGCTGAGTTGGCATCACGTTTGGGTCCCACCAAGGCGTCATGAGTTCGATTCCTCGGCAGGCTAAGTCTAAGCCATCATGACAAAAGCGACATTTACCGCATACTGTGATGGTAGTAGGAGATTTTAAAATGTTGTCAGGTATTCGTAACCCGGAAATGTTTGTCTTTCTTTAAAAAATATATATTGTTTACATTTCAATTTTTAACCTCACTAGGAAAAACCTGTGTAATATATATAACTCAAAATAATATGGGTATACAGACCTGCTGGAGAGGTCAAAAGGTCGACAAATCTCTTCCGATCTCGTCTGCCACGCAGATGAACCCGGGTACCCTTGCTAAGTCACCCAACGTAGAAACTAACGTAAACACTTGGAGTGACCTATGGTAGGGGTGTTGATTTTCCAATAAATGGTTTGGGTGGCGGTACCCATACGTGCCTCCCAATGTGTATTTCTTTTTATTTCGCTTAAATTTCTTAGGATAAATCTTGAGAAGTCAGGTCTGCGCTAGTCGTTTAATAAATGCTATCGTGTATGTAAATTATAACTGAAATTTTTGAATAATTTTCGTAATTTTCCTATAAATTCAAATGATTCTGCTATCTTGTAATTTTAGCGACCCCTTTCTAAAAGATCTTTTCGAGGTCAATCATTCAATGTTTCTGGTCTATGATCTGATTCTTTGGTGGTTTAAACCAAGCCAGATCCTGCCGAATCAGAACACATTAGGCTCACAACATCACTGATAGAGTTTTAAATGCTTCGATGTGGGTCCAGGGATCTTGGTTTCAAAACCTGACAAAGTGTACATAAAAATATGTAATTGTGTTCAATTATATGTAGATACATGTAGATAATGTGTCGTTGCAGGAAGTTTCCGACATTTCTCAATTTCCCAGAACAACAGATCGGATCTTCGCTAAGCAATCATGTCACGTATGTTCACTTTCCGTGAAACCTGCGATTCCACTAATAATGTCAAGTTACTTAACTTTATCTAACGGATCTATTGTAATTAGCAGTTGGTTCATACCATCATTATCGTGATTGCTTATTTCTTCACGTCTTCCATCAACCAGAAATGTAAATTAATAGTTTGGTAAAAGATACCATGTCCGGAGCCTGTGGATATTTGGCACCACTAGTTTGAAGTTTTTTGAGGCCCACAGAAATAGGTACAGAAATTTACTTGCAGAAAGGAATAGAAAAGAGTTGAGGAAGACTTGGTTCCAGGTTTTTTAGATAGGTTAAAAATCAAAGATAATTTATTTTTAAACGGCGTTTCTATTTTTGATTGTTTGTGTCACGGTGTTCGTGGTCACACTCCTCCGAAACGGCTTGACTGATTTTTATGAATTTTTTTAGTGTATATTAGGTAGGAGAATAGGTTTTATATGATTTTGTGATTTAATGAAGTTTTGCAAAAAATGATTTTATCACCATATTTAAAATAAATCTGATTTCTTGTTAAAATATCGCAAATTTACTTTATGCAATTATTACCTGTTTTAAAATAATTTTTTACTTTTATTTTATGTATTTGTTTTTTATTATTATTTTTTTTTTTACATTAGCTCCACACAGGTAACACAGAGTAAAATAATTCCCCTCACGGCCTATGTCATTTTTGGGGATGCTATGTGGAGGATTTTTCAGGAAAGGAAGAAGAGGAAGTTCTGGCAAGAATAAGGGTATTGGGGGTGGGTAGGAATCTGGGGTCAGTGTGTCCAGAAGCGACGGACGTATAAATCCATCCCTCCCACTGCGGTGTAAGGCGACGTTCCGAGAGAGTACGGCTGTAGAAGTCAAAAGTACTCCCTCAACAATTCTCTCCCGATCCGGCCGACCATGCAGCTGGCCGGCAGACGCATCCGCCACCAGCCTCACATCATGAACCCGGGCACCCCTGCTAAGTCACCAAACTTAGCGAACCACTTGACAAAGGTGTTGATTATACAATGAATGGTTCCTGGGGTGGCAGTACCTATACCCACCTCCCAGTATGATACATTAACTAATTAATCACCACACCTTCTAATGTTTTTTGTCTGTGGGTACTTGTTTGTCTACACCTAATACCTAGGTATTTTTTTGTCTTTTGTCTATTTTATTGACGAAGGAGCCATTGGCCAAGTGGTACATGTAAACAAATTTAAATGTTTAAATTTAATTCAAAACAATTTTGATCACGAGACAGCCCTTAGTGGAACATTAAAAACCGTGCAAGACCTTTTTTTTAAAGTATTAGGGCTCATAATAATATTCGCTCATCTACATAGAATTTAGGCTTTTTATTACCATCAATTTTTAATTTACTTACAAGTTTAGCAAACGAAAATGATGTTATTTTGAACCCTCTGCTCTATCAACCAGTCTTCTAACTGCTAAACCAACTGGGTACATTACGGATTCATTCCACGCCGTAATTCCATGCGCATGCTCAGTCGGTATGGCAGTCGCCTGACGCGCAGTTTCCTGTTGACCCCGCCACGGCGGATCAGAGGAACACAGAAAAAGGAGTCGAAGAAGAAGAAGACGTACAGGGGAAGAAGAGGGGGCACTTGAGTAGGTACCACTGCCCACCTACCTGAGCCACAACAAAGCCTGACAGGCATACTAATTTGATTGACAAACCTAAGGCAGCACTAGACAGTTTGGTCAAGTGTAATTTAGAAAGCAGTGTAAAATACGAGGAAGCAATGGTTACGTAGTTATTGCTTGTAGCATTTACTGCATACAAAAAATGCATGGGTAGATTGAGACAGTGCTGAGACGTAACAGGGACAAGCCGGAACGCAGTTCCGGTTAACAAATCCTAATCCTTTTCATATTCTGAAAACATTAAACACGACAATCAGAAACCGAACTCTTGAAAAATCTCGACCGTTGTAGCCTTTATTTACTGCTACAACAAAATTGCATAAGAACATTGATGCAGTACTCGGACTTAACAGGGTCATGCCGGAACGTGGTTTCGATTAACAAATTCTAAACCTTTTTATGTTCTGAAAACATCAAAGCGACGGTTCGGAAACCAAAGTCTTGAAAACTTCGAATATTTTAAATCTAAATAATATAATTCTGATCAGATGAACAACAGATGCTTTTTGGATGTCTATTTTAGTGAAGTTTTACGGAAACTGAATTAAATACAATTTGATTAAGGTGAGTAGTGTGGCAGTACTAGATACTATTGGACATTTTTTGTACGCAGGAAAGACTTGGATATTGTAAAACAATGAAGGTAGGCTGAATGAACAAAATCAACGACAAGAAATACTGCTATAGATTGCTTGGAGCGTTCGGCCCATGAACAAAAAGATGTCAATGGAGTTCAAGAAGAAGATAGAAAAAACAAGAAGGAATTCGACATTGATCTATTAAAGACTTTAAAGAAGATCGTAGAACAAAATGGCACATCTGGGATACATTATATGCAACAACATGAAAGGATGAGTGTAAGGTCAAAAGCATTTTTGGCTAAAATACAGAAGATTGATGTTGGTGAAGATGATCGCCCGCATTCTTTTAAGAATTAAACATCCTGAGGTTGCAGTTAAAACGTTCCGGTTGGTGATCCTATGATATTCGTGCACTGAATTTTAGTTTTAAATTAATCTCCGTAGTTTGAATTTTTATGCCTCGTAGGTACGTTGTATTATTTTAATATTTGTAGGCATTTGAAACAATCTATTAAAATTTCTTTACTTTCCCAGACTTGGCTTTTACATACGTAATTCGAGAATTCGAGCGCCACGAAGACTGATCTCCCTAAAGAAGGACCATGTTATGTGATAAAACTTTGTTTAACTTAATACCCAGCATTAATCAGTATAATTTGGCATAATTCCGCGACGGTGGTTACTATTCATGGGATGCCATCTATTGAATTCCACTAAAACCTGATTCAATTTATATTCCGATAACAGCGGCGCAGATATGAAGTTTTTAATCATAGACTGTTTATATGGCGAGGTTCAATTCGTCCACGTTCTAATTCAAACACATGTAGATCGCGTGTTAACACGACTGGGACAGAGCCACGTTTCTCCGGCACGTTAGCGCGTTAGCACGTCGCACGCGGGTACGAATAATAGCACGCGGTATGTACCACGCACGTACCTACAGCACGAATCGTACAGACGCACGCACGCATGTTTGAATTTCGAATCCTAGCGGATTTATTTTATTTTGTATTAATTTGGATTCATTAATATTTTACGAACGAATTAATGGAAATAGCTATGTAATGTATGCATGGGAAAATTTGTTCAAAGGAAAATGTGCTATTTTTTAAATACAGTTTTTTTTAATGTGACCCAATATGGGTACGTAAACTTTCGGAAGTACCTAGCTGTCAGATCTTGTAATTAACTTGAATCTTGTAATTAGTACCTAGGAACTACGTGGATGTTGAATATTGTATTTTTGGAGGCGGGTATGGGTACCGCCGCCCGGGGAACATTTATTGAATACATATGCCTTAGGATTAACACCTCTGCTATAGGTCACCCCGAGTGGCTCGCTACGTTTGGTGACGTAGCAGGGGTGCACGGGTTCATGGGATGAGGTTTGTCGAGGTCGTGGCGGCCGATGTAATTTGACCTCCATAGCCAGATTTCCTCGACAAATTGCCTTGCACCGCCGTTGGAGGGATGGATTCTTACGTTCACCACTTTCAGGAAACACTGACCCCCAGGTTCCTATTCACCCCTCATACCTACTTCCTTCATAAGGGAAGTATGAATCCATCCCTCCAACTGCGGTGTAAAGCGATGGGTCGAGAGAGTTAGGCTGGAAAGGTCGAAAGGTTTCCCTCGACCAGTCTCTCTCGATCTGACTGGCCACGCAGCAGGTGGGCAGACGCATCCGCCGCTAAGACCTGGACAAACCTCACCCCATGAACCCAGGCACTGGTTCCGAAGCGGAACTGCGTTTCACAAAAAAACTTTTATAAAACATAACTATCCCTACCTAACATTACTCATGCCTAGCTACCTCTATTTTATAATGTAAAAAAACCTGGGTAAGCGAAGAACCATTTTTATTAAAATCAGAACAAAAAAATTCTGTTTTTACGTCGACATAAGTTTCCTATTATGACATCAAGTCTTCAGAAAGCATGACTTTATGGTTTCGCTACCGAATTAAACTGACAATTTATATTCCATCTCTGCTGGCGGTCCGGGGACTATAAATTCACACATCATTTTCATTTTAATCTCCCTTACAGGGATGACAAAGAACCAACCCTTAAAGTGAATCCCCTTCCGTGAACAGCACTGAAAAAATAACCTAACCTAACCTAACCATCCGAGATGTGAACTATTGGATATATACTCGTATACCTGGTTTTTAAAAGATGATTTAACTTTGGTCATCATCAACATTGTCTGTGACGATGTTCGTTAGTTATTATTTGTTAAGGGCCCGCAACTCGAATTTCTACCGATTTGTTACATATCTCCCTTAAACACGTTAATTTTCAAAGCTCTTAAAAAATATATGTTATTCTTGAAGATAATATCTAGACATTGCCCGCGCCGAAACGCAAATTATATAAAATTCACTCGATAGAAAAAATCGCAAAGTATGCTCCAAATATTATTATAAACACGTTTGTTTCAGTTATTTTACAAGTTATATGTATGAAAAAATTCTCAGCGTTTCTCTAAATGCTGTTTAAGACAATGCCCGCAAAATTTTTGCTCTATTTTAAACGAGTCGTGTTTTATTAAACATTTTCGCAATTTTCGCATCGATTTTGTCGCTGCTGATTTTGGCGCTCTCCTCTAACATTCGTAATTTTGTATCTCTCCATCTTCTTCTTTTCGAGCCCGGTTGCAAAGCCTTCAAATGAAAAATAATTAAATATTTTTTAAAAATCGAATCTGCTGTTTTTAGAGAAAGTACATATACATTTTTTCAAGTAAATTTTCTAAACTCTGTTTTTCAGTCATCAACCAAATAAACCTAAAGAAAAGTCTAAGCTACTTATTTTAGTAGACTATACTGCCCTGAAGAACCTACGATTGTAGCGAAACTCGATCGGCATTAGGTTTATTAAAAAAAGAGTGTGCAATTCACACGCGGTAGAAGTGAAACCTTCAGAAAATTAAATTAGACAAGAGCGGGGAGGCTACGATGCACCGCACAAAGAGGAGAACGATTCTACTATCTCATTCTCTTGCAGGCTGAATCCTATAGATGTGTGTGTTTGTCTCTTTTCACTGTCGCTATTTTTCATTCCATAGAGTTTCAAATCACTTCTTCTTCTTCTTGTGTACTGTCCGTGCAACGGACGTTGGCTATCATATTGGCTGTGCGGACTTTGTTTACTGCGGCCCGGAACAGCTCTACGGTAGACTGGCCAAACCACTGTCTCAGGTTTTTCAGCCAAGAGGTTCTCCTTCTTCCAGGGCCCCGTCTTCCGGCAATCTTTCCCTGCATCGTGAGGTGCAAGATCTTATACTTCTCTGAATGTCTCATCACATGTCCAAGATACTGAAGTTTTCGGATTTTTCACCGAGAAGTTTTCACTACAAAAGTTGGGTCTACTAATTTATTGTTTTATTTAAAATTAAAATAATAAAACAATTATAGAAAAACCAGGCCTAAACACCTTTCTCATAATTTGTAACAATAAACATGCACCCGATAGGACATTTTTGGTTGATTTACCGCACGCTCACACGGGATGGTATACAGACGATATTATACACCGCGGACAGCCCGACTACCTTTAGTCCTTGGGCTTCGCTTGACATATCACTCCATCCAGGGGTAGGTACGGATATTTATTTACGTGTACACGTCTTCTGCAGAGCCGGCGCGGGGGAGTAAACCGCCTGTCAGCGAAAAAATACTGAATATCAATGTTTATAGGTATCAACAAATATATAATGCTACACCTCAGTTCCAAAGGATAACAACTCAAAAAGTAGAGTTCGGAGATAATTAGGAAAAAAATAATGTAGGCCGGTTTAATCTTCGTCCTACATATCGATAATGTTAGTAGATTTTAATTTAGTTCTGGAATTTACAATTTTTTTTTAATATTTTAAATACTTTTTCCAATTTTATTGCGTTGCCAGATGATTTTTCACAGGATTTTCGTGGTTATTACAGTTTTGGATGTTTTTTAAAAATGTGAATACTTCATAAGAGTTCCAACTGCTCCCAACCGCCTGGAGCCGGTGCGACTATGACACCCCAATTATGGCATGTTGTGAGGCTATAGGCAATGGGGAGGAGAAAGATGAGGAAGTACCTGGCTATTCAGATCTAGTAACCAAACATGGCTAAAGCCATTTCAAGCAACGTTTCATTTTGCATGGTGGTCTTACATCAGGGCAATATTGAGAGTATCTTCCACTCTGGAACACGCCGCAAATACCGTACCTCATTTTATTTTTGAATGATTAAATAGGGTAAAATTAAAATCAATAAAATAAAATTTACTTGTGCACGCCGGGATTTGAGCGCGTAGCCTCCAGATCGCAAGTCGAGAGCCTTACCCGTCGACCACAGAGGCTGTCAAAATCTATCAGGCTGTCAGAATGTAGGCTTTTAAAATATATTTCTGATTTGGTGGATGGTGGTGATTTAGAGTTATTGTTATAGCATGAAACTGGTAAATGTAAAAAAAAAATATAATTCTATATAACAACTAGCTGATCCGGCGAACTTCGTACCGCCTCAGAATCAAAAACTGTTGTCAACTTATTAGCTGAATTGATCTAAATTGTTTCTCCCTGCGTATACCATACCTTGATCTAAATTGTTTCCCCCTGCGTATCCTTTCCCCTCTCGCGTTCCCTCTCCCTCTCCCCACTCCACTTCTCCCCTTCCCCCGTCCCGTTAACCCCCCTTCCTGAGTTCCTTTCCCCCTCCCCCCTCCCCCGGTTCGCAGTTCAATATTATACCCCTTACAATATTGCTGCAGTTCTTTCAAACACCCTTTACTTTTAGGGGTAGATGTTGGTCGATTCTCAGACCTACCAGATAAGCACACAAAATTTCATCAAAATTGGTCCAGCCGTTTCGGAGGAGTATGGTAACAAACACCGTGACACGAGAATTTTATATATTAGATAACCACCGTCGTTTATTTAAATTTTGAACTGACAAATACCGATATTCTAAGCATTTCCCCATATCTATTTCAAAACTGTAATTTTTTTAGTTGTTACACTCTTGAAATAATTTATCGAAATGGAGCTTCTATGAGTTGGACAAATCATTAGTTGCACCATTAGCCGGTGTCGAAAAATAATACGAACAAACGAATCAATCATCGGTAAATCAAGTACCGGCCATTATAGAGAGGCACATTCAAAAGATCATCCCCCGATTCTACCGCCCGAGTGCCCACCACACAGCAGTTGCACATATGAATGCGGGCCTGACTCTTCTACTTACAAGTATATTATATTCCCTTGTTGTCTCTCCAGGTAAAGACGTGTAACGCTTGTTAAACTACCGGATAATGAAGGTTTTAGGTTTTTTACGCCTTATTTATTATTTGTCGTAAAGCCCTTTGAATGAAGTGGCAACTACTCCTACCAAGTAAACTGTAAAATGTTATTTATAGAGGTTACACAACGCATATATTTTGGGTAGTCAAGATTTCTAGTGAAAAGGATTATATTGTGATCGTGGATTGAATGAATTAATTGAAACTATTATTACCTACTAAAGGTCTACTTACGGAACCTTCCTACTCACTGAAACTATCTACCTTTTTGAAGGCTCGCTTTGGTACCTGCTAGCAGAGATCTGATGGAATAGTGGTAACACTGCATGAACAAATTGATAAAATAATAAATAAATAACAAGCAAACTAGCAGGCTAGGCAGATTGCCTGTTCTTAGGAACCAAATGCTCGTGTTAGATGTTGTATATTAAATATTCTGTAATTTAAATATTGGTGTCAAGTAAGAAAAAGAGAAAAGAAATTCGTGTAAGAAAAACAGAAAAGAATCTATGAAATGACATAGGAATGTGGACTACACGAGGAGTGTGTATTAGAAGAGAGTTTTTGGTGTTCCATCCCCTTTGCATAATATCCCTGCAAGGTATGGTACGATTTTTTTTTACAATAGCTCTACACAGGAGGCCCCGAGGAAAATATTTTCCCCCAGGGCCTATGCCATCTGGATGCTGTGTGGAGGGTCTTTTAAAGGAAAGGAAGGAGAGGAAGTTCTGGGAAGGATGGTATGAGGGGTGGGTACGAATCTGGGGGTCAGTCTGTCCAGGAATTGAATCCATCCCTCGGTGATGTTCCCAAAGAGTTTTACTTGAGAGGTCACACCAGTCTCTCCCGATTCTGCCTGCCACGCAGCTGGTGGGCATTCACATTCGCAGCCAAGACCCGGACGAACCTCACCACCACCACCGCCCCGGGAATTATTTATTGGATAACGAACACCTCTGCCATAGGTCACCCCAAGTGGTTCGCTACGTTTGGTGACTTAGCAGAGGTGCCCGGGTTCATGGGGCGAGGTTTGTTTAGGTCTTGGCGGCGAATGCATTTGCCCACCAACTTCGTGGCAGACCGGATCGGAAGAGACCGGTTGAGGGAGATTTTTTGATCTCTCTCTCGGAACATTGCCTTGCACCGCAGTGGGAGGGAGCACTCCCAGGCACACTGACCCCTAGATTCTTACCCATCCCTCATACCTTGTTCCTTCCCAGAAATTCCGCTCCTTCCTTTCCCTAAAAAGACCCCCACAAAAATTATAAACGTAGGAACCTATTTACAAAATCTTCTGAGAAGGCCGAAATATCAGATATGAGCCTTAACATCTGTGTTGAGGTAATAAATCGTAAAAATAATTATCAAAAAATCATGATAATACGAAAAGTGGCCGTAGTAAGCCTTAGTGGTAATTTTTCAGAAGTTATTAATGACGAAGAAGAAGAAACCAGGATGACAACAAGGATAGTGTAGAGTTGTGAAGGACTCCCCGGGAGGACCAACAAAGGGAAGTGTGCCTTATATCAGGCAACTGTCATAATAAACCAAATTATGGCCTGTGACAACTGAACCTGAATCCTTTATGAGCAAGCGAGAATACGAGGGAGCGACTGGAAGTTAAAACATTAAATGAGATCTTTTGTCTTCCAGGTTTTAAGAGTTTTTTTTTTTAAATATTGTGTGACACAACCAAAGTTTCGAAGCCAATAGAACCACGGACTATATTGAATAATGATATAGTTCTTGAAACGTTTTTTTAGATTTTCACGGCCAAAAGTATTTTCGTTATTAGTTTTTGGGGTGTTATGCCGTTTTGCGCTACCTCCTTATTTAGCCAACGTTTCGGACAGCGTTGCAGTGTCCACCATCAGGGCAGATCCGGCAGATCCGACGTTCTAGATTATTTCACTACCTTTATATACATATATGTTTTTTTAAACGAAAGACAAACATTCCCGGATTACGAATAACCCAACAATATTTAAAAATTTCCTACTACCACCCGACTAAGCGGAAAAAGATGCTTTTATCGAGATGTGTTAATAATAATAATAATATTAATATATCGCTTAATATATAATAGATCGCTTTACGCGATCGCTATTTTCAACTTTATTTTCATAACTATTTTCATATCTCTAATAACACATGAACCACGCATTTTTGCTGCGATGCCAACTGAAATCAAAATAGCGATCGCGTAAAGTGAAAAAAAAATCTTTGGTCTCTATATGGGAATCGGGCCGAAAAAAGATGTCGTGTATTCAATCCCACTCAGCTACAAAACATTAATGCGATTATCCATTTTTTACAATCAGCATTTTTGGTAGATACGGTTTTGTTTATCTGAGCAGTTGATATTGCGCAACAAGTCGGAGAATGTTGGGAAGGGTAAAAAAGAAAGAAAAATATAAAAGTGTGCAATTCACAATTGAAGTGAAAGCTTCAGAAAACAAAAATAGATAAGTGTGGGGAGGCTACGAAGCACCGCACAAAGAGGAGACTGATTATACTATCTCATTCTCTCGCAGGCTAAATCCTACAGATGTAGGTGTTTGTCTCTTTTTAGTGTGGCTGTTTTTCATCGAGTTTTAAATCACAACCGTGCAAAAGAAGTTTTCACTTCAAAAGTACCTAGGTACATAATTTCCAGTAAGAGTTGACCGAGATCTCGATCTCAGTCTCGGTCTCGGCATTCTCGGTTATAAATTCTACCGAGAACTCTGGCTTGGCGAAAAAGTAAAAATCGCCGAGATTCTGGGCCATAACCGAGACCGTTTTAAGTAGGTACGGTATAGGATAATGGGATTCAAATCTACGGTACGCATCCACATTCGTCACTTGGTGTCAGTGTGTGAGAGAGCTGTCGATTGTCGAAATCCAAATTATGGGCAGCTCATGATTTCACAGACTTGGGAGATGAGCCTATGACCAGTGACGAAAGCAGTTCAAGTGCTTTGGTAGAAATAGCGCTTGATAGCTTTCTTAGAGAGCCAAGACTGCAAAGAAATGCAAATATTTTTGAGTATTGGTATTCGTCACCATATCAAGTACTTAGGCCTGCAGCAAAAAAGTTTTTATCAGGACCGCCTACTAGTGTAGCAAGTGAACAGCTCTTTAGCAGAGCTGGTTAATTATACAACATGAGGCGACACTCTTTGAAGGGTGAAAATGCAGAAAAATTGCTTTTTATGTGCTACAACATCTTGTTGTTCAATTTTGATTATTAAAACTATTTAAAACAAATTATTATTACATTCTTAAATATACTATATTATGCAAAAATAGCGCATTTCACTTATTTTTCTCAATTTATCTATTCTCGGTCTCGGCCGCGATTTTAATTTATTCTCGGTCTCGGCCGAGAACGAAAAACGAATGAAGACGCGTGTGGGAGATTTGAATCCCATTATCCTATACCGTACCTACTTACAACGGTCTCGGTTATGGTCCAGAATCTCGGCGATTTTTCGCCTTTTCGCCGAGACAGAGTTCTCGGTAGAATTCGTTGCCGAGACCGAGACCGAGACCGAGATCTCGGTCGATCCTTAGTTTTTAAGTCAAACAACTCTCAAATACCTTCTCCAACCTTTCCAAAAACTTTTTCTCAAATATTTTTAAATCTCTCCCAAAAAGAGGCGTGGATTCCGTTGTCGAATTTCTCCAGGACTAGTGGATCACCGTAATCCCCCAGTTTTGAAAAGGTTTCAAATACTCGGATCGAAATTTTGTTTTGTTTTTTAGGTTTCTCTATGAAGTGTAGATTCAGCAGTTTCTCGCTTTTTTTTTTTTTTTTTTACATGAGCTCCACACAGGAGGCCCTGAGGAAAATAATTTCCCTAGGGGCCTATGTCATCTTTGGGGATGCTGTGTAGAGGGTTTTTTAAGGAAAGGAAGGAGAGGAGAGATCTGGGAAGGAAAAGGGTTTAAGGGGTGGGTAGGAATCTGGGGTTCAGAGTGTCTTGGTCATCCGCCTCCAAGACCTAGACAAACCTCACCCCATGAACCCATGAATCGCTTGTACCACTAGTTTCCGAATACTCTATTATCTTATTATTTACTGAATAAATTAATATTACATTGACCAATCTTCAAAAGTTATACCAATAAATAAAATGAATTTTCAATTTAAATTCATCTTTTTAAACTGGTCTTTCCTCTTTAATGGAAAGACCTTGTAAAAAAATATATAGGTATTTTGGTGTTTTCATTTCAAGTTAAAAAAAAATAAATTCTATCGTATCTGCTATTGATTAACGAAATTAAATGGAGTCTCCCCGTACGTTGGTAAATTCAAGTGCATTAGTGCACCCCAAACGATAAAATTTTAGTAACTTATGCAAAGTAAACTCTGGATTGCGCCATATAAAAAAGTTTAATATTTTGTGCGATTCGAATTCATCGCATACATTCTGAGCTACTGTACGAATATAACAAAAAATCTTCATATCATAAAGGCGGTGCCACACATCAAAAAATGTATCAGTTACCTTATCGTTAACTTAGTTTTCTCTTGTTGGGAGAAACCATTTAGTTTATTGTCATACACGGGATAATATTTGGGACCTATCCGCGCCCAGGTAGACTTTTTTGTATCCCGAAGACCGAATTGTACAGACACTTTGATACATTCGGGAGAGTGTTTTGTTCGTATTATGGATACGAAGAAGGTTTCTAGTAACGTTTTTTGATTCGAGCCTAAGATTATCATGAAGATATCATAAAATATAATATATGTATTTTGATGAAGTGAACAAAATATCTAGGGTGGTTCAAGAAAATATTACGAAAAAATATTAGTTTAAAAAATTTTAACACCTCTTTTTCATGGTTTTTCCTGTTCTCTAACAGGTTATCATTTCTATTAATTTGGATTTGGACCCTCACTTTGGGTCCGAAGATTTTAATATCTTTTGACTGCCGAATTACTCACACCCTGGCATTCTGACATGAATTACGTTTCTTATAATCTCGTGTCTGATGCGTCAGTTTCTGATGAAACAATTGCCAAAGTGGAAAAAGCAATGCTTGCAGATCGACAGGTGACGATTCGGAAGATCTGTGACATGATGCATGATGTCAGCAAGACAGCTATTGATAAGATTTGGCAGAACATTTGGGATACCATTAGGTCTGGGCAATGTGGTGAAGATCACAAACAATAACGGGTTGAAGCCCGCGCATTTCTTGAGTGCTACGACATCGATGGCGAGGAATTATTGGACTCAATTGTGACTGGGGGGGAGACCTGGGTACGCAACACGACACCTCTGTCTCTGGAGACAGAGGAACATCCCCGTCAGCGGCGTGATTCAGATTCGAGGAAGCCGCGGAAGTTTAAAAACGAATTACAGAGGGTAATTCATAACTGGCAGGTGCAGCGAGTGGAAGCTTCATCGCGAACGGCTGCCACGCTGAGACTATGTTTCGAAAAGAGTGCAGCAAGGAAGGGATTTGGCGTGGGGAACCAGGCTACACGGCTCCTCGCGACCTCAGTACCTTGGAGACCTTGTTTTACGGATAGCCCTCGTTTTTAAAAATAATATAAGATAATATCAAAAATAAGAAAACACGCGGGACAACGATGGATCATTGTAAATGAGCGAGAAATTATTTCGAAAAAAAGTTAAATTTTTTATTTAAAATTTAAAATTTTCTAAAAATAATTTTTGTTTTATTTTGAACCACCCACTAGGATAGTTGGCAGTTTTTTCCAACACAGTCAATTACTTATTAGTCCAGTAAACGAATGGTCCAAAAGGAGGTGTAGAGTGCGTGAGCAGGAACCTAAGCGATTCTTTCAGGACTTGTTTAGGATGCTTAGGGTGTGAACATACTAAAAGTCCTGACGTCTAGGTGGTGAGCTAGGGGGAGGAGGGGGGGGGGGGAGGTCCCGATTTTCAGGTTTCCGTTTATATCTCAAAAACGGTGCGTCGCAGAGGAAAACTTTTTTAGAATAAGTAATAAGTAAAAGCTCATAAGATTATCTACAACTTTTATTCTATACGTAATTTTGGAAATCCCAGCCGTTTTTGAGTTATACGCTCCACAAATGTAAATATTTTCGAAAAAAATCATTTTACCTCACATTTTTCATCAAACATTCCTTCATATCGTCTAAAATATTCATCTAAGAAAGAAATTTATTTGAAAGAAGTTGTAAATAATTTAATTACCTTTTAGAATATATATATATATGTAAATAAATCTCCAACCAGTAAATATTTACAGCAATTTTAAGTTTTTTCGTAAAAAGTCGTCATTTTCAGAAAAAGCTGTTTTTTCTTACCAAATTATTAAGACGGGTTTTTTCTTAATGGGAAGTTCCTTATTAATTTTTGCACGCAAGAAGGCAGGTAAGTTGTTCTCGAACAGATGATTAGTGGAATTCATTTTATAATCATTATTATTGTGATGGGTGATTAGGTTAGTCGTCGGAGATGCTACAATAACGTGCTACGATGCTGTTCGAGTTGGTGAAAAAGGCAATGAATGCGATAGTGGGCTTGACATTCTCAGACATCAAGTTGTCCCGCAAAGATCGGGCGTTCCCAATATATTCTGTCAGCTCGTCGATAAAAATTCACGATGAAAAGGTTGCAGTTGACCCAACATTGCTGTTTCAGCGGATGTGTATAAGCAAACGATCAGATGAGGATTTGATGAAATTCTTTGAGTATGAGTTTGCCCCATTTCCCTTGGCACTGTTCAATGAAAGTGGGATGCCAAAGACAAATAAATCTGTTCTGTATAGCTTATTCGAGCCTACCAAAAAAACTGTTCTACTGTCTCAGATGAACATAGTTGTGGACGGAGGATTTCTATCATATTATACATATTATCTATATTACACAGAGTAATTTGACAAAAAGATTCCTCCGTTACCGCAATTTGTGATCGTTATATCACCTATGTCAACCACCACTATCCTGGAATGACTCGCACTGTGGTATTTGATGGGTACGCAAATCCAGTCAATAATACGAAATCACAAGAACAGATGCGACGATACAGACTGAGAAGGTCAGCCGACATCAATTTGACATGGAACAAATCAATACCCGTTAATTTTTTTTTTCCAATCCTACCAACAAAAGTAACTTCATCTCCTTTCTACAGACTAAGTTTCGGGAGAATGGGATACAGACTCATCAGGCCACCGATGATGCTGACGTCCTTATCGTGAAGACTGCTGTGGAACTATCCGTCCACAACTATGTTCATCTGAGACAGTAGAACAGTTTTTTTGGTAGGCTCGAATAAGCTATACAGAACAGATTTATTTGTCTTTGGCATCCCACTTTCATTGAACAGTGCCAAGGGAAATGGGGCCAACTCATACTCAAAGAATTTCATAAAATTCTCATCTGATCGTTTGCTTATACACATCCGCTGAAACAGCATTGTTGGGTCAACTGCAACCTTTTCATCGTGAATTTTTATCGACGAGCTGACAGAATACATTGGGAATGCCCGATCTTTGCGGGACAACTTGATGTCTGAGAATGTCAAGCCCACTATCGCATTCATTGCCTTTTCACCAACTCGAACAGCATCGTAGCACGTTATTGTAGCATCTCCGACGACTAACCTAATCACCCATCACAATAATAATGATTATAAAATGAATTCCACTAATCATCTGTTCGAGAACAACTTACCTGCCTTCTTGCGTGCAAAAATTAATAAGGAACTTCCCATTAAGAAAAAACCCGTCTTAATAATTTGGTAAGAAAAAAAAGCTTTTTCTGAAAATGACGACTTTTTACGAAAAAACTTAAAATTGCTATAAATATTTACTGGTTGGAGATTTATTTACATATGTATATATATTCTAAAAGGTAATTAAATTATTTACAACTTCTTTCAAATAAATTTCTTTCTTAGATGAATATTTTAGACGATATGAAGGAATGTTTGATGAAAAATGTGAGGTAAAATGATTTTTTTCGAAAATATTTACATTTGTGGAGCGTATAACTCAAAAACGGCTGGGATTTCCAAAATTACGTATAGAATAAAAGTTGTAGATAATCTTATGAGCTTTTACTTATTCTAAAACAGTTTTCCTCTGCGACGCACCGTTTTTGAGATATAAACGGAAACCCGAAAATCAGGACCTTCCCCCCCCCCTCCCCCCCCTAGCTCACCACCTAGACGTCAGGACTTTTAGTATGTTCACACCCTAAGCACCCTAAACAAGTCCTGAAAGAATCGCTTAGGTTCCTGCTCACGCACTCTACAACTCCTTCCTTTACTGGACTATTATGTCTTATTCCTTCTTTATTCAACATCATCGTGTTATTGTGTCGTATCGTTTTTGTTGTGTTTTTCGCTTTAATTTGATGGACACCAAAGATAAACCACTTTTGGACAGTGGTTCATGCACGGTTCATGGTTGCACCATAAAGCCACCGTTTTATTGCTTGAATTATGTCATTTCTCCATTTTTTGTCTACAACCTGATTTAAATTGTTGATTAGCGCCGGGGACTAGGACAACCCTAATAATAATAAAAAAATTCAATTGTTTGTCCTAATTGCTCCTACCCTAATATGGTGGAATTTTTAGATCACGATGACTGTTTTTACCCTAACTTTTATCGTCCGCTCTGGAGGTAAGGTATTCCAGTTATTTGATCATGGTTTAGATTAAAATTGCAAGGATCCTGAAAGACATTGTGTTCTTGTCATTATTTTTGACTGGCTATCTTAAGGCGGTACACAACCCTAACAATTTTTGTTTGCTCAAAACTCACATTTTAATCATTTCCGGCGAATTCGTAACTATAATAACTTTTTTGTTTTCATGCCGCACAAGGAATGCGAGTTATTTATATTTTAGATGAATAAAAACATTACCTTACCATTAATATATTTTACGTACAACGATTTTAAAACTTTATAACCCGTTTTTCAACTATAAAGTTAGTGGTAAGCACCAGATTTCATTTTTCTTGACGATGAAGTAATAACTTCGGGAGGACAACATGTAGGCACATTTTAAATATTTGTAACACGTTCGTCAGAATTAATTAAAATGAACGCGGCAGAAAGGTCGAATCTCCAGGCCTGCTAGGGAGAATTCGACCGTACGTTCGTACAATACGCCTTGCCGCGGCGAATATTTGTTTGCACGCTTTCTTCACTTACGTCGTTAAGATTCCCACATTATACGGCAAATTCGACGGTAGGTCCGTCCAAAACACGGGTCGCGAGTCGCAATTTGTATACTCGGCTTCTTTACTTAGGTCGTTAAGATTCTGAATACATTTTACGGTATATTGTCGTCTTATATATATATTGTACGATGTAAAAGCCGACATAATTTTTTTGTGAGTTTAAAATTTTGTTTCGGATCATACGGATCATCGGATCATATATTAGATATCTACACCTTGACTGAGCGTAGAAGTCACGCATTTAACCTGCCTCTGAATTTGTGTGTACGTTCCGTTTTCGGTTTCGAATGCAGCTAAATCAATTTTACTATTTAAGCAAGCCTTACTTTGACTATTGGCTAGATTTGATTAGATTAATAGATATTTAACTAATTTATGAAAATCTACTGCATTTAATTTTTTATTCAAACAAGTCTTACCTTGGCTAGATGGCTAATTCTAACTAGGTGGCCAGCATTGACTGAGAGATAGTGACGTTCATTTGGGTAAATTATAAAATTACAAAAAAATTGTCCTCTATCTCACTGCTTAATATATACAATGCTCTTCTGTCGCGCACTATTTTAAATTGCGACAACTGCGAGTCTTGACCGATTTTACTCGATACCAATCGTATTCGTAATTAAATTTTCTGCAGTTCAATACATATTTAAAAAATAAAACAGATGAGTGTATCTATGTGTGATATTAGTATCAACTCACCAATTACACCCAATAACCCTGTAGTATGGATAAGAAAAAGATAAACAACCCAACCGTTCTTGTTCCTTGCTTCGTACTCTCAATCAATATTTATTTCGTTTGGTTAACAAATGCAAGAAAAAGTTAAAATTACGATTACATCAATTTTAATTATATTCGCATGTATTACGATTGCTAAAAAATATTTTACATCCCGTGAACGGATGAGTGAATGCAGACCTTCGTCGGGATCTAGAATTCCAAAAATAATTAAAAATATATTTTATTTTATATATTTATTTATTTAATGCATGAATTATCGAAAGTACGTATAGTTTTTATATAATATTTCACCCTTCATTCTAGGGATGACCCTGTGTTATGGCGGGTGAATTTAAATTATCGAATAATTGAAGTTATCGTATTTCAATCTCGTTATAATTTTTTTGGCTCCACGTTTTAAATCTCTACACATGGTTTTCCGTTAATTTAAATCATAGTAGAATATAGAAATACAGCGCGGTTTCTGTTATATCCTCTTTATAATTTGGCAAGCTTCATTCCTCGGTATCAAATAATAAGTAAGCAACCAGTAAGTAAGTACCCCGCCAACATAATAGAGAAATAAAGCCACCAAAACTACAATGTAAAAGTCCCCTTTTCTTGGCTGCAATAATGCCACCTTATAATGCCGACATTAATCCTTTTAAGTGCACCTCTGATAGTTGGTAGGGACCTTCTCCTACCTCTTCTCCGTCAGAGCTGAGCGGCCAGGACCATTATGTGGATTTTAAAACACTTTTATTGTCCCTTGATTCCCCTTTAAAAGTTCAAAGTGTCCCAACAAGCCGGAGCTCGGAATAAGCTCAATCTGCCGGCAGTTAGAGATGGGTAGCGGGATGAGGGATGCATCGAAATTGCAGCGTTTAATATTTCATTTTAATGAGGTTCAGACGATGATTTTATGGTGAACGTATTTTAAAATACATAGACCATTTTCCATTCCTTGCTCAAAATGATGACAGGATTTTTTTTTTAGGTTGTAAGCAAATTTCTCATATGTACATAATAATAATAAACTCCACTCAACCCCAACACACAGTCACTATCGTATTCTCATTGAAACATCGAATCATACACACTCTTCTATTATTTGAGATGGAGCTATGCTAAATAATGCAAAATCATACAATATCATATGTTTTTGTTTTGAAAATTTGATAGCTTAGAAGTATTATAGATGCTTCAATTAAATACTGCGTGTAGAACATATCTTGGGCATTAAAAATATCAGTAATTTTTTTGTAAATCTTTTAATAAGCCTAGGAAATCAAAACAAGATCATTTATCTTACAAACAAAATACTATGCAAATTTCTAATTTATACTTTTAACTCATTTTTTCTGTATTTTTTATCGATCTCAAGTATACATTGTTATTATCCTCAATTAATTGCAATTTTTTTTGGTTGCTGACTTCACAATCTGGAGTGTCTCGGTTATATCTGTCAAATTTTTATTTATATTTTCATATTCTTATAAGTTGTACAGTTTTAATTTACGAACGTTTTGTACGAATCGTCTTGTATAGCATTCAGCAATGGAGGAATTTAAAAACAAAAATTTTGACAAAACAAAAAAAAGTCTTCAAAAAATGCACTTAAAAGTAAAAAAATAATTTCGTATTCTTCTACAACTTTATAATCAACTTACCTTTTCTACTCATCAATATGTAGGTACGATTGTTATTTTTGGAGTCGGTGTCAACCAAGGTACCCGCGGCCCGGCGTGTTCACTTGAAAGCTCCTCTCCCGCGCGCCGACACCGACTCCAAAAATAACAATCGTACCTACATATTGATGAGTAGAAAAGGTAAGTTGATTATAAAGTTGTAGAAGAATACGAAATTATTTTTTTACTTTTTAGTGCATTTTTGAAGTCGTTTTTTGTTTTGTTAAAATTTTTGTTTATTTTTTGATTTTTAGTGAATCTGAAGTCGATTAAGATTCGGCCGAGAATCGTAAATTTGTTCTTCAGAATTGGAGAGTTCCGTTACTTTGTCATGGATTCCATAATCAGAACCTAACCAAACTCTCATCAAACTACCCTTGAAGTACATCCTTTCCAATAAAAAAAGAATCATCGAAATCGGTTGGCGTGATATTGAGTTATTCGTCCATTTGTCGCGCACATACTTGATGCAAATTTAAGACTTATATGATTTTCTCATGGATGCCATTGTCAGGACTGGACCAAATTAAAATGGGACCACACGGGAAGCACCAGCTTTCAAATAAAAAAAAGAATCATCAATATCGGTTCACCCAGTCGAAAGTTCTGAGGTAACAAACATAAAAAAAATAAAAATTAAAAAATATAGTCGAATTGAGAACCTCCTCCTTTTCGAAGTCGTTTAAAAATTATTTTATTTTGTTTATTACTAGACAAGTAAAGAGATTATTTTTTCTAAAACATTTAAAACTTTAACTGTACTGAGTATATTAAAGGTATAATAAAAGTATCCACTATATAGTAAGGCAGCATTAAAAAGTGAGAAGATACGCAGCCATTACAATCATAATTATTCACCCTTTCGTTTCATCAGAAGAATCTCGCCATAATGGTACTTTCGTGCACCATAAAAATAATCATAAAGGCATTACAGGATTCAACCCTAAACTACAGCAGTCTGCAGTACCTTTTTACTACTGTTCACAGAGAGAAAATGGATCAGAAATTCAAGGGCTGGTAGAATGGATGAATACAAGGAGATACCTGGATATTCTATGTTAATCCGTAACCTTTAGCTGGATTCTGTTGAAGGGATGAGAAATATGGCCATAATCTAAGATATTATTTAATAACAACACACCACACTATGGATCGAAAAATCATACTTTTAGATTTTTATATTGCACTGACTGGAGTTTGTGAGATCATGACATATTAACACAACAACAATAAATTTATCATTCACTGTGTTGGATAACCAACACCTCTGCCATAGGTCACCCCACGTGGTTCACTATGTTTGGTGAGTTAGCAGGGGTGTCCAGGTTCATGGGGAAAGGTTTGTTTAGATCTTGGTGGCGGATGCGTCTGCCTATCAATTGCGCGGCATGCCGGATCGGGACCCTAAGACCTCTCTAGCCGAAATCTTTTGACCCATTGCCTTGCAACGTAGTGGGAGGGATGGATTCATATGTCCATCATTCCTAGACGCACTGACCCTCAGATACGACCCTCATACCCTTTCTTTCCCAGAACTTCCTCTCCATCATTTCCTTTAAAATACCCTCCACGCACCATCCTCAAAAACGTTTTTTTTTCGTTAGCTCCACACGGGAAGCCCTGAGGAAAATAATTTCCCTTAGGGCCTGTGTTATCTTAGGGAACGCTGTGTGGAGTGTCTTTTTAAGGAAATGAAGGAGAGGAAGTTCTGGGAAGGAAGAAGGTATGAGTGGCGGGTAGGAATATGGGGGTCAGTGTCCAGGAATGACAGACGTATGAATTCATCCCTCCAATTGCGGTGTAAGGCGATGGGTTGAGAAAATCAGGTTGGAGAAGTCAAAAGGCTTCCCTTAACCAGTCTCTCTCGATCCGGCCCTCCACGCAGCAGGTGGGCAGATGCATCTACCGCCAAGACCTCATCTTACCCCATGAACCTGGGCACTCTTGCTAAGTCACTTAACGTAGCGAACTTTGGGGTAACCTAAGGCAGAGGTGTTGGTTATCCAATAAAAGGATCCCGGGGCGGCGATACCCATATCTATCGCCCTCCAAATTGGAAAATTGATTATTGACATAGGCCCTGATTGAAATTACTTTACTCAGGGCCTCCTGTTTGGAATTAATGTAATAAAATTAATAAAATGTGGGCATACCAGAAAGTTATTTAAAGAGTAATTAAATGTATATACTATTTCAGAAAATAAATTCAATGGCGCTATTCCCGTGTCATGCTACGCTCCACAAAGCATCCCCAAATATGACTGAGATCTTAAAAATCTTTTGTTCCAGAGGAGTTAGATTTTTGGAACGTATCTGCTTACACCAGTTACTTAAGACGGCTAAAGTCATTCAAGTAACGCTTCAATTATGAATGGTGATATTTGAACCAAAAAAAGACATTTCAATTCCAAAAAAAAAAATCTTTTTGATCCAAACATTTTTTTAAATCTCACCCTTTGCTAGGTTCTTAGAAATGATAGGGGGTACGGAACTCGAATTTAAACGAAAATTTAAAAGCACGACAATATCAGAGTGTCTTAACCCCGGCTATATATTCATTGTGCTAAAACCGCTCTTATTTCTACCCCATAACAAAACATCCCCCAGCACTTACAGGTGAATTTTAATCCGGGATTAGGGATTAAAAGGAAGTCTCCGTTTTAGAATACGGTTGGAGGTAATTAGCGAATTTAAAAGTGGAATTGATACTCGGGCGTTATAGCGTGTGAAATTAAAGGCGGCGGTTTAAAAAGCTCTTTCGAACATTGGAACGTTGCATTCTTATTTTGAATGTCATTCAAAGTTTGGAGGGTTCTCATTTCAACTCCATCTCTCGGTTAACTAGAAAAGTTTAGTTAATGAATGAATGTCGCAAATAGACGAAATTTTTAACGATGAACATCTCTAATGACGTAGGTAATCTCTTTTTTGTATTATCTTTATAGTTTTTACCAGTGATTGGATAGGTATAAGGGATATGGTTTAAAAAATGAAGTATAATTTTTAAGTAATGGATTTTTAGTTTTTTTTTTTTTTAATTTTTAGTTAAATCTAATTTTGTCGATGAGATGAAAATTTTTACGTTCAAAAACCGAAAAAACGTAAAAAGGAGTGTTAGGACGATAATATAATTATAATAAAACATTTATTTGTCAATAGATTTTTACGAATTTATAAAGGTTTTTATGTTATTTTTTATAACATTAACATAATTTGATTAATTTAATTTAATTTATTTATTTTAGTGAAATCAACAGTTTACAATTTGATTAATTTTTAGAAGTGTAATTTACCTAACTGAGAAACCAATTATAGATTTCCTTATTATACTATTATATTGTGTATCTAGAAATTTATAATTAAGTCAAACTGAAATCTTACAACAACTAAAAGATATTACATATAACAGGTGGTAGGTAGTACATAACATATGTCATTACATAATATATTTACATTTATGCAGTTTTGTATTCATTTAATACATTTTAATATACTTTTGATAGATTTTTTATATTTACTTTCGACACAATTGATGATATCTATTTCAGAGAAAATGTTATTATATGTTGTCTTATAAGGCAAGCATTGAATTTATTTTACAGTGTTTTTCTTTGAAAAAATATTTATTTTTTATAATTTTTTGTCGTTGATTTTATTAGGTTTGATTTGATTACATTTTTTATTATATTTTATTATTTTTCACATTTTTATTTTTATTTATGAATTCATTGCATTATTTACTTTGTTAACATTTTTGAACATATTTTTATACTGAATTTGATTTTATTTTTAATTTGATTTAAATTGAATTGATTATATTTTATTTGAATCAATTTTATTTTGTATTGAAGTTTTAATATTGAGATTATTGGCTTTAATTTGAATTACGATTTACATTATTAATTTATTTTTATTTTGTAATTACACATATATTTTATTTTTTATTTTACCTTCTATTATTTATATTGTGTGCGCTGAATTGATATTGATTAAAATATTTTTTATGGAATTTTAATTTAATTGTATTTATTTTATTTTAATTAATTTTTATTTATTTTGTTTTTTTATTTATTTTGGAGGCATTGCTGAAAAACAGCTGCTTTCCAGGAAAAATCCAGAATTGTAGCTGAGCAGTGACCTTTTCATCACAAGAATCAATTATAACAGAAAAAATGTATATTGTAAAAATATATATACCTACGTATATATATCTATTAATGAATGAACGATTTTATTATTATTATTATTATTACACGAACGTGTGTGCCATGTAGGTACTTTAAAATCTATTCTGTTCAATAATTCAGGACAGTCAGTATATTGACAAATGGGTCACTGCTCATCTAAGCATTCAGCGGTCCGTTTGAAAGATTCTCCAATTACAAACGGATATCAATCTTTACTGTCGTCGGGTTGGAATCCTGTCCCTGTTCTACCAGTATTGCAATGGAATATGCTCCAAGGAATTTACGTCATAGATTCTTTCGGCGCCGGTGCACAGCCGGATAACACGCCAAACGCGAGTCCAAAATATGTACACCGCTGACATTTATCACATAAGAACGGTTGCCTCTATGACTCGTTCTTGAGTCCACAGCTCGGCTGTGGACACGGGTGTCTTCAACATCCTGATTCATTCCTTCCTTTCCACAAAACACTCATCAGCATCCTCAAAGATGGTATAGGCCTTAGCGAAACAATTTCCCTCAAGGCCTCCTAAGTGGAGTTAATTTAAAAAAGAGAGATGTATGAATATGAATGTGAATGAAGGAGTGTGTGCCAATGCAGATTTGTATTGCATGCCATTCTCTCAGATATCAGCACATTGTCGGGAAAGTGCGTGATGTCTCAATTCGTTAATAATTCTGTACGAATAACAATTTTTTATAAAAATATTTTTTCATTGTAGAAGATATCTAACAATAATAATCTAAACGAAAATATGAAAGAGAACAAGACACAGAAAAATAGAAAAAGACAATGGTTGCAACTGGGACTCGAAACCACACCTCTTCCAGTTGCGACCATTGTCTTTTTCTATTTTTCTGTGTCTTGTTCTCTTTCATATTTTCGTTTAGATTATTATTGTTATCTTCTACAATGAAAAAATATTTAAAAAAATTGTTATTCGTACAGAATTATTAACGAATTGAGACATCACGCGGGACTCGAAACCACACCTCTCCCAGTTGCGACCATTGTCTTTTTCTATTTTTATGTGTCTTGTTCTCTTTCATATTTTCGTTTAGATTATTATTGTTTTCTTCTTCTTCAAATGATATATTATATTGATGGGAATAATCTTCAAAGTAATAAAAAGATTGTTTTTCTTATAAAAAATTGAACATTCATTTAGACTTTTAAAAAAGTCAATAGTTTGACGGCCGGCGTAGTGCAGCGGTAAGGCGCTTGACTCCCATTCAAAAGGTCGCGGGATCGAATTCCGGCGTGGAAAATAAATTTTATCTGATTAATTTGTGTATTTCACAATTTATTCATTTAAAATAATATGAACATATTATACTTGCGGCACGTTCCAGAGTGGAAGACACTCTCAGTATCGCCCTGGTGTAAGACCACCATTCAGAATTGAAACTTTGCTTGAAATGGCTTCTGCCGTGTTTGGTGACCAGATCTGAATAGACAGGTACTTCCCCACCTTCCTCTTCCCTATCTCCTTCCCCTCCCCACTGCCTTCAGCCTCACAACATACCCCAATTAGGGGATGCCATAGTCCCACTGGCTCCAGACGGGAGCAGTTGGGACTCTTGTGCGGTATTCATGTAAAAAAAAAAAGTTCCGTATGAATAAATTCGGATATATTTATCCAAGACGCATCCAGGTTACAAACCAATTCCTAGAATGATTTTGTTCAATAAAAAGAGTAGTTGCCCATAACATGGAAAAAGAATTAGTTGAAGATAATAATGTTATTTCTAAAATTTTAAATATGACGGTTTGATAGAAGGTGGCAATAGTGAAATTAGTTAACGCGCACGTCCCGATTAGACGAGAGTTGTGGGTTCGAGTCCCAGTTGCGACCATTATCTTTTTCTATTTTTCTGTTTCTTGTTCTCTTTCATATTTTCGTTTAAATTCTTATTGTTATTTTCTTCTTCAACGATTTGAATAACCTTCAAAAGTTATAAAAATACAGTTTTTCTTAAAAACAATTGTATATTTTTCAATTTAAAGTCACCACGGTCATATGTTTGTGAGATTCCTCCATGAATTTTCCCAAGCTCCGCGCTTCACCGTTCGCTGACCGAGAAACAAAAGTAAATTGACCATAAAACCAAATCCGAAAGAAATGACGCAAAAAGAGTTGACCATAATCGCCAGACAATACTATTACGGTTACAGAAATTACACTGCCGAGATGGGACAAGAAATGACCCGAGTAACGACTACTAGAAGATGGATGTTGCTAGTTGCTACTAAAAACCTGCTACAAAGACTCTGGTTAGAAATAATACTTGTAAAAACTAATACTATGTTATATCGATAAATGGATTTCATAAGAAAATTAACGACACGCAATTTTTTATCGTTGTCTTCCAAATAATGCTATTTAGGGAACAGTATCCCGTGTAATCAATCATTCCAGTTAACTCTATTCATAGATCTCTTTAGCAGATCGGTAAGTTCATTTGCTGTTTTCAACTAGACAATACAAGTTTAAAACTTTATGTCGGCAATACAATAATTATAAAATATGATAAATAATTAATTGAAAAATTATGTATTTGACCCTCGTTTCATGGGGTTTTGAAGCAGACCTTCAGGCCAAGAGCCAAAATTCTCACAGTCTTGCTGCAGAAAAGGTTGAAGGTTTTTTTTTTAAACTCCACCGTTATAATGCATTTGATTGGCGAACCAGCTGTCAAGCGTAATAAAGAATAGCATAAACCAGCCAAAATTAATGTGAAATTTAGTCATATTACTTAATAAACAAGCCTAAACAGCCGTCATAATAATAAAAAAAAACTAAAATACCTGCGGAACTTAATAATAACATTAATTAAAATTACATTAAATAAAAAAATAAAAGACATGAATTAAAAACAAAAACAATAATTGTAATAATTAGTTACGTAAAATTGTTGATAAGGATACGGTTTGCAAAGCTCCCGTTAGCAATAAAGTCGTAAGCCTGTTGTTCGTCAATTTTCCAAAATATATAGATTTGACGGTTCACGGCGAGTTCATCGAAAATCAATTCATCGAAAGCAAATTCATCGAAAACGAGTTTATCGAAAACGAGTTCATCGAAAACCAAATCATCGAAACCAATTCATCAAAAAATCAATTCATCGAATGATCAATTAAGTGAATCGCCAATTCATCGAAAAAAAAATATTTTGTAGATAGACCGGGAAGTTAAAAAAGCATTGGTCAATAAAAGTTGACAATAAATTTATACATAAAAAAATTAATAATAAAACTTTGGTCAAGGAGACTAACCCAACCTAACCTAACCTTACTTTTTTTTCGGTGAATTGGCGAATCGATGATTTGATCATTTGATGAATTGGTTTTCGATGAATTGGTTAATAAGGTGGCGCAAAAGTCATCACCCTATGCGAAGATGCCATATTTTTTGCAAATGGTGGCAAATGTCAGTTTTGATATACTCCTCGAGAACATGGAAAATTTTTGAAAAAACGAATTTCCGGGCCGCCAATCTCTCGTTTTGGTGATTTGCACTGGCCAGCAAGATGGCCCGATTTAACCATTCAAGACTTCTTTTTGAGGGGTTTCTTGAAGTCACGAGTCTATGTCAACAAGTTTCAGAATCTGGAAGCCCTCAAAGAAAATATCCGTCAAGAATGCGAGAATCTATCGCCGTTCTGAAAAGATTGATGGAAAATGCCATAAATCGGACTCGTATGGTCTTCAATTCTGGCGGCGGCCACTTTGCCGATATCATTTTTCGACTTAATGGAAAAAAAAATTAAGACATCAAATAAATACAATCTAGAAGCAGAACTAAAATTTTTCGTTCATTAAAAAAATTACAGCCAAAGAACATTTTTTTTTGTTTTTAAATACAGGGTGGCGCAATAGAACGTGCATATTGCGTCATCTTTTTTTGCGGGGTATTTGGCGCGCGGGCGGGGGGAGCCTAGCAGGATTGGATAGAGGTACGCATGCAGTTTTAGTAGCCATGAGTCAGTTTGACGGGAAGTGTCGCGCATTTTGTGTTCGCGCGTTTTACGAGAACGGTCGTTCATACATCTCTGCAAGGTGACTATATTGTACTGAATATGGATTACAACAAATTCGCGAAGCCCCGAGTGCAAATTTAATCAAAATATGGATAAAGCGTTTCGAAGAGACCGGTTCAACTTTTAAGCCATGAGCTAAAGGTCGTCCAAGAACATCTAGGACCGGAGACAATATTGAAAGAGCAAGACTTCGGAGCAAGTTGGCGTTTGCTGAAGAAATGCTTCACCGATTTTCCAATTTTGACAATATCCTCTTTTTCTGACGAGGCTCATTTTCATTTAAATGGGTTCGTAAACCGTCAAAATTGTCGTTATTGGAGCAGTGAAAATCCAAAACTCTGAAAAAGTGACTGCATGGGCAGCAATGTCGAGCAAAGGAATTATTGGTCCTTTCTTTTTTGAAGATTCGCGAGGACGAAACGTCACTGATAACACCGACCGCTATGTTGCGATGTTAGAAGGATTTTTGACTCCAGAACTAGAGAAATCAAGAATAGTGAATTCAAGGACTTGGTTTCAACAAGACGGAGCTACCAGTCACAAATCAAATGACTCTATGGCGGTTGTGAGACAGATGTTCCCAGCCAGACTAATTTCTAAAAGAGGTGATATCTCATGGCCCCCACGTAGACCAGATGTAACGCCTCCTGACTTTTTCCTGTGGGGACACCTCAAAAAGTCTATATCAACAATCCGAGAAACATCAGTCAGCTGAAGGAGAGTATCTGTAGTGAAATGGCAGCAATCACACCAGCATTACTGAAGAGAGTTTTCACTAATGTCGCGCTCGCGATTAGAGGAGTGCCGTTTCAGAGAGAGTCGTTATTTGGAAGATATTATTTAAAAAAAATAAACCTCATTTAATTACCTTATAATTCCTATATTTTATTTCAACTATCCTTAGAGTATTTATTTTTTTACCTATGTTTAAAATATGCACGTTCTATTGTGCCACCCTGTATTTATTTAATGAAAAGAACATGATTTTATGAATTTCTACACCAATGAAGAACTAGCTCTTGAGCTTGGCGTAGGAGTTATTTTACAACTATTTCATTTTTATAACGTACATTTTACTTACAGTATACAATAAATATAAACTATATATAAATATAATATATAAACTACTATTTTTCATTTTTATAACATACATTTTACTTAGTGTATACAATAAATATAAACTATGTTGTGATTTTAATTTTTGATACGCTATGAATTGAAGTTATAACATTATTCACATCATATTATAACACATCGAGTGACAACTTTTGTGCCACCTTGTATTATAACCAAGTCTAGTATCTATTAGCAATTGTGAGATATTGATTGATTTTTATGTTTATTGTAATTTACGTTTGAAATTACGTTAATCTGCGTTGTGTCGTAAGCTTGATTTACTTTTTTTTTATGTTAAATGATCGTGTTGTAAACTGCGCCGGTTCTCAACGTAGGATTTCCAAGTGAAGAGACTGATTACATGGGTGTCTCACAAGAGACACGTGAGACACCCATGTAATATAATTCTTATAAATGTAAAACCGACAATGATGAGTGTGGCAAAGGCAAAATCATGCAATGTCCAAGTGTTTTTAAATATAATGTCCTCCACGTGCAAAGTCGTAGAGGTATCTTCCCCAAGCATAAACTTTCTAATTAAGTGTGTTTATCGGAAGTGACCTGTCAGGGAAGTACGTGTCTGTATCTATTTGTAAATAATAAAGTTAGATAGAGCCTAAGAATTCATAATAAATTGTAAAGCGCCCTTGAGGTGATTTTTCACAAAAACCGGCGCTATACAAATTATCCAATTATTATTATTATTATTAATAATGAACTCGTATTAATAAAGTTGAAATAAAAGTATTTTAGTAAAAGATAAATAAATGGGTGATTTAATAGATATGGTACTGACGAGTGAATCAACATCTCTGAAAGACAATGGTTGATTCGCTGATATCAGATAATCGTCCGCAATTTCCAGAGAGTTTTAAAGTTTCTCAAAATACAGGTAAAGCCTTTAAGTTTTGTCATTTCACTCATTTCCCTCATTTCATCCACCATTTACTCCCTCGTCTTCTCATCTCTCTTTTAATTCTGTGATCTTTTATGCTTCTCGGAGCACGGGGTTAATTGCCCGACTAATTGTCCTTAGTGAGAGGTGCACGAGGGGGGTAGAATGCCAACGCTTTAATTGGACGGCGATTATTGTCCCAATTCTGGAAGTTGTGGACCGGCCACGCGGAACCAAAGAGTTGAAACTTTAAAACGCACTTCTTCTTCTTTGATTCTTAACTAGGAAAGGTAGTTAATTATCAAAATCGTGGAAGTTTTGTCCTAATTATTGAAAAAAATACCTACAATTTACATGATGTTCAAAATGAATTTATAATAAAAGTACAATGACGGGTACCGCCGCCCCGGGAACCATTTATTGGATAACCAACAACTCTGCCATAGGTCATCCCAAATGGTTCGCTACGTTTGGTGACTTTGGCAGGGATGCCCGGATTCATGGGGTGAGGTTTGTCCGGATCTTGGCGGCGGATGCGTCTGCCCACCAGCTGCATGGTAGGCCGAATCGGGAGACAATGTTAGAGGGAGTCCCTTTGACTTCTCCAGCCATACTCTCTCGGAACATTTCCTTGCACCGCAGTGGGAGGGACGGATTCATACGTCCGTCACTCCTGGACACACTGACCGCCAGATTCATTCCCACCCCTAATAACTTTTTCCTTCCCAGAACCTCCTTTCCTAAAAAGACACAGCGTTCCCAAAGATGACCTCTCTAAGGGGAATTATTTTCCTCACGGCCTCCTGTGTGGGGCTAAAGTAAAAAAAAACTGATGCTGATGATTTTAGGTACTACGAACCGAATGCTGTCTTATTAGAGGTAAAGTCACAAAGAGGAAATTCCTAATTGGTTTTATTTTGGCCATATTACTCATGTACAAACTGAAAAAATGTAAACTGTCGATTTCCCGAAAATTTATAAATAAATAAAGTTTTCCTTCAATAATTTCATTATTGTGCAATACGATAAAGTCCATATGGGTATTAAATCCAACAAAACAACATACATAATAAGTAATAAGAAAGGAAACAACAATAAACACAATGAAAAGAAAATAGTACGGGTGGGTACCTACCTACTTATCTACAATAAATATTTTTAAAAATATATCGATATTTTTACGCTTTTACCATCAAATACTTGCACACAAATTGATGATGTTGAAATGCAGTGATATGAAAAGAAAACATGAAGTAAAATCATGTAGATACCTACATACAATTGTAATATTTATTTGTATCTACCAACAAAGCCTCCTACCCAGATCAAAGCGCCGAAGCCTTATTGAATTAGGCAGAGAGAGACGCGCCCGCCATCTTTTGTCAGAAGTTTGCACTACTCCTACCGAAAACTAGTTTTCAGCGCGGCCGCTAGGTGTCTCTAATTCAAAACGAAACCCTTGGGGAAGGCCAAAGTAAAGGGGAAGGAAATATGAAGAAAGAGTTAGATTTTTCGAATCTTTTTCATAACTACAAACCCTATTATGACTTAAATAATATTATTAAATTAAGAGAAGTTAGTTAAAATACGATCAAACGAAATTTTAAGCTAAATTTCGCGTAGGAACGAATAAATTGGGAAATCTTAAATCTTCTTAGAGCTCCCTTCTAACATTTTCTTCTGTTGCATGTATCAGTTATGAGAAATAACTAGAAATAGGTCGTCACTTTGCTTGGACAGGGTTCTAACTACATTTTACCTTTTTTCTGTGATATGAAGTGTCAAAGTTTGCAAATACAATTTCTCATTATCTCTTTACCAGTTTCTGATTTTGTGATTGAATTTTGTGTAAAGTACTTTAGTTGAACATATTTTTAAAAGAAGATATACAATAGAACTAATACTTTCCATTTTAGAATATATGAAAGAGAGAGAGAGTAAGAAAACAATGTGCAACATAATTGTGAATGATGAATACTTGGAGAAGGTGGATGAATTTGTGTATTTAAGAATTATGTTTACGAGAGATGAGAAAGCTGATAGAGATATTAAAAGAAGGGTAAACGCAGGTAACTCCACACGCAGGCGCCAACAAAAAACTGTCCAAAGAAGCGAAGCTAGCCGTCCATAATGGAGTACTGGTATCTACCCTGACGTATGGCAATGAGGCATGGAACTGGCAGAGGAAGGATGAAAGTAGACTGAAAGCTGGATGAAAGTGGAAATGAGATCCCTGAGGCGAATATGTGGTAAAACCATTTACAATCGTGTGAGAAGCGTGGAGATTCGCAAAGAATGCAAGGAAGGCTGATGTAAGCGTAATGAGTAAAATTAAGAAAGAGACGCTCAGATGGTTTGGGCATGTAGAGCGAATGAACGAGGAAAGGAGTGCAAGGAGAATATATGACGCAAAAGTGAATGGTAGAAGAAGTCGATGACGCCCAAGAAAGACGTGGCACGACCAATTGAATCAGATACTTCAGTCGGGCCATGTCAAGAGTCAGAATAATAGAATAGCATGTTTGAGACGATGTATGAATGTGAGTGAGGCAAAGAGTGTGTGCCAAGACCGAGTTGTTTGGCGGTCCGTCCTCTCTGCCTACCGCTCGGGGAAACAGCGTGATGGTTAGTTAGTCATAAACGTGTAAATAGAAGAATACGCAACCAGCGAGGGCATTATAATTCAATACACGAGGTTCTAACTACATTTTCCTATAGCAATTCCAAGCTAGGACGTCCTCTTTGAATATTTTCCATTAAAATATAATAATTTACGCAAGATTGAACCTCAAAATCAAAAATTGTTAAATAGATTACGAAAATTCTTATTTGCAAACTTTGTCACCTCAGAACACGGTAAGGCGAAGTTAGAACCGTATCCAACCATAGTGGCAAGCTAACGCTTCGAAACAACGATCAACTCTCAGATACAAACAAAACGGAGATTGCAAAAGGTTCGAAGTGATGTTAGAACCTTGTGAAATAAATGGTGCTTGATGTTACAATTTCTTTATACAAACATCTATGAAAACACAACTTACGTTTCTGACAATTATTTTGTAACAGAAATGAGCAAAAGAAATGGTTCTGCGATCATAGATCATTTTTGAAAAAAAAAAATGTATATTAGAAACTTATTTTTTTATATATCTTATTTTTTTCAACGATCTTTATTTAGCAACAGAGAATAATTTTCATTTGTATACACTGTACGTCCATAACTTTTAGTAGAGTCAACATAAAATAAAACAACAATAGGAAGTCTTGCCAGTAATAAGAAATAAGTAATAACTCAAAGTAAAAAAAGAAAAATAAGGAGAGATGAAAGTACTCCGATGGTACAGGCGTACCGCCGATAGCTCCGTTTTAACCTCTCCCTCTTTCCCGCAAGCGAAGCATGCGACAGAAAGAGAGGTTAAAACAGAACTCTCGACGGCAGGACCGTTCCTCTGCAAATTCCTGCGGCGGGTTTTTTATTTGCTTCGCGGACCGCCCGCCTTATCAACTCCACTGGGATGATTTACTGGATTTGCAGGGACTTTATAAGCGTGATAAAATAAAATAAATTATATAATTTTGCTGGAGCACACTTCTTCAAATACTGAATTACTTTAAAGGACAAATCGTACCTAAGTATATTCAAATTGGTAGGCGGGTATGGGTACCGTCGCCCGGTAACCTTTTAGAAGATAGTTAACAACCCTGCCATAGGTCACCCCAAGTGGTTGGCTACGTTAGGTGACTTAGCAGGGGTGCCCAGGTACGTGGGGTGAGGTTTGTCTCTAGATCTTGGCGGCAGATGCTTTTGCCCACCTACTGCGTAGCGGGCCGGATCAGGAGACTAGTGGAGGGAGAACTTTTGACCTCTCGAACAGAACTCTTTACACGTCCGTCACTTCTGGAAACACTGACCCCCAGATTCCTACCCACCCCATCTACCTTTTGATGTTTTTGTATTTAGTTTCTAATAATTGTATTTACGTTGTCTTCATAATGCCATTTTATACTATTAATACAACACAGACAAAAATATTTTACGTATATATATATCTCTACCTATTGTTAAAATGTACTGAGTAATTAAGTTTATTTAAGATTTCTTTTAAATTACTTCCACACAGGAGGCCCTGAGGAAATTAATTTGCCCCAGGGCCTATGTCAAATTATGCGTGTGGAGGGTTTTTATAAGGAAAGGGAAAAAAGGAAGTTATGGTAGGATTCTGGGGGTCAGTGTGTCGAGGAGTGACGGACGTATGAACCCATTCCTCCAACTGCGGTGTAAGGGGATGGGTCAAGGGAGTCCGGATGGAGAGATCAAAAGGCCTTCCTTGATCAGTCGATCAGATCACGCAGAATGTGGGCAGATGCATCCGCTGCCAAGACCTAGATAAATCTCATCCCATGAACCCAGGCACCCCTGCTAAGACACCAAACATAGCAAACCATTTGGATTTCCCTATGGCAGAGGTGTTGGTTATCCAATAAACGGTTCACGGGGCGGCGGTACCCCAACCCTCCACCTATAACATGGATGTAGGTACTCTTAGTACCTAGTCAAACATTATAAGGTAAATAAAAAAAGCACTTACCCAGACTCTGGTAAGCTAGGAAAAGAAGAAAAATATTAATGTGACATAAATAACCTTTTATTTGTGGGATTTCTTGCATAATTGTGTCACATTACATTTTATTTCTGACATTGTGACAAATCCAGGGAGTTTTTGAAACAAAACATTTTGGATTTTTTTTGCATTGAGAGATGCACGATATAATTTTGGAAAGAAGAAATTATATTTCAAGTAAGCTCAAATATTTTGCTTAGGGGCCATTCATTTATTTCGTAAGACGAATTTTGCTAGTTTTCGACCCCCTCCCCCCCTATTATAAGAAAAAATAAGAATAGGCCGACCCCCTCCCTCCCTGTTAAATATTTATTACGTAAGAATCTAAAGGATAAAATGAATACACGTTTGGTTTGTTTTAATATTTGTTTGCGCGGGTCCGTTTCCATGGAAATGGAAATCGTTTACCTATACGCATCCGAGCGAACCTCAGCAGGTTGCCCGCGCTTTTTCAAAGTATAATTTTAACTTTGCCTATTTTTGTGACCTTACGTAATAACTATCCCACCCCCTTGTAAGAAAAAATAAGACATGGTCGACCCCCCTCCCCCCATAAATCGTCTTACGTAATAAATGAATGGCCCCTTAATCCATACATTATTTCGAGCTTTTCATCTCCGAGGGCGTGCCCTGTGCTCTCGGATAAAACATACAAGTTCATATATTATATTATGGCCTAAAAATAATTTTGTTATTAGTTCATTTATTTTTGCTCTAATGGTAATGTATTAAAATAGTTTCTAAGAGATGCCGATAGATGCCAGTAGAGAAAGTGCTTCTATCGATTGCCGACAGGGGTATCCGGGTAGCCTTAGAGACTGGTTCTGATCAGCCTACCGCCCAGATTCAATTAGCCGCTAATGTAGACAGGTCGCGTGACTTATAGCATAATTATTGTAAATACGCAAACTCATAATAAACCAGTTTGTTATCAAGAACATATATAGTTATTAAAAAGCACCCACACAGAACTAACAGTGTTTGAATGTAAATAATACCAAACACATATAAAGCACTAATAAAGTCCCTTGTGAGGAATGTATGAAGAAATTGCCGTGCGTTATTCGTCCCATTTCACCGCTCTTGTGGGGAAAATTCTTTATTCTTCAGAACGTCTGCCGTTAGGAAATATTTCATTCGAATCATATGATTATTATATGAGGACAGTTTGTCATAGGACGTATTCGTCTTGTGATTTAACCCTTTCTGAAAAATATGCTTTAATGCTGACATACTTCTTCTTTGTGTGACCGAGTGTAAAATGAGCAGAAAATTTGCAGAAATGAAAAAATATATTTTTTTTCTGATGTTGCATGATTATGGAAAAAGCTCCAACTCTAAAAGTATTAGGTATTATCAACGTAGACCATCCTTCGTGAACGAGAGGGTTAACATTTCACAAGGTTTTGAGGTGTCGAACGTCTAAAAATCCATAACGTGGGCTTATAAATTTTAAGGGATTCTCGACCGTTGATTTCTTTGATTAACTACCCTAATCGGTTTTGGAAAATTATCAAAATATCAAATAGCTATATTTTGAGACTATTAACTCAAAAGTTATTAGTATATTTCAGATTTATTGTTACAAAACCGTGATAATTTCAAAATCAAAATGGTTGGGCACATAAAAGTTTGTATATACCTACGGTGTCTCTACACATCACATATTATAAATAACCCAAAAGAACTTTGATCTGAGCATTTCGATTTGAATTTTCTTTTTTACTTTACCTTTTTTTCGGCTACTAAAGGGTTAAATACTTTTGTAAATGGGTCTGCTTCGACGCAAAAAGACAATAAACAGAATGGACTGATTTTTTTCAAATTCGACCAAATAAATTCCAACTTCGGACTCGCTTTACTCGAAAACAAAAGATCAAGAAAGAAAAAAGATAAATCACAAAATCGACTCCAAATGTGACGTAGATTCACCAGTTTCCTGCTTGTACCACTGTCTTCTGGACACCATGTAAAACTTTATTTTAAATATCATTCATATAGTTACAAAAGTCTTAAATATCATCCGGAAAAAAAATTGCCTAACGTACGCAATTGACAAGTTCACATAAATTCTCAACAAATTGATCTTTAATGTGAATACCGCAAAAGACTTGGGGAATTCATGGCCAGTGAGACAATGGCATCCCCAATTGGGGTATTTTTTGAGGCTTAAGGTAATCGGGAGGGGAAGGAGATGGAGTAAAAGAAGGATAAAGTGGTACCTGGCTATTCAGATTTGGTCACCAAACACGGCTAAAGCCATTTTAAGCAACGTTTCAATTCTTAATAGTGGTCTTACACCAGGGCGATACTACCCTGGAATATGCCGCAAATATACTATATATTATTTTTACTTAATTAATTGCGAAAAAATACAAATTAATCAATAACAAATATTGCGATCATTGGCATTTGAACCCGCTACCTTCGGATTACTTACTAATCGAGAGTCTTACCCCTCACGGAGACATTCAGGTACATTTTAGTGTTAATTTTGCCCCATCAACCTTTTTCGCTAAATAACATCATAATAACACACCCTTGGTCAGTTTCCAGGGCGGTACGTCATCACCCATCACCCATTTCGCAGGGAATTTCCGAACTGAGTGCCTACAGCCTACAACCTATTGCCTAGTGCCCAGGACACAGCAAGCAATAAGTAATAAGTAAAACACATCAGCCATACGCGGCGCAATATGTTGGCGCTAATAAATCATGGTTACCAATGACTCGCGTCTTGGGGTTGCAGTCAGATTAGGGCTGTCACAAGACACATTTTTAAATACATCTGTTCAAATATCACTTTTTGAAGAGAAAACTTCTTTAGCTAAGAAAGATAGCGACATTAAAAAGAGACAAACACATACATCTATAGGACTAAGCCTGCGAGAGAATGAGATAGTATAATCGGTCTTCTCTTTGTGCGGTACTTCGTAGTCTCCCCACTCTTGCCTACATTTGTTTTCTGGAGGTTTCACTTCTACCGCGTGTGAATTGCACATTCAAATTTTTTTCTTGATTGAATGAATGTATGAACGAAGTGGAAGTGGAAATTAATTACGATCGAGCTGAAACGTGGCATATAGACTAATTAACGATGACTGTGCATGCTTTCAACCTTTAGTGGCAATCACGCAGACACGCGCGGACATGTAAGCATTTTTCTAAAATTCGATGACATTTTAAGGGACAATTCACAAAATAAATGTCGCTCTTACCCAATCGGGATTTGGCTCTGTTGGTAGCGTGGTTGACCCTTGTTCGTGGGTAGAAAGGTTCTCTCCTCAGTCAAACCAAGTTTTAAAACACATTAGAAAATGGTGTATTATAGAAAAAAAAATTTGTTTTTCACGGGTTGATTTTTTAATTGTTTAGAAGCCAACGGTTTGGATTCATGACAAATATTTTATTATGAATGGATGAATGAAATGAATCATACTGATAAAATAAGGGAATCGTGAATTCAATCATTCGTTAAGTGGAGGAAAATTGATAGAAAATTACTCCACGCAAAGAGTAAATTGTGATTTCAATCACACTATATTTTGAGGGAAATAATAAATAGTAATAATAACTGGAACTAGATTACATCCATCTATATATTATCTATCTATATGTATATAGCTATATATCTACATAATCTAAATATAAATAGAAAGTGATGTAATTTTCAAAAATTCAAAAATCTCTTCCACCCCCTTCCTGATCTCTAAATCTCTCCCATCCCCTCTCAAAAATCAAAAATTTGATCTGAAATTTTGCACAGACTTTTGTGACTGTCTACATCTGATTTTGGAAAAATCTGCTTAAAGCCCGGACAACGCTGGGACTTCCGCTAGCTTAAAGCTAAAAATCGCTCTACGAGATATCTAAAGCCTCAATTACATTAAGCGAGTTTACAAGCTACTAGCCGGCGTATTCACTATCAGCTAGTAAACTCCTTCAGTGTAAAATCTGCTAGCTAGTAATATAATTACACCAAGGGAGTTCACTAGCGGATAGTGAATACGCCGACTAGTAGTTTGTAAACTCGCTCGATGTAATCGAGGCTTCATGTAGCGAAAACTATCGAACAACGAGATCTGGAGTAACAAAATTTGCACAGCATTTACGTTGGAAATTTTTGGATGAACGCAACTATTTTCTACTCGAATTTTTTTTTATTCTTTTCATAATGCAATTATATAACTGTCAAAAACCGAGAGGAGAAAAAAATCCATATTTTCCAACAATAATAAAAAAATAATACTACTTTTTTTATTTCTAGTAAAACGCCCATAGGGACTACATATATACAAAAATGTGATAAACCAACGCCTTCTCTATTTACAAGCCGTGGTGTTAGACTTGGCAACACTGCATTTTGTTTATGGTCTGAACCAATGTTATATTTGAGAAGAGAAAGACTGTTATTGTATTTCATGTGTGTGTAGTAGGATTTTTAAAGAGTAAATGTATATTTCTGGTCAATTGCCTATGTCAATTTTGGTAATTTGATTTACGTACCAGAAAGTACTCTTATTTGAATGTTCTGAATACCTTTGTTAGGTGCTCTGGATATAGAGTGTGGAATTGTAGCCGATCTAATGTACAAGTCAAAATATTGATTCAGCGTTTTTGTGCCTAGAAATTGATAAACAATCATCTTCAACCTCATTCAGAAATTGGACATCGGCACTTCTAGCATTACAATTTGATATTTATTCATTTTAATGAAAGAAAGCAATTGTCCTTTAAAAGAGCAAAGTTATTGAATGAATTGGGTAACAGTAAAAAAAAATTATCTGCATATTATAATGTTAGATGTTATCACTTAAAACCTTTATTCATTTTATATAAATGCCAAAAGGATAAGTGTTTGTGAAAATTTAGAAGTAAAGGTCGTCAATAAAAAGATAATTCCATATTCATTAAAAAAGAATAGGCAATATTGAGGATTCTCAAATTTGTTTGTGATATTCTCTGCCACCGTGCATTTTTACGCTTAGACTCTGCTCTGGAGGTTTTTACATTCATAGATCTTGACGAGGATTGTCTGTGTGGGCATGGGGAAACCCAAAAAAAAAATTAACTTATTTGTAGTATTTGCGTATAAGAAGTATTTGAGTATTAGTCAAAAATGTACATTATTAAATAACTTTTCAAAACACATAAAAAACTGATTGCGATAAAATGAATAATTTTGATTATCAACATAATCACAATATGTTTTAATCATGAACCACGAGTATTATGTAAAGAAGAAATCTGAAAAAACAACATTATAGGTTATGTGTTGATACTTGAAACGTGTAAAAGGACATTGTACATCATATTAAATGTTATATTTACTGCAAATAATGTGTATCAACGTTACCTTGATGTTTCATTTAGCAATGATTACAAACTGAGAAGAGAATCGCAATATTTTTAATAAAAACCACCAACGCAACATAAAAAATGCTCACATTTGTATAGGAATGTGAACGAATGACTGAGAATTGTAAGACTACACGCAACGTTGCAAGACTTCCAACAGCGCGGCTAGTAGTAATCCAGAAGGCTGTGGATAAACACAATAATTTTATGGAAAAATAATTATGAAGTAAAATATACCATTTGAATTATGTAAGACTCATGCTTACATAGATTATTATTATTATTGAGGTATGTTGTTATAGCCTTCTTTTGACCATATTACATGCAGTTGAACATATCTACTACTTCAGATAAAATTACATTATAAAAAAAGTGCGAGTGTGCTTTAGATCACACGACTGAAGTAAAAATTCACTAACTTATATCTCCCTCTGAACTTCCGTTCGCCTCGCCCGATCGTTCGCCCCGCCCGATCACACTTTTCGTAACGCTCTCGTCACGCATTCACCAGCTTACTCCCCAAGTCAAACGTGCGTAAAGGTCCGACCGTTTGCCTCGCCCGATCACACTTTTTGTAATGTTATCGTCACGCATTCACCAGCTTACTCCCCAAGTCAAGCGTGCGTAAAGAAGTTTTACTTCAAAAAGGGAAGATCCAATTTCAGGAATAGCCCGGTTAAAATATTTTAAAAAATGTGCATCCCTGACTCTGGACCCCCTAGCCAACTCATTTCAAACCAGCATCCCCTAAGTAAGTACTGTCTTAGTAACCGTTAACCTCCACCACGGACTACTTTCACCGGGTCCGCACTGTACTCTCCTTGTGTGGTGGCGTGGTGGTGCAAGTATGAACTATCATTTATATGCAAATCGGTTCCTGTACCCGCGATGACTTATCGCCGTAACAAATTATTATTATGACGAAGAGGAACTATTGGTACATTTTGATATGATGAACTTTATGACAGATACAAGACATAATCGAAATTTTTAATTAAAGTGAGAAATACTGATTTTTTATCTAGGTAGAAGAACGTTAATTTATTAATTTACCAGTGAGTTTCCGACATGCGTTGAAATGCCACTCAATAAATTTATTGTTTCTTCCTGCGTGTCCTTTCCCATTTGTCCCGTTTCCCTTCCGCCTTCCCTTCCTCTTCTTTTCACGCATTCCAAATCCGCCTTCTCTCTCCCCTCTCCCACTTTCTTTGTCCTTCTAACCCCCCCTCCCGCGTTCCATACATTCAGTCCCGGTAAATTCAGTTTTCAAACAGCTCGTGTGCCACCTATTGCAATTTTTTTGCAAATTTCATAATGCCAGAGCTCACCAGTATATATGGAAACCTTCGCGGGCGTACTCCCTACAACTCCCCAAAGATTCATCGCAATCTGATAAATTGTTTAGGAAATTATTTCATAACGTCACACTATATATAGAAATCATCGCAGGCATGCACACATAAAATCTACAAAGTTTCATCGCAATCGGATGAATGGTTTAGCAACGCATATGGAACAAACATACATACATAATGCAAGCAAGCAAACATTGATTTTTATATACGTATATAGATTTATATTACACGCCTGTACGGACTTTTACAAACACGTGATATGCTTCTCTCTTGCTCCTACAGTGTGATACAGACAATAGGCTTGCACTGTGTAACGTAACTGGCTATGAGAGAAAGAGAGAATGAAAATGTATGCTCGCACCTCTCTCTCTCTTGCCCCTACAGTAATATAGGAAGCGTTCGCCTCGCTTTTCGTAACGGTCTCGTTACGCATTTGCCAGCTTACTCCCCAAATTGAGCGTGCGTAAAGAAGTTTTACTTCAAAAACGAGTGTGCTTTAGACCACACGACAAAGTAAAACTTCACTAACTTACATATATCTCCGTCTCAACTTACGTTCGCCTCGCTCGACCGTTCGCCTCTCCCGATCACACTTTTCACAACGCTCTCTTCACGCATTTACCAGCTTACTCCCCAAGTCAAGCGTGCGTCAAGGCCCGACCGTTCGCCTCACCCGTCACACTTTTCGTAACGCTCTCATCACGCATTTACCAGCTTACTCCCCAAGTCAAGCATGCGTAAAGAAGTTTTACTTCAATAATTTTAGATCGAGTAGTTCTTTTTGGTGTATGGAAGGTAATTAGGCTAAATAAATCAGGGCTGTCAATACCATTAACAATTTTCAAAATAAATGTTTTGTCGGAAATAAGTCTTCTATCTTACTAACTAACTAACCATCACACTGTTCCGCAGGGGTAGACAGAGAAGACGGACCACCAAGTGCAGTACCCAGTCCTGCGGTAGGTACTGCACTAGCGTGTGCAGAGATCGAGTTGAAAAACAACTCACTAAATGCTTTTAGTTGAATGTTAGAATGTAATAAGGTTCGTCGGAGCGGGTTTTTAAAATAAATAATGTCCATTAAAAATGCGGTGATTAAGTACAAAGAAATTTCAAAGAAGGTAAGTCAGGAAACACCGAAATTTTGTGTAATTTTGGGATATTTGAAGATTTATCCTCCATATTACGTAATATTATAAACCGTCATCCTATGTGAGTGTCAGACAAGGAAAATCATTACTTCTCAACATAAAGGTCACGGATTAAAAATACTTTCTAATTAAAAAAATACTAAAATATAATAATAATAATAGTATTATAAACAAAGGTAAAAAAAAAAACAAAATACATAATCTACTATGAAGCTAAAATGACCTAGTTATGTTTAGTGATCAGATGTGAATAGCCAGTACTTCCAAAACTTATATATCCCCAATTAATTTGGGAGGCGGGAATGGGTACCGTCGCTCCGGGAACGTTTATTGGATAACCGACACCTCTGCCATAGATCACCCCAAGTGGTTCGCTACATTTGGTGATTTAGCAGGGGTGCCTGTGTTCATGGGGTGAGGTTTGTCTAGGTCTTGGAGGCGGATGACCAGGACATACTGAACCCCAGATTCCTACCCACCCCTTAACTCTCCTCTCCTTCCTTTCCTAAAAAAAACCCTCCACACAGCATCCCCAAAGATGAAATAGGCCCTGAGGGAAATTCCTTCCTCAGGGCCCCCTGTATGGAGCTCATGTAAAAAAAAATTAAAGTATGAAATTATTCCCCAATAAAAACAGCGATGACTTAGTTCCGCTGTCTTTGGGCTGTTGGAACTCCCGCAACCAAGATCTCATTACCAATCTCGTATCCAATACGAACATTGAAAAATAAAATACTACCATGAGTATCTAAACAAGGCTTTAGTTTTTAAGTTTAAACTGAGGCATTATTTTCTACATGAGATATTAGTCAAATAACCAAGGTTTCCGTAAATCCACCAATCGCATATTTGATAAATGGACTAGTCCCATATTTCTCCCACCCCCAACCCCTCCCCCCCTCCTTTAGGGGAGTGAGTGGGCCTCACCCTCTGTGGGGTAAGTGGTATTTATATGGTAATACGGACATATATTACGGCTTATCTCAGATCAGGCAGTCTATGAAGATTCCTGTGTAGGCAGAGAGTGATGGAAGATGATTTGCAATTTTCAGGACTAAATAATTTTGCAACTATGTACACGAAGGACAACTGCATAACGAAATATAAAGTTTTTTTTAATTTTTACTTCATACAAAATCCCACATCTGTATATACATCATAATTCCAAAATTGTGCAGATTTCTCCGCCCGGAAACCATTTATTGGATAACCAACACCTTTGCCACAGGTCACCCCAAATGGTTCGCTATGTTTGATGACTTAGCAGGGGCGCCCGGATTCATGGGGTGAGGTTTGGACGGTTCTTGGCGGCAGATGCGTCTGCCCACCTACTGCCTCGCGGGCCCGATCGAGAGAATGGTTGAGAGAGGCCTTTCGACCTCTGCAGCCGGATTCTTTTAACCTATCGCCTTGCACCGCAGTTGGAGAGTTTGGATACGGTTACTCCTTGACGCATTGACCCCAAATTCCTACCCATCCTTCATTTATTTTTCCTTCTGGAAACTTCCTCTTCTTCTTTTCCTTATTAATTCCCTCCACACAGCATCTCTAAAAATAACGTGCGAGATCTGAATGATTTCTTAGGGCCTCCTGTGTGGAGCTAATGTAAAAAAGTCCAAAAACAGCGGAACTGTGGATTCACATGCTCGTCACTCCTGGACACACTGTCACCGATATTCCTACCCACCTCTTATACCTCTTTTCTTCCGAGAGCCTCCTCTCCTTCCTTTCCCTAAAAAAACATGACAAAGGACGTGATTGAATATATTTTCCTCAGGGCCTCCTGTGTGGAGCTATTGTAAAAAATACACTCGGCGAAAAAATACAATTGTATTACACCATATTTCCATGATTGTAATCTCAATGAAATTGGCTATTAGTTTTTTTTATTTATCTATATAAGGTATGTTTACATTACATTATTCGTTGCCTGTCTCACTAGGGTATACCTGTGTTGAGACAGGCGTAGTTGATTAATAATCGCAAGAAAAGTATTTAATTTTAGCTATTTCCTATATTTTTTTATTTAGTAACTATGTATTTTTATTTACATTTTTATATGAAACTTGTTAGGTATATATATAAAATAGAAATTTTGTTCGTAGTCCTCCTCACTATCAGATCCTGTGCTGAGGGGGACTATATTTTTGATAATTTTTCAAATACTTTTCTATCGTTTAACTTCATGATTTGGGTAAGGTTTTCCATAAACTTCTACGACGATGTTTTAAGTATATTAGTAAATTCGATAGTTCCGACAGTTCCTTAAGCCAACATTTAATGTCCTTAATTTAACTATTTTTTGCTTCAATTTTTTTGATACTGAGTGGGAGTTTGTTATGTATAACCTTACTGCTAAAAATTCAGAACTTCTTTGTCCAAACTTAGAGTTACTCTTTGGTATATTTAGTACGTATGTTTGTTTGGGTCTGGTTGTACGAGTTTTAAATTTTTATGAGGTTTAAATCAGTACTTGGATAATGAGCTTTATCTTCGTACGTACTTAACTTATGATAAAATTTAAAAAAAAACATGTTCAGAGAATTGCTTGATTCTATATACTTACCAAGGAAGATTTTTTTCAATCGACTACCGGAAGAAATTAGAATCATTAATGCTAAAATCCAATTAATGAACACTGTAAAAAAATATTTTAAAGATAATCTTAAAAAAATGTTTCCGCCTGATTTAATCTCAAAAATAACTCATAACTCAGTTTCTCCCATTTTCAAATATTAAATTTTGTTATATTATTATCCACTAAATAACACTATTTTTAGATACGTATTCTAACAGTAAAATAGTGTGTTAGCAGGGCCGGATCTACGAAATCTGGCGCCCTGTGCAGTAGGTACCGATAGCGCCCCCCCCCCCTACATTTTTATTTTGATTAAAAATTCGTTCACCCCAATTTTTTTATTTTTTTTTATTTAATTATTTTTTTTTTACACTAATTTATCAAATAAAATCAAGACATATAAATGGTGTAACTTTTCCAAGTGACCTGGCGGTAGCTCTCACACTCGTTCTCATGGCAACGTACAACACAAGAATACCATCTACAGCTTCTGACTAGCAACAGGCAGTCCCGACGAGAGACAGAGAGCAGTGATAATAAGAATATAACCTCAAATTTGTACTTTGCATTTCCCCTGTGTTGAGCGAATAAACACTAAACACTGACGTATGGTATCAACGGCTTACGAACAAAAATACCGCGTTGTGATTGATTATTGAATTTGGATCGTACCTATTCGTCGTATAAGACGGTAAAAAATATATGAAAAAATAGATCTTACGTTTAAACTAAATATATGGAATTTGTAAAAAAATTCTGTAACTGACTATAAATTCGTAAGCCGTTGATACCAACCTGATGCGTGCGCATTTTCTTTCTTTGGAAAGTGTTGCTAGAGCGTAATAATTATTTCGTACTATGGGTAATTTTTAAACGATGCAGGGAATACTATAACTAAATTTTAATACAATATTTATTTTCTCACGGCGCCCCCTTCGGTGTTGGCGCCAGGTTTTTGCACGTTTTTGAACGTATGGCAGATCCGGCGCTGTGTGTTAGAGTAAAATACTGACAATTATATAACACCTAACAACTTATTGTTTTTTGCTTTCGCACCGTAATTTACTTAATATAGCGTAAATATATGTGTGTAACCGTAATATTATTAATAACTATCAAATATCTATAATAAAACACTGCGCACTACACTTCCAGCCAAAAGCTAATGCTTCTATGAAAGAGTATCTAGTATTAAAATATTAGAACATGTACTTAAATAAAATTAAATAAAAAATGTTGCAAAAGTGCACAAGGCCATGAAAAATTACTACAAAATAAAAATAAAATAATATTGGACTCGAAATTGCACTTACTGAGTGTAATATTTTCAATATAATAGTAAAAAAGCAAATGAATGTAATCCTCTAAAGGTGGACATTGCACACGTTCCTTTGAGAAATGTAAAGAGGGGGATGGATTGTAAGGCAGGAAGGGGGGAATGTTGTAATCCAAATGATTTACTGCCCCCCTCCCCCATTCCCCACCCGATCAACCCTGCTTATTGACATTTTAATCGGAACCATTGTGCAATGGAGTATGACGATATTAATTTCAAAGAGGCTGTTTAATACCCGTTTATTTTTAAATATTTGGAATTTAGAACATCATAGATTTACGAGGATATAAATGAGTACCTAGGTATCTATATTATACTTTCTTCGTTATTCGAAATAGATAGTTAGGTATTTTAAAGCAAGACTTGTTTTTTGAACAAAACAATATATCGTATGTGTGGCAGAAATATAGGGTTAGACTATAAGTTCAACCACATCTGCATCAAAACCCAGCATAGGTAGTTCAAAACTAAAAAAGGGAGTGATTGATCCAAAAAAATTAAGTATTTACACTTCCATAAGGAAATATAATTTCAATATTGCCATAAGTAATCTCCATTGAGAGCCGAAACATTGTTTATGTATCTAACTTTAGCAACGATTCATGGTATTTGAAAGAGAGAGTACGAAAACAATGTGCAACATAGTTGTGAATGATGAATACTTGGAGCAGGTGGATGAGTTTGTGTATTTAGGAATTATGTTTACGAGAGATGGGAAGGCTGATAGAGATATTGAAAGAAGGGTAAATGCAGGTAAGGGGGAATACATTAATAACGTGAGCTCAAAAGTAGCGGGGGAGGGGGGTCCAGCAAAATCTCACGTTACTTAAAAAGAATATACGAAGTGCCCAAATTTATCTCATTAAGAGGGGGAAGGGGTCTAGATTGGAAGAAAAACTGCTCACGTAATTAATGTATGCCCCCTAACTCCATTAATGAAGGACTGAACGCCGTTACAAAAAAACTGTCTAAAGAAGCGAACCTAGCCTTCCATAATGGAGTGCCTATCCTGATGTTTTTTTTTTTTTTACATGAGCTCCACACAGGAGGCCCTGAGGAAAATAATTTCTCTTAGGGTGGATAGGAATCTGGGGTTCAGTATGTCCTGGTTATCCGCCTTAAAAACCTAGACAAACCTCACCCCATGAACCCGGGCACCCCTGCTAAATCACCAAACGTAGCGAACCACTTGGGGTGACCTATGGCAGAGGTGTTGGTTATCCAACACCTCTGCCATAGGTCTTACGCCTCCCAAATTGATGTATGGCAGTGAGGCATGGAACTGGCATAGAAAGGATGAAAATAGACTGAATGCTGTAGAAATGAAATCCTTGAGGCGTAAGTGTGGTAAAACCATGTATGATCGCGTGAGAAACGTGGAGATCTGCAAAAATGCAAGGCTGACGTAAGCGTAATAAGTGAAATTAAGAAAGAGACGCTCAGATGGTTTGGGCATGTAGAGCAAATGAACGAGGAGAGGAGTGTAAGGACAACATATGATGCAAATTTGTACGGTGGAGGAAGTCGAGGACGCCAGAGGAAGATATGGTATGACCAAGTGAATCATATATTTGAGTCGGGTCATGCCAAGAGTCAGAATAATAGAAGTGCATGTATAAGACGACGTATGAAAGTGAACGAGGCAAGGAGTGTGTGCCAAGATCGAGTTGTTGCCGGTCCGTTCTCCCTGCCCACCCCTGCGAGGAAACAGCATGATGGTTAGTTAGTTAGCAACGACTCTCAAAGAATCGGAAAAAATAAAAATATTTGAGGAAGGCGTCAGTTGGAAGCTGGACTCCAGAACGCCCATCAAGATAAAAAAAATGTTTATTAGATTATATTAAAACATGGATGACCGGAATTTTCATTTGCTCTATCTAAATTTGTTGCGTCATTATTTATTATTCGTTATTATCGACAAATCATCCCTCGAGGCGCCTAGGGCCAGGATACCCCGTAGAGTTCAAAGGATAATGTGTTTCCTCGCAGTTTAAGGCTGTTTAGGGCTGATGACGATTTGATTCGAATGACGAATGCATTTAATGTCGCTAACTTATTCACTTGTTCACGAATTCACTTCCCCTAATTTACGACAGGGAGGAAATACGATTTTGACATTCATACATCTTACAATATGAGATATGAAATTAATGTAAGAAGTGAAACGGAATTTCGGTAAGCATTGTATTATTTATTGTATTCAATTTCAACAATGTACAATGTTTGATACAATAGGGAGAAACGGAAACTAATTGACAAAAAAAACCTTTGAAAAAATAAAATTTCATGAAACACTACTACTCACACCTTGAAGAAATATTAGGGAGGTAGCGCTCATTGGTCGCTTTAATTATGACCTAACTTTTCACGTATGGGTTGAGATTGTGTTGGTAAAGTTTCGCTTCTACCGCGTGTAAACTGCACTCGAATTTTTTTAATTGACATTTGAACGGTCCCCGTTAACCGCTGATTCGAGGTACATATCAGATTTCTGACAAATTGTAATATGTAAGCTGACAAGCTTAAGTACAGGATAGTTGTCCGCTTCTGTTGATCATAATTTGTTCAAAAGCTAAAACGGAATAAGATGAAGCCATAGTAAATAATTCAAAATCACACAAAACATATGTTTTTGTTTTGAAAATTTGATCGCTTAGAAGTATTATAGATGCTTCAAATACTGCGTGTAGAACATACCTTGGCCCTTAAAAATATCGGTCAGTTTTTTTAGTTAGTCTTTTAATAAGCCCATGTACAATACGGCCGGCAGTAGACGAATTTGGATTTTCAAAGTGAACTCTATGCCGTCCACCGAAGGGCTACATAACTAGTCACGCCCGTTTTTTATCAGTTCGCCCCCGAACGGAGCGGGAAACGCACGCTAGGCTCCACGTCACTTTGTTCCGTGAAATTAATTTAAAAATTCTGTTTTATTACAATAAACAAAGCGTAAAAAATTGGTTAATGTTTTTTTCATGCCTTTACGAAATCAACCTGTAAAAAAAATTTCTCAAATACCTTTTCCAACCTTTCCAAAAGCCTTTTCTCAAGTATTTTTAAACTCCTCCCATATAAGGGCGAGAACCTTTCAACTGTCAAAAAACCAAATGGTGCTAAATGGCCATTTGATGACAACGTTACATTTGAATTTCTGTGAAACAACCCGTCCTTACCCACTTGATTTTTTATTCAGTTTTTTTTTTATCAGATATCCGTACGTTTGTCACATTTTAGGTTAAACGTAACTTACTTTATAATCTACGCATTCACAGATGGCGCCAATTAAATTATTGTAGGTTTTTAACACTTTTTGCACGTTAAGCTTTAAAAAATGAAGGTGATTTAATTGTTTGCGCCCGTACATACGCAATATGAACTAGATTTAATAGTTGAATCCAATATTGGATTGAGTCACCGATGAAAAATTTGATTTGTCAGCCTTTCTTGAAAGATTTGGGTTCGTTTATGAACAAAACTTTTTATTTATATTCATATTAAATATATACGGATGCAAACAATTAATTCACCTTCATATTTTAAGACTTATCGTGCAAAAAGTGTTAAAAACCTACAATAATTTAATTAGCGCCATCTGTGAATGCGTAGATTATAATGTACGTGACGTTTAACCTTATATCTAGTTAAACTACATCAAAAAATCCAACATGCATTTAAATTTTATTAAAAGTAAATAAGCAAGGTAGGAAAGAAGAGGGTAGAAGATGTAAACATGCGTTAGAACAGTTATTAAAATATTTAAACAATAAATAAAATTGTAATATTCACTTCAAATGAGCTTACCGTACGCAGTTTTGTAAGTTTCAAAAAGAATATTCTGCTTACCTGTAACAAATATAAAACACATGTATTAGTTCAACTTCATGAAAAAGTATTATTCGTACGTATAAGATTTAATTAAACTAGTTAAAATAATAAGACAATTTTCAAAAACTGGTTCCAAAAAAAAACTATTCATGTAAAAGTTGTGAACACGATAAACTATATATAAGTTCAGTGTGAACACAATTAATTTGGTTAAAAAAATATTTAATAATTTTATATATTAATAAAGATCTCCTATTTGGGTGGCGGTTATGGGTACCGCCGCCTCGGGAACCATTTATTGGATAATTAAAAGCGGGCCGAAGTCACCGCAAGTGGTTCGCTATTTGATGACTTAGCAGGGGTGCCCGGGTTTATGGGATGAGGTTTGTCTAGATCTTGGCGGCGGATGCGTTTGCCCATCCACTGCGTGGCGGGTCGGATCGGGAGAGACTGGTTGAGGGAGACCTTTTGATCTTGACCCCAGATTCCAACCCACTCTTCATTTCCGTTAAATGACCCTCTACATAGCATCCCCAAAGATGACACAGGCCCTGAGAGATATTTTTTTCAGGGCCTCCTGTGCGGAGGTAATATAAAAAATCAGAGTGTGCAATTCACACGCAGAAGAAGTAAAACCTTCGGAAAACTAAAGTAGACAAGAGTGGGGAGGCTACGAAGCACCGCACATAGAGAAGACCGATTATACTAACTCATTATCTCGCATGCTAAATCCTAAAGATGTATGTGCTTGTTTCTTTTTGGTGTCGCTGTTTTTCGTTTCATCGAGTTTCAAATCACAACTGTACTAAAGAAGTTTTCACGTCATAAAAATCAGAGTATGCACACGCGATAGAAGTGAAACTAGAAAGTCGCTAGTCTAATGTCGCTATCTTTTGCCCATTTATTTTAAAGTGGTTTGAAGATTGGATATTGATTTACAAAAACAAAAGAGTTTATTTTTTTTGGATTTCGTAGCATTCGAACCTCCTTCCGCTGGATTCCTCTGGCCGCTGAGATTTTCGACGCACAACATCGCTGGGCTTTTGGACGCGCTCAGCGAGGCGCGAATTTATGCATTATATTCCGACGACCCGTAAAAAAACAAAGCGGCCAATGAGCGCAGACCTATCGTTGTTTTCGTTTTATATCTCAACCTTGAGCGCAGTTTGATGCTTCGCAGGTGCCGTAATGCGTCATTTCCGTTTCATCCGAATTTCGAATCACTCCAACGGGGCTAAGGAAGTTTAGAAAAAAAACAAATGAGCCATGTAATCAAGAAAACCCAGCGCATTAAAACAATCCTTCACCAAACTTTCATGGTTCCATTCATAATTTTTATAAACACCTTGATTCCTGCTACAAATCTACCCATCTGTACTTACATTTACACAAAATAAGCACCTTTTATTAACACAAACACATAATTGAAACACGAGTTATTGTTTTCCGAAATGCCACAATTTCAATCGGACCTCAGATCTTTTTGTTTCTGTGAGTTGCTATTATAACCTGATACTTTACAATAATTCCTATTCTCGGTGCATTACAACAATGGGATGCATGCGCAGTATAATACGATATGTTGGTCCGTATGCGCATGTGTCAGAGGTCATCTCCTGCAACCTTATATACCTCGTGGGAAAGCGAGGGAATTATGGGCTGCATATCATTTGAGATAATAATATTATATTATAATGAAGTGATTTTTCATTAAAACTGCGCTAAGCAATTAACATTATTATTATAAAATAAAATAAATTGTTCACCTACTGCTAGCTTGAACATAAAAAACTTCAAAAACATAAACTGTAGCAGTTTTATTAAATACTAGCAGACCCGGACACACGTTGCTGTGGCTAACGAAACACAACACCATCTACAGACAATGCCATTATCCAAACTTTACAACCAACGTCATCTCTTAATTTGCATACATATCAAATTCACACCTCCCGCTTGCCAGCCCGTTGCCCGCTACCTGCTTGCCAGCCCGCTCCCTTTATATATTATATATTTCAACCAATCTACACAAACCCTGATAAGTTTTAAGATTTTTACGGCCAAAAGCATTTTCGTTATTTATTTTTGGGGTGTTATGCCGTGTTGCGCTACCTCCTTCTTTAGCCAACGTTTCGGACATCGTTGCAGTGTCCATCATCAGGGCAGATCCGGCAGATCTACCGGATCTGCCCTGATGATGGACACTGCAACGATGTCCGAAACGTTGGCTAAAGAAGGAGGTAGCGCAACACGGCATAACACCCCAAAAACAAATAACGAAAATACACAAACCCTTGACAAATTATATCTGTTCCTTACGAATCACCATCTATTGGTGAAAACCGCATGAAAATCCGTTGCGTAGCGGAAGCGACTTTGCTTTGTACTATGTAAAGATTACTGATACGTAGTTAATACCCGGATTCACCCGTGTTTCGACACTCTTTTTCATATTGAACGATTGCGAAGCATGGGACAACCTATTGTTATTTAGGGTAATGTCATATTTTTGACGGCCTCCGTGATGGAGGGATCAGGCTCTCGGATCACAAGTAAATTTTATTTAACCGATTTTTAATATTTCACAATTTAATAATTTAAAAAAAATAATAATATAAGCTATGTCGCGGCACGTTCCAGAGTGAAAGATACTCTCAGTATCGCCTCGATATAAGACCATTTCAAGCGTCGTTTCAGAATTGATACGATACTTGAAATGATTTTAGCTGTGTTTGGTGACCAAATCTGAACAGCCAGGTGCCTATCCACCTTCATCTCTTTCCCCTTCCCATTAACTTCAGTCTCACAACATACCCCAATTGGGGATGCCATAGTCCACTGGCTCCAGGCTGTTGGGTGCCGTTGGGACTCTCAAACTCTATCTCGACACTTGAACTCGACTCTACAATTCTCGTGCGGTATTCATATAAAATAGTGAAATTGACGTATCAAAAATCTAAATCAATAGTGGAAATAACCTAGAAATAGCTCTGCAATTTCACGATCCTATGTATATCACCATTCGAAGCATTTTTAGTTTGGGTGGGCTACCCATTGATGGGGGTATATAAAGCAAGATCCGTCGTGGGTTCGAACGTCAGTTTAATCCCATATCAACTCCCTGAGCGAAGCCGGGTACTCCAGCTGGTAATATATGAATCATCTAAATTTTGGTCACCCCACATTACCAGTACCGACGGAGAAACATCGATGTGCAGTCATTAATATACACCTCTACAATATTATGCAGGTATCTATCTACTTATTGTTGATTACAATTTAATTAATTACCACATCTTAATTATTATTACTTGACGTAAAAAATATTATTACATCTATGAATAATTTATGTGGTATAAATCATGAACCATAATGATGAAGACATACATATTTGTAATGTTTGCAATATCTGCATAGTAATAATTATTCAATATTGGTTTTCATTAAATTTTCTTGTTAGTATGGTGGTTTTAGTTGGAGGGTTGTATTGTTTTATTGTTATATTTTTTATTTTGACACATTTACGGTATGATTGAATAATTTTGACCTCAAATTTAATAAAATGAAGTACATAATATATTTTGATATAATATATAAAATTGGTAATGAAAGAAAAAAATAATATTAAAATCGCCATGTGTTATGAGCTACGTGTTTGTGAAAAATGTGTGTTTTATAATTGTTGGGTGTATTACATACGTTTTAATTTTTTATGTTATAAAATTTTGGTAATATTGTTTTTTTGTTCTTTAATCCATTTTTTAATTTTGTATCTAAATTTATTTTTATGTTCCTCAATTTTTGTTTCAAGTGAAATATTGTTAAATGCTTTTCTAGCATGGTATTTATTGTGTCTTTTTCTAAAGCTTGCGATTACCGTCGGAGTTTTTATGTTTTCTTTGTACGCTTGTATCTATAACCGGTCTGCTAGTGATATTTTGTGTTCGTTGAAATATGTTTTTTGTTCAAAAGTGTATAATTGGCGTATATGAGTATTTAATACGTCAAAACTGTTGAATATTTGGAGTGTATCAGTCAGTCTATGTTTTTTTAGTATTTCCTTTAGGATAGTTTTCCGAGCGATTTCTATATGAGCGATAGCCGAGTTTGTTGCTCCTCCCCAGGCAATTATTCCATATTCTATTATTGACTGACAAAGTGCAAAATATATTGTTTTCACATGTTTTATTTCATAAATATTACTTATGTTTAGGAAAATGTCTATTATTTTCAGTAGTTTATTTGTGATTTGTTTGATATGATATGTTATGGTAAATTATGATTAAATATTGAATTAATGAAAACAATATTAGCGACTCTCATTCGCAATTTGAAACAGAAAAATTAGAAAAAGGAAGGACATCACTAGGAATTAAATACAGGACCTTAGCCTTGCCGGGGCGGTGCGGTGCTCTACCTCTGATCAAATGGGACCCTAATCCCGTCGGTATTTTCGACTAACAACTACCAACATTATTTAAATGAAAACAAATAACTTTGTAAAATACCACTATTTAATCAAAATTATCCTTTTCGAAATCGAAGTTTTCTTTTTATTTTTGTAAATAATTTTTGTCATTTTTATTATTTTAAGATGTCGATAATTTTGATTAAATAGTGGTGTTTTACAAAGTGATTTGTTTTCATTAATTAAAAATGACACCACAATTTGAATTTGCAAAGATTGAAGAAGTACAAACTATATCTTCATTTTCTTTAAGCATATTTTTATTGGCTGCTATCTTTTTGCATGATTGCAAGATTCATCTCAAACTAAATGCTCTTGTCAAGTGATATATCTACTGTGATATTGTCATGGATAACCCTATCTTTTTTTATTGAATGTGCAACATCTATTGAATTTTCTGCAAGTCTAGGACAAATATTGATTTATATTTTAACTTACTGAGTAAACCCACAAATTTTATTTTTTAATTAATGAAGACAATATGGAAAAAAGATACGGTCACTTCTAGGAATCGAAGCCAGGATAACTTTATCCTTGAAACTATCTAGGAAGCGCTTAGTTCGAGATGAATCTTGCAACCATACAAAGCAGCCAATGTTGGTGGTTCTTAGTCGAAGTAAGGAACAATTAAATATGACCTACGGGGATAGGGTCCCATTAGTTCAGCGGTAGAGCACCGCCCGGCAAGGCCCTGGGTTCGATTCCTAGATGTGACCGTATATTTTTCTGATTTGTCTGCTTCAAATTTTCGATTGTGAATCGCTAATATTGTCTACATTAATTAAATATTACAATTTGAGGTTTTACCTACTCAATAAGTTAAAATAATAAAAAATAAATAAATATTGATTAACTATCTCTGCCGGATTGCTTTAAACGTGGATGCAATCCAAACATGATATTTTAATTAAATATCCTCATTTCTCTTCCATTGGTAAATCTTGTGGGACTAAATATTTTATTGCTAAAATATATGCCGATGAAATCACCAACCAATGCATTTTGAGTGTTGGTAAATGATGCAATAAAGGTTTCCGGCCTTTAGTGCCGATATAACTGAATTCCGATGTAAAAACATACTTCAGTCGCAAAAGAGTGGCGATTACACGCGTCATAAAGCTTTCACTCTTGTACCGATATCTGTGTGAATCATAATCCAATATATTTACAGATATAAATAATTTTATGAGTAGCGACTTGCGGTTAGCTGTAGAGACAACAATTTTGGATGACAGAGTAGTGTTTTAAAAATAACTCAAGAGATAGGTGGTTCGTCATTTTATAACAGCACAAAGTTTATTGGGAAAAGATTTATTTATTTATTTTTAAGAAACAAATATCTTATACATAGAGTAGACTCCAACAGCCTACCTAGGCAACGACTTGGTATAGTGCAAGCAAGAAGAAAAGAAGAAACAGTGTGTACATAGAATACAAAGATAAATACATAAATTAAGTCAACCGAAGTCAAGTCAAAAAAGTTTCTTAAGCTAATATTGCTTGGAGATGGAGCTTTATTGCGTCTTAAAAGGGGGAAAGGAAGAGGAATATAGGATAAGGATAAGAGATTCTCCGGATACATTCCACACTTTCGAATTAATTAACGATCGTACGCGTTACTTCTATACGATTTTTCGAAAAATGTCTGAATGAGATTATGATTGTGTAGAGTGGATTGATATGTTTGTGTAAAGAATGACTGGCGAAGGACCTTGATTTTGTGGTACTATCACTGCTTGAAACGATAAAAACACATGTTACATAGAAAGGAAAGGACTCACAGAAAAGGATAAAAGAACTTGTATGCTGGCAAATGCACTTGTCTGCTTTCTCTCCCATCCAACAGGCACAAACAGCAATAGGCGTGAGTTTAGTTTATTTGATAGTACACGGCGGAGTTGTTTTAATGGCGGTTCACCGATAGCGGAAGCACAATGGCTATATATTGCGGCGGGCGTTTATTACAGACTGACTATGGGTAAGATTGACGGATAGGAATAGGGATAGGTAGGAAAGGAATTTGCAACATTATTAATGCCAATCCCAAGCAGTGACAGTATGTATGCGTGCTATGTAGGTATGTGTATGGGCGTAACCAATGTCTGTATTTGTGAAATTTTGAGTTATATGCATATTTTAATAACGATCAAACCGTGCAACCTTTTAGGACAGAAGCATAAGTAATTAGTCCCTACTAGGTAAATTTAATCAATGCTTCTTTACGTACTTTTTTAAAAATGTGAATAACACAATTCTGGAATCAGTGAGACTAAGTCATCCCCAATTAGGGTACGTTGTGAGGATGAATATAGTGGGGAGGGAAAGAGGAAGATGGCGAAGTACCTGGCTATTCAGATCTGGACACCAAACGCGGCTACTAAAGCAAGGTTTCAATTCTAAATGGCGGAGTATCTTCCACTCTGCAACGGGCTCCAAAAATACTATATAGCATAGATAAAATTAATTAATTGTGAAATAAAACAAATCAATCTATAACATTTATTTGCTCATGCCAGAATTTGAAACTGCAACCTTTGAATTGCTAGTCGATAGCCTTACCCCTCAACCATGGAGTGTCTAATACACCTTTATGATTTTAGAAATAAGCATTATTTATTTATATGTGTACTTGCAATTGAACCGATTTCGTCTTATTATCGAAATCTTGAGAGTAGGTAGACCGATTGGACTGATTTGACTGAAAATAAAAGTGGAAATAATATTATCATCTCATTCTCGTTCAAGCCATTTATGCTTTTAAGGATAAGGATTTAAGGGCTGACTTTTCTTTGATTCTACGTAGTTTTCGTGATCGAAAGACGCTTTTTAATTGCTGCCATGAGGTGAAATTCAACAAATTGTGAACGGTATGCACCACAATTTATTGAATTTGGGTAAGCTTAACGAATGATCATTTATAATAAATCAAAATAAAGATCACTCCTATGTTGAATTCTACGATAAAAAATGAATAGTGGAGCTTTAACGGAAATGGAAGCACTACATATGAAAGAAAGAAAACATTAAATTGGAGATTTGAGCTTAAAATCCAGAAAGGAAAGAGCTTTATTTTCTTTGATCAGGCTTGCTTTTATGTTTATAAATCAAAGCTGCGCAATACCGCCACATCGGGCGTACCTCAAGGCTCGTTTAATGGTCCATCTTGACCAAATGGCCTGGCCTCCGCACATCGGCATTATGTCTTACTCGGCCGCAGGACAATTCTATCGGGATTCTATTGGCACTAAAGCCGAGCTGTCGTCGCCATTACTTGGCCAAATGACTCGAGGGGGCCTCTGTTTATACTACTTGTGCTTGGGAAGAGATTCACTCTACCAGAGACTATGAAATAATAGTTGGTTTAGTTTATGCTAAATGAATGGATACTCGATAGCTTGCATCGTCTTTTATTGTATTATTTTATTCTTTCTTCTGTACGTGGAAAATCATGGGCAAGAGGTTAAGAGTTAAATAACACTTTAAAATAGTGTTCAGGGATGAATTTTCTCTCTATTTGACAGTAAACTGATTAATTTTCTGTCAATTTTTTGCGAGCTGTAATTTTGTCACATATTTATGCCGATTTAGACAAATTTCAAAATAGATCAAATTGCACTTTTATGAATAGCTGAAATCGTTATCTTTTTGCTTATCACACAAATAACATGTACATTTTTGGAAATGCTATGCAGAAGACTTTTTAAGAGGTGAACCAAGGTCTTGAAAGAGAACTAGAGAAGAGAGGAAAGTATGTAGAGAGAAACTACAAATACTGACAAACTGTTCCAATGCCGAGTTTTTAAATTAAGGCGATCCAATAGACCAGGAAAAATTGAAATCGAAATTCACGCCCTTTTATGGGAGGAGTTTAAAAATACTTGAGAAAAAGCTTTTGGAAAGGTTGGAAAAGGTATTTGAGATTTTTTTTACAGGTTGCTTTGGTTAAGGCCTGTACAAAACATTAACTCATTTTTTACGCATTGTTTATTGTAATAAAATAGAATTTTAAAATTGATTTCACAGAACAAAGCGACGTAGAGCCTAGTGTCCGTTTCCCGCTCCGTTCGGGGGCGAACTGATAAAAAAACGGGCGTGTCTAGTTATGCAGCCCTTCGGCGGACGGCATAGAGTTCACTTTGAAAATACAAATTCATCTACTGCCGGCCGTACTGTAAAATTACAACGCGAAAATGCATATTTTATTTTATTTTGTGAACTTCGAGCGTAAAAATTTTTTTTTTTGCGATTATTATAAAAGAAACTGAATTTGCTACATTAAAGAATAAAACCATATCCGAAAAGGGGTTTATAAATAGGAGAGTTTGAACTTAAATGTTTTTTTTACAGACTTTATATTTTATTTTTTTAAAGGCTTATTAAAATACTCATAAAAAAACTGACCGATATTTTTAAGGGCCAAGATATGTTCTACACGCAGTATTTAATAGAAGCTTCCATAATACTTCTAAGCGATCCAAATTTCAAAACAAAAACATACGATTTTGTATGATTTTGCATTATGTAGTATGGCTTCATCTTATAATAAACAAGAACGAATCTTCCAACAACCATAATTTCGAACATTGGGCACAGATATTTTAAGTTTTGCACAGGTGCCCAGGGAATCAATTAATTAGCGATAAAACCAATTAATATATCATTGAAGAAGTAGATAACACTAATAATCTAAACGAAAACATGAAAGAGAACAAGACGCAGAAAAATTGAAAAAGATAATGGTCGCAACTGGGACTGAACCCAGAACCTCTTGTCTAACCGGGAAGTGAGCTTTTATCAATTCAGCCATTGCCACCTTCTGTCAAACCGTCATAATTATCAATCTCATGTTTACACATTTTAGAACGAAAAATAATAATATAATGATAATTAATAACGAGAGGTTCTGGGTTTGAGTACCAGTTGCGAACATTATATTTTTCTATTTTTTTGTGTCTTTTTCTCTTTCATATTTTCGTTTAAATTACTAGTGTTATCTTTTTCTTCATTGATGGGAATAACCTTCAAAAGTTATAAATTGTTCTTATTAAAAAATTGAAAACCAATCAACCCTTCTGCTTGGTTCAATATATTCGCACCTCACAATCCGGAAGTCTGGATTTCGCGCGTAAATTCTGAAACCGTCACTTTGGATCGAGATTGTTAAATATCTATGCAAGATAGCTTTCAGATTTCAAAGACAGTAAGAAGCATTATTTAGTTCTCTTTCTGGTTTAAAAAAAAACATATGTTTGCATGAGAGGAAGAGAGATATTTAGCTTTTAAAATGTAAGGTCGCTCGGGACGTTTTTGGTCTTATGAAAGTATAACGCGATTACATGTTTTGGGATGTATTTATTCCTAAACAAGCAGACGGGTTTTAAGATTATTTTTATTGAAATCCATCCGGGTACCTATGTACGTCAAGATAAGGGAATCTTTTGGATAAATTTTCAATTTTTCCATTAGGCACGAAGGTTTTATTCAACACAGTAGTAAATACAAAATAAAGGATTTTTTATCTTGTGAAACATAAATTTTTGAGAAAATCTCTAAAAAGTTTCGCAAAAGTTACGGACCATTTTGCCAAAAAGGTTATTTTTATAGTACGAATAATCGAATGTAAAATTCTTACAGAAAATCCATATCTTGATCTGGTCAGTGAAATAAAAGTAGGGTTCAAAATAACTTGAAAAAAACTTAACCTGGCCAACTGGCCATAACAAAGCCTCATAAAGTGACCTTCGGAAACATTTAGACGGGCATTTTGATAAGAAAATATCCCTTTTGTTTCCCGCAATCATCCTAAATAAAGATAGCAACTGATAGACCGACCGCTTTAACAGAGGGTGCCAAGCAGGGGTGGATTGGAATTAGAAACTGACTAGAGGCAATATATAAAAGAGATTACCACTATGGCACAGTGGTCATAACTAGGGATGCAACGATATATCGGAAAACCGATAAATATCGATAAACCGACCCTAAAAATATCGATATTTATCAATATCGATATATCACTACTGAAAAACTCAATATATCATATCGAAATATCGAAAAACCCGCCCAAATTAAAATGCCCACAAAATCGGATAAAATGCTTTACTAAACATCTTTCTGCTCCTGTAAATAAAAGTAAACATTCTTGAAAGATGGCAAGAGATGCAAGGTGTTTATCCCAATCTTTTTAAAGTGGCAATGAGTCATCTACCAATTGTGGCAACAAGTGTTCTTTCCGAACGTCAATTTTCAATGGCAGGGGCCACTATAACTCAAAGCAGAAACCGGCTACAAGGAAGCAGACTGTCAAAGTTATTATTTTTAAGTTCGATAGCTGGTAAAAAGTTCTGAAATTATTATTTTTTTAATAAATTTATGAAAAAACACATTTTATGTACCTTTCCAAATTTTGTGATTATTCACATAGATTAGTGTAAAAGACACATACATACATAATCAATTAACGTTTGACGTAACTAAAACTACATTGGATTTCTATAAGCTAAAAAAAGAAGAAATATCGATATATCGGCCTGCTAGACCGATATATCGATACATCAATATCGACTTAATTCGATATATATCGATATATCGATATTTTTAAAAACCTTGCATCCCTAGTCATAACTATGACTCTGATCTGTCGGCCGGTAGTATAAAATTCGATTCCCGAAGACATGAAGAAAATTTTACTCAGGGAAAATAAAAATGCTTTGTATTTTCTATGCTGTGATAAATATGTAAGGGTTTTCGATTCGGGTACTGTGACTTTCGTAGAAACTAGAAGAAAGGGTTAGGTTAGCTCTTATTATGCCAGGTAATACTAGGTCAGATTAGGTTAGGTTCAAGTCCACAAGAAGACGTAAGTGGACCGAGATGTGTTTTAAATTGGCAGCACAAGAAAACATATCGCACCTCCCGTATCATGAATTGTTAATAATCAGAAGTCGTTATACAATTAAGGGACAAATATTAAATAGGCACTATCTTAGAAGCATCCCTGTGGAATGTCGGCCCAGTCTACCTCTGGTGTACAGATCCTCAGGGAGGCTGGACTCTGAATGACCGCATTATGGAAATAAGGGAAGACGGAGAAGCAAGGACCCCTGACCCCTGTAACTGCCATTGACCATTTCCTATTTGGGGCCGCCGCAAAGTGTCACAGGATAAGTTGAACTTAATGTGAATTGGATTGTTTTGAGAGGCGATGGTGACATATGGTTCAGGACGGTCACATTAGTCAAGGATGAAGGACAAGAGAAAGTGTAGTTTAGAAATATGAATTATTAATAAAATTGAAGACTTACGCAGCTGTACTGTTATGATGATTCGATTTTGAAGCTTTGTCGGGATAAGAAGATTATATTATGCTAAATACACTTATTTATAGGAACACGTACTTGTTCACAGAGAAGAAGTAACTTTAGATAAAATAAGCAAATTTAATAATGAAATAAAAAAAATACAAAAAAAGATTATTTTTTTATATGAATACCACATAAGAGTCCCAACTGCTCCTGTCTGGAGCCAGTGAGACTATGGCATCCCCAATTGGGGTATGTTGTGAGGCTGAAGGTAGTGAGGAGAGGAAGGAGATTGGGGAAGAGGAAGGCGGGGAAGTACCTGGCTATTCAGATTTGGTCACAAATTCTGAATTCTGAATGGTCGTCTTACACCAGGGCGATACTGAGAGTATCTTCCACTCTAGAACGTGCCGCAAATTTACTATATATTATTTTAAATGAATAAATTGGGAAATAACACAAATTAATCAAATAAAATTTATTTGCCCACGCCGGGATTGTATTGCGTATTGCGAGTCAAGAGCCTCACCGCTGGACTACGCTGGTCGTTAATTAATTCATTTAAAATAATGGATAGTATATTTGTGGCACATTCCAGAGTGGAAGATACTCTCAGTATCACTCTGGTGTAAGACCAACATTCAGAATTAAAACGTTGCTTGAAATGGCTTTAGCCATGTTTGGTGACCAGATCTGAATAGCCAGGTACTTCCCCATCTTCCTCTTTCCCATCTCCTTCCACTCCAAAGTTTTTTTTTTCGATTTCCGATCCGAAACTTAGGTAATAAGGTCTACATTTTACTTCTTTTGTGGTTAACTTTTGTATTTCAGTATAAAGTATGGTGTTGTCTCTTTGCAGCACGTTTATATCATATCGTTTACTATAATAGTAAGGGAGACACCTCAATTTCAATGAGACCTGTATGAGTTGTTCCGAAAACCGAACAAATAATTTGACCAAACAAACATGTTGTGGTTGTCCTATGTTGTTAGATACTAGAATTTAAGAAAACTAGTGCCTCACGAAGACACAGTTGTTCTGAAACTAGTTCACTATAAACTTTCTGTATTTAATATAAATATTTTTTTATTACTATTATTTCAAAATCATTATTTCAGTTACACCTATGTGGTCTAAAGGAGGAATAAAAAAAACGTATAACAAAAGATATCTGTAATCTAAAAGTTCAGTTGAAACGGAATGGTACCTAGCCCGATCAGCGCGCATTGTATTTTTATGGCAATGGTCAACCGTTATGGGTCAAATATTGGATATTTTATGACCCCCATTGATATTCTGAATAAACTCATATTGACTCCGATACCCCCAGATATCTTCTAAGGGTGGGTCGAAGGAAGTGCTTTGCTGTATCTTTATATTATTCGAAAACGTCTTGGAATGGAAATATTAAACTGAATTAAGTTATTAAATTGAAATCAGTTTTTATTGTAATTAACCTGGGTTGCTTCGAATAAATGTGATATTATTAAAAGTTTTTAGTGATTTGCACTACTTATTTTTCTTAACATGAAAATTGCATTGTAAGAAGATAAGTCATGCTTGCTTTTCTAATCAATCTAATACTACATAATATTCATTCCTAAAGGCAACACTCTTAAACATCGAATTTTAATCTGTAGATCACAGGCTTCACGTGGGAATTTTATCCTTTTTCGACCGTTATTTAAATGTAAGATGCTCTGAGGAATCAGGGTCATTGAAACTTTCAATACCGGTAAGTAGTCGGTAAACGTACGAAACGCGAGCCCAACATTTTTACACGATTGACAATCCGTCCGTTTACTGCCAAGACTTCTTATCAGTATCAAAGTTTTACGAGCTCCTAAGTTGAGTACAGCCTTCAATAACGCGCACAACCAGTATGTAAGTGAAAAAATATTAGAAAAGACCCCAAAATGAAAATTCATTATCAACTTCAAATCATTGTTCTTTTATCTTATTCCTGTAAAATTTGCTTTTAGGCAGATATAAGGTTTTGTAACTAAGCGATCGATTTATCACACGAGAACATGTGGTTTCTTCCCTTGTTGTTCAGTCCAACAGCTCGGATGTGGAACGATTTGGCCAGCCTCAGTGTTTCCTCCCTCCTACAACATGGATCTCTTCAAAATCCGTGTTCATTTATTCCTCTCCTCAAAAAGACCCTCCACACATGACATAGGCCATGTTTCAATGCTTCGTCGGAATAAACGCACAACTGTGAATTGCACCCTGCGGCTCGGATATGGGACGAATTATCGGCCTCTGTGTTTCCTAACTCTTCAAGATCCTTTCTTTCCTCAAAAGACTCATTAGACAGAATATGAGGGAAATTATTTTCCTCAAGTCCTCCTCAGCTGAGTAAACAAAAAAAATCATCAAAAAGTGATCACAATGTACCACAACCACATTTCGATAATTTTGAACGCCGAAACAGCGGTCACAAGAACACGTGCAAATTTTAATAAGATCATCAAAAGAACTTTTATTTTATCAAAAAAAAAAAAACAACAATAAAGTTCCCATAATTTCCCTTCTAAAAAATATTTTATTTAATAATATGTAAAGATACCAATATAATATTATCTTTGCTTTATCCATAATCGTGCATCGACAAGTACCTAAATACATCCATGAATATATTCATGATAAGGTCATGAGAGTGGGGTGGGGGCGGGGTGCAGGTCATCCCAAGGGTCAGGAGACCCCTTACATAACTAACATCCAAATTACTCACTCCCTACGACTTTTACAGCTCTTCGGAATCTTTTACGATGCCCAGGCAACACACGGGAACCTGCCTCTGGTCCTGTGGGAGGAAAATATCTGAAGTACATTTTGGTACGTATGTAGAAATGTCAAGATACCAAAATAGTTTATATATTTATATAGTCACAAGGAAGCAATAAGATGCGAGGTACTTTTTTATCAAAAGTTTAAAAAAATTTAAAGTTTTTACTTTTTATTTAAAACCCGTCTGCTTGGTTCAATATATTCGCATCTCATAATCCGGAAGCCTTAGTTTCACCCGTAAATTCTGAAAACGTCACTTTGGATCGAGATTGTAGAATATCTATGCAAGATAGCTTTCATATTTCAAAAACAATAAGAAGCATTATTTCGTTCTCTTTCTGGTTAAAAGCAAAATTTATATGTTTGCATGAGAGGAAGAGAGATATATATAGCTTTTAAAATATAAGGTCGCTCGGGACGTTTTTGGTCTTATAAAAGAAAAACGCTATTACGTGTTTTGGGATGTATTTATTCCAAAACAAGCAGACGGGTTAAAAAAAACAAGCAGAAACAATTTGATGACCCCCCTGGCAAAGCGGTAGGATGCTTTCCTTAGCGGAAATGTAGAAGTGAATACTGTTGTCATTTTTCTTAAATTTTTAGTTTATTTATTTTTTTACAGTTCCACACAGGAGGCACTGAGGAAAATAATTCCCCTCAGGGCCTATTTCATCTTTGGGGATATGCTGTGTGGAAGGTCTTTTTAGGAAAGGAAGGAGAGGAAGTTCTTTAAAGGAAAATGTGTCTGGGGTGGGTAGGAATCTGGGGATCAGTGCGTCCAAGAGATCCAAATATTTTCCACAGACATCTTATTCCAATAACAACTTCTAACCACACTCATAAGGCTTAACTTTTCATCCGAGGCTGTCATTATTTAAGTTCCCGTAATGTTCCCCTTTCCCCTCCCCTCCCCATCTTATTTCTTCCCCACTCTCTCGTCCTTGTGCCAGTAATGTGGTAATGGCGTCTGGACCCTCCGAGCAGTCTTAAAAACATATAAAAGGGGCAATGAATGGCCCCAGAGTGGATATTGCATAATCACACAGTAAGATGGCACTTCTTGTACGTCTAAGAGGGCCAGTGCCGTCGAATTATATATTTCTACTGATTTTCAAATTGTTTCTTAAAAAAACTCTTTTAAATGAAAATGGATATTACTTAATTATCATTTTTTAGAAAAAAATATTAAAAACATCAATTTATTATTTTTTTTTTTGCACGTCAAAAAGTCGTTTTACAGATTTATTTATTTACGCCCTTTTACGGGGCTTTTACATAAGTATGAAATTTACAAATTACACTATGATTAAATAATATATAAATACTATATATTTCTTTAACAAAGAAATATAATAGGTATTTTGCAACAAAATACATAGTAATTATTATACATAACTGAACTGCCTCGGTAACAGTATTTTGTATTTGTTTAAAGATAAATTGAAGATGTCCACTGACTTGGTATAATTATTTCGATCAAATTAGTCGAGGGTATTTTTCAGGTATTTAGGAGCTCCAGACTACAGGTGGCTGCCAAATTCAACCGGTGATCCGACAATTCGTCCTGCGACAATTCATCCGGCGACAGTTCATCCTGCGACAGTTCATCCGGCCGACAGTTCATCCTGCCGACAGTTCATCCTGCCGACAGTTCATCCCGCCGACAATTCATCCGGCGACAATTCATCCTGCCTGATCATTTTGAAGATTTTTATTAATTAAGTATGCAAAGAGGATATACGGCCGTACAACCAAAATCGATATACTTATATCTGAAGGCATCTTGAGTGGAAATCCGCTGTAAAAATATTTTTACTAACAATAATTTCGACTCTCCGAAGAAGCATGCGTGAATAACAAAATACGACATACTTATACTTATAGGTTAGGTTAGGTTAGGTTAGGTTAGGTTGAATTGTCAGAATGAATTATCGCCGGATGAATTGTCGGTGGGATGAACTGTCGGCAGGATGAACTGTCGGCAGGATGAACTGTCGGCCGGATGAACTGTCGCAGGATGAACTGTCGCCGGATGAATTGTCGCAGGATGAACTGTCATGGAACCAATTCAACCGTGGGGCGCGCTTGTGATTTGTACAGGGTTAGAAGTTGTGTACTATTAAAATATTTGCGGGCCCTGTACAGTAACTTTACTCTGGCTTCGATGGACATAGATACGGTCTATTGGTAATCAAATGTGTTTACGATATTTTCATATCATTCTAATCTTCAATTGGAACATTATAATGAATGTTTGCGTTTCACCCCGCGCCACTGACTTTGCATTAATGGGTAACCCACCGTTGACATTCTTAGCACTAGTCATATCCCCCTAAGTGCCGCCTTAAGATCCTCTAAAGATCCTCGCAGCCTCCTTAAGGACTCCGAAGATCCTACTAATTTGTATGAGGCCGGAAACTGCAGCCTCCGAAGTGCCGGGAATTCGGAAATGCTAATCCAAAAGTTAACTCTAAACTTAACACGATGCTCTAAAAGTTTTCTTGAGTTTTGACGCGAACTTGGTACTTTGGGAACCTCAAAACTGTATTTAATCGTTTTATCACTTCATTAGCCGATTTTTTGTATGTGGAACCTAAGGGAACGTGCCCATACTACGTGACCAACTTTTTGCAATTTTTAACCCCCCCCCCCCCCGGGTGACCAAAATCCTAAGCAACCCGCCGCTCATTTGTATGGAGCGTGACATTTTGAAGACCCCCCCCCCCCTAAACGTGTCACGTATGGGTACGTTCCCTAACAAGATTGATGTATTTATGCCGGAAAATATTGCCAAAAAAAATCTGCCTTTATTTTTTTCTGAGTAACTTACAATAATAAGGCAGTAGCCACTCATTAGTTAAGGCAATCAACATAAAATACATGATTTATAAAAAAAATGTGTGCAGTTCACACTAGTAGAAGTGAAACCTTCAGAAAACGAAAGTGAAGAGGCTGTGAAACACCAGTAGAAGTGAAACCTTCAGAAAACTAAAGTAAACAAAACCGAGGAGAGGCTGCAAAACACCACACAAAGGGGAGACCGATAGGCTACGAAGCACCGCACAAAGAGGAGACCGATTATTCTATCTCATTCTATCGCAGACTTAATACTATAGATGTATGTGTTTGTCTCTTTTTAGTGTGGCTTTTTCGTTTCATCGAGTTTCAAATCACAACGGTGCTAAAGAAGTTTTCACATCAATTATGAAAAATGTTTCAAAATAAAAAAATAAAAAAAAATGATTAACAGCCGACTTCTTTAAAACTTCACATCGATCTTATGGGAAGCCATTGCTTTAATTCTTTAAATTATTTGTTGCCGAATGCTTTGTGATACCGTTTACATTTAAAAAAATTTAATTTAATTTATTTTTTTTTATTTAAAAAGAAAGACAGAAAGGTACATAAAATAATAATTTCTAAATGGATAATGGTAAACAGATCCTTGTTATATTTTCCAAATATGTTTTGTGTATCCACCAACATTTTTGAACTCAGTTCAACACAAATACTTGGTTCTAATATAATGCGGTATATTCGCACCTCGGCGCGTACCTTTCATACCGTAGTGGGCAAGGTGCCTGAAAAGTATCAGTGGCCAGATAGCTAAACAGAACGGGGAACAAGCGAACGGGGGTTCGAATCCAACGAAATCCAAAAAATTATTTTGTGAAATCAATATCCAATCTTTAAACCACTTTAAAATACACTGGCAAAAGAAAATTAAGAGACATCTAGCGACTTTCTAGCTTCCCTTATACCGGGTGTGAATTGCACAGCACACTGATTTTTTTAAACGTCTTTTTAAACATAATTTAAACAATATATTTACCTATTGCCAACAAAATCAACTATTTCTAAATGTCTCAAAATGTCATCATATTACCTTTTCAAGAAATAAAAATAAAACATTATTTAATTATTCTATAAATAACAACAACATTGCAACAGTCTCAGATATTCGTGATCTTGGAATAACCCTTGATAGTAAACTACAATACAACCTTCATATACAACAAATCACAAATAAAGCTGCTAAAATGTTAGGTTTTATCATGAGAAACACAAAACTTTTTAATAGTATCAACGTCATTAAGCAACTCTACTCTGCCTACGTACGAAGTCATTTGGAGTTTGCGTCAGTTGTTTGGTCTCCATTTTATAAAATCCATACGAACAAAATTGAAGCAATTCAAAACAAATTCCTCAAATATCTTTGTTACAAGTCATATATGTAAGATTTAATAATTATGCAGAGGCAGCTTCATACTTTAAAATTGATTCATTGAGTGTACGAAGGCATCATAAGGATGCAATATTCCTGTATAAATTAGTTAACAATAATATTCAATGCCCAGAGTTGCTAAATAAAATTCAATTTAATGTACCTGCGCGTACAACCCGCTCTTCTGTCCTGTTCAGGGTTGATCAATGCAAGACAAACTGTAAGCAAAATTCTTGTCTGAACAGACTATGCAATAGTTACAATAGCATATTATCCAAGGTGGACATTTTCAATTCCGAACCTACCAAATATAAGGGGTACATAAAAGAGTATTTCTCTGATGTTTCATGAATATGTTACGTGTCTATGTTTCTATCGTTTATCTTTAATTCTGTTATGATTTGATTTAAATGTACAACCTGGCTTCTTATGGTTACCAAAGTATTGATATTTTATGTTTTACGTAAATTTTAGTTTTATATACTTAATCTTTTGTTTTATAAAATTTTTGATCTCATACTGCTTTATTATAAATTTATTATTTAATTTTTTTATTATGCTGTTAATCAGAGGTAAAGTCACATGGAGGAAATCCATAATTGGTTTTATTTTGGCTATACAAACATGTACAAACTGGAAAAATGTAAACTGTCGATTTCCCGAAAATAAATAAATAAATAATTATCTTATTAATATCGGATCTTCGCCACTCTTCTAATGAATTTCTTAGCTATGGATTGATGGTGAATTCATTGAAAGAAAATGGATTTACACACGTTTTAACCCCCCGTGCCTCGGGCCTATTTATCGGAAGGTCAAAATGTTTCGCTTTGCAATCAAATCCTAATAAAGGGAATATTTCTGAACGCATCCGAAATCTAAAAATTGTTTTAGTTTTCGGTGAAAAGGTGATGAAATATGCTTTTTATATTTAGAAATAAACATGAATTATTTAAATATGAAAATGTTAAACGTTAATGATACCACATTTTTTGTTTCATAATTTTTTTAAATTGCGGTCGGAAATTTGGTTTCATAAATTTGGTTTCTGTTGATATCCTTTTGTACTTGTGTAATTTTAAACCACTGTAAACATAACACTGAAGAACTTTTTAAAGTTATAATCTTGCAAATTTCATTCAATAAAGATATATATCCGACTTAATATTTATGTTCAAAATTGTAAATGGTAAAATAGACAGTCCTGATTTAACTAAGCTCATCGAATTTCATATACCCACTAGAGCAACTCGCTCCAAAATCTTGTTTCAATGTAACAACAACAGAACTGAGTACACGAAACACTCGCTTTTACCTAGATTACATGAAGTTAGTAATAGATACGCAGATGTGGCGGATCTATTTAACTGCACGGAAGCTAGGTACAAGAAGGCTATTCTATCATATATCTTCAATCAATATTAATTTAATTTATACTATAGTATTGAATGTAATTGTAGCCCTTTGTGTCATTTCTTAATCAAATGTCATTTCGTAATCAAATGCCACAATTAACTTAACTCTTTTTTATAATTATTTCTTATGTACCTACAACTAATATTTTGTAACATGTAATATGTATTTATGGTATATTTATACCGTTAATAAATAAATATATTATTATTATTATAAAGTTTTAGATTTGAATTAATTTGCGATAATTTTTTAGATTTGAATATAAGGCGTGGTATTTTATCTTTCAACAACGTTAGATCATATTTCTAACCATTAAGGGAGACACAACGATTTTTATTTCGTAAACTGTTCCGAAAACTGAACAAATTTGCCTGAGGGGTTAAGAATCTTGATATAAATGTACATATTTCAAATAAGGTTAAGGAGAAATGAAATCTTGATAAGGGAGAGGGGTAAGTTTTGATAATACTTGAATAAAATATGAAATTTGATTAGCAGTACAAAAAATATACCTTCGAAGTTTTAAAGAGTTTTCACATCTCATAGAGGAAAATATTATTTAAATTTATAATGCAATTTCTTTGCGAAATGTACAACAATATGCATTTCGAAATAATGAGGGCAAAGGGCGTGAAAAAGACCACCTACATTTCATTCTTATCCCCGAATTATGCACATTTAAAAGCGACTCCTGTCATGTATTTCCGGGCCTTCCACTGACAGGAAATCAGGAGACATTTCATTTCCTCCCGCCTATACCCCTCACAGCATCCGTATAATGGACCGAAGAATTCGAGATCAGGGGTGAAAGGCTTTGTTGGCTGTAGAGGCGAGGGGATGCGGAGAAATTCACCCCAAGTATTTAAATCGAGCCGTGTGAACAGAAAAGAGAGATTGATTCGAGAAAGATGTGCATTTGATTGCGTTTTTGGATTCTTATTAGAGTTAATACTGAATAACTGTGCTAAACTTGCTTTGGACGCTTTTAAAATGATTATTTTTTAATTTTATTTTAGTAATTTGTACATTAATTAAAATTGCTAATTAATTAAGATATTACATAGGTATTGCATACTATATTTTTTCAGTTTTATGTAGCTCCTACGGTGACCGAACAACTCAGAACCTTCTTTGAAAGTCATTAAGACTTGTAAAAAAATTTAAAAAAAAATGGTTATGTTAGGTTAGGGTATGGGTTATTTTTTTTCATAGCTTATTACTTGTCAAAGAGGTGTATTTTTAACGATTTTTTCATATCTCCCGTAAACATTTGAAGTTGTTAAGCTCTTAAAAAAATACAAGTTATTTTTTAAGATAATATCTATACATTCCCCACGCCGAAACGCATATTATATGAAATTCCCTCGATAGAAGAATATCGCAAAGCAGGCTCCGAAAATTTTTATTTTCAAGTCTGATTCTGTTATTTTACAAGTTATATGTACGAAAAAATTCACAGTGTTTCCTTAAATGCTGTTTTCGACAGCCCTCAAGCCCTCTATTCAAGCCCTCTATTCTAAACGAGTGGTGTTTTATTAAACATTTTCACAATTTTCGCATCAATTTTACCGCTTTAAATATTAACGCGCCCCTCCAATATTCGTAGTTACATATCTCTCCATCTTCTTCTTTTTGGGCGCGGTTACGGCGCCTTAAAGTTTCTGGTAGCGTGTTATAAAACTTCATCCCTTTGTACAGTAAACTATTCCGCGTACTCGCTTTGTCCTTTTTTGTAGCCTGATTTCCTTGCACGTCCTTGTATTATGCCCTTGTTGTATATAATTGAATGTCCTCGTTGAATATTATTTTATTTGATAAGTATTTTAAGTAGGTTGTTTACTATTTTGTGGATAAATATCAACAGGTTCAAGGTCACTATCTGTTTTAGTTCCTTTAACATTACATTTACTTTTGAAAGTATATTTCGCCCAAGTATTATTCTCACTTGCATAAATAAGATAAATCTCTTTTAAAAATTATAATAAGTGACGACCAAAAGTTACGTGTGCGTAGTACATTTTTTATGGTAAGTTTGATCAAGTCAAAATCTAAAATATTGTTTAAATGGTAAATAAATTCCGAATCACTATTTGCACATTTTAAGTAAAATCCACTTACCAGAAAAGGCATCAAATTTCTTTTTTCTAGCCTGTAGTTTATTCATTTCCTATTTATTCTAATACACGATATTTACAAAGATTAAAATGTCTTAGGGCCGGTTTTATAAACGAAGTATCAAATTTCAGTTACGTAACGAACCGTTTGTTGTTAACGGACCGCTATCCGTTCGCTATCTTATTTTATGTATTATAAACAAATGTGCTTTACTAGCGGTCATCGGTTACATTTAGTCCGAAAGTTTTATTACTTGGGACACTCTCATGCAAGTAGTGCATTGTTATACGGATGCGTCGACTTGGAGAACCTGTAAAATCGCCAGCTGCTTGCAGCATTGATCCCAGAGCTTAGAAACATAGTGTTAACAATAACCTATTTATTGTTATTAAGTTTAATTTATAAAACCCCATTTTAATTTTTATTTCTTTCTAATATTATCTATTATTCAATTTATAAATAATAATATTATTACTTACTCAATTTAAAAAAAAAAACAGTTTATTTATAAACGATTTCTTCTATGTAATTATTAATTATTATTACTCGTGACAGCTGTTTCGCCTTCTGAAGGCATTATCAAACTAGGCGAAACAGCTATCACTCGTAATAATAATTACATAGCAAAACTTGTTTATAAATAAATGGTTTTTATAAATTGAATAATAATATTATTGAATATAATACAAAAGAAATGAAGCTGGGCTGGCGTTACTGACTTATTTCGATAATAAATAAATAACCAAGCGCCGAGAACTACTTTCTACATACAACTGTCAAAAAATGTCAGCAAACGGATCGTTATGCCTTTAACTGCCCAAAATCGATCCGTAAAGCATTAACCGATATATAATCGACCGGCAGCTTTGTGAATGTTTATAAAACGGCAAAATCAAGCGGTAGACCAAATATTAGTTAAAAATGGTATCAAGCGTGACGAACGGATGGTTATAAAACCGGCCCTTAGGGTACAGAGAGAAACAAAGGAAGCTTAAACATCCAATCCGGTAATTCCTTTATGGGGCGTAAATTTCATTTAGACGTTTGCCTTATTGGAATGTTAAATAGCATGAAAATAAATGCTACGATATAATATTAAATGCGTTTGAAAAATAGGAAACTCACATTAAAAATAACAACGGAATTGTTTTTTTTTTAAATACATACATGTATTTCGTAATAATATTTTTTTTTTATTGGTGCCCTTTTTTACTCATTTAAAGTACGCTCTAGCGTGTTTAAATCGCACTTTATGGAACGCGCGTTTTTTAAAGTTACCATGGCAACATCAACAAATCAACAAAATGTGAAGTCTAAATATCAACTTTTAACTATAAATCTGACAGGAATATTTTAAACGTCAAATAAAACATTACAACTGTTTCAAAAATTTTATTCAAAGTTTACATTCTTTTTTAATATCGTTAATAACTTTTAATATATTTTTTAACTCGTTCATCTACATCTACTACGTTTTGCTCCTCCATCCATGTTATGAACCTTTCATATTCTTTTTTATAAACGGATTTTTCAGGTATTAACCGCGATTCTGCTTTGGTATTTAAATTATCAATGTTAGAACTCATTTTACAACACACAATAACTAGTAAAAACTGTGATGTCAACTATTAATCTTATGTGACAGATTGCAAATTAATGTTTGTGTTTTTCATTTCCATGACAACAAGATATTGTGATGTCACATCACGTATTCATTAATAGTTCGTATTTCCAAATTTTTAATAATAATATCAATATTTATGTTTTCAAAGTGTACCAATAAAAAAAAATAGCGTGTATTCGTGGATAACTGGTCTTTAAAACACTTGGAGATTCGGTATGGACAAAACGCCGCCAGGTTTCCTCTTAATGAGTTACCAGTTTTGTTAACAGTGTTTAATGAGTTAGCGAACGCACTCATACTACGTGACCCACTTTTTGCAATTTTTAACCGCCCCCCCTCCCCGGTGACTAAAAACCTAAGCCGCCCGCCGCTCATTGTGACCAAGCGTGATATTTTAAAGACCCCCCCCTGAACGGGTCACGTAGTATGGATAAGTTCCCTTACCTTTAATCAATGAAGGAGAAGATATAATAATAAATTTAAACGAAACATGAATCAGAAAAATACACAGAAAATAAAAAGGTAACGGTCGCAAATGGTATTCGAATCCAGGATCTCTGTCTTACCGAGACAACGCCTCAAACCACTCGGCTATTGCCATTACCTTAAAATTTAATTACTGTGTAAAATTGTTGTTTTTTTTTATATGAATACCTCACAAGAGTCCCAGCTGCTTTCAGGAGCCAGTGAGTATGTTGTGAGTAACAAGCTGAAAGCGGTTACGGTTAAATAAATTAAAGTGGAAATAAGTAATCTATTTGTTTTATTTTAATACTAGCGAGTTCCCAGCATGCGTTGCTATGCCACTTAATAAAGAAATTGTTTCTCCCTGCGTGTCCTGATTTTCACGATGCCAGAGCTCACTTTTATGTATAGAAACCATTGCGGGCATGCACACTTGAAATCCCCAAAATTTCATGGCAATCGGATAAATGGGTAGCAACGCATACTGTGGCGGCGGGTAGCAAATGATCCTCTCTATGGATCGAGGGATCAAATGCTGCGGTATGTTGTGAACTGTATGCGGTTCTTATTTACCTATTTTATTATATTTTAATCGCACTTACCCAGACTGCTTCCCTCTTCGTTCAGTGTTCACTGGAAAGGTAGGTATGTTAGTTTGGATAGAGATTTTGGAAGGGAATGGCGATTGGGAATGAACGATGACGCGTGGCGATGGTAGGTACTTGCGAATAGCTGCTAGATTTAAGAGTTACGTTTGCGGTTTGATTATTTAACTGTAAAAGCGGTGCGGTTCTTAGGACTTGTGTCCCTTGCGGCGAGGCGAATTCAACTGAACTAATTATGGCAGAGGGCACACAATACGTATTTTAGAAAGAACCACATGTAACAATAATGGCGCGAACACATACATTAATGATGCCAGAACTCACTATTGTATATAGAAACCATCGCGGGCATGCACACATCAAATACCCGAAGTTTCATCGCAATCGGATTAACGGTTAGCAATGCATAATTTCATGATGCCACAACTCACCATTATATTTAGAAACATTCGCGGGCATGCGCACTTCAAATCCCCAAAGTTTCGTCGCAATCGGTTGATTTGTTTAGCAAAGCATAGGCATTTCATATATATACAAACATTTTTTGATTTTCATATATACATAGATAATAAAATGGCAATTGCAAAAGGTTCAAAGTAATGTTAGAACCTTGTAAAATAAATGGAAGCTTAAAAACTGGGTCAGAACTTCGTCATCCAAGTATCGACGGAAATACAAGACAGATGACTGCGAAAATTATTTTGGTTATAGAAATAAGCAAAAGAAGTGGATTTGGATTCAAATGTCATTTTTTAAAATAAAATGGGAGTTAGAAACTTGTCGAACTGAGGTGATGTTATTTCTTACACGAATGCCAGAGACCTAGGTACGAACATCTTATACGAATATATTCGTATATCCTTTGAACTTCATCCACACAAGGTATTGATTATGTAGACTAAGATACTTAGTAAACATGAGACGTGATCGAGGAGTGGATGAGGATTTACTTTGGCTATACATACTAGTATACATACAGTGCTGAGCTTAGCTACCTATACACAGTGATCCAGGAATTGTCAACATCACAGCAAATCTCCAAAAGCAACACAGCAACATAAACACATTTTATCAAATAGTAAAATCAACCACCAATAGAATCCTATGATGCGCGGTGGTTATTATTCCTGCGTGAATTTTTAAAGTTCAATTCGCGTTGAAATTATTGTGTCAATTTCAAAATTGTCACGGATTGTTTCAAGAACATTTCAGGGAAGCCATTTTAAGTAGGTATCTACCTATAGTCAGAAAATTATTTTATTTTTATGAATTTTCATCAATTTCTATAAATATTTGAAAAAAGCATTTCTTTCGTTTAAATTTGTGCAAATTTTAGAACATATTTACTAAGGTTTTCATTTGAAAGGTAAATTTCTTTTATTTCTCTAATATGTCATAATCTTTTATAAATATATAAAAATTTTGGTTCCGTATTTGTGTCCGCAAATCTCGGAAAGTAATCTGTGGATTGACTCAAAATTTTGACAGAACATTGAATTTTAGCAGGAGAGTGTTTCTAAATAAATATAATGGTAAGCTATGGCGTTATGAAATTTGTATTAAAAATTTATTACGGGTGGTGCGCGAGTGGTTTGAAAATGTGGGTATTGCATATATTTTTGCGGCAGACAGGGAAGGAAGGAGGGGGGAGTAACGAAGGAGCTTGGGTTCGCGGGGAGGGTGACGAGGGAGGGGGAAGGCGGGGTAGGTGGATGGGGAACGCAGGAGGGTAAGGGGACGCGGGAGGGGAACAGGGACGCATGGGAATGGACATGCAGGAAGAAACAATTTATTTCTTTGAATGGCGTTGCAACGCATGCCGGGAACCAGCTAGTATTTTATAAATACTTGCTTCACAAATCCAATTATTATAATATCCCGCGATATTCGTCCACTTTATTAGAAATTGACTTGTTATGATGTACCCTTTAATTTGTATAAATTATAAAAACTGAAGTATCTAGGCTGCATCACAGAATTGTGGAAGAATAAATTGTAGAAACAGAGCAAATATAACGAGTAGAAGGGTGGTGTTTTTTTATTGTTAGTTTAACTGTTTTGGTTTTGCAATGCTTGCTTGTGAATTACTTTAACAGCTGGGTGGACTGTACTATCAGTGTTGCCCGGGTAAAAAGAGTCTCTAGTTGTAAAATGTGTTTTTGAACAAACCTACATATTGATTAACTATAGCTGGCCAGTAATCCTAGAACTATATTTTCTAAGGTGACCGGACAACCAGTGTAGAAGTTGCATGTTTATGAGTTGTCAAGGAAACATAATCTAACGCTTAATATTACATTATTTGGTTTAAATATTTTACTTCTATATTAAGTGCCCAAAATAGCAGTATCTGAATAGCCAGTTTCTTAAATGCTTGCTCCATCACTTATTCTCATTTTAATAACCTCACAACATAAATAATAAGAACAACCAATAGATGATTTAAAGCCAACGTTGGCAAAAATTAGGTATTTAAATTTTTCAGAAAAAATCAATCTTCTACTTGGCTTAATAATCGTTTAATGACATTTTCCATTGCTAGAACGCAGTGATTTTTTTTATGAGCCAAAAATACAAAGGGATTATTATTTGTTACTCCTGCTATGCTAGACTCATCTTCACAATGCGCAGCTCCCTCGAACTTTTGATTAGTTTACGAACAATGAAATCAAACGACATATTGATGACATCGGGAGGGGATCATGTCATTACTTTTATTAAATATTGAGATGGCATCTTAACATTAACATATTATTTCATTCTTTAAAAAATATGAGGAAAAAATGCTTTTAAAAGTGAGAGGCTTTTCAAATATTTTATAAAGATTTCAAAATTGATATTCGCAAAGGTACCAAAGATAAAAATTTGAGCTTTCAAATATGGAATATTGTAAAGCAAGACTTTTAATAAAAATTAAATAAGCTCGAGTGTCATTAAATTCATGTTAAGAGTTTTAATCTTGTTGAAATTGATCGCTTTTCTCATTACCGTTACGATCCACGATTACGGTAACGTGACGGTACAAAAAAGGCAATGAACATACGTTCCTTATCACAATAATATTCACAATGTACGTAGGTCTATTTCTCCAAGGGAAAAAAAGTAAAAAAAAGTAATTTTCTTGCATCTTCCACAGCACCGTCATGTATCCGTAAACCCCTACAATACTACTAGCCGTGGCGATAATTTTAAAAGTATGGAATATAGTTACAATGATAATAGCAAAGTGTGAGTGAATTCCAAAAATTAAAAAGCGTTAAACGTCAATGCACACTTAAAAATATAATGCTCTGCAGGTCTTTCGTACATACTAAATAACAATAGGTAGTCGAAAACGAGGCACATGGTGAACGTAGGTATTTCTGCACACCCCGAAAGGAAACACTGACACGTACATTTGCTCAGTTAGCAAAGAAATTCCGTATACATGAGCTCTCATCATCATTTCAGGGGAAAAAAAGAAAAGAAAGCTACTATCTGATGTAAATAAAAAAACTCACATTAAACAAAATGTTTTGTTATTATTGACAAGCAAAAAATGAACTACATTTATACCTTCAATTGCAACTTCAAAAAGGTGTAGAGAGAGAGAGAGAGAGAGAGATAATTCAGTTATTTTAGTAGAATCCACTCCAAATGATCATTCGTAGCTTGCGATAGTTAATATGGCGCACCTCTTCCAGCCTCAGCGACAAGGGCTCCAGATAGCTGGAGAAGCGCCCCAGAGCTGCCGCTTCGCATGCCCATGACACCGTGAAGGAGCCGAGATTCCAGTCCACCCACAGAGGCCCGCTGATCACCACTGCGTCCGATGGCCAGATCTGAGCATTGAAAGGATATAACCCGCAGTTCTAGACTGTTGAAGTCATTTAAGAAGCGCCTGCAATTTTCATCAAAGTTGTCCTCGTTGATATTGGATTGTTCGTGGCTGTAAACACGCCCGACTAAAACATCAATTTATCAAGCTGTAATCAGTAATCCCGATGGTTATTTCTCGGTGGGTTGTTTGCCGCGTCATTACGAGCGTCAAGCAATATTTCTTCACAGCACTAATTTGTAGGTGTAGTCGCATAATATTGCAAATGTACAAAATCATTTACGAGTATCAAAACTCCTTACAAATTCATTGATATATCATGACGAGGCCCTTCTAACAGTTTTTTCTTTAAAAACAATCTAGAAACGTCCGGGCAACTTGAATTTGTTCTCAGTCGTTCCAACGGCACGCCGAAATTAATAATACTCATTCTGAGCAAGTACCGACTGAATAACCATGACAATAATTACGTTACAACACACAATCATTAACAATCATTATCATACATCTCCCACATACGTACAAAGAAAATTAAATGCAATTCCCGTCGCCGTAGCTGAGTCGTAATAGGATACATCTATTTCCTCCAAAGGAAAAAAAGTAGGACATTTGAATCCATCCCGCTCACTGTGGTTCAAGGCGATGTTCCGAGAGAGTACGGCTGGATAAGTCAAAGGGACTCCCTCAACCATTCTCTCCTGATCCGGCCTGCCATGCAGCTGATGGGCGCATCCGTCGCCAAGACCCTGACAAACCTCACCCCATGAACCCGGGCACCCCTACTAAGTGAACAAAGGAACCATAGCGAACCATTTAGCAGGAGTGTATGCAATGTACAAACTTTGGCGAAACTGCCTCTCTCCACTTTACAGTATTTACGCCATTCTCTCTGCATCCCTCTACACGACACAGTTAACTAATAACGCTAAATATTAAATATGTATGACGTCACCGTTCCGAATTTAAATAACCTCAGTTCCCCACTTATTCCAAAGATGCCGCGAGGTTTATGTTAATTCAATTTCCTTTAAGCGAACAAGCCGCCACCTAGCGCCAAGCGGCGAAAGCTGCTAAGCTAATCAGATTTCGATTCATAAAAACAGTATGGTATAATAATATGCCTACAAACTGATGGTATAAAAAAGAGGATAAGTTTGCTTGAGACACCATGGTTTGGAACTTCGCTAAACGATGAAACTATGATATTTTTCATTTGTGATTCTATTAACCCCTCAGGCAAATTTGTTCGTTTTTCGGAACAACTCATACAGGTCTCATAGATATCGTTTTCTCTCTTACGGTGAGAAATATGATTTAAACGGTTTTGTATATATTCAAATCCTTAAGTTAACCACAAAAGAATTAAATTGTACACCTTTATTAAACCAAAGTTTCCGACCGCAATTTGAAAAATTACTATGAAACTTTTGAATTTTCTATTTAATAATTTTGAAATGAAACAACAAAAAAGGGAGCTCATGAGTGATGCAAAGTCAGCTCTGGCATTATGAAATTTGTATAAAAAAATTGCAATAGGTGGCACGCGAGCTGTTTCAAAACTAAATATACTGGGACTGAATGTAAGGAATGCAGGAAGGGGGAGGGGAACTTGGGAGGGGGGTTCGCGAGATGAGGGTTCGCAGTTAGAAACAATTTCTTTATTAAGTGGCATAGCAACGCATGCCGGGAACTCACAAGTAAAAAAAAAGACTGTGCTTCAGACCACACGACTGAAGTAAAACTTCTGCTCCATCTATATGATAGGAAGAGAGAAAGAAAATGTGCGCGCGCACTGCTCTCTCTTGTTCCTACAGTGTGATACAGACAATAGGCCTGCACTGTGTCTTAGATATACGAAACGTAACTGGCTATGAGAGAAAGAGAGAAAGAAAATGTGTGCTCGCACCTCTCTCTCTCGCCCCTACGAATACGAAACGTAACTCTCTCTCTCTCTCTCTCTCTTTCTATCTTCACTAACTTATATCTCCCTCTCAACTACCGTTCGCCTCGCTTTTCGTAACGCTCTCGTCACGCATTCGCCAGCTTACTCCCCAAGTCAAGCGTGCGTTAAGAAGTTTTACTTAAAAAAATAATAAAAAAATATTGTTGGATAATTATTAATGTTGGATAATGTTGGAAATCTTGGATAATTATTATTACTTATAATTTCATCTGTATTCTGCATCAAATTCATTTAAGTAATCGAGCCTCAAACACCCCGAGGTTAATTTCCATCTGAGAGCAAAGCAGCCCAGCTTCTTGTTCCCAATCTTCCCGCGATACGGTATGTAGTATACAGTATGAAGGCGATGGGAGGTTTAACAAATCGATTTGCATAATAAAAATGAAAGCGAAAAGAAAATATCATGTCTGTATTAAAATCAGTACTATCCATATGAATATTTTATAATGCATTACGTGGATTATTTTGAGATTTGGGATCGGGAGGAAGATGCATTTTTGAGAGGTTCAAGTTTTATAACCCAGAGATAAGATTTAAAAATGGGGAGGTTATTATTATGCAATGAGAAAGTAAATAAAGCCGAATTACGCAACTAGTTGCGTATAAGTTGTTTCATGACACTGCTAGTTTCACGCGTAAACTAATATCTTATTTATTTACAGACAAATAGTCCATTAACAAAATAGAGATGACAGTGAAAGGAGAGTGCATATAAATGAAGAGCACTGACAATAATTATAATATAAAAGTACATATAGGAGATAACCACAAGTCAAAGCTTGAAGATGGATTTAAAAGGCTTTAGACTTACTTTAGAAAGTGATTTAGGCATACACCAAAAAATTCAATGTTTTAACTTGCGTTGACAAGTCTCGACATTCTAGATAAAAGAGAATAATATCCATAATTAGTAGAATGTCGATTGAGGAACAATTCATTATTTCGGAGTCTACGGGAAGCGATGTTGAACTGAATGAGTTGTAACAAAGCAGGTGTGTCATTAATACTGTTGATAATTTTGAATATGTAAATTAGATTGGAGTTCTTTGTACGTTTTTCTATAGAAGAAATGTTTAAAATTTTCGAGAAATGTTTAGAGTATTCGTATAAAGTTTAACTATAGTTTCATTAGTTGTACGCCACAAAATTAGAATCGCTCTAGCGCGAAATTTCGGCATAAATTGCGTAGTGTAAAAACGTGATGCAACTAGTGTCGCAAAACCATTACAGACGAGCGGATGTGTGTGTTCCTTGTGACTGCGTGATAGTTATGAACAACAACATTATTCATCGCAGAAATAATCTTAGATGTTGAAGGAGCCATGGTTGCGGTAATATTGAAGGTTGCACAAAACTAAACAGATAAAAACTAAATCTTTTTATGCATGCCACTAGTTGCGCAATATAAATTCGGCTCTATAGAATTAGCCCTGGGATCCTAGGATAATTTCACTAGAGGAATCAAAAATACTAATTCCGGTTGTGGGTTGATGCGTAACTCTGCTTCGACGAACTAGAATTTGCTTCGAATGTGTCATTTTCAAAATTGGAATTATTTTAATTCTATATTTGAAACGTGCATATTTATTTTGTTCAAATTTCTTGCGATTAATCTTGACAAGTAAAGTCAGATTTCGCGATTTTTCAATGGTCTGCGTTTTTTTTTTATTATTATACATTATTTTAGAGCACTTGTTATCGGTTGTACATTAGGGTGGGTCATGACTGTACGGGAAAAAAACTTGTTTTGATTTGTCTAAAAGCGGTAAAAGGGTGTGAAATAGAGATATAAAATCACATAATTTATTTAATAATATTTGGATGTCATGTTCTTACTCCGGATTGACTTTGAAATTTCACATAACAGTGTTATAACCCACCCTTGTTAAATCTTATTTAATCTTAGAAAAATGTTAGATAAATCATCAAAAATGAACCACTTTTAATAAAAACACGAAATGGAGGGAATGTTTTGATTTATTTATAAAAAAAATGTACTAAAATAATTCAAATTATCTCAAGGCAGTGTATTCAAATACCAGCAAAATCCTTCTTACTCTCAAATTTCGGCATTATTTTGAGAGACTTTATCTTGACTTGACTTTTTGAAAATGATTTCGTAAAAATATATTATACTTGCTATGGAAGATTACAAAAATATAGTTTAAAGGATTCAAAGTAACTTTTATATACACTAGAAAATAACCCCTTATAATGAAAATTTTCAAAACGTTGAAGTGAATCCGGAGGAAGAAGATCGTATCAGAAATTTGAAAAATTTTAAACACGTGTCGATTTGAACCCATTTGGCACCCTTTTATCGCTCTTAGAATTTAAAAATAAATATATTTTAAAAAATGACCCACCTTATTGTACATTTGCAATATACAGGCTATGGGCCTACTGGCTATTCATTCAAAAGATCTTAAATGATTCTTGTTCGATTTTTTTTTTACTTATTTCCAGTAGCACTCAAAAATTTAAATAAGCTTACAATAGATTTAGTTTACATTATAATATTTGAACTAAAGCTAAATTTTACGAATAGCCTTTAACAAAAATTGACTAAATTTTTTGAATTCGCAAACTAAATATGAATGCATTTCGCGGTCGAATTTCAAGAAATAATAAACAAGATCAGAATAAACCGTTTAATAATAAGAGTAAACAAGTCTTAGGATGCCGTGTGCCGTGTGCCCGGCCATCTGTAAGTGTAACGAGGAAGAAGCACGACAAGAGATGATAAGTGTGTCTCCCGGGGAGTAGACACCCTTTCTTGTTCAGCCAATTTGTAACAAACACAAAATTTAAAACTGTCGCTTTAAATTATTTTACAGTCGGTCTGCAAGGAACAGAATTATCGAAACGGATTAATCAATAATTAATTACAAGAAAACATTACAATTAAGCATTCTGTAACTGCTTTTAAAATGCGAAATAGTAATAAGAAAAAAATGTCAAGTGAAATTAACAATTACCAAAAAACGTCAAGTGAAATTAACAATTAAAACAAAAAAAGTGAAATTAAAAAAAAAATTAGCTTAGGCTCTTGCATTCCGAATTTCTACCGATTTATAACATATTTCTCCTGAACACTTTAAATTTATAAGTTCCTAAAAAATATATGTTATTTTTAAGATCATATCAATACATTTGCACAGACGAAACGGTAATCACCTCGATGGAAAAATAAATGCTAAATACCCTCGGAAAATTATAAAAAATTCCTCTTATTCTGATAAATGTTATAGATGTGACAAAAATTCAATCTTTTAATGTTACTTGGGCATTTGTCTAGAGATTTTTGCTCTATTTTAAACGAGTCGTGTTTTATTAAATATTTTCACAATTTTCTCTTAATTATTATCGTTTTTTTTAATATTACAGCGCTCCCTCTAACATTCGTATTTACATATTTCCATTTCAAACCATTTTCTTCTTTTTAACGCTTTCTTGAGCCATTTTTAATTATCCAAGGCAAAATTCTTGAACGCTCTCGAAGCGTTGATGTCATAAAATTATGAATTAAACTTGAATGTCATTCTATACATTTTCGGCTCGTAAATTCATTTCAATCGTGAGCTTTGAGGCTTTAAAATTGTATTTTATAAAAATATTGAAAAAAATAGACAATAAACAAAAAAAAAAGAGAAGTAAAAATTTTCTTTACCCAAAATCCATAAATCTGTCATGAAAGCAAAGCGCATCGACAAACATCTATTACTTGATAATTACCGATACCAGTTTATTTTTATTTTCGAAAAGGTTTTATACTAAACTTCGCAATAGAGCCCTTTTAAAATATGTCACTTGAAAGTCTGCCGCAAGTCATCGAGTGGAAGTTGTCTCACTAATTCACCTCATCTGCATTTCTTGATTGGCCTGAGAATTCCCCGACCTCCTCTCTCTTCTGCTCTCCTGCCCCGTTCCTCGGCCCTGGTAGTTTGCCGGGGTCTGAGGATGTCTTCACAGGCGAAACTCGAAACTCACCGTCTTGAGGGAGGGTTACAAAAAGACGAGGGTGAAAAGTACTAGAACTTGTACTTGTGATCCGGTGAATAAATTGCTTGAATATATTAAAGTGTTTATTGCTTGATATTATTTAAATTGCTGTTCTTTGACAAGGTACGTTCCTGTTATTATGAACGTCGCAGTAATAGGCAAATTGTAGACATGCTTATTTTGCTATAAAATTATTTTATATTATAATCGTAGCTCATTTAACAAAGTGTCCACTTCATAGAGACATACAGGTTAATGGCGTATTACATTTGTAAGTACATAAAACATTGAAACTTGACTGACCGGAATTTAAAACCCTTTCAAACCATAAGAAGTAATAAAATTAATTAGTCGACTAATTCAAAATATTCTAACATTAAATATTAACTATTTACTAACATTCAAAATATTCTAAATAAATAACATTTCATACAAGTTCTCACGAAATTATATAATATTCAAATAAAACAAATACGAGAAACTGCAATTTTGCAATATTAATTATTAATTATTACTTCTATTATGTAACCGCTATATTCAACTGTCACAAAATTTTAATTTACTTTTATCTAAAAAACAAAGTATGTATGTAAATATTTAATATACCAACATATAATTTATCTTTTTTATCTTTTTACATACATATATATATTTGTTTAAATACACACATTTCTTTTGGAAAAAACATAATATGTGATTTACTCGCCTCAGAACAGACTTTGTCTAGTGAGGTGGGTAAAAGAAAAGAAAACAATGTAAATAACCATGAAACTAAATAAACGCCCGGGTTGCCGGCACTGAAACTGAACTGAACTGAAAAATATTACTACTAAATGAAGAACCGTTCACAGGAAGTATTCACGTTGTGATTAAACGTAATTAAAAATTGAATAAAAATATGTGAACGATTGAACCGTTTTTTTTCTTTGTTTTACAGTTTTTGTAGAGAAAAATGTGCCCTTCCTGGGGTACTCCGTTCTAAGGATACATTGTACAAGTTTTGAACACATTTGTTTGAAATATATGTAAATACCTATGTTAAAATATTACAGAGGAAAATCATAAAGTTAAATCTAAAAGAAAGTATAATACAAGCATTAATATTTGTTAGGTTGCATTTACATTTACATATATTTCCTTCAGTTGTATTTGGCCTCTTATTGTTATAATTAAAAATACCAAACAATTTCGTTAGTGCCTAGGGTTGTGCCTGGGAAAGTTATAAAGACGCTATTATTTACTAATATTTAATTGAAACATGTTCCACTATTATCTCGCGACTAGCAATGCGCGGGTAACAGATTCGGTAGTTTCCGGACGTTCGGCGTTAGAGCGTTGGAGGTCGAATTGGAATTTAAAAGGCAAAACAATTTTTTCCCTCTTTTATCGTCTAAATTTGACGCATCTATGAGGATAGTAGGAATTCTTGACAAATCAGTTCCAACTTTTAAAATCGTATTTAAATTGTTGTTGTTATTAATATTCTAAGTTGGTACTTTATCGCAAATATTATCACAATTCAAAGTAGAAGTTCTAGAGTTCATTGAACCGGAGTTACAGATTTCTTGCGTGATAATGATGAAACATATTTCGACGAAATATTTACACACAACAACGCCGCAATGACTATCCCGTGATTTTTCCCGTGATCTATGCTAGTATATATTAAATTTTATACCCATTACATGTCTCGTAGATTTCATAATCATTGGATAATTATGGTAAAGAGGGTAAAAGTTAGGTTATTATATATGATGTAAGCGTAATGAGTAAGATTATGAAAGGGACGCTCAGATGATTTGGGCATGTAGAGCGAATGAACGAGGAAAGGAGTGCAAGGAGAATATATGACGCAAATTTAGGCGCCCTTGAGGAGATTTTTCACGAAAACGGCGCTTTATAAATCAGCCAAATATTATTATTATTATTATTATTAAATGTGAATGATAGAAGAAGTCCGGGACGTCCGAGGAAGACATGGAACGACCAAGTGAATCAAATACTTAAGTCGGGCCATGTGAAGAGGAATAATAGAAGAACATGTATGAGACGATGTATGAATGTGCCAAGATCGAGTTGTTTAGCGGTCCGTCCTCTCTGCCTACCCCTGCGGGAAACGGCGTGATGGTTTGTTAGTTAGTTAGGTATTAGGTTGTTGATATTGTATTGTATAAACATACACTTCCAAATGTAGGAGTATGAAGAGCACCACAAAAAAAAATTATTTATGTTTAGTGCTGTTAGTAGCGTCACTGCAAAATTGGTTTCACCTTTACGATTCAAAACTTCAGGAATGAAAGCGCAAGACATGCAGGACGATAAAAACCTTCCAGGATATAAAACTAGATTTGAAAACATACCTGGGGAGGTAGTTCCAAAGCTACATTGACGCTTTAGTAAACTGCTTGTTGACAATGAGTTTCTCAGCGTCAATAACAAGACGGTTTCATGGTAATAAATGCACTTTATTTAGATTTCAGACATACAATCTTATCAAGTCATTTTCAGATAGGAGTAAAATGTTCAGAACTGTGATTCTTTGGGCGGGAGCTTTTTAGATATGGGCGATCTGTCAGTTTTCAATTTGAAGTTTTGGAACATTTTGAGGGACGCAAAATTTTGTTGTGAAGCTTTTTTACTGAAATGAAAACTTCTTTAACACCATTGTGATTTAGAAATCGATGAAACGAAAATAGCGACACTAAAAAGAGACAAACACATACATCTGTAAGATTTAGCCTGCGAGAGAATGAGATGGTACAATCGGTCTGATCTTTGTGCGAGGCTTCGTATCCTCCCCACTCTCGTCTACTTTATTTACTAAAGGTTTCACTTCTACAGCGTGTGAACTGCACACTTGTATTTTTTATACCCTGTTTCTCTTCTTTAACTCTTATTTTTCTCTTCTTCTTTTACATGTTTTGTTTAATTGGATAATACGAGTAGTCCGACTATGATAAACATATAAGGGAAGCCCGAAAACCATTTATTGGATAACCAACCCTTCTGCCATAGGTCACCCCAAGTGATTCGCTATGGTTTGGGGAGTGAGGTTTATTATGGTCTTAGCGGCCGATATGTCTGCCCACCTGCTGCGTGGCGGGCCGGATCGAGAGAGGGTGGTTAAGGAGGTATTTTGATCTCTCCAGCAAGAATCGACCCATCGCCTTGCAGCGCCTTCACCCCAAGTGGTTCGCTATATTTGGTGACTTAACAGGGATGCCCGGGTTCATGGGGTTATGAACCCGGGCATAATTAGGTTTGTCCGGGTCTTGGCGGCGGATGCGTCTGCCCACCAGCTGCATGGCATGCCGGGTCGGGAGAGAATAGTTGAGGGAGTCCTTTTGACTTCTCCAGCTGTACTGTCTCTCTCGGAACATCGTCTTGCACCGCAGTGAGACGGATGGTCACTCCTGGACACACTAACCCCAAGATTCCTACCCACTCCTAACCTCTTTTTCCTTCTCAGAAGTTCCTCTCCTTCCTTTCCTAAAAAGACCCTCCACACAGCATCCTCAAAGATGACATAGGCCTTGAGGAGAATTACTTTTCTCAGGGCCTCCTGTGTGTAACATGCGTTCTCCACTCCAGGACACACTGACCCCCAGATTCCTATCCACCCCTCATAATAATAATAATAATAATAATTGGCTAATTTATATAGCGCCGTTTTCGTGAAATATCACCTCAAGGGCGCTGTACAAATAAATATATAAAAGAATTAATATTACTGGCTTATAACTAAGATTTACAATTACAACTAGTGACTTACATCTAAGACTTATAGCTAGTGACTTATGACTAAGACATATAGATTCTAACCTAAAACTGGTGACTTATTATTAGGTGACATACCCATTTCCTTCCCAGAACTTCTTTCTTTCCTTAAAAAAATTTTCTACTCGGCATCCCCTAAGATGACGTAGGCCCCGAGGAAATTAATTTCCCTTGTGTGAAGCTAATGTAAAAAACAAAACCTGAATGTTCGTTATAAGATTTCAAAATTTGTTTTCGAATGGACGCTCTTAAAAACATTTTTCTTTGAGAATGTAAGTAAGCATTCTCTCGTTTCCTGGTCGTTCATTGTTTTACTGTGTGACTGAATTCCCTGAATTAGCATTACGATCATTCAATCCCTCCGCCGGGGAATTAATTGGGGATCACCAGGACTGGATTAGCCGTCGCAACATTTAACTCGCGCAACCGACAAAAAAACTGCCAAAGGAATTTGCATATTAAAAGTACTGGCCGCTGGCTGCGGAGTGCGGAGTGTGGGGTTATAACGTACAGAGGGGCGCTGCAGACAAATTAAACAGGAACCAATTAAAAAAAGTCTTAACAAAAATCCAAAATTAAAAATGCAAGCTCTACCTACACGCCGTACAGTCAGAGGGAGCTTTGATGATTATGTATTTTATTTTATACGTTATTTACTATGAATTTAATATATACCTATATGTACTATTCTATGTATGCAAGTTGTCTATGCATTGATATATTAAGCATAGGAATTGTTTGAAATATTCAAAATGTCTTCTTTCCACCCTCGCGATAGTTTCTGGATTATAACAACCACATGACAATACATCTAAAATTTTTTTAATCATTACAAAAACTCGTATGAAACTGCCAAAAATGTCACAATTTGACATTTTGCAAAATAAAAATTAATTTTTCGAATGAACTCTTTAAAATAATGAATTTAATTCAAGTACTCATCTATGGTACTAAACAAAATCGAATATTTTGAATCTAATTAAAAATTATATATTGTACAGGTCGCTTCTTCGACTAGTTCTTGTGTTCAACAGCTCGGCTGTGGAATGATTTGCTGACCTCTGTGTTTCCTTCTTCCTACAACATGGACCTCTTCAAGACCAATGTTCATTCCTTCCTCTCCTCAAAAAGACCCTCCAGACAGCATCCCAGATGACATAGGCCCCGAGGGAAATTATTTTCCTCAAGGCCTCCTGTGTGGAGTTAATGTAAAAAAAAAACATATTTATTATACATAGGTAGGCATCTATGTTAGGTACCTACCAAATTGGATTGATTATTCTTATAATATACAAAAATGAATGTGTGTGTGTGATATAAAAAAAATTGCGATAAGTGGCACGCGAGCTGTTTGGAAATCTGAATGTACCGGGACTGAATATGTTAAACGCGGGAGAGGAGAGGGGATTGCGGGAGGGGGGAGAGATTTTTTTTTTTTTTGGAAATTTTTTTATTTTTTTTTTGGTACAGTATATACAATAGATACATAAATATAATGAAAGTATATATACAAAAAACTCAATACAATTATTAAATACAAATATACATATTTATTTTTTAATATTCTCCCATAATAAGCAAATGCTTGTGTGTACGGGAGGAAGTATTATTTGTTAGGTTATTTTGATTTTTTTTTAAATTTTGTTTATATTAAGATGGTTATAAATAAAATAAACATTATAAATAAAATAATGGAATTAATATGACAATTCAAATTTCATCGTACCTTAAATGCCTAAGGTGTTTTTTTTTGTCGCTTTGAGTAAACATTTTTATTAGAATTTCCGATTACCTATGTGAAACAATCAATACGTTTGTTTTTTTTTTTAAATTATGGTTTATATACATTTCGAAATCATTAAGTATGCAGTCAAAAAATTCACAAATCTCTCTTCACCTAATTAAGTACCTATCTCAAAATGTCGACAAATCTGATTGTGTTGATACAATCCAACGTGCATCATCTGAATCGCCTTACCCTCCCTAAATTCATTAAAAAAATTGAAGATACTGTTGTTTGAAATCATGAAAGGTAAAGACAAAGCAAATATTGAGAGTGTGAATCATAAAATATCAAACCCTCTGCTCTTCTTGAAATTCAAGCAATTCATCAGAATTAATATCAAAGAAAACCTAACTATGTAGGTACATAAAATTAAATGATTTTAAAACAGTTGACAAATCGGCGCCATCAATTTTTCCGACTGTACGAAATTGGCGCGAACGAAACGCGCCTTTTTTATTTCTTGTTGCATATTTGTCAGTTCATTATTGTCGCCATTTGTTTCTCTGCTTACAGGCACGGGGAGCAGGGGTCGCTTAGAGCAGAAAGAGGGAAAGCCCCCTTAAATAAGACGCAATTTTTTACATCGTAATTCCTGGTACTAGATAATTCGCAATTCAAAGCAATGATTAGACGGGTACAAATTATGTACAACTCATAGAAATCTTTTTTGAGATCCAACACCATTTAAAAATGATTATTTTTCGTATAATTGTAAATTGAAGCACGTTTTAAATAACAAATAGTGCGGATTAGGGAGATCTGACGTCATGAAAATTGCAAAGGTTTTCGGTTTCTTAAGTAGCCCGATTATTTACAGCCCACGAAAACATTTTCATCACAACGCACTCTTTTTAGGGTGAATTGCCTCTTTAAAAACAAACAAAAAATTCCATCACGAACTATAGAGCTTTATTTTTTTTCAACTTAATGAGTAAAACCTCAAATTGCAATATTTAATCACTGAAGACTATGTAGATTTAGCGACTCCCAACCGAAATTTTAAGGTTAGGGATAAGGCTCTGACTCACAATCCGAAGGTCGCGGGATCGAATCCCGGCATGGGGAAATACATTTTATTTTATTTATTTGTGTTATTTCACAATAATTAATTATTTTATAATAATATACATAGTATATTTGCGGTACGTTACAGAGTGGAAGATAGTCTCAGTATCGCTCTGGTGTAAGATCACCATTCAGCATTGAAGCGTTGCTTGCAATGGCTTTTGACGTGTTTGATGACGAGGTCTGAATAGGCAGGTAATTCCCCACCATCCTCTTCCCCATCTCCTTCCCTCCTTACTACCTTTAACCTCACAACATACCCCAATTGGGGAAGCCATAGTCTCACTGACTCCAGACGGGAGCATCTGGGACTCTTCTGAGGTATTAATTTAGAAAAAAGAAAAATCAGAAAAAGACACGGTCACATCTAGCATCGCCCCAGCAAAGCAAGGTACATTTCCTAGATTGTACCGTTTCTCTTTCTGATTTTTCTGTTTCAAATTTTCAATTGAAAGTCGCATAATATTGTCTTCAGTGATTAATTATAGAACTTCATTAAAACATAATTTACGTAAAGCAGCTTTAACATGATAAAAATACTTCTTCATAGAATCTATGTAGAAGTATAGAGAGAGAACACACTTTTCCATGGGGTAGAACTTAAAGTTGAACGGACTTCATCTTTTGCTATATAAATTGACATATATTCTTACGGAACATATATTGATCGGTTCCAGGCGTCTTCATTCCCCGATAAAATATCCCCAACAAAATATCCTACGGACAAAACATCCCCCACAAAATTTATACTAAAACTTAACCTAACCTATCCTAACAAAAGAAAAAGAATTCGGCGTAGTGGTGATACGTTTTGTCCTTGGGATATTAATTAGGTCGAGGGATATTTTGTCGGAGGATATTTTGTCGAAGGATATTTTGACGGGGATATTTTGTTGGAGAATATTTTCTCGGAGGATTTGTTGGGGATATTTTGTCGGAGAATTTGTAGGGGATATTTTGTCGGAGGATATTTTGTCAGATTATTTGTCGGAGGATAAAAACACGCGGTACCATATAGATCAGGTATGAATGTAGCATAAGACGTAGATACCTATGTTAGAAAATTTATTTTAAAAATATTATTAAAGATTCTTCTAACATAGCAAAGTTATTTTGTGGCGCCATTTTTAATTCAAATTAATAAAATACTTATTTTTACCATTTTTATTGTTAACAAAAACCAACATCGATTGACAATAAAAACCGTGAAGAAGTGAGCGTTGCTCACGAAACATGTTGGTTTTTGCAAACAATAAAAGTGGTAAAAACTAAGTATTTTATTAATTTGTATTATTAAAGTTCTACAAAATACATCTCTAAAAATATATTACAAATGCCACGTCATAAAAATGCGTTTATTACGAATATAATTTGTATTTGTAATATAGGTAAGCATTAAGCGTTTTGCAATAAAAACTTTTCTATAACTACCCACTTTTAATAAAATTAACCTTAACGAAAGATCCGTAAAGAATGCTTTATCCACAAATAAAAAATAATAAAAGCTTGTCTTTATTCACATTGGGATTATTTATCGGCCAGATGTCGCCACCTTTTAATTAACACAATTTACTGCATTAATTATTCGGCACTTCCTCCGGTCTTATTTTTTCTTTTCCTCTTTCCTTTCTTCGTTTCTTTTAGTTCCTTTATTCTTTATCCTGTCCTGTAACGCCTCCCCTACTCAACACTTGCCAGATCGTTTTTTTAATAAGAATAATTAGGTTTTTATATTTTTGTCAAAATGACTCTTGACAGTACGAATAAATAGCAGAGGAATTTGAGAGAAGAATTAAAAATCCACCATTTTAGTTCATTAATGCACAATATGCAATCATTAGTTTTGTTTAAATGCACTCATGTAAAGAGGATAATAAAATATGGTTAGTAAATTTGTTGAAATTAGAAACATGTAAATTGATGCGGTTAATTAATTTGTCCACTAGTTTATTTCATTCATATTTTTTTATAGTTTCCATAAGTACGTAAAGGAAGCGATTATAACTATTTATATATTTTCCATAAAGAAACTAAACTTTCCAGTAAAACAATGAATTTGTGTCTCTCGGTTTATACATATCATATTAAATTTGGGAGGCGGGGATGGGTACCGCAACCCCGGAATCATTTATTGGATAACCAACACCTTTGTCATTTTTCGTTTCCAATTTTCAAGCGGTTCACTAACACTACCTACGTTTGATTACTCGAAGGTATCTGGGTTCATGGGGTGAGGTTTGTCTGGGTCTTGGCGGCAGATGCGTCTGCCCTCCTGTTGCGTGGCGGGCTGGATCGAGAGAGACTGGTTGAGGGAAGCCTTTTGACTTCTCTAGTCGGACCCTCTCTACCCATCGCCTTGCACCGCAATTGGCGGGATGCATTCATAGTTCTGTCATTCCTGAACATTGACCCCCAGATTCCTACCTACCCCTCATACCTTTTCCTTCCTTTCCTTAAAAAGACCCTCAACACAGCATCCCCTAAGATGACAAAGGCACTTATTTACAAAGGGAAATTATTTTCCTCAGGGCATCCCGTGTGGAGCTAATGTAAAAATAAAATTTACCTGGCTTCTTCAATATCTACTTCCCGTAGAAGAAACAATTTGAATGTGTTTGAAACATTAAAATACAAGTGTTGCAAGAAGATTTACAGAAAACGTTGTATTTTTAACCTCAAATTGTAGTAATATTTAATTGAATGAAGACATTATTAGCGAAACTCGATGGAAAATCTGGGACAGAAAAATCAGAAAAAGATATTGGCACCTCTCATCATACATAAAGATAGCAGCCAATAATATATGCGTTAAGAAAATGAAGATAATGTTGGGAGTTCTTAGTCGAAATATGATACAGTTAAAAGTGACCGAATTGCATGTAAACACTTTAGCTCAGTTGGTAAAGCTGTGGCCATGAAAGCCGAAGGTCCTTGGTACCCAGAGGTGTCAATAGATTTTTCTGTCTCCAGATTTTCGATTGAGTTTCGTTAATATTGTCTTCATTTAATTAAATATAAAAATTTGAGGGTTTACTCATAGAGTAAAAAAAACATAATACCTACGTCACATTATTAAAAAAAAAAACAAATGTCATTCCATGTTGCGACATTTTCTAATGGATTCGTTTGGCGTTTCCAATTTTCTTTCACATTCATAAATAACATATTTTTCTCCCCTCTCGCAATATTCATATCGAGTACCGAGTTCAACGAAACTTAACATAAAGAAATGCACGGATCTGTAGAAACAGGGCATTAGCATATACATTATTGTCAAGCACATTATCTGTGTGTATTCATTATTATCATAAGCTTGCATAGAGGGTGATAAGTTTACAAAATATGCAAAAACGTTACAGATTTATTTGTAAATTCACGGTGTAAAGTACCTACCTTAAAACACGCAAAAAGTTTAATGATTTTTATTTTAAATTATACAGTAATAGCTTTTACCCGCGGCTTCGCTCGCATGGTATTAGGGGGAAATTAATGTATAAAGAATTTTCCCACGGGAATAAAATGTTTTTTCCCCGATAAAAAGTAGCGTATGTCATTTCCCAGTCCTCCAATTATCTCTGTTTAAAAAATCACGTCGATCGGTCGCTCCATTTATGTTATTTATTATAGCGAGTTCCTGGTATGCCTTGCTATGCCACTTAACAAAGAAATTCGTTCTCTCTGCGTGTCCTATCCCATGCGTCTCGTTCCCATTTCGCCGCCTTTTTCTCCTGCGTCCCCTTTCCCTCTCGCGTTCCCACTCCGCCTTCCCTCTCCCCTCCCGCATTCCATTTATTCAGTCCCGGTACATTCAGTTTTCAAACAGCTCGCGTGCCGCCTATTGCAATTTTTAATGCAAATTTCATGCCAGAGCTTACCAGTATATATAAAAACCTTTGTGGGCATGCACACATCAAATCCCCAAAGTTTGAATGAAATAGGAAAAGTCGTTCGGAAGTTATACGCGTACATATATCTAAGCGATTCATTTCATACATATGGAAGATAGATAGATAAACAAACTAATATGAATCAAATTAACTAAAATTCATAATGAGGCAATGGAAAATAAAATGGAAACTAATAAACAGTTTTCAAAAATAAGTGTTCTGCGTTTCCGTGCAATTAAAAATATTTGCCAGTTCTGCAAATTGGTTACCAATCCTTACTGTACACAACTGATAACCATTTATTACACATTCACGGGTTGTTTATACCTCTCAGTATAATGAGGATATCAATTGGGTCAATTGCACATTATTAAATGCACATATCGAATAAATGTACCATATCGCAAACTGTTGATTTCGCTGAAATAAAATAAATAAAAAACTATATAAAAAACTATAATAAATGTACCATATCGCGAACGGTTGATTTCCCTGAAATAAAATAAATAGATAAACAGCCTGTATTCTCCATGTCTGTATGTCTGTATGTGATAAACTGGTATTTCGATGCTAAATTCCGTACGGTAATTGTTAAGTTCGGAAAACAAAAGAATTGGATGAAAAAGAAGAATGAGTCGGCGGCACGCTCGCGCAATGAAAATAAAAGAGGAAAGAAAAGAAATAAATGATACGTAAGAGAAGTTAAGGGTATTATTTGCTGTGCAGTTCTTGTGCTGTTTTAGCTCCACACAGGGGGCCCTGAGGAAAATAATTCCTCTCGGGGCCTATGTCGGCCTATTCCATTCTGTGTGGAGGGTCTTTTTAGTAAGGAAGAAGAAGATGTTCTGGAAAAAAGGTATGAGGGATGGGTCGGAATCCGGAGTCATTGGTCCAGGAGTGACGGACGTAAGAATCTATCTCTCCCACTGCAGTGCATGGCAATGTTTCGAGAGAATACTGCTGGCAGGTCAAAAGTTCTCCCCAACCTCAAATCTATTCCGATCCGGTCTGCGTATGCAGTTGGTTGGAAGATCCATCCGCCGCCAAGACCCGGACAAACCGCACCCCATGGACTTGGGAACGACAGCTAAGTCTACAAATATAAGCGAACCACTTATTGTGACCTATGGTAGAGATGTGGTCCAATGAATGGTTCTGGCGCGGCGGGATGAGGGTAAAGGTACCACTATTTATTGGATAACCAACACATCTGCCGTAGGTTAGCCCAAGTGATTTGCTACGTTTGGTGACTTAGCATGGGTGCCCGGGTTCATAAGGCGAGGTTTGCCCGGGTCTTGTCGGCGGATGCATCTACCAACAAACTGTGGGGCAGGCCGGATCGGGAAAGACTTGTTGAGGGAGACTTTTTGACCTCTGAACTTTTGAAAGTTGCCTTGCACCGCAATGGAGGGGGGGTGGATTCATACGTCCATCACTCCTGGACACACCGATCTCCAGATTCCTACCCACCCCTCATACTCTTTTCCTTCCCAGAATTTCAACTTCATTCTTACCAAAAAAGACCATTTACACAACATCCCCATAGATGATTTAGACCGTGTTTAGACCCCTAGGGGAATTATTTTCATCAAGGCCTACTGTGTGGAGCTGATGTTAAAAAAAAAAATATGAGCAGACTACCGAACGTTTTGACCAAAGATATTCAAATACACGAGATAAGCTATGGTGTCCGCCTGACTGTCGGCGGATTGCTTCCTAATGGGAATTGTTTGAATACGGAAAGTAGTTGATATTTTGAAGGTGTACAGTTAGTTGTATTGGTTAACAACATCGGCGACACCAGGAAACACAGTAAAAACTGCTGATGGCACATCTCTTATATTTCAATATCTTTGGTTTGGTTTGGACTATTGATTTCGTACGTTTGATTTAGTTTTATGTTGATTTTATTAAACAGATTACCTACTAACATAAATTTTTCAAAAAAATAACCTACATCACAGAAATACACTTTGGAACCCCGCTAAAAAATTGCTTGAATTAAATGTCAAATAATTCTTCCCCGTACACTCAGTAATTTATTCGTTTGCATTATTCAGTTTCGATACAAAACAATATGTCCAACGCTGCAGCATGCACTATTGACGCAGTTCCACTCAGGCAGAAGATGCTCAGCGCAGTTACACCTGGTTACTATTATTATGCGTATGTAATGTTACCTGCGAGATACAAGTTCCTGCGCGGTTAATTAATTGCAGCAAGGGTAATTAATTTATTCGGCGTGTTAACATTATTTATTTGCGATGCTCCAGGACTAAAACGGAAATTAATTCAAAAGTGGACATGGACGGGAGGCGAGTTGTCAATGAGAAAATAACAATGATTAAGTCTAGACTTCCTGAAAAAATAACAATATACTTGCAGACATTTCAAGAGATTTTTTAACACTACCTGTTCTAAGAAACACTGAATTTTTTATATAATATATAGAAGATATTATAGATACATAAAAATGAATTAATGCATAAACTTGAATTAATAATATTTTCTATATATATTATATAAAAATGAATGTATGTTTGCTTGCTTGCTTGTTTGTTGCCCCTTATGCGTTCATAAACCATTCATTCGATTGTTATTTGATGTGCGCATGCTTAGGGTGGCTTCTATATATAATAGTGAGCTCTGGCATTATGAAATTTCAGTGTTTCCAAGAAGAGGTAGTGTTAAAAAATCTCTTGAAATGTCTGTTTGCATGTTTGTTTGTCAGTTATGCTTTACTATACCATTCATCCGATGCGATGAAACTTTGGGTACTTGATGTGCGCATGCCAGGGATAGTTTCTATATATGAAAGTGAGCTCTGGCGTTATGAAATTTTTTCAGTACTGTTCATCCGATTGCGATGAAACTTTGGGGATTTGATGTGCGGATGCTAGGGATGGTTTCAATATATGTATCTAGTAGTGAGCTCTGGCGTTATGAAATGATTTCCTATACTATTCATCGTTGTTTGAAATGACTTTAGCCGTGTTAAGTGACCAGATCTGAATAGCCAGATACTTCCCCACCTTCCTATTACCCATCTCCTTCCCCTCCCTACTACCTTCAGCCTCACAACATACCCCAATTGGTGATGCCATAGTCTCGCTGGCTCCATATGGGAGCAGCTGAGACTCTTCTGAGGTATTCGTATAAAAAATATAAAAAAATTCGATTGCGATGAAATTTTGGTGTGTTATGGTGCGCATGCCCGCGAAGGTTTTTTATATATACCGGTGAGCTCTGGCGTTATGAAATTTCTGTAAAAAAATTGCTAAAGGCAACGTAGGGAGAAACCATTTCTTTATTTAAGTGGCATTGCGACTTGCAACGCATTTCGGGAACTCGCTAGTTAATAATATATTTTTTTTTAATTCTGATTGTAAATCTTCAACAAGTTAATATTTTAGCTTAACGATGTCACTGACCTACAATGTTGATGAATATGAATTAATTCACCTCCCACGAAAGGGTTTAATAAGAAGATAAATTCCTTTAGTCTGTTTAATAAAGCATAGAAATGAATTTAAAATATTCGTGGCAAATTGCTTCCAGTGACGAACACGGTAGGAAATTAGTTGCGACAAGGAAACAGGATGCGAAACCTTTGGATGAATATTCAAGACGCATAATTTAATGAGGATCTGTAAGGATATAAGGAGAGAAGCTTGTTTTATCTAATGAGCCTAATTCGCTTTTCCCCTTCTGTGTGTTTTCACCCTTTGGAAGTTTTATGTTGATCTCGAGAGAATCTATTTATTACTTTTATGACAAGAACACAGTTACTCTACATAGTAAGCAAAATATATATATATTTTTTAATGTCATGTATATATATTATCGAGGCCTCTGACTCACACAATGTTATCATTTTTTGCCTCATCTGTTTTTAAATTATAATATTATCATTATAATCTCTAATGATCTTTAAAAGGTACTTAGAGTCCTTTTATATTCATTTCGTATAAAAAATCACTCTCAAATATTTTCCAGTTTACATGATCTCATTAATCTCGATATGGCATGAAACTCAGTTGAGGCTATTAAATTCTGAACTTCCGATGAGTTCAAGGTCATTAGTATTGTAACTCTCTGTCGTTCATATTTAATGCACTTCGATAATGTGTGCTCGACATCTTCAATTTGTTGACATATCGAGCACATTGGAGAATCAGAGAGGCCTATCAAACACAATATTCTTCCCATTAGTGCATGTCCGGATCTTAATCTAAAAATGATTCTCATTTCCGATCTTTTCAGATTAACCTCAGTGAACCACGGTCTTTTAAACGGTTCGTTTTGGAGCTTTCTGTACCATATTCCTTTATTGGTAGACAACGTTTCAAAAAGCAAAATATGATCAACGAGATTAACCATGACCTTAATATCGATGTACTACGAAAGCACCCAACATTTTACTTTATTTATACATATTTTTTAATAAATAAAGCTTTGTCGTTGTAGTGTAAGTATTAGTGTAATAAGCTTGTTTGTAAGCTAACGCGTGTGTTTCCACCAAAATCGTTATAACTCCGTTATTGTTCTAGTGACAACCCTAAAACAAAAGGTAAAAGATCCATTTTAAATCAAGCTTCATATTTCTATCAAAGTTGTCCACAGAAATACATAAAAAGACTTATTTTGTAGAAACTGTTAATTTTTTATTAAATTTTCTTGTATGAAATAGTAAAAAAAGTGATGTGACAAAATTGTTTATTATACATTTATACGATAAAATAAGTATTGTTTTACATAATCCATCATTTTAGTACCTTTTCAAATAAAAACATCACGTGAGTCATTTTTACAATTTTATTATGTTTGCGTTCTAAATTTTAATGTTTACAAATGTTAATATTTATTTGTAATATTACAATTTGAAAGCGTATTTCATAAAATTTCAAAAATAGTTTTTAGTTTTCGGCTACGTTAAATATTTAATTTACAGAGTTTTAATTGCGAAGTGGAAATAACACAAAGTTCGTTTAAGACAAAAACCTGCACAATGGCGAAATACCTGTGGTTGAATCATAGTTTTTATGGAGTTTTTTGACTGCGTTTGTTGATTTCCTCATCTTCAAATTTGTAGACTGTGTTCGTTGATTTCTTCATATTTATGTTTGTAGAACTTAGTGTTTGTTAAATGTAGGTTGATGTGTTGCTATAATTTCCTCATTTTTATTTTTATCTAGCCATTTTTTAATGTTGTTTTTAAAGTTTTTATTGCCATGTAACGAAAAATTGAGGATAAATTACAAATAACTTTTCCTAACTTTTCAACAACCTTCCACAAGGCTTGAAGCATATGGAAAAGAAGAATCATATGTGTATTTATCTCTCAAGAGAAGATTTTAAAATAAACTAAATTTGCGAACGGCTCACGTGCCATGTGCGGGGTAGCTGGACGAACCTGTGAAAGATTTTTTTATAGAATCAAAACCTTCTTGTAAGAGATACGACAACGGGAATATAATATGAAGATCCGACTTCGAACACTTGATCGTGCCATCCCTTCTCATGGACTCATTCTTCCATCCGTTCTACAAGTCCAAATTATCTAATCTCCCTTCATAATCTTGTTTAAAACATGAAAATACATTAAAAAAATTTCACATCTCTCGTTAGAAGCATTCTAGAATATAAATCTACAATATGGTCACCTGACTTTAATAATCACATTAATATCGTTGAAAGGGTCAAACGCATATTTTTTAGGTGAATTAATGAATGGACTCAGAATTAATTATTTAAACGATCAATAAATTATTAAAATCAATAAGTTATTTTTTACTACGATCATTGATATGTTGAAGTTAAGAGTGGCAAAACAATTCTTTTAAATAATTTTATAAATTATCAGTTGGATAGCCCTGATACATTAACGTAGATTAATTTTTATGTTCCTACCACTATATATCAAGGTTCCACAGTAAGGTATTATTGTGACAATTCTATTATAGATTATACACCGTTGGTCACTCTTTTGCCAATGTAGCAGATGTTTTTAATATGCCTCTATTGAAGTATAAAGCTGTAGGTAAGTACTTATAAAACACTTTAGGAGTGCATATTTTTGTTTTTCTTCGTCATTGATTTCATTAACTTTGTATTAATTTATATTCTTTATTTTGTACTATGACTATCAATAACCATACTTTACGCAAAGGGCACTTTGCTGTTAATTCCAAATAAATAAATAATTCTTAAGGACACAAAAATAAAGGTTCTTTCTTAAAATGTTTTCATACCTTATTCGATTAATTCAGTGGTCTCAGAAGGTGTGATTCCGATTAATCGCTCTCACCCCCTCTGTTATTAATACCCATGTATCGATTCGTCCCTTTCTCCCCGTATCATGTTCGCTAATTAAACAATAAATGGGCGCCGCGGGCTATTTGCTTATCGTGAGAAGAATCAGCAATATTTTGTAGAGGGTGTTTTTTTTTATTTGAGTTTTCGTTAATAAAACAGTGTTTTTTATTTACATTGAAACAACGGGTCTTTTTTAATACGTGCGATTAAATCCTTCCTTGGATTTTAGAATTGACGTGAGAAGAAATTAATAACGGAATCGTAATAAAAACAGAACAAAAGGTTTAAATGCAAGAGCTTTTTAATATTTATTTATTAATTATCATTTTTCATATTTTTAAAGCAAGAAACCAATATTAAATCCTTGCCAAGTACCTACCTATTATATTTCCAGTGAAGAGTAGATACAATATATAATACGTCCTGCGGGCGGCTTTTGATTCGGCTTCGCCCCGTTTGAGTGTTGGTGACCATTTTATAAATCCGATAGGAACTGGTTCCAAAATTAGCCGGTTCCTCGGATCCACTGGAATCCAGTGACAGCTAGTCACCGGGACCAAGTAACCGCAACAGGCAGCGACGTCATATGTAATATATATATAAGCTGTATATACGTGTAGACAGTAACTTAGTCAACCAAATCAAGTTATACGCCAGGCCCAAATCTACAAGAACACTTAACATATTTTGGACTGAAATTTTTACGAATAATACTGGATATTTTAATCCTGTGTCTAGAATGTCTCGGTCATACAACGATCTTGTTAAAATACACGGTTTCATAGATATTTTTGTAAATAATATAACATATTTCAAAAAATATCTCCACAATTTGTGCACCTAAAAAAAAAATGTTGTTATATTACTTTTCAGTAAATACTTTATAAATATTGTACACTTATTATTATGTATTTCAATTTTCAAGTTATGTATAAATAATACTTGCATTGTTTTTCAAGAGTTCGCTTCTGTGAAAATGAACATATGATTACTGCAGACACATTAGTCTAGGGTCTAGGGATACTTATATTTTAATTTATTATATACTACCCACAAAAATGTTGGATAAATATCCTGTTTGTGTCTCAAATAAATAAATAAAGCGAGGTAGAAACCACAACTGCCAGTTACAATAATAATCATATTATCGTCAATCTCTCCATATCTGGAGGGATTATTAGTATTTGTGTTCTCTTCTTCGTGTGTTTTCTTTTGCCGGTTCATTTTGGAGTAGTTTGAAGATTGGGTATTGATTTTACAAAAGAAAACAAATTTTTTTTTGGACTTCATAGTATTTGATCCTTGGTCGGTTAAATGTCTCCAAGTCAGGTGCTTCATACCACTACGCCAAAGCAGACTTGCGTGGCACCGTGGATTTATCGTGTTATATTGGAACTGGGTTCCGAGTTAATAATTTAAAGCTATCTCACCATCTCATTAAAAGCTAACTCTTTTTAATCACAACGGTGTAGAAGAAGTTTTCACTTAATCGTGAATCTAGTTACGACGCCTTTCTGTTAGTATATTATATTTTAGTTTTAAAGTTCGTGTTTTGTACTGTGTTACAATAGCACCGCTATCGTCTATTACTATTATTGTCCCGTGTGTGCTATAACAGCACTATCTTTGTTAATTTTGTTCTTCTGTCATTGTTTTGTAAATACTGTATATTCTTTAGTTTATTTTATTCTTCTGTCATTATTTTGTAAATACTGTATATTCTTTTATTATTTTCTCAATATTATAAGGAACTCTGTAGGATTATTTTTAAATTTATTATAGTTAAGCGCACTTGAAGTGAAATGTCACAAAACTGCGCTATATAAATATAATGTTATTATTATTATTATTGACGCAAGGTCAGTACAAACAATAGCCTAACAAGTAATTCATTCAAAATGTAACAATATTATTTGATATGGGGTGGATCCTTAAGCTCGATTTCAACCCCTATTATAAATCCGATCCTATTTCATAGGAACATTAAAAAGTAATCCCCGAAGCTCAAACCCTATTTGGTGTGTCGGCCGCATAAGCCAGGAAAACCTCGGCCCGGCTGACCACGTGGATTAGAGCTTTAAGCTTCGGTCACGGTCACCACAATTAAAAGGGAGCTTTATATTGTTTTTTTTTTACAGGGGCAGCTTTTTGTAGACAGTATTATTTTTTATTGTTTCATGACGTGTGCACATATTAATTGATGGTGAAGGTAATGTTTTAAATCTGGAGCTTAATGCTAGAAGTGCCTACATCAAATTTGTAGCTCAGGGGGTCTAAGAGAAATCGATAACTTTACAATATCGGATTGATAGACAATGATTTTGTGTCGATATCCCAAGTACGATTTCACTGTTGACAGCCAAACTGGTGATCACAGGGAATAAATAAGAAATCGATATACGCTGGAAACGCTGGAGGTGTTATCTGTGAATTGATATTCCGAAACGTCAAACGACAATTAATTACGTGAAGGTATTAAAAAATTGGCAATATTGAATTGAAACATTAACTAAATAAGCATTGGCGGTTCACATTTACTTTTTACACTAAAGTGGAGTTAATTAGTTAATGAGGTATTTAGTCATATTTCAACCACTTTCGTTTCTCAAAGATCGAAGGGAATACATTGATCACGTCTTAGATGAATTGTTTAGTTCTACGTATCACTAATACGACTTCTTTCAATTCTAAGAGCTTGGTTAGTTTAACTCCGTTCATTAATAAGCCAGTAATTTTGCATAACGAACGACATTGTTAAAAAAATGTGTATATTGACAATTAGCCGAAACTTGTCTGACAGGTACTACAGAGACCGCACTAAAAATTATCAATCGCCGGTCGGAATATCTCTTATCAATTGTTGACCATGTTCGCAAATATTGATAACTGACAGTAGATGGCCGATTTAGTCAATATCGTATTGATATAGGGTTTTTTCGATCGACCGCGCCAGACCTGCGTACTGCGTTTTGACGGCCGGCGTAGTCCAGCAGTAAGGCTCTTGACTAGCACTCCAAAAGTCGCGGGATCGAATTCCGGCAGCGTGGCAAATAAATTTTATTTGATTAATTTGTGTTATTTCACAATTTATTGATTTAAAATAATATATAGTATATTTGCGGCACGTTCCAGAGTGGAAGATACTCTCAGTATCGCCCTGATGTAAGACCACCTTTCGGAATTGAAAAGTTGCTTGAAATGGCGTGTTTGGTGACCAGATCTGAATAGCCAGGTACTTCCCCACCTCCCTCTTCCCCATCCCCTTCCCTTCCCCATTACCTTCAGCCTCACAACATACCCCAATTGGGGATGCCATAGTTCCACTGGCTCCAGTCGGGAGCAATTGGGACTCTTTGTGCGGCATACATGTAAAAAAAAGACCTCCAGGTATGAAGATTGCTTATCGATTTCTTCGTTTAATACGCCTTGAATTCTACGTTATTTGATAGGTTACAATAATTCACCAATTGTACTTGTCGTAGGTCTACGTAGAATTCAAATAATGGACGTTTTAGACTACTTTTTAGTGCCTAAATTAAATTCATGGCACTACCCTCCCAGAAATTAATGATGATTAAGATAACAGGTAGGTGCTATCATATCTGACAACTAGTGAGGTGAAAAATAGTATTTTTTTACCACATGCGGAGCGAATCAGTGGTCCAATGTTACGAATTAAAAATTCCAAGGTTTAATTTACTCACTTCTATAAATGAAATTAATTCCACTTTCATAGTTCGTACAATTAAGTTACCTAGTGAAAATGATAATAGGTACGTGAATATTTGAATGCGATGTATTTGTGAATCTTCGTTCAAAACCATTATTTTTCTTGTTAATTTACCAAATAACCATTATTTCCCCGCAGGAGTAGGCAGAAGGGATAGAGCGCCATCTGTCTTGTCACACACGCCTTGTTTCACTGACTTTCATTCATCATGTATAATTATTTTTTAACTATCTTTTTTATGTAAATACCGCATAAGAGTCCCAACTGCTCCACAACCGTCTGTCACCAGCGAGACTGTGGTATTCCCACGGAGGAAAGAATTATGCCGTGTTGCGTTACCTCCTCCTTTAGCCAACGTTTCGGACAGCGTTACAGTGTCCATCATCAGGGCAGATGTGTGACACATCTGCTCTGATGATGTGTGACACGTCTGTGACACATCTGTGATGTTTTTGTTTGAAAACACATTTGTTTTTGGGGTGTTATGCCGTGTTGCGCTACCTCCTCCTTCAGCCAACGTTTCGGACAGCGTTACAGTGTCCGAAACGTTGGCTAAAGGAGAAGGTAGCTCAACACAAAAACAAATAACAAAAATACTTGTGGCCGTGAAAATCTAAAATCAATTATTATATTGTGCTAATTTTTTCATTTTACTTCTTTAACTGCGCCAAAATGCTGACTTATGTAAATAAATTTCAACTATTAACATATGTAGGTGCGAGAAGCATTCCATGAATTTTTCAATATAAAATTTTATCAGAAATGATATTGTAAATCATTAAATTACAAAACTTTACTATTTATGAAGCACACGCGAAGCACTTTTCGATAATGCAAGGCAATATTTCATAATTTGCTGCGAATAGACACTTTCAATGCATTTTAAATGAATTCAGGCGCACGATCGGCTTATTTATTCTGTTTTTTACCCCATGTTTCAAAGCAACTCTATTTTCCACCTATTTGCTAGCTATTTTCCAACACGTGTAATATACATTAGGAATGTCTGCATAATTTATTAACTCGAGTTTGTATGAATGGGATTGAAGAAATAAAAAAATTGCTATTTATCAACTCAAAAACACACGGGGATATATAACTTAAAAGCGAATTAAAGAGAAAATTGTGTTATCGATAAAAACCATTTTTGTTATTGTTTGAAACGTTTACAGAGTGTTAATATGTAATTATAACATTAACACTAGCGACAGACCTGGCCATAAAAGCGCCAGCGATGTGCTGAAATAGGTCAAGCCAAATAACGCTGGCACTTTTATAGCTAGTTCTATCACTAGCATTGTGAAATTGCCATTGGGATGTGCGTAGATATTAACACTTCAATTAAAAATTTACTATTTTTAATACATTTGCCATGACGTCATATTAGCTTAAAGCTAATAAAATTATCACATGTTTTTTTTAAATACACGAGGCTGTAATTAAAGTTGTCTACATCGTCATATTCTATCGCATTATACAATCTACATATTCGAAACATTGGGTTGAAGTGGGACTATTATTATTAAATAACTCTAAATGAACTTTTTGGGAATATTTTTTTAAAAGTACAGCAGTTTTTAGTGCAGAAATCTGAGTTTGGAAGCCACCTCTTGTCTGGAGCAGCTGGATTTAAATAATAGGGCAAAAAAACCCTGTAAAGAAAATTTTGGCTTATATTCGCCGGTTGTGTTTTCTTTCTCGTACGTTATGGGTATCTTTAAGACCCTCGCTCATTTTAGTTAATATTATAAAAAAAAAGTTAAGATTTAAAACATCCTTAAATGGGGTTAACTGTAAAAATAATATACTTTTTGAATTACTGTGTTGTGTAAAATCTAAAGCAAAACAATAGAAATAATAATTTAACGGTTTTATTTAAATACTTGCTTCGCAAAACTTTGGTCTATAATACAACACGATTTCTTACAAATAAAGCTCACTGCATAATATATCACGATAAGCCCCAGGAAATAAGCTTTCTTTCCCTCGATATAAAATAAATGGCACCCTTTGTCCCGTTTGTTAAAATATTTTATAAATATGCTATCACTTTTTCCCATTATTACATAATGCCTGTTTTTGTGATTTGAACCAAAAATCTACCCCTAGTCGCAGGGGAGGGTTTGGTTAGAAAGAATTGGGGTGGCGAACACATATTTCAACTTATTTTAACAGCCCTTGAAATTTCGCTAAATTTTGGGGAATTGCATTTGAAAAGCTTTAAGCATTAAATTACAACTTCATATTATTTGATAAACTGCTTATTGCACACATTTATTGCACATATCGTTTGACAAAGTCACAATAATTGCAATCATTTTCATAGAAAAAAAGCATTTTATTCGTTTAACAAAATTTGAAGGAAAATTTAGTTTTTTATTGGAAGAAGCTTTTGGGACTGCAATCAAATGTATGTCATTAAAATTATACTGACTCAGACATATGGCATTTAATCTGTTTGTAAATTTGTTTGTTACGTTCCGGTTCCGATTCAAGATGTTGGCCTTGTTATGACGTTACCTTTTTATCGCGCCAGAGTTCGCATTGTCGTATTACATTATTCCTAGCTGTCAAATCGTAATAATCAATATTATGGTACACCTACTGGCTTGAAGAAAGTTTGAAACAAGAATTGTCGCTGGGACGATGACGTTGCTTTGAAAAAATCGTATAATTCCTTATTTAGTTAAATAAATTATGTTTAACATTTAGTTAATAAAATATGTAGGTATGGATAATTAAGAAGAGAAATGTTTTAGTACCTGCTGATTTCAAAGTAAATTTTGGTTTTCATTTATTAAATACTAGCTGACTCCCGGCGTGCATTGCAATGCCATATTCAAAGAAATAAATTGTTTCTCCCTGCATGTCCTTTCCCGTGCATCCCCGTTCCCCTCCCGCATCGCCTTCCCCTCCCGCGTAGCACTTCCACCTTCCTCGCCTATCCTCTCCCGCTCCCCCCCCCCCGCCAACCCCCCTCCTGCGTTCCATATATTTAGTCCCAGTACATTCAGTTTTCAATAGCTCGCGTGCCACCTATTACATTTTTTGATTCAAATTTTCATTTTTCATATATTAGAAATATTCATTTTTGTATATTATAAGAACAATCAATCTAATTTGGTACCTAACGTAGGTACCTATATAAAATATCTATAATTTGAAAACTCCATAGACAATTCTTTTGTTACAAAAAAACAGCTGCCTGCTAAATTCATATTCATCAAACGCGCGAACTGTTAGACGTGCGAAGTTAAAATAGTCGTTAAGTTTTCTGAAATTATTGAATTTTCTGCGCAAATTTCTTAATTTTTATTTCCGTAAGATCCTTCTACAAAGTATTAGAAAACTTTAAAAAAAGATTAATGAAATAGGTAAAGTCGTTCTGAAGATATGGTGTGACCAAAGGAAACACGGATTCATTTATATACATATACGACCGTTCAGTGGTTGAGTGGGCATAGCGCTTGGGTCCCACCCGAGCGTCGCGTGTTCGATTCCTCGGCTGGCTCCGTCCAACACAAGCAACAAGTCCTCCATCACAACACAAGCAACATTTTCGGCTTTCTGTGGTGGTAGTAGGAGATTTTCAAACTTTGTTGGGTTAGTCGTAACCCGGGAATGTTTGTCTTTCTTAAAAAAAAAATACATAAATATATCTATATAATTTAGAAAAAAAGTTAACAAAAAAAATATTTATATATATTATTTCGATTAAAAAATTAGAAAATACCTTTCCATGTAAATTTTAAGAAAATTAGAAACATACTTTTTCGGATTTTTTTTACTGTTCTTAGCAGCTTTTTACTATAATTATCAACAGTGTAATTTAAAACAAATGCTATTCTAAAAGCAACCCTTTGGACAAGATTTTATTTTTGCGTATAATATATAGGTAATACGTATGTACAATTTGGTTGAATCAATATTTTTACAGTGTTTTAAACGTGACAGAGCTCATATTTGACTTGATACGCGACGCACTAAAAGTTGGTTTCCACAATTTATTAATAATTTGAGTTATTTTGACTTCGCTTTATTCACACCAAACACTTTTGTATTTTTGTGATTCAAGGGTAAGGTAATTCCGAAGTAACCCGAAGGTTTGAATTTCAAATGATGTATTAGATGTAATTCTTGATCCTCGGTTCTCGGTGCAGAATTTATTCCCCATTGAAGCCGGGTAACGAATGTGGCGCAACCGTCCTCGCTTCTTAGACAGTGAAATGTAGGCTTTGATCTGCCGACCATCCAGAATTACGCAGGACACAAAATCCTGCTATACCTTTTCCCATACTTACATAAATACATTACGCAGTAACAACCATCGGAATACAACTGGATAAAACATATAACAGCCACGGTTGTTGTTGAATCATTCAAATTTCGTTTCGTTCGGTAGCCACATTCGTTCTTAAGGCCCCGTTTCCCCGCTCAAGAAGAAGATGGAGAGATATATGATTACGAATGTTGGAGAGAGCGCGCTAATATTTAAAACAATAAAATTGAAGCGAAAATTGTGAAAATGTCTAATAAAACACGACTCGTTTAAAATTGAGCAAAAATTTCATGGAGAAAATCTAAAAAAACGAGTGTGCTTTAGACCACACCACTCAAGTAAAACTTCACTAACTTTTAAAAGAAGAGAGAAAGAAAATGTGCGCGCGCACTGCTCTCTCTTGCTACTATAGTGTGATACAGACAATAGGCCTGCACTGTGTCTTAGATATACGAAACGTAACTGGCTATGAGAGAAAGAGAGAAAGAAAATGTGTGGTCGTACCTCTCTTTCTTGCCCCTACAGTAATATACGAAACGAAACTCTCTCTCTTTCTATCTTCACTAACATATATCTCCATTTCAACTTCCGTTCGCCTCGCCCGATCACATTCACCAGCTTACTCCCCAAGTCAAGCGTGCCTAAAGAAGTTTAAGTTCAAAAAGCATTTAATGAAACACTGTGAAATTTTTCATGCTTATAATTTCTAAAATAAGTCAAATGAACGTCTTTATAATAATTTTCGGAGCATACTTCGCGATTTTTTTCTATCGAGGGAATTTCATAAAATTTGCGTTTCGGTGTGAAACACGTCTAGATATTATCTTAAAAAATAACATATATTTTTTTAAGAGCTTGAAAACTTCAAATGTTTAAGGGAGATAGGTAATAAATCGGTAGAAATTCGGGTAGTGGCGGCTTAAGCGCCGCGGCATGGACTTCCAAAATGATAGACTTGCCCTAATAAAAAATCCTGATAAAAGTAGAGGCAAACCACTCTACTATATTTTTGGCACCAGGACCGGTCGAGATAGCTTTAAATAAACAACACATTAATCGTACATTGACGGCCGAAATAACCAGACGCTAAAGTTGACTAAATTAAGGCGACGTTGTGGGACTTTTCTGCGCAGAGTATGAATGTTTGTTTTTAACCGAACCGTCTACAAAAATGAGTGAGATAAGTAAATTATAAGACGTTTGTAAAAGCAATGAATTAAATAGTTTATCAGAATATTTGATTTTGGAAACAAGCTTCAACTTAAGTTTACCCGATATGGGATTCGTAGTTAAGTTTTTTACGCCAGCTATTTGCACCCCATTGTAAAAAGGACCAGTAATTAAAAAGCAGGTTTCATCTTCGAGAACTAGGTCCAATTTATTTATTGTCAAATTTCAGAAAGGGAGATGGTAACGCCACCTCCTTGCGCCGCGCAGCTTGGTTTGTTCCCCTTTCCCTGATGGGCTGGTCTATCAATTTGGATGCCCATTGTCGCAGGTAAAGTTATTGTGCCTTAGTGCCCAAGCGCAATATTGATAAAAAAGTAATGTTCACATTCCAACACTATTTATTCTTGGAGAGAAATTGTAAAATATATCTGGGGCGTTGAGTCACTGCAGAGAGGGGTAGGTATATAATAGACATACTAGGGGAAAACAGAAACAACGAATTGATTGATTGACTTTAGGATAGGAAGAAAAGTTTTAGTTTGGGCTTCCTTCTCTAATCAGAGCCAACGTTTCAGACAGCTTGCATTGTTCATCAACAACATTCATTAAAACGTAGACTCAAAACTGAAGAAGAAGCCAAACACGTCTAATTACCCAGAAAATCAACATCGGTCAAAAATCAGCAACGTTATCGGTCGTTAAAATTTCAAATAAAGTACATAAACACACCGTTAGAGTACAAGCACGGGAACACGCAATACAAATTCATCAAAGTAAAGAAAAAAAGGTGACCACGTTATTCTGACGAGTCCTTTTATTTATGAAGCCATTTTATCTTCTAGCTATTTGTAGAAGGGTGCTTTGTCGCGCTATTTCAATGGCAACACCTTACCCCACTTATCCAGTTCCTCGGGGTCCAAACTTACGACCTACAGCTGCAAGATTTAAGAATATCGACACGGCGATGGCGGCCTTACAACGCGTCTCATGTCCATACGTCTGTAGACGTCGCCGCTGGTCGCTACTATTACAGTAGGTATTGTCATACGTGTCCAGCCGCCTGTTTATCTGACATCTAACACGTAGATGAGAAGGCTGGTCGGTCTAAGCTTTTGATGTCCTTTCGTGTGCCAACCCGATTAGCAGATTCCTGCGAGACAAATATGCTTAGATTAATTTTCAATTTGTGACCGATACTCTTGATCCTAGATACATCCCATTATTATTATAATTTCTTGTTCAATATAATAACTTTATGGAATTTTTCAAGTGAAACTTCCTTAGCCCCGTTAGAGTGATTTGAAATTCGGATGAGACGGAAATGACTCACTACGGTATCTGCGAAGCATCAAACTGCACTCAAGGCTCCTATTGGTTGATATATAAAACGGAAACGACGATAGGTCTGCGCTCATTGGCCGCTTTTTTTCTTTTTTTTACGGGTCGTCGTAAAGTGCGTCGCTAATCTCAGCGGCCAGAGAAATCCAGCGAACGGGTGTTCGAATCCTACGAAATCCAGAAAAATAAATATTTTGGTTTTTGTAAATCAATATCCAATCTTCAAACCACTTTAAAATAAACAAGCAAAAGAAAGCGACATCTAGCGACATTCTATTATCACTTTTATCGCGTGTGAATTACACACCCTATTATTTTTATTTAATGAGAAAAATGACTGATTTTTTAATTATCGTACTTGTGAAATATAACCTCACATTTTAAGGTGGAAAAATGTAATAAGCAGTAATTGTTGAATGAAACACTAGTAGGTGTATTATATTGAATTATTTGGCGGGTAGGAGATAAGCCGACGTAGCTCAGTGGATAAAAGAGCAGTTGACCGGATATCAGAAAGACGCGGGTTTAAGTCCCGTCGGCGGCATGTACCTTTTCTCTGGAGATTTTTTCAATGTAGATGAGTGTTTCAGGCTAATAATTATTGCTAATAATAATTGTAATATTCCATGATGGCATCGTCTTCCTTCACATTTACCCTGATGATAGACACTGTTATACATAATTTTATGTGAAATGTTTGCCCAAGAAGGAGAAGACAGGCCTTCACTACTTAATGGTGGTTCATGTAATCATTTATTATTTTTAATTTTATGAGTTCATTTTGGTATTGATTCCAATAGTTGATTCCTTTTAGACTTAAAAAATATATTTATAGTGTCGTATAAGAAGGCTGACTAACAAGAATGTACAAAGCATGCAGTACAACATACTTACGAAAAGAAAAAGCAAACTATGTAAAGGTATAGAATGCTGTAGAAATCTGATCCCTAGGGTTTATGTCGAGCACAACCTTATACGACCTGATTACGAATGACGAGATCCAAAAAGAACGAAAGCTCACTGAACCAGATTAAAATGTTATGGATGCATAGACTGTGTATACAAACGGGTAAAGTAGAGATAGACGGAAAAGGCCTTAAAAGAAAAAGGAGCATCACGGAAATATACATGGTTGTTCGTGAGTGATAATACATAATACTTATAATCATAATAACAACTAATAACAAACTGGCACAGTTAACGTTTATTGCATATCTGCATGTATATTTGCTAGCAACAGTACAGAGAGCTTCCGCTGAGAAAGATTGATTATTCTCCGCACCAGAATTTTATTTCATTCCAAATTAACCAGCCAGCGGCCGAGATTTCACATTTCGTCGAAAGATGTTCTTACGATCATACAGGGCGGTTCCAATGAGAAATATTATTTATTCTCCGTACCAGCTTTTTAAAATAATAACACAATATCGATTTTATTTCACTCAAAATGTGCTTTAATGTATAAGTATATTCAAAAATGCGGAAAGGCGTGATGATAAAACTATTAAAACTATGTACCAACTTTTTGTAATTAATTTTTGATAATAAGTACTTATAATTTTTCAATAATGTCTTAGCAAAATAAGAATGTAAGAAAAAAAATAATTTGTAAGACCGTCAATTAATAGACAAACTGATGTATTTTTGTCACAAAACACGTGTGCGGATCTTTTTTTAAATGATTTTATTTAATCTAAAATTACAATTCTGAAACATAGCTTTTCCAGATAATTTATTGTTTTATTTAACTGCTTAATTATATGATTTGAAATGTGTGTTGTATTATACAAAATTTTGTTGGAAAATTAAACAAATCTGCCAACGCCCTACGGTAAAACATATTTTCATCAAAATTTAAAACATCGCTCTGCTAGATAAAAGCACAGTGTATTAAACTCAATTTATAGTTTTTTTGTGAAAAAGAGTCAATACGTCTAAAATTTGATTTAAAAATGACTTATTTCCAGTTTTTTCTAGTTATTCCCTCTTACATACCTAATCGTACAATCAAATTAAGGTATTTTCAAATTAAGGTATTTTCGTCACAAAACACGAGCCGGATTTTTTAAAAAGATTTTATCTGAACTAAAATAAATTTTCGGAAGAGTACCTTTCCTAGATAATTTATTTATTTATTTTAATGTATGATTATATAATTTGATATATAATGCAAACTTTTGTTTGAAAATTAACAAATCTGCCAATGACTAGCGTTAAAACCTTATTATAATAAAAATAAACATACTTTTTCAAAATTAAGAGGTTGATAAAATGAATTTAATTGGATCACCGTAGCTCATATAATATAATGGCGTAATATATTGTAGCACATGAATTATATATTTTTATATATATAATTAATTACATACGTGGTTTATATGCGCCACTTGTAACATTTGGAATAGGGACGCTAACAATAAGGCTTCTTAAGTAAATGGCGATAAGGTTTAAATGATGCTCTTAACACCACCAGCCGCCTGTCATGATTTATGATTTTATTTGATTATGCAAAAAAAAAACACCGTCAAAAAGTGTGATTTATTTTATTTTCTAAAGAACTTTATTTGCCAAATTATACAATAAAGCGATAAGCGAAAAACGGTTTGCAATTAGGAAATTTTAAACTTTAAAGCAGTTTTCATGGGTCTGATACTTTATTTTTTTCTGGGCTTATGAAGACTTGAAAAAAATTGGTCGATTACTTCAAAGGTTAAGATATGTTCCACTAGCAGTATTTAATTAAAGCTACTTGAAGTTAGCTAAATAGCTACTTTTGTAATAGAACCGAATTCAAGCAAGTAGCCAATAATGCCAAGGATGGCGCCACTTACGTTAACAGATCGCACGAGGACTGCCGCCTGAAATTGAAACTGGCAGTTGTGAAAAATAGTCCCACGTGGCTATGTATTTTACATAATATGATGTCACTGCCCGTCGCGGTTATTTTGTGACTAGCTGTCTCTGGATCACAATGAATCCGAGGAACCGGCTATTTTGGAACCAGTTCCTATCGAATTTATGAAATGGTCGCCAACACTCAAACTGGGGAACCGCCGCCCGAAGGGTCTAGCAGCAAAAACCTGCGGAGCGGGATTGAATTACATCATTTGCAGTAATTAAAACACCATTTTTGGTTTTTATGGGAACAACAACTTGAATATCCACTTTAATTAAGCGAAGTTGTTTATAGATATTTCTTGAGTGGGTGGTATAAATGAGTCAAATATAATTTTTTTTAAATCCTAATAATCATAGGATCCGAAACATTGATGTCCATTAGGTTTTAGAGTGTTAGAAGGTTTATTATTTTCGTCAATTAAATAAAGAAGTTTAAGTTATGGATGCCAACTCAGCCACAGACCGGTCAAACTAAGTAACTAGAATTACTAATATAATATCCTGTAAAATCAAATCAATCGATAATTCAGTTTAATTACATACACTTTTAATTTGTTCCCTTATCTGTCCAATTTATAGAACCAAGGTATACAGCTATCACAAAAGACATACTGAGCAATAAATTTCCTTTATAAACAATGAGGGGGACTGGGACTGGCAGGCCGTGGCCTTCCGGGACCTCAAAGTGAACGACAGCCTTAAGTGTAGATCTTAAAAAGCAATTGTCAATCACCTCAGACGATTTAAATGCATTAAATCCACAGAATTATACAAGAAAGTCGACGGGTCACTACTCTAAAAATAAAGACAATTCGCGCAGGGTTAAAATTTATAAAGCCCATTTTACCTGGACCATGATAAAATGATCGATAGATTATTGAACAGAAATATTTTTAAAGCAATAAATAACGTCAATGAAAAAAATACGTTAAAATTGAACAATAAGTGTCGAACTTCTGTGAGACCTATTTTAAACTTAAATAGTACTAATCTTCGATTTCGCCACTATGAAATTTTTTAACTAGATTCTTTGTTCTTAATTCTATAAGACCTATTTTTCATATGTATTTTGCTCATAATATTGTAAGAGAAATTCCTTGTGTTTTATTTAAACCCACACCGAATAGATTATATTTTATAGTAGAGTTAGACATTATTTAATTTAATATTTGAGTTTGCCACTGTTAATATATCATTACTTGAATTACCTTAACCATTGATTCCTGACATTATTTGGAGCAAAAAAGTGTAAAGGAAATTTAGATCCCCATTCACATTTTTTATTTTTAAAATTTCTTACTTAAAAACATAAAAAATCGGTGTTTCTCGGTTATTCGGCTGAGTGACCAGTGTCGACAGGCGGAAGATTTTTTTATTCGATGTTGAAGAAAAGAGTTTTTATAAATAAGTCACCGGAGATAAAAATTTTAATTACATTTTTGACTCCAAATAATGTCAGAAATCAATGGTTAAAGTAAATCAAGTGGGTCCCCTTAACACCCTGCATACAAATTTCGATTTTTTTTTTAACATAACTTAATCGAATCGTATAACTTTAAAAGGTATTTTTTTAAATATAAATAATATTTATTTTTAACATAATGAGTAAATCGTTAAATTGTAATATTTAATTTAATGAAGACAATACGAGTATTAGCGATACTCAATCGAAAATCTGGAAACAGAACACTCAGAAAAAGATATTGGCACATCTGCAACACGGCTTTCCGGGCCGCGACTCTACCAACTGAGCTAATGTGTCCCTATCCGATTCAGTAATTAACTATATCATACTTTGACTAAGAACTACCAATATTATCTTCATTTTCTTAACGCATATTTTATTGGCTATTTTAGATTCAAACCCGAACTAAATGCTTTCTAGATAGGGTCTTAGATAAATTTTTATTAATTTTTATTTTTAATATGCGACATCTATTGACTTTTAGACTATATATATATTTTTAACTCAATGAGTAAAACCTCAAATTGTAATATTAAATTGAATGAAGACAATATTAGCGAAACTCAATCCAAAATCTTTGAAAAAATCTGTGAAAAAAATGTCCCAGATTTACGAATATCTTTTTCAGATTTTTCTGTTTCCAGATTTTGGATTAAGTTTCGCCAATATTGCTTCATTTAAATAAACGTTAAATAATATCTTTTTTTAAATGGCAGTTAACTCTAAAAAGATTGCTTTATGTTACTTAATCGTAATTTTTTATTAACAATTAAGTAAACCCATGTAAAATTGACTTTACCGACGTCAGCTATTTATTTATGGAAACCTTGTACCGCCACCGGCCGTCACTTCGAACGCATTCAAATTGAGTTTTTACGGGAAAAAATCTGCAGTGCTGCAACCAGATGCAACCAGATGCAGCGGCTCGGAGTGATACTTGAATGGAAGCAGTTTGTCTATCTATCCGCCGGCCTGACATGCCGCATCTATTCGAGCATTCGCACTGTCACCGCGAGCCACTGCGAGATGTGATGTAAAATAAAAGATTAATCGAAGGAATGTTAATTTGTCTGAATTACAAATAGTATTTACAATTTATTCGTTTTCTTGAATATACGATTTTCTGTAAAATGAAATATAAAAAAACGAGTGTGCTTTAGACCACACGACTGAAGTAAAACTTCACTAACTTATCTATATCTCCCTCTCAACTTCCGTTCACCTCGCTCGACCGTTCGCCTCGCTCGACCGTTCGCCTCGCCCGATCACACTTTTCATAACGCTCTCGTCAGTCAGCTTACTCCCCAAGTCAAGCGTGCGTAAAGAAGTTTTACTTCAAAAATTTGAGTGCTGTTAACACGCGGTAGAAGCGAAACTTTTCCGAAACAATCTCAAGAAAAGAACCAAGGAGCTTTAAAGAGTGAGGTTATAATTAAAGCGGCCGGTGAGTGCAAACCTAGTGACATTTCCGTTTTATATCTCAACCTATAGGAGCCTTGATAAGAGTTTGATGCTTCGCAGGTGCTGTAATGCGTCATTTCCGTTTCATTCTAATTCCAAACCACAACGGGGCTATAGAAGTTTCACTTCGAAAATAATTCATTTGGTTTTTATTTTAGATTAGACGGCCTCCGTGGTCGAGATGAAAGGCTTTCGACTAGCATTCCGAACGTCTCGGTCAAATCCCGGTGTGCGCAAATAAATATTGAACAATGAAACAATTCGGAGCAAACTATTTGTACATCAAAGTTTAATACTGCATTATGAAAATTACGCTGCGTGCTAAAACAGACGGGCAATGGATTGCAATCTTTAGAACACAGACGTCGGGTGGGAATGCTGTCCTTGTTCTACCGTTATTTAAATGGAAGATGCTCCGAGGAACCAGCGTCATTGATTCCTTCGGCACCGGTGTACAGTCGGGAAACACCCCAAACGTGCGCCCGATATTTGTACACGGTCGACATTATTTGTCACAAGAGAACTCGTTCATGAGTTTAAAAAACAGTGGAACGATTTGACGGGGTCTGTGTTCCTCCCTCCTACAGCAGACTCCTCCCTGTCCATAAAAAGACAATCCACGGAACTTCCTCAAAGATGACACAGGCCGTGAGGAACATCACATTCCTCGGGGTCTCGATATATATTCTAGCAGAAAATTTAGGCTAGTAAACGTTTAGCCAATTTGAGGAAGTAAAAGCTCACCGTTCAAGAGTTTTTGGTACACCAGATAAACAAAGTTCTAGATTAGATAATTTATAGGTACCTACAACCTTGATGTCTTCTTTTGACAACTATTTTCTTTATTATTTTTGTCATGATGCCTATATTATTTATAACTTAAAAACCCGCTCCGCAGGTTTTTGCTGCTAGGCCCTGCGGGCGGCTTTTACTTCGGCTTCGCCCAGTTTGAGTGTAGGTAACCATTTTATAAATCGGATAAGAACTGGTTCCAAAAATAGCAAGTTCCTCGGATTCAATGTGAACTGTGATCCAGTGACTGAGTGACAACTAGTCACAGGGTTAAAGTAACCGTGACAGACAATGCCGCCATATGTAATCTCTCCATATCCTAAAAGATGCTTAAATTCTATCCGTAGTATTATGCCTAGGGAAAGAACGTTGACGGAAGTAGCGACATCTTGTGTCGAATTCTTGAATACGAAACCGAATTATAACAGTAGCTTTGTGTGAAATTCCACGTACACAGATGTTATTTGTGGCGCGGCGCGTATGTGTGGCATCCGAAATGCACTCGTAGATGGGTTCTGAAATTCATCCACGCAGACGCAAGCCTATTAATATTGTTTGATAATCTATCCATCCCACAACAAATTAATTTAAAAAAAATCACGGATACATTTTCAAAATAACTTTTCTCACATTATGAATTCGTTCTTAAATTACTCATTCGTATTACCTTGACAAATCGGCCAAGCAAAAGTGAAAAATGAGCGCAGAGTTGCAACACGCACCTCTCACTTGACTAACAAGAACTGCACCAAGTGCCATCCGCTGGCGATTCGGAAGTGTCAATGCACCTTTAGGCGTGATGTTGCACCTATAGTCTTGTGTTGAATAATGGGATGCATGTTTATGCAATTTTAAGACCCGTGTTTTGTGACTGCAACTCATTTGTTATTTCATGGGATGAGTTGTTTGAATTACGAAGATAGTCTTTGTTATTGGGTTTTCAGCGCTGTTTTACTTGCATTTTGGATTATTCTCAGACAACAGTCGCTTTCGCGAATCAAACTGGGTGATTATTGTTGAAATGTAGCTTATTAGCGATTTTTTACTCGGGGTACACATAGGAAGGGTTGTTTAAAAAAATTGGAACAATTCATTAAATTATTGAAGTTAATTTTCACGTTCTGTGAAAGTTCTATTCAAGCTCTGTGATTATATCAGTTTTATGAAGCACCTGACCTATAATGATATAATAACAGAACGGAGACCAGGCTTGGCTAAGATCCTGAATTCAATTCCTATACGTATCCTTTCTTATCTTGTCCGTATCTTTTTCTGATTTTTCGGTTTCAAATGTTTGTTTGAGAGATGCAAATGGTTAATTTTATTTTTTATTTTATTAAGAAGATTTAACAGAGTGGTTAAAATATAACATAGGTATAGAAGCTAAATTAAAGGTGATCAAGCCATTACAAAATGTTCTCACCGTGCGTTGAGTATTTGATACAAATATATTTGATATAAATATAATTGTACTAGCTTTTGCCCCCGGCTTCGCTCGCATAGTATTAAGGGGGTTCCCACTCTGCCTCCTGCACCTTCCCTATTCCCACTCCACTCCCCCCCTTCCCATCCCCCCTCCCCCCCTCCACCCACCCTTCACTCTCTCTCACCCCCCCCCCCCTTCACCGTCCCCTCCATACCCGTTACATTCATTTTTCTAACAGCTCGCGTGCCACCTATTAAAGCGCACCAATCAAACACACGCAGTTTCGCATTTATAATAGTAGTAGGTATAAATTAGTATAGTTTTAACTAGCAAAGGGATCTCCATAGTAACCTAAACAAATAACAAAATGACAGTGCACGTCAAATAAATAGTTACCAAGCAACGCTTTGCTTGTTATCTGGACAATAAACGTATAATAAATAATTTCATTATACCAGAGCTCATTCATAACGCCAGAGCTTACCAATATATACAGCCAATATTACTCGCAAATAATGTAGCTTTCTATTAGTGAAAGAATTTTTAAAGTCCATTCAGTATTTTTCACGTGAAAGAGTAACAAACATACATCCATACAAACTTTAGCCTTTATAATATTAATAGGATTACGTAGACTATAGCGGAGAAGAAAAGAAAAAAAATAGTAATTGCAAAATCAAAGGTAATAATTTTTCTTTTGATTGAATATATCTACCATTTAATATTTACCATTTTATATTTGATTTTATAGATAGGTTGGATAATACACACATTATGCGAGAGTGAGGGAGAGGGTTGAAAAATTATGTATTGCTGTTGAATGTTTAAAGCTGGAGTACGCGAGCGATGTTTGCGCACCGTACCACCAGAAGTACATTGATGTGTTAGAGCAAATCCAGAAGAAATTCCTCAGGTATGTTTATATGCGGAAGCATGGAACCTATCCAAAGTTCATGCACCATATTGACTTACTTGAGGAAACTGATTCTGTGAGTCTAGAAACTAGACGGAAAGCAAGTCTTGCTATTTTGTCTTTCAAAATTGGAACAACTTCATCGATAGCCCATTTCTCAGACAGACGTCAATCACCGAGCATTTCTCTTGGGATGCTATGATATACATTATATATGTACCAGGCCACTACAGCCGAAGTCGAAATCATGACTTATTTAAAGTACCGAACGAGACGTCTTGGCAAAGCATAGCATGATGAGGGGAGTGGTGCTGTTATGAAATTGCAAACCATTTGGATGAAAGTGACTGTTCTTTATATGCCTTAAAAATATTATTGAAGAGTCACTTGCCTAAATGCTGATAGGGTAACTAAATTGTACTGTAATTGGAATTATTATGTTGTACAATAATAATAAAAAATAAACGAATATTCTAAATATTTTATATTTTCTTACAGGGCTGGTTCTTACATTGATTTATTTTGATCGAAAGACTGCTGCTGAAAGCTAGGAATAACGAACGAAAGTTCACGCCGACGCCCAACACTGAACTCAAAGTGGATTGGGATGATTATGACAGTTATGTGAAATAAATTACCTGCTTTGCACTAAAGCCCAAAGTAACCTTAAGATAAGGTTAATTCTGGTCAAATGAGATTAGGGGTGAGCAGAGATTAGGATAGGTGAAGTCGCTTAAGGTGCAATAAATGCAGATTAAGCTAGGTTCAGTTGGAAATAATGAGATTTGCACTTTGATAATCATTATGCTGCAATTTCACCAAGTGGCAAACAAACTACTCTGCACATTCTCGTGGATGGGTAGGTAATACATGCGCATTGCACATTGTGTGTATTAAATAAAATACTTAATAATAATTCGCAATGGCAGGACAGAGTGCAATATAAAATCACGCGATGCGTCTCGGATAAAGATATTCACAGGGCGAGGAGTTCAGAGGTCGGAGGAGGTATAAACGCAGTGCTTGAAAAACGACCATCATTTTTTATTATCCGTTTTTAATATTCGCCATCGGGCCCACAACACCCGCGGTCCATTAATCCCGGCAGATTATTCTGAAGCTCTCTCTCGATTTGCAGAACTATTTTAATATGTTTAAGGATTTTCCCACAGATGTATAGCGAAATAACTCATGTGGGAAAGACTGTTTCCGTGAGTATTATTCTATGCATATGACTTTTTAGCCGTGGAACGGGATTGCGATATCTTGGTTCTTTATAATAATCATATTGTGATGTTGCTATGTCACATGTTTTGATGTCATTGTAAAGTTTAACGGACCTAAAGGTGATTTTTTAAGTGATAACTTCTTTAGCACCGTTGTGATTTGTAACTCGATTAAACGAAAAAGTGACACTAAAAAGACACTAACACATAGGTACATCTATAGGATTTAGCCTGCGAGAGAATGGGATAGAATGTTCGATCTCTTCTTTGTGCGATGCTTCATAGCCTCCCCACTATTGTCTACTTTAGATTTCTGAAGCTTTCACTTCTTTCACTTTTACCGCGTGTGAACTGCACACTTGTATTTTTTTTAAAAAGGAGTGTCATGGAGGATATTCAAAACAAAACTTGTGATGCTTTAAACAATGTCAAATGATTTTCGAAGGAGTTCGACATTAGAATACCGCTTTGAAGTTTTCATTTTATTTCTCATTTGGTGACTAAAACAAATAAAAGTCGTCTAGCCTAACCCAGTCTCACCTTTAACATTAATTAAATATAGATTCATCCCTGCCGACCATTTTTTTTAAAGAGGAGCAAGTCAGTACATGTAGATACCTTCGATTTAATCCGTCAGCTGGGTACCTAGCACAAAACCCTATGTATATCAATCCAATATTCATCAAATCCGTCATCTATGGTCAAGTAGCAATATTTGCGATCACTGTCAACAATTGGTAAGAGATATTTGATAAATAGATATAGATTAGATTGATAAATTTTAGCCCAGCCTCCATCACTTAACTTATCAGTATCAGATAAGTTACGGTTAACTCTCAATACACGCTTTTATTTGGATGATGTCGTTCGTTATGCAAAAAATACTGACTAAATTATGAGCCAAGTTCAACGAACGAAGCTCTCTGTGTTGAAAAAAGTCGTATACCTACGCAATCCATATAAACTATATAAAGACGCGACCAATTTAAAACTATGCCATTAGATTTTTGAGAAACTAAAGTGGTTACAACATGGCTAAAGAAATTATTAACAACTAATGAACTCCTAAAAAGCAAAAACAGACTGCCAATTCATATTAAGGTTATTGCCAAATTATCAATATTTTAACGTAATTGATTGGCGTTTGACGTTTCGGAATGTGAATTCGTGGACAGATCCGTTTAATGTTGCCAGCGTATATCGATTTCTTATTTATTTCCTATCAATATCGGTTCGGCTATCAACAGTCAAACGATGCTAGTGTTATCGATATAAAATCACCGGAAGTTATGCCGATCGATCCGATATTGTAAATTTATCGATTTCTGCATGCTAGAGCTGCAGGTACCTATTTTTTTAAAAGATAAATCTGCTCTCCACCATCTGGAACCAGTGGGACCATGTATCCCCATTTGGGGTTTGTGGTGAGGCTGAAGGTAGAGTGGGGGAGGGGGAGATTGTGAAGAGGAAGATGGCAAAGTACCTGAATATTCAGATCTGGTCGCCAAACACGACTTAAGCCATTTCAAGTAACATTTCGAATCTGGTCTTTCATCAGGGAGAAACAGAGAGTATCTTCCACCCTACGATTTATATATAGTTTGAGAGTAGCGAACATCCGCATTTCTATAATGTATTTCGTGCCCTTAACAAATGTATTTTGTCTTTCACAACAACCATACCCTACAAGGGCCAAGAGGTCTCATAAATCAGGCCCTTATTACCACCTGGAAGATGTAAGAATTAAGAATATACCATGAAGTTAATGCTCAATACGTCTGTGCATCTGAAACAGGTTGCAGCGCCTCACAGACCCAAGGTACGAGTTTATTAAATTTTATATTAACTTACGGCACCAATAAAAGTCTCACCATTTTAAATGCCGGCCGATAATTGAATTAATATTTCTCTGGCAAACCATTTATTAATTTATCATGATTACTAGCTCGGGCTTTGGTTAAAGCGGGTGGGATAATTATGTACACAAACAGAATATGAATCCGATGGGTTATGAATTATGTGTCTCAACGTGAAAAACACATAACGGCATTGATTCAAAATGTATAAAAATGAAACAAAAGTTATTTCTTTAAATCATACTACACGTGAAAATCAAATCAAATTACCAGAACTTGTGATTGATTCTGTGGTATCCTATGTTTAAAAGGTGACTGTCACGACCAATGTTGTGACACAAGAGAGATGTGGACTGTAAATCAAAATTTTGTGAAAACAAGACAATTGGCTGCGTTTTCAACTCAATTACAGGAAATGGCAAATGGAAGGATAAGTCCCTACCTTTGATGGTTTCATCCGCTGTTTCAGGTCGATCTTGGTGCTGGCTGCTTTCCACAATAACGATACAACGCAAGATCACAATTACCGACACTTTGGGGCTCACTAATAAGTATTTTTTGCGATTAATAGCGAGATTTCAATGGCGAGATGTGATCGATATCACTGCGATTTTTCAACTCATGCAAGTACGTAATTTTAATTTTTGGTGCCAATGTTGTAGATGGGTTCCACGTAGGTATGAAAACATCTTCTTCTTTTCCTTTTGTAGTAACTAATTAGGGACTTTCGAGGAAAGGAGGGAGACTAAGAGATAATGAATGAATGAAGGACTTCGTAACATAGATTTAGTTTTTAAACTATTTCAGAACTAAACAATGACAATAAAGCTGCCGATAATGTAGAGATTGAGATTGTAATAAATACGATTGCGACCTCAAGGTCGGGAACCAGAATCATTACTACCACCTCCTAATCCATCTCCTAGCCATCAAAGCTCATTGTTATATATCACCAATAAAAGTCCAAAGTTTTTTGTTGACCACGGAGTTGTTATTTACTGAGTTTCTGAGACAAACCCGGTGTTGCAACAAACGGGAGCAGCCGGTAGGACATAGGTGCCATTTATGAGTAACATCTTAAACCGCCGCTACCCGATTTTCTACCGATTTCTTAGATATCTCTCAAACACGTTAAGTTTTAAAGCTCTTAAAAAATATATGTTATTCTTGAAGATAATATCTATACATTTCCCGCGCCGAAACGCAAATTCCCTCGATAGAAAAAAATCGCAAAGTATGCTCCAAAAATTATTATTAACACACTTGTATTAGTAACTATTAAATCACTATAATAAGATCTTTAATGTAAAGAACCCGTTAGACAAACTGCTAAAAAGTAGTTTATCGGGACTTTTTGTCTTATATTTGTAAAATGTATGAAATAAATTTAAAAAAAAAAAGTCATTTTACAAGTTATATGTATGAAAAAAAACACCGTGTTTCTTTAAATATTGTGTAAGACAACCCCCACGAGATTTTTGCTCTATTTTAAATGAGTCGTGTTTTATTAAACATTTTCACAATTCTCGAATCGATTTTGTCGCTTTAAATACTAGCGCGCTCCTCTAACATTCGTAATTTCATATCTGTCCATTTTCTTCTTTTTGAGCCTGGTTGCGGAGCCTTAAACTACTCTCTAGGGAATCAGTGGTATCACAGATCTGGTAACCGGATAACTCAGGAAGAATTCATCTCAGGTATTGCTCTTGAAGCTAGAAGAGCTCTTTTGCTATTGAAGAAGAAGAAGGTATTGCTAGAATTGATAAGTTTCCGGATTCCACTACGTAATACTAGAAGTCAAGATTTATTTCAGTGTAGAAATTCTGGGACTAACTACCATATGTATTCTTCTTTGCCCAGAATACTTATGGAGGGAAACAATTATACCAAGTCAGTGGACATCTTCAATTTATGTTTAAACAAATATAAAATATTGTTTCTGAGACAGTTCAGTTATGTACATTGAATGCTTTGTATTTTCTTATTATTCATATAGTAATGTAAAAGCCCCGAAAAAGGGCGTTAATCAATAAATAAATAAATAATCAATAAATAAATAAATCTCAGAAACTCTTTTGAAAAGTCGTTAAAAGTGTTGAAAAATTGGTTAAATAGGTTAGGTTAGGTTAGGTTAGGGTTATAAGCTATTTTAAAATTATTTTGTTCATAGCTTTCAATGTCTTTTCAAAGAGGTGTTGAGTTGACTTGATTCTGAGTTAGCATGGAACCCACAGATCTATTACCCACTCAATTAACAAAATAGTCCAGGGAGAAATGCAAGAAATAAACTCGGAAGAGCGTTTAAATTCTAATTAACCATTATAATTGCTTCGGTAAGTATCGAGTTCGTTTAAGAGTAAGTTATTAACTGTCCATCGACATTAAGTTGTGGTTAACTAATCAACCTATCCACCATCTCGTTATTAGTGGAAGTAGGTTTTACGTGAGCTGGAAATAGTTAATTATGTCGACTTATTTATACTTACTTTAACATTATACTTATTTATACTTACTTTAAAATTGATTCATTGAGTGTACGAAGGCATCATATGCATGTACTATTCCTGTATAAATTAGTCAACAATAATATTCAATGCCCAGAGTTGCTAAATAAAATTCAATTCAATATACCTGCACGTTCAACACGCTCTTCTGTCCTGTGCAGGGTGGATCAAATTGTGCATTTTAAATATTACTGTAGTATATTTGGGGTGCGTCCCAGAGTGATAGGTACTTTCTGTCTCGCCCCGGTGAAAAACACCTTTTAAAAATGAAATGTTAATTGAAATGGATTTATCTGTGTTTGGTGACCAGATCTGAATAGCCAGATACTTCCCCGCCTTCCTCTTCCTCATTTTCTTCCACTGCCCACTACCTTCTGCATAACATACCTCAATTAGAGATGCCGTGGTCTCATTGGCTCCAGAAAACTGAGTACAATTGGGCCTCTTGTGCGGTACTCACATTCAAAAATAAATAAATTCACATCTGAATAGCCGGGTACTTCCCTGGCTTCCTCTCACCCTCGTTCTCATAACTCCCACTGTTATTTAAGAAAAAAATTCCCGAGTTGAGGAATGTTTTTAGGTATATACTTTGTCAAGGTTTTGTATAAATTGGTATGTAAATAAAGGGAGCCGGCTGGCAAGCGGGCGGAGGGCAGCGGGCAGCGCGCTGGCAAGCGGGCGATATGGATTTGATTTAACAGATGGCGTTGGTTAAAAAGGTTCAATAATGTGGCGTTGTGTTTCGTTAGCCACGGCAACGTGTGTCCGGGTCTGTTAGTATATAGTACATAAACACCACATAGTCTAATTAATTACCTCGTCTGGTAAAATGTATTTACAATCACTCCAGGGTATCTAGCATGGTCGATCGATATAGGTTTTATCGAAAATGTCGGTAACTTGTCATCGCTCCGGAGCACGACTGCAGGCCGCTAACGAACAAAAACAGTTCACAACGACTAAGGGTTCATAATTTATTTGACGTGAACTGTTATTTGTTCGTTAGCGGCCTGCAGTCGTGCTCCGGAGCGATGACAAGTTACCGACATTTTCGACAAAACCTATATTTTTTTTTATTTTTTTATTTTTTTATTAGTAATATAAGGTACATAAATTACAAATAAATTTTATAGAGTAATTAATTACATAGTAGAATATTTGATGTACCCCCATAATTAAGCAAGGCTTGTGTGTATGGGGGGGTGTTATTGTATTGCTTTTTTAATATCATTCAGTTTAAGTTTTCAGTATAATTTTTTAGGTGAGTTTTAAAACTTTTTATATTGGTATTCATGTTTCTAATTTTTTCTGGTAATTTTTTTTTTTTTTTTTTTTTTTTTTTTTTTTTTTTTTTTTTTTTTTTTTTTGGTTTCACATGGTTTAATGAATTTCTACGCCAATGAAGAGTACTAGCTCTTGAGCTTGGCATAGGAGTTATTTTACACTATTTCATTTTTATGACATACATTCTACTTACAGTATACAGTAAATATAAACTATATATAAATTTAATATATAAACTACCATTATTTCATTTTTATAACATACATTTTGCTCAGTGTATACAATAAATATAAACTATGTTGTGATGTTAATTTTGATTTGACATGAATTGAAGTTATAACATTTTGATTGGTGATGTTATGGTTGTTGTTTTTTTTTTAAAGATTAATTTTACTTTTTTCTTGAATGATACAAAATCTGTAATTTTTTTAATTTCTTCAGGAAGACTATTAAAATGTTTTATGCCTTTGTAAATATAATTATTGTGCATTTGTTGTGTTGAAAACAGAGGGATTTGGATGTTAAATTTATGCCTTAATGATGAGTTGAGTTTAAATTTTTTAGTTACATTTTCTTTGAATATTTGAAGTATTGAGTCTTTTTTATAGAGGTCTTCAATTTTTGGTACTTGGAAAATTTTGAACAATGATGCTGAAGGGAATGTTGGTTGTTTTTTTAATATTACTTTAATAATTAGTTTTTGTACCACTTTTACAGGACTTACAATTTTTTCATATGCACCTCCCCATCCGATGATTCCATATTGAATTAGTGATTGGACTAGTGCGTAATAGACTTTTTTTAGGTTGTTTAATTTGAGAATATTTCTTAATCTAATGAATATATAGATACATTTCCTAATACGCTTAACCAGTTCACATATGTGTCTGTTCCATTTCATATGTTGGTCTACAATTACACCCAGGTACTTTATTTCGGTTACATGGTTTAATATGGTACATGAATTATTACAGACATCTTTGTTACATTTTTTGTTGTGTATAATTATATTAATGTTGGGATAAGTTTTGGCTTTATTTATTGAGAAAGGAATATAAACTGTTTTTTTTGCATTGATTGTAAGAAGGTTTGTATCGAACCAGGTTTTTAGGATTTGGATGTCATTATTTGCATTTTCATTTACAATTTTCCAGTCACTACCCTTAATTATGATAATCGTGTCGTCCGCGTAAGATATAACGGTTCCACTGAGGTTTTGTTTAAAAATATCGTTTACGTACATGATAAAAAGTAATGGTCCCAAAACAGTACCTTGCGGTATCCCAAAATCACTTGTGAGTGGTAGACTTGATGTGTGATTGATTTTTACAGTTTGTGTTCTTTTGTGAAGATAACTTTTTAGCCAATTTAGTGCTCTGTCGTTAAAACCCACAACCTTTAATTTTTGTATTAATTTGACATGTGATATACTGTCGAAAGCTTTTTGGAGATCTACAAAAATACCAACACATTTTAATGATTTGTCTAAAGCGTCTTGTATAGTACTAGATAATTTAGCAATGGCGTCTTTTGTGCTTTTGTTTTCCATGAATCCAAACTGGTTTTCGTGAATTATGTTATTGACCTTAATGAAATGAGTTATTCTTTTTTTGGCAATTTTTTCAAATATTTTTGCAATGTTAGATAGTAAAGAAATAGGACGGTAATTGGTTGGTTCTTCCGGATTGCCGGTCTTAAATATTGGTATAATTACGGATTGTTTGTACATGGACGGAAATATTCCGGTTTGAAAACTTGTATTGATTATATGAGTTAATGGTTTTGATACTTGTGATTTTATACTTTTCAGTGTTTGTATTGTGATCCCATCAAAACCTGGGGCAGAACCACCCTTCATACTTGTAATGATTTGTTCGATTTCTTCTTTTGTTGTTGGTTGAAATAGTTCAAATGAATACTCATTATTTACTGTAGTGTTTGGGTGATTTGGGGTCAGGTCTTGTTGGATTTTGCTAGCAAGGTTTTTTCCTACATTAGCAAAGAAGTTGTTAAATACATTTGCGGCTTCTAAGGGTTTATCTTTACAGCAAATTTTTGAATCATTGTGTCTTATTGAGTTGACTGTTTTATTTTTGAATTGTTTTTTTTCTATAATTTCATTTATGATGGACCAAGTCTTTTTACTGTCATTTTCAGCTAATTCAAGTTTTTGTTTGTAGTAGTCATCCTTTATGTTTTTTATAAGATATGTAAGTTTTTTTTTATAAGCTTTGAAATGTTTTTGTAATGTTATGTTTTCCGGTTGTTTTGTATATTGTCTATAGAGTGTTTCTTTGTGTCTAATTGAGATGATTAATCCTTGGGTTATCCATGGTTTGATTGGCTTAAATTTTGAGGATGGTTTTTGAGGTGTGATATTCCTACAAGCATTTATGTGTACACTCAGTTTTTTATCAAATATTTTGCAGCATTCTTCTACATCGTTACATTGATATATTTCCAGCCATTCTTTTTCGTTACTTAGTATTTTGGTGAGAGAATTTATGTTAATACTATGTTTGTATTTATCAATATTATTTACCGGAGTTGTGGTTGGTAATGAGAGGTTTTGATGTTTGTAGTCGTATTTAAATATACATGCATAATGATCCGTTACAGTTGTTTTTATTACAGCAGATGATATATTTTGTATGTCTTTGGTATTGGTGAATATATGATCGATACAAGATGGTCGTTGTCCAAAAATGCTTCTAGTATATGAATTTATACATGAAATGTAATTTAATTCTGCTAACATGTTTAGATAGTTATCTTTATCGTTAGAGTAGTAATCATTAGCAATATTCACGTTAATATCTCCAATGATTATTGTTCTTTTGTTTTTATGATGTTGTAATATGTTTTTTAATTCTTCTATGTATGAGGTTAGAGCAGAAGAGTGTGTCCGATAAATAGCAATGATATTAAATGATCTATTCATGAAATTTATCTCCAAATTTAATAAATTAACATTATTCACCATTATTTCATCTACACTTGTGACAGCATAAATATTAGATACAAATACGGCAATGCCGCTATTTCTGTTAATTTTATATTTTGTGGCGTAGTACGAGTAACCCGGTATATTATAATTAATTTCACTCGATGAATGCGTCTCTGATAATATTATACAATCAAGTCTGTTTAATTGTCTAATAGTTATTAGAAATTCTTCAAAATTTTTTTCCAAACTTCTCACGTTCATGTGTATTATTATTAAGCTAGCTGTAGGTTTTACATCTATAAAATCGTTTGTTTTATTTACCGTATCAAAAATTCTTTCGTCTATTTTATATGATTCATCGATTGCGTTTATTATAAAGTCGTTCATTTTGAGGTAGTAATAAATATAATAATAATATTGACATTCGGCTGGAAATACACTTCACATTTGCAAATATAGTAATACATGTGTAGACTTGTATATATACTAGTAACGTAGAACTTGTATATATACAAGTAATTTAAAAGGTTAGTTTCTATGGTTATAATTATACTAATTTTGTATTTATGAATGAGGATGTTAAGATGATAGAAATTATTTGAATAAGTGGTACCATAGGTTTTTAAAAGTGGTAGTTCTAAAGATAAATTTTTACAATATATGTTCATAGTTATGATACAATTCCAGAGTTCAATCACATTCATATTGATATAAGTGATCATTTTCTGATACTGAGAGTCAATAGCAATAATAAATAGTTTATATTTTGTAATTTCAAAAGTGAAGTTTAGGTTAGGATTGTTGTAATGGAAAAATCTTTTCCTTATGAAATATTTTGAAAATATGTAATTATTGTGATTATTATATGCTGTTTTTGCGAATTTGTATATAATGAAAATGGTATAATTTAGGAAGTTTACAGTGTTGGCAAAGCTAGGAAAAAATAATTCAGGATACGTTGGATTTAAAAAGTTACAAATACGTAGCATACTTATTATAGTAATGGAGTTTATGATAGGCAAGATAGGAATAATATTATTAATTAAGATATGATTTGGGTGGATAATAAGATATAGTATATCAATATTTGAGAGTGAGTGCGGTTTTATAGTAGGGAAACATAATACAGGCATATTTATTAGGTGTGGATTCTCATATATAGAGGAAAAATTTGATATCTCATTATAACATATCATAATAATTAAACCTGCAGAATTATAAGTGATACAAATTATATCCATTTTACTATAATGTGCATTAAAGTGGTAGAGTGGGTGATGAGAAAATATGATAATGAGATTTTTAATTTTCATTGTACTATAATGGATTAGCTGAACATTAGAGTTATGATTAGGCATACTTTGTGTCGTTAGTCATATTATTTGGCGTTTTACTCGTACGATATCTATGTCATTGCGAATTGTTATTATATTCGAGTCATCGGTCTGCCTGAGTAAAATACGACCTGATTTCACCCATGTATATTTGAAGTGATGATCTCTAGCAAATTTTTTTGTCTGGGCCAGTAGAAATTTGCATTTTGGAGTTAAGTGTTCCGAAATGTAGATTCGATTTTTTTCCTGCGAGTATCCTAGATCTGCTGTGTTAAGCTTGTTCGAGTTGCTATTAGTCGATTTCATATATGTTTTGATTTTGTCTAACCAGGAGTCTCGTGCTTGAGTGTTTTTGAATGTAGCTATAATGGATCTCGTGGTTTTATCGGATGTTTTTTGTCCCAGCCTGAAGATTTTTGTGATTTCGGGTTGCAGAGGAGTGGAGGTATTATTGTAGTTGATAATATTTGATATTTTCTTCATTATTTCCAAGTTGTTTTCAGCGGTTGTTTCGGGAATTCCTCTAATCTCGATGTTGCAGAGAAGGCTTTGGTACTCCAGTCGATCAATTTTTTCATCTTGTTTGGAGATTGTATTTTGTAAGACAGCATACTGATTTTTTAGTTCGATTACTTCAGAGTTGACTTTATCATTTTTTGTATTTCTTGGGCATTAACTATGTAACAATTTCTAGACATTTTGTTTTTTAAAGAGTTTTATTAAATGTACATTTGTTACTTAAATTTAATTTTTCCGCGACCGGTTTCGATACAACCGTATCATTCACGAGCAGAATTAAAACTAACTTAAAAATTAAATGCAAGTACCAAAGATTAATTAGGTGGGAGTAGTGGGAGGGATGATTTTGGGGGGAGGGGGAAAGCGGTGGGAGGAGTCAATATTACACGGAAACATGGTTAGCAGAGGAGATTTGCAAGGGGCTATTATTTTATTCACTAAATTAATTTTAGATTTAATTTTTTTGTTTATTTCGAGCGTTTCTAAAGCGCAAAGATTAAAGTAAGAGTTTATATTGCAATGTTTAAATTTTGTTTTTTCTTTATTGAAGCTATGGCTTGACTCTATTAAATGATTCGCAAATTCGGAGTAATTATTGTTTCGTAAACAAAGTTCATGTTCCCTGATTCTAGTTTTGAAATTTCTAGTTGTCATACCTACATACTGTGCGTCACAATCGTTACATTCTAAAGTGTATATCCCGTTTTTTTCAAACTTATTAGAAACATCCTTATTATTTATCAAATTTTTAATTTTAGAATTAGTATAGAAAGCTGGAGAAATATGATCTGGTAATAAACGGGATATTTTTAAGGATAAATCGCCTGTAAAAAGGAGTTTTTTATATATTGGGTAGTTACCAGGTTTGCTCATATTATTACCACTATAAATGTACTTTTTTGTTAAAAAATTTGCTTGTTTCTTATTAACTAAACGGTCAATTATTTCAGGTTTATATCCATTGTTCGTGGCTATCTGTTTTATAATGTTAATTTCATTATTATAATTATCATTGTTTAAAGGGACATTAATAGCGCGATGTATCATTGAGTTGAAGGAGGCGAGTTTATGTGATAAAGGGTGAAGTGAAGTAGACGGTATAACACAATCAGTGTGCGTAGGTTTTCTGTATATATTAAATACACACTTATTATTATCTAAATTGATATTTAAGTCTAAGAAATTTAAATTGTTGTTATCATTATGTTCCAGTGTAAATTTTATATTTTGGTGAAGGTTATTAATAAAAGTGAGAAAGTTGTCTAATTGTCTGTTACTACCTGACCAAATTACAAATACGTCATCAACATACCTAAACCATACAAAAATATTAGATAATAGGGAAAGTCCACAATCGAATAATTTGTTTTCAAATGAGTTCATAAATATCTCAGCGAACAATGGGGAGGCGGGATTCCCCATTGGAAGGCCATTATGTTGTTTGTATAATTTATCATTAAAGGTAAAATAGTTTTGATTAATGCAAATTTCTAAGAGAGTGGACATTTCCTTTACAATGGCTCGATCTAAATGGGAATTATTTAAAATATTTAAAATTAGGTTTTTACATTCATTAGTGGGAATACTGGGAAACAGATTTTTCATTTGACGTTGTCAATCTGTTTCCCAGTATTCCCACTAATGAATGTAAAAACCTAATTTTAAATATTTTAAATAATTCCCATTTAGATCGAGCCATTGTAAAGGAAATGTCCACTCTCTTAGAAATTTGCATTAATCAAAACTATTTTACCTTTAATGATAAATTATACAAACAACATAATGGCCTTCCAATGGGGAATCCCGCCTCCCCATTGTTCGCTGAGATATTTATGAACTCATTTGAAAACAAATTATTCGATTGTGGACTTTCCCTATTATCTAATATTTTTGTATGGTTTAGGTATGTTGATGACGTATTTGTAATTTGGTCAGGTAGTAACAGACAATTAGACAACTTTCTCACTTTTATTAATAACCTTCACCAAAATATAAAATTTACACTGGAACATAATGATAACAACAATTTAAATTTCTTAGACTTAAATATCAATTTAGATAATAATAAGTGTGTATTTAATATATACAGAAAACCTACGCACACTGATTGTGTTATACCGTCTACTTCACTTCACCCTTTATCACATAAACTCGCCTCCTTCAACTCAATGATACATCGCGCTATTAATGTCCCTTTAAACAATGATAATTATAATAATGAAATTAACATTATAAAACAGATAGCCACGAACAATGGATATAAACCTGAAATAATTGACCGTTTAGTTAATAAGAAACAAGCAAATTTTTTAACAAAAAAGTACATTTATAGTGGTAATAATATGAGCAAACCTGGTAACTACCCAATATATAAAAAACTCCTTTTTACAGGCGATTTATCCTTAAAAATATCCCGTTTATTACCAGATCATATTTCTCCAGCTTTCTATACTAATTCTAAAATTAAAAATTTGATAAATAATAAGGATGTTTCTAATAAGTTTGAAAAAAACGGGATATACACTTTAGAATGTAACGATTGTGACGCACAGTATGTAGGTATGACAACTAGAAATTTCAAAACTAGAATCAGGGAACATGAACTTTGTTTACGAAACAATAATTACTCCGAATTTGCGAATCATTTAATAGAGTCAAGCCATAGCTTCAATAAAGAAAAAACAAAATTTAAACATTGCAATATAAACTCTTACTTTAATCTTTGCGCTTTAGAAACGCTCGAAATAAACAAAAAAATTAAATCTAAAATTAATTTAGTGAATAAAATAATAGCCCCTTGCAAATCTCCTCTGCTAACCATGTTTCCGTGTAATATTGACTCCTCCCACCGCTTTCCCCCTCCCCCCAAAATCATCCCTCCCACTACTCCCACCTAATTAATCTTTGGTACTTGCATTTAATTTTTAAGTTAGTTTTAATTCTGCTCGTGAATGATACGGTTGTATCGAAACCGGTCGCGGAAAAATTAAATTTAAGTAACAAATGTACATTTAATAAAACTCTTTAAAAAACAAAATTGACTTTATCATTTGATTTTTCGATGATATCTAGTCGTTTTTTCATTTCTTGTTGTTGGTCAGCAATGAATTGTATGGATTTGATGATTTCATTGTTCTGTAGGACGATTGCTTCATATTTATTTAGGTACGAATCGAATTTTTGCTCCACAAATTTCAATACATCTGTTTTAAATGATTGTAATTCCGAGGTAAATATTTCAGAAGTTAGGATGCTGAATTTTTTGTTTTGGTTATTAGCGCCATCTGTGTTTTCGGTTATGATATTTTCTGTGTTATTGTGCAGGTCACTTTCCAGTACCTGTGGTTGGGGTAGCTGTTTTGGTTGTTTGACAATAGATGTCAGTTCATCGTTTTTAATTGATTTATTTGATGATTTGAAATTTTTTATCTTTGTTAAGCAGTTTTTACACTTCCACTGTGTGCTTCTAGCGCTGCGCCGAGATGTTTCAGAGATTTCCGCACAGGTGAGATGGAAGTTGCCTTCGCAGGTACAGCATGATATACAGTCTGATGGGTTTTCGATGTTTTTTCCACAGGTAAAGCATTTAGTAAACATGGTAGAAGTTTTTTGCTGTAGGCTTTTAAGGTGGAAACCACTTATGGGTAATATTTATTTTCCGAGATATTTATGACTCAATTGTTCAATTTTTTTTTACATTTTGGAGTGGGAAGTATTGATTAGAAATTATAAATCATTATATATCGATCGACCATGCTAAATACCCAGATATTCCATAGAACATGTCATTGGTACTGATTATTTATAAAACTTTGTAAACTATTTACTTATATTTCTATGTATTTAAAAATAAAATGATAAAAACATCCTCGAAAAATGGATGACCAAGACAGAAAGTTGAAAAATATCGTCAACTAGTTTGGTAAGCTAATTTCTTTCAATGTCAATCAATTTCAATCCGCGAAAAACTAAAAAACGATACACTGTCTTAATAACGGTACAGGCATACTTGAATTAGATTAAATATCATCTTCTGCAATGTAAACATAGCTAGTAACATGGGGCCCCAATTATGGTGCGATGTCTCGCGGTGCCACGGGGGTCCGGAGCCCCGCGGCGCTCCGCTGGACAAATGATGGTCCGGCCCCCCCGGGGCGGTACCATCGCAGCTGATGGGGTCCACACATACGGAGATCCAGCGATGAGAATTTTACGTGATTTTATGGGTTTTTATTGAGATCCTTTGTTGATGGGTATTGCGGTTGATGATTTAGTCATTAATTTCAAAATTGAAGGCAATCTACATAGGACTTAAGATTCTTTAGGGATTGACGTCGTATGTAATAATGACGAAGTTTTCTGTAGACAAGTTTCCGCTAATCAATAGATAATTAAAAAAAGGATTTCAGTTGAGTATGCGTATCTGTATGTAACTCGGGTTCGACAAATTCTAGTACTCGGATTTTCTTTGAATTTATGTAAGCGTCATTTTCAACATCGAAACTAAATGTGATAAAGCTATAAATAAGAAGATAAAGTACGTACATATCTTAGAAGATTTAAAATTTTATTGTCTGCATTTATTTTGTATTTTTTTAGTACAAAGTACATTTTACCATAAAATTATTTTAATAATGAATTCTATATACGAAATGTGTATATCTTCTTGAGAAGTCATCATCATCAGTATCACTCTTGGCTCTACAACCCCTGGTGGGTCTTGGCCTCCTCAAGAGTCTTCCTCCACTCATCACGGTTTTGTGCCAGCTCTCTCCAGTTTACAATCTCCAAGGTGGATATATATTGAGGACGTTGTCGCTCCATCTTAAACTTGATCTTCCTAGGCTCCTTGGCAATGCCGGTCTTGAGTTTAGCAGGAACTTCGGTGCTTGATGCTCGGTCATGACCTCTACATGACACAGCCACCGAAGTCTTCCCAGTTTTATAAATTTTATGACGTTTAGATCCTTAAACAGTATACAGGGTGTCCGGGCGTTAAGTGCATTAACTTCGGGAGTTGATTCTGCATGATAGTACAAGTAAAAAAGATAAATAACTTTTTTCGAAATTCCAACTTTTAGGGGTAGTTTTGAGGTAAAAAGATAAAATTAGTCCAGCGTGTGCGGCCAGATTTATTATTTTCCGCTGTTACGATACGGGCCAATCACAATCGAGTTTGGCGCCCGGCAGGCTCTCAGTAAGTAAGATCGTAGGTACCTACCTCACACTAAGGATTTTTAGTAGGTACGTCTTTTTGTATGGGAAAAAAAAAAGTTGGAATTTCGGAAAAAGTTATCAATCTTTTTTACTCCTACCATAATGTAGAATCACCTCCCGAAGTTAATGCACTATACCCCCGGACACCCTGTGTATACTTCTTGAGAAGTACCCTTAGATTTTGTGCTTTTCAGTTGACATGAAATTATAAATCCTATAATTATAATATTCTGTGATTTTTACCCGGTCTGCTTTAGTACGCGTATAAAAATATATTGCACGTAAGTTCTCATGATATTTTTAAACTAAGAAGGAGGAATTTGACTTAACCTTACAATTTTTTTATGCATTCCCAACCGAATTTAAGAATGTGAGTTTTTGTCGTTTTTATCTATCACACACATCAAATTTAATTAATTCCTGATACGACAGCTTTCCGAAACATGAATATTCGGATTGATTATCCGGGGTATCAGCATTTGGGATGTTAAGTTCTCCCCCTTTTATGTAACCTCTCAAAAGAGAACTAGATCAAAAAGAAAGGAATTTCATGACCTGGTACTTGAACCAGAAAACGAAGAAAGAAAACCCGTGCGATGTATAGACTATTTAAAAGAGGGAAAACGACTTTATCTACTTATGCCAACAAACCATTGAGAATGGACACATGCAGACACGTGCGCAGGCGGACAGTATTTCCCGTGAGAATCTCGCTTTTTCAGGTTTTTGCGCTTTGACAAACTACAAATCAATTGTAAATTATTAATTTCTAAGTCAGAATCAAGCTCAGAACGCCTTTGACGCCTGCATATATTGGTCACCGATTTCTGCGTCGTCTGTCCTGCGGCAACATTTCTGCTCTGCACGTTCTGCGCGAACTGCGTCTAAGCATATGCCCATCCTCATCATCGTATCTTGCCAGTTAAAAAAATATGTTTCGATGTTGTTTAGTTCTACCGGTTTAAAGCTTCCCACGTGGTTCAGCCTTTTATTGGCAAGAAACTGCAAACAAACATCGATAAACAGAAGTTGTAGTGAATTTATAAGAATATCCCATCAAGTTTCAAGTATGTCAGTTTCAAAGGATGTAATAAATCTGGCGAGGAAGTGCCCGAACCCTACCGAATTTGATTCCGACTATGAAGCCATAAGTTTCTGAACTCCTGCAGTTTTATCCAAGTTTTTGATCATGATGAAGATATTAAAATACATCACTGTCGTCTCTTCATTTATATGGAATTTACTCATCGCAGCAACTGAATTAATCTACATAACTTATCAATGCATTGATACGTCGGATTCGTACTGTTTTAAAATCCTTGGCTCTTTCAAATAAAATAAAATCTCTCGGTGGTGTTTGAAAAACGAGCATCATCAACAATTATTTTGACATCTTGAAATGTGCTGAAAACGTTTAATATTGATATAATGTTCGATGAATATTCTAAATTAAAGTGTATGGGGTGTAAGAATTTAATTTTATTAAATACTTTTCACTCATTTCGATCGTCCAGTTGATTACTAAAACATCTCAAAATTTTAAAAAAAAATTGAGTTTAGTATGCAGTTGAATGAAAAAGTGTACCCCCCCCCTATCTGGTACAATACTCAGATTACTCATACACGCACCACCAAATTAATTATATTGCAGAAAAACTTACAGAGCATTAAACACAATGCTGATGTTTCCTTCCTCACTAATAGGATATTTCAAAATGCCATACTAATGTACCAGATCATTGTGTCTCACAGTGTTATTTTACAGCGTAGGTGCCTACGTAATATGACGCTGGAAAGAAAAAAATCAGAGTATGCAATTCACACGGCAGAAGTGAAACCTTCAGAAAACTAAAGTAGACAAGATTGGGGAGACTACGAAACACCGCACAAAGAGGATTCTCTGGCAGGCTAAATCGTCTAGATATGTGTTTTTCTCTCTTTTTAATGTCGCTATTTTTCGTTTCATCGAGTTTCAAATCACAACGGTGCTAAAAAAGTTTTCACTTCAAAAGTAAAGCGCAAAAGCTTGAAAGGAAAAATCGCTTTAGCGTCATACAGCTATATGGCGCTTTAGTCATTTTCTTTTCCAGCATCGATAGGTATATATATATATTTATGTATATGTGTACCTCCACCTAACTGAAAACTCACGGACTGCCACTGGTGTACACATACACGTGTGTTTATATAAACGTGTGTGTATGTATGCATATATGTATAATAATAATAATAATAACGTAGTATTTATATAGCGCAGTTTTGTGATATTTCACTTCAAGTGCGCTTAATTATAATAAACTTAAAATTAATCTACAGTGTTCCTTACGAGTCCTTAAAAAATTAATTAAACGATGTGTGTGTGTATATCAATGTATGTGCATGAATTTTCTAATATTTTATTTTGGTCCTGTTTGTTTCTATGTTCATGTAATTTGAACTAACTTATCGTTGCGACCGCGACGTCTCCCCCCTAGGACAACTGCAACGAATTTGTAAATATGTGTCATCTCTCCGGATATGAAAAGATCGCGGTAAATCAAGTGGCTATATATATTACATATGACGTCATTGCTCCGTCTCGGTTAGTTTGTCTCGGTGACTAGCTACAGTGGATCCAAGGAACGGGCTGTTTTTGGAATCTGTTCGTATTGGATCTATGAAATGGTCACAAACACTAACTGGGCGAAGCCGAACCAAAAGCCGCCCGCTGGGCCTAGCAGTAAAAACCTGTGAAGCGGGTTTTTATCAGCTAGTGATAGATGACTGTGATTATACCGGCGACAAATTATTTCTACGTATTTTTATCCTCGTGGGAGACTCTGATAATACTCGTATTATACTACGATAAACCGGTCAATTCACCTCTCCTTGGAAGGAAATATGAATTCATTCACACACTTGATCACTTACCTAAGACAATATATTATCCTGTTTTAAATAATTGTGTGAACTCATCGGGGAACGATTGATGAATCACTCGTGAACTTCTAGGGTCACTCTTCCTTACTTTGCGATAGTAATATGAGAGAGTCAATAATATTAAAAAGGGACCTTAAATAGCTACTTATCTAAAAACATACTTGAATAGATCTTTTTTTAAGTGAAACTTCTTTAGCCCCGTTAGCGATTTGAAATTCGGATGAAACGGAAATGCGTCACAAAAATTTATTATTTGACGGTCTTCGGTTCTAATGCTGTAAATTCGCGCTTCGGTGCTTTTTTTTCTTCAAATTAACATCCAGTCTTCAAACCACTTGAAAATAAACAGGCAACAGAAAAGAACGCGACATTTAGAGACTTTCTAGTTTCACTTCTAATGCGAGTGAATTGCACTCTGTTTTTTTTTTATTATTTACGTTATCTCCACACAGGAGGCCGTGACGAAAAAAGTTCCTCAGGGCCTATGTCATTTTTGGGGATGTTGTGTGAAGAGTATTTTTATTGAAAGGAAGGAGAAGAAGTTCCGGAAAGGAGAAAGGTATGAGGGGTTGGTGGAAATGTGGAGTCAATGTGTCCAGAATGAATCCATCTCTCCCACTGCGGTACAAGGCGATGAATGGGTCAAGAGAGTCCAGCTGGAGAGGTTAAAAGGAGTCCCTCAACCAGCTTCTTCCGATCCGGCACGCCACGCATTACGTGGGCAAACGCATTCGGCGTCAAGACCTAAAAAAACCTCACCTTAATAGCGCAGGTACCCCCGTTAGGTAACTCACCAAACGTAGCGAACCACTTAAGGCGACCTATGGCAGGGGTGTTGGTTATCCGGGGCGACGGTACCATACTTGTCTCCCAAATTGAAAAGTTTATAATAATACTAGCAGACCCGGCCACGCGTTGCTGTGGCTAACGAAACACAACGCCATCTACTGACAACGCCATTGCCAAACCTTTATAACCAACGCCATCTGTTAATTTGCATACATATCAAATCCACACCGCCCGCTTGCCAGCCCGCTAAATTTATATATTATATATTTTAACTAATTTACACAAAACCTTGAAAAATTATATACCTAAACCTTCCTCATGAATCACTCTATCTATTGGTGAAAATAGCATGAAAATCCGTTGCGTAGTTTAAAAGATCTAAGAGTACAGACTGCGTGAGCGACTTCGCTTTATAGTGTATGTACCTAAAGATAAAGGATACGAGTAAATAATAATAATTTTAATAAAATTAAAGAAAGAGAAACATTCCCGGGTTACGAATAACCTAACATCATTTAAAAATCTCATACTACCACCACGGAAAATTTTACTTGTGTCGTGATGGAGGACTTGGCCAGCCGATGAATCGAACATGCGACCCCTGGGTAAGTCACTCACTGACCGGTCAAAAATGTGTGTTCATTGTTTGGTAGAAAAAATCAGACAGCACAATTTCTTAAATTCACTATTGTTAAGCACCTTCATTAACAGCTGTTAAGGTTATAATGGTTATAATAGCAGACCGGTTTCGTTGATTACGCACAATAATACATCTCCGTGTTTCCAATAGGGAAACGTCCGAAAGCCGGGACTTGGGCAGAACCGCAGCAGGATTTATTTCGCCTTTGAAATTGTTGAGAGTTGAACCATTCCGCGGCCGGCACGCCCCCTTTACGCTCGCAACTAATTTCGTATTGTGTAGTTAGCGGTTGGGGCAGTTTGCTATATAACCATAGACTATGGAATATCATATATTATTATGGCGGTTGTGTTGCGACTGAGATTTCAGTGCTTGAAGATACAATGGAATTGTAAATTTGGCTTTTGATCCCAAAGTTTTTTTTTTTTTAATTTGGGAGGCTAGTATGAGTACCCCCGCCTCGGGAACCGTTTATTGGATAACCAACATCTCTGCCAAAGGTCATCCCGAGTGGTTCGCTATGTTTGATGACTTAGCAGGGGTGCCAGGGTTTATGGGGTGAGGTTTGTCCGGGTCTTGGCGGCGGATGCATCGGCATACCAACTGCATAGCAGGTAGGATCGAGAGAGCATGGTTGAGGGAGTCCCTCCAGCAGTACTCTCTCGGAACATTGCTTCGCACCTCAGTGGGAGGGATGGATTCATATGAACGTCAATCCTGGACACACTGACCCCCAGATTCCTACCCCACTCATACACTTTTCCTTCCCACTACTTCTTCTCATTCCTTTCCCTAAAAAGACTCTCCACACAGCATCCCCAAAGATGACATAAGCCCTGAGGGGAATTATTTTCCTCAGGGCCTCCTGGTGGAGCTAATGTAAAAAAAGGTATTTAGCTGGGAGGATAATAATTTACCTCAGGGCCTATGTCATCTTTTGGGGATTCTGTGTAGTTTCCTTTTTGAAAACATCAATGGATATTGAAGAAAACCAAATAATTAAAAAATAATAATTGTAAGAGGGTGGAAACGTAGAGACCGATCCTCATCTAAGCTATTGAACTAAAGAACGAGTTCTCATTCCACAATGTCAATCATATACAAATGTTGAGCGCACCAAGATCTTTCACCGTATTTCTGATAGAACAATTTATTGCATTCCTACCCGACACCTGTGCTCTAAAGATTGCATTGTGGCTGCAAAATTCAACAGTGGGGCGCACTTGCCTTTTTAGTGGGATCAGCAGTTGTTTACTATTAATCCAGCCTAACCTGATCCCGGATAAAAGTCACGAACCCTGCTTAAATCGTTGTTTATTTTAGAGATCTTAACTCAAAGAAAACATTATTATTTGACTGTGGAAAATACAAGTTTTCTGGAAAAAATCATCAATCCATTCCGTACAAACCATTTTTTTGTTTTTGTTTTTGGTTTAGTTTGATTATTTAATTAAGCATTCGGTATTTTTAAACGACTTCAAAAAGGAGGAGGTTCTCAATTCGACGGTATTTTTTTTTGTAAATAATTCTGTTGGTGAAAACATTCTGACATAAATATGTTAATAATTTTGTTTCCCGCTTTCTTAAAATTTCCCTGAATTTGTATAAAATATTACAGCGTTGTTATTTCACCAACTGTAAAAATTTAACTCCATTTTACGCTATTAAAACTACTTATCTAAACCTATAATGATATGAAAATAAAATATATTTTATACATTACTATTTTGTTCTTTGTCAGGATAAACGTTAACTTACGTGACGTAGAAGCCATGGTTTTCGAAACAAGTCGATTATTGTGATGAAACAGTGGTGTATATGTCGCAGGCAAATCGTAAAATCAGGCTGATCATGATGCTTCTGAGGGACTTCACGATCTGCCGCCAGGAGGTAACAGTTACGATACAATTTGGGAGGTGGGAATGGGTACAGCTGCCCGGGAACCTTTATTGGATAACCAACACCTCTGCGCTAGGTTTGGTGATTTAGCAAGTGTGCCCGGGTTCATGGGGGTGAGGCTTATCTAGGTCTTGGAGGCGTATCACCTGGACACACTGAACCCCAGATTCCTACCTACCTCTTAAACCCTTTTCCTTCCCAGAACTCTCCTCTCCTTCCTTTCCTAAAAAAAAACCCTCCACAAAGCATCCCCAAAGATGACATACGCCCTGAGAGAAATCATTTTCCTCTGGGCCTCCTGTGTGGAGCTCAGGCAAAAAAAAGGAACTTCACGAATTAGCTAGGCGCATCATGATCTGCCTGATTTTACATCGGCCTCCGACGTATACCTACAAAGTATTTTACTTTCATATAATTAAAACGATGCCACAAAGTTAATTTCGATGATTGAAGAAGTAATTTTTAATTAATTAATTTTACAAAACGAATAGCGTTAGGCCTAATAAAAAAGTTCAGGAATGTATACTGAATTCAAGTTCGTCTTCATAGGAGATAATTAAAAAAAAAATAATTCCAAAAGTATTCTATTTGTACAATTTTTTGCATTTTTCTGTAAAGGGGGGTTGTTAATACATTTGGTTTATTAGCAAGTTTTGGTTAGCAATATGTTCATAAGTGAGATAGAAAATAATGAGATAGAAAATATAAATAAGTTTAAAAAAGAATTACGAAAATATGTCTACCTCAATTATTAATGTCTTTATTTGTGTGTAATATTTAAAGAATGATTATGTTTGACAACCAATGTAAATGTTTATATCTTTATAAAATATTAGCACACACAAAGATGTGAGCTAACTTAAGATTAATAAATAAATAAGTAATTGTGTTTTTTATTTGATTCAGCAACAATTTTGGGATGCCAACTCAAATTGTGGAACATATTGGAAAACGTTTCAATGAGATTTTAAAAATGGTTTTCAGTTTCCACTTTAAGCACTGACTTCATAACAATCTGCTGAGGCAATTCTTGTACACAGTATGTTCTAGTCCGCCCCCTTGCAGAGGGTAGAATCACAAAACTTCACCAATATTAGCATTAATTTCCAACAGATATTACCTAGTGAAATTCTCACAGTAAGTAGAATTCGAACATCAAACTGAGGTAGGTTTTACCGTCTTGTGGTTCTGGTCAAATGGAATACATCCTAACGATCGTTCCATAGGAATTATTATAGCAAAGTTGAACATATTTGCAACAAACGTAATTAACGGAAAACGCTGAGAAGATTTATTTATTCTTCGTGTGCCCAGCTGCAGTATCGCCGCATGTTGGCATAGTGGTTTACACGGGGAAATTAACCAACTCACCACCAAGCCGTGCCATTTCCCTCCAAGCGTACCCACAGATGTAGAAATGCCACATGTCTCCATCATTTTCACAATTAGGGAGGCGGGTATGGGTAGAGCCACCTCTGACGATCTCCGTGGTCGAGGTACAAGGCGAATAGCGATCCGAAGGTCGCTGGTTCGATACCGGCATGCGCAAATAAATTTTATTTGATTGTTTACTTTTATTTTTAACGTTATGAGTAAAACTTCAAATTGTAATATTTAATTAATTGAAGACTGAGATTCGAACCCACGACCTTCGGCATTCCGGGCCACTGCGCTAACCACTGCGCAACCACTAAAATATGCAAAAAAAATGAAATAATTTAAATTGTATAAACCACTTATTTGATGCGCAAATCCGACCGGTTTCGGAACAAACGTTCCTTCGTCAGGGAAAGCTTATACTAATTTGACAGTTTCGAACAATGTTTTATTATGGTAGGGGTGGAGCTGTTGCTAGATAATAATGTAGATTGGGTGTGTAGGTATTAGTGTAGAGTGGGTGGGTAGGGGAACAAATCCATGATTGGGCTATATGACAATATTTTTTGTTTGTTGATAATAGATTCATTATTTTTAAGGGATTTTTTAATTTCCAAGGCTTCTAAGTTATCTAAACGTTTTCTTTTATGATTAATATGAAGAATATTTATCCCTGTATTTTTTTCAAAACTATGGTTATTTTCAATGATATGTTAGCAAACTCAGAAAAATTATTATTATTAAGACACCTTAAATGTTCTTTGATTCTGATTTCAAAATTACGAGTGGTTTTTCCAATATAAAATGAGGGACAATCATTGCATTTGAGTTTATATATTCCGGAATTAGTCAATTTATGGTCTTTATCTTTAGTATTTCTCAAAAAATTACCGATATTATTTCTTGTATAAAACGCTGGTTTAATATTAGAAGGAAGATTTTTGCAACATTGAACTGAAATTTAGTATAAGCTTTCCCTGACGAAGGAACATTTGTTCCGAAATCGGTCGGATTTGCGCATCAAATAAGTGGTTTATACAAAGTTAAATTATTTCATTTTTCTATAATGGATAACCACAAAGTAATAGCTACATTCAAAAATACTAAAATATGTGTTAAGAAACATGAAGATAATGTTGGTGGTTCTTATTCGAAGTATGAAACAGTTAAAAATTACCAAATCGGATATCGACACCTTGGCGCAGTGGTTAGCGCAGTGGCCCGAAAAGATGCGAACATTTTTTTGCTGATTTTTCTGTTTTCAGATTTTATATTGAGTTTCGCTAATATTGTCTTCATTTAATTAAATATTTATTTGTGTTATTTGTCAATTAATTAATTACAAATGATATATAGTTTATTTGCGGCACGTTCAAGAGTGGAAGGTACTTTCAGTAACGCCCTGGTGTTAGAAAGACTACGATTCAGAATTGTAACTTTGCTTTAAATGGCTTTAGTCATGTTTGGTGACCAGATCTGAATAATTTTTATTTTTTATTTATTTATTAATTTTTATTTTAGTAATTTGTACAATTAAGTTTACAAAATTTCTAATTAATTATAATATTTCATATTGCAAACTAAATTTTATGTAGTTTTATGTAGCTCCTACAATATGTCTTGAACTTTCCAATTGGAGTAGACTTTAAATTTTCTGGTAGCGTGTTATATAACTTCATCCAAGGTGCCAAGGTGTCGATATCCGATTTGGTCATTTTTAACTGTATCATACTTCGAATAAGAGCCACCAACATTATCCCTTTGAGCAGTAAACTGTTGAGCGTATTCGCCTTGTCCTTTTTTTGAAGCCTGATTTCCTTGCACATCCTTGTGTTATGTCTGTGAATGTCCTTGTTGAATAAAAAGGTATCTCCCCACCTTTCTCTTCCCCATCTCCTTCCCATCCCCACTACCTTCAGCATCACAATATACCTCGATAGGGGATGCCTTAGTATCACTGACTCCAGACGGGAGCAGTTGGGACTTTTGTGCGGTATTCATTTAAAAAAAACCTCTACCAAAATTGGTTCGCTACTTTTGGTGACTTAGCAGGGATGATCGGGTTCATCGGGTGTTCTGATCTTGGCGGCGTATGCGCGCAAGATCGGGAGAGACTGTTTTAGGAAGATCCTTTGACCTCTCTCCGTCACTCCCAGGCGCACTGACCCTTAGATTACTAACCACCCCTCGTGTCCTTTTCCTTCGCAGAACTTCCATTTCCTAAAAACAGCGCATTCCCAAAGATGAAATTGGCCTCGAGTGAAAATATTTTTCACAGGGACCCCTGTGATTTTTTGCTTCATCGATATGCTTGAATCGCCTCATACATACTCTTCTGTTATTCCGAATCTTGACAAGCCATGGCTCAATATTCATGATGTAATTTCTTCCTTGGGCGTCCACAACCTCTTCCATCTACTTCCGCGACATACTCATCCCACCTCATACTCCATTTCCAGTTCACTGATTCATACTTTTAAACCATTAATGAACCTTTAATTGTGATTTATTTTTGGGTTATTATCCGTGCTGCATTACCTCCTTCTTTAACCAACGTTTCGGACAACAGCACAGTGTCCATTATCGGGGCAGCTTGTGTTAAGTGTTACTGTTATTGTTTACATCTTCTTTCTTATTAACATATCTTCTATACATCCCCTTATTAATCCTTTTCACTGCAAATTCATGGGTTTTGCCTTGTTTCCTAATTCCATCGTTTGCACTTCGGACCAAAGTGGTCTCATGCATGAGGTCGTATTTAACGTTTTAGGGATCTCATATCTAATGTATTCTGTGTGTCTATTGTAAACATACGAGTATGGTACATTATTCTGACTTTCAATAAGCCCCAACAAGTGATTCACTTGGTTGTATCGTTTCCTAAGACATCCCAGACATATTCTTCCATGCATTTCACGTTATTATCGTAATAAATTCACCCGTTCTGGGTACCAGTGCACGAAAATTGATTGATTGTTAGTTAGTTAGCTTAGATGTAAATATGTTGCTGCGGACATGTCAAAATTTTACAATAAAAACAAACAAAAAATTCCATAACAACATATTGACAACTTCACATGGACCGTTCTCCGTTCATTGGTGGTTTTTGGGTAGGTAACAATCTCATGACAAATGTTTTGCAGTAGTTTTATGGTAGAATCAATAACGCCGCCTAATGAACAAGCTCTCGGAGCAAACACGGAGCCGGAGTAATAATATTTCGTCACCAAGAACTGTCCCAAAAGAGCAAATATTGAAAAGTGCTTGTACATGGTAAATAGTCCGGTCATCAAAGAATCTACACCGGCAGAAAAGAGGTTCCCAAAATGTTAATGGGTATATATATAAAACCAAAATATGTTTGTTTCTGGGTTTGTATGTACGAGTATGTGTGTATGTATGTCCGCTACGCATTGCTAAACCATTCATCCGATTGTGATGAAACTTTGGGGATTTGATGTGCGCATGCCGCGATGGTTTCTGTATACAATAGTGAGCTCTGGCATCATGAAATTATGCATTGCTAAACCGTTCATCCGATTGCGATTAAAATTTGAGCATTTGTAGGGAAAAGTGGGGAGTGGGAGCGGGAGGGTAGAGTTGTGAGGGGGGGAGTTGGGAGGAGGGGTAGGATGGGGAGGAGGGAGGGGGAGGGGGAAGGGGAAAAGAACTCGGAAGGGTGCGGGGGTGAGGGGGAGGAGGGGAACACGGGAGCGGGGAGGGGAACTAAAAGCCACCCGCAGGGCCTAGCAACAAAAACCTGCGGAGCGTTTGAGATAAAACAATATTCGTTATTCCTGCTGTTATACCAAGGTCTTGAGGAAACTATTACGTAAATGCCTGTTTCATCTTGGTACCTTCCACAATAAAAAAAATCAGAGTGTGTAATTCACACGCGGCACAGGTGAAACTAGAAAGTCGCTGGATGTCGCTTCATTTCTTTTGCCTGTTTATTTTAAAGTGGTTTGAAGACTGGACATTCACTTCACAAAAACAGAAATGTTTATTTTTTTTTTGATTTCGTAGGATTCGAACCTCCGTTCGCTTGATGCCTGGATCTCTGGCCGCTGAGACTTGTCGAGCGCCTTGCCCGCTGCGCTATCGAAGGCCCGTGCCGACGCGCGAATTTACCGCATTATATTAGAACCGAGGACCCAAATAATAAATTTCCGTGACGCATTTCCGTTTGATCCGAATTTCAAATCACTAACGGGGCTAAAGAAGTTTCACTTCAATAAAATAAAATAAAATAAAATGTATGTACATACATATAATCGTTTTTGTTTCGATCAATCCTCGAAGTTTCAAGACATTAGTTATTAAAGTATTTTCCGAAGTCCTCATCCGTAATACACTGGTATAAATATTTTTACCAAAATAAGGCTCAGGGATTTAAATTCAACTACATTCTCTTTATTTTCGTATTTTCTTCTCCAGTGCCATACATCAGGCTCGATTGTTTGTACTTGATTGTAGACCGTACCGCAGAAAATAAATTGATTTTTAGTATTTTTTTTTATTTTTGGAAAAACTTATTGAGTAAAACTTCAAATTGAAATATTTAATCATTGAAGACAATAGTAGCGATTCTCGCAGGTAAATTTGAAACGGAAAAATCAGAAAAAGATTCGGTCGCATATAAAATGTGCGCGTTCCTTAAAACCACTTTGTTTTGCACATTACAATAAAAATTTAACATTAAAATCGAAACCCTTCTTTTATCCACTAGCAGGGATGGCGAACCAATGGCACGCGTGCCATTAAGGGCCCGCAACCCGGATTTCTACAGATTTATTACATATTTCCCTTAAACACGGTAAGTTTTAAAGCTCTTAAAAAATATATCTTATTCTTGAAGATAATATCTAGACTTTGCCCGCGCCGAAACGAAAATTATATAAAATTCCCTCGATAGAAAAAAATCGCAAAGTATGCTCCAAAAATTATTATAAACACGTTTGTTTCCGTTATTTTACAAGTTACATGTATGAAAAAAATCACAGCGTTTCTTTAAATGCTGTTTAAGATAATGCCCGCAAGATTTTTGCTCTATTTTAAACGAGTCGTGTTTTATTAAACATTTTCGCCATTTTCGCATCGACTTTGTCGCTGTAAATGTTAGCGCTCTCCTCTAACATTCGTAATTTCGTATGTCTCCATCTTCTTCTTTTCGAGCCCGGTTGCAGAGCCTTAATGGCACGCGACATAATATTTTGGGCACGTCACTCACTGATCGTAGGATTCGCGCGTTTCGATTCGCGATTCGCAAACTTTACGATTTTTTAAATATTTTTTTGATAAATCCTACAAATATGGAATAAACGGTAACATTCATTGGCTGTATAGCATTATAAAAAGTTTTTATATTAAAATTCGAAGGTATGATTTTTCGAAGGTATGAAGGTTTGATGTTGGCGAAAAATTTTAAAAATGATTTTGGGAAAAATCGACCGATCGAGTCAAATTTATTTATTTCGCGTGGTCGCTCCAGTGGTTGGCCCATTTGCCAAGTGATTTTTAAATACGAACCGAATTTATAGACTGCTTGTGAACCGCTGTCCTTCAATAATAATCTGACCTTAAGCCAGTTGAGTGATCCGCTCTTTGTCTCGTCAAACAGTCAAACATTATCATCCACATTCTTGTTTGACATCTCGGGATCTCACGGTGAAAAGTACACTAGTTCTTCTGCTCATTCTGCTGGGTCCACTTAGTGTCGTAACTTGACTGATGTCTGGCAAACTGTTAATGTTGATGTATGGGTTCACTTTTCATGGGATTTTGCAAGCCGCTTACAAAGTGTCTAACGACTGTTACCGGTGAACCTATTCTTATTACATAAGTTTGTGTCCGTATACGGAATGCGAGTAATTCATAATCTTCTTGTCATATTTCCGCGTGTTTATGAAATAATATTGCGCCGACATCGACATAAAAATTTCGTCTAAATGTTTCATGACGTACCGATTCTCTTTGAGAAAATTTTTAAGAAGAAGATGGTCGTTATCAATTTTTTACATTAGCTGCATACAGGAGGCCCTGAGGAACATAATTCCCCTCAGGGCCTGTGTCATCTTCGGGGATGGAGTGTGGAAGGTCTTTTTGAAAGGTTTGTGGAAATGAAGTTCTGAGAAGGTAAAAGTAATGAGGGATGGGTAAGAATCTGGGGGTCCGTCCAGGGTCGACGGACACATGCATCTATGGCTTCCACTGCGGTGCAAGGCGAAGAGAGAGAGTCCTGCTGGAGAGTCATCACTCTTCAACGTTAATGCGTCATTGTTGCAATTGAGCCGCTCTGTTAATGGGCACGTTCTGAAAGGCAGAACTTTCGGAACAGTCAGTGTCTGCGATCTCCCACGAGTAGGTATGCTTGATGGGAATGTATAAGTTTACGAATGTATGTCAACATGGGTGGATTACGTATAGTTCCAGAGTTTTACATTAAAATAATAAATAAAATAGCAATAAAATTATGTAAGTACTTTGATAATAATTGTATTGTTGTCATTGTTTTTAAACATATTTTTCTCCTCTCGATTTAAAAAAAAACCTAAAACAAAGAGAAGAAGACAAAATTGTAACGCATTAAAGAAAAATCAAATGATTTCATTTTTGGAGCCAGTGGAACTTTGGTAACAAGATTTGGAGAAAGTTTTGAGACTGAAGATAGTGGGGGAGGGAAGAAAAACTCGAAGATGTCGGTTGATAAGTTCCTGATAATTTAGATCTGAACACTAAAGATATTTTATACACTGATCTCTCACCTTGGCGATAGTGAGCTGGTATCTTTCGTGGGTGGCAATCATTTTAATGTGACAAAACTACGGATAAAGAATATGGCCAATGAGCTTGCTGAACCTCTCGCGGGGTCGTTATCTTCTGAAAACTGGCTAGATTTAGCATTTATTATGGTTTCAGACTGTTCAAAGTGTATGCAATGATTGGCTTTGGGCCTTGAAAATCCAATTACAATTCCGCTTAAAAAAACATAATTTTGGTTGGTTTTGAGATTTTTGATTGCAGAGTTTTGAATATTGTGAAATGTCTTCACGCTTATCCAAAATTCTAAAGGTCTTACAAAATACTTAACAAGGTCTCGTTAAATCAGTTGAAAAGGTACCTACGTGCTTCCACTTACAGGAAGGTATTCAAAACCAGGAATTTTACAACAGTAAGTAATGTCAAAAGCATCTCATTTTATTTCATAAAAGTAATGTATGCAACAAAAGTATCAAAGGATGATTTCTTATGAAGTGATGCTCCATTGTAATGAGCGGCAATTTCACGGCTGATCAAGAGATCATTCTCCCATTGCCGACAGAGTTTCATCAGCGATGAAATCGTCACACTAACAATAATTATTCATCAGTGTTGAATAGCCAACAGGGAGCGGGTATGAGATACGCATTGTTGGGGAGACGTGTTGAACTGTTCGCATACAACGATTCTTGGAAGTTTTTAGAAACATGTTAAAAAGTTCTGACTGCAATGTGTTGTCACCATCGATATATTATAACATATGAACTACTGTGACTAATATTACGTAAAAAGTATCATATTGAAAACTGAATCAGTGTGAAAAAAATATATTCTCCTCAAAATTATTAATAGAAAACTATTTATCGAAGACTTACAAAGCTATATATAGTTGGAGATACTCTAAGTATCGGCCTGATGAGAGACCACCACTTAGAATAGAAATGTTGCTTGAAATGACTTCAGATGTGTATAGTAATATAATGGGTTCTTTACTTCGTCTCCCGTCTCCCGTCTCTCTCCATGTCCTTCATCATCACTAGATATTATCTAAAGCAGGGATGCTTGATCTTGGGTTAACATATAAACCATAGTAAAAGTTTGCGGTTTTTTGTGATTTCTTTATCAGCACTTCAGCCGAGCGATTCTATATATTTTATGGGATCGTTATAGAGATAACGGACGTGATCTCCTGTCAGATTTGTGTGATTTATTTGCTTTTTCTATGTACAACGTACATTAAATGAATAATAATAATCTAAACTAAAATATGTGACTCTAAATATGTAAAAATCACACAAATCTGACAAGAGATCACTTCCGTTATCTAGATAACGATCCCACAAAAGATATAGAATCGCTCAGCAGATCTAATGTTATCTTTCTTATTTTCAACAAATCACAGCACTGTAACGGTACAATGGAGAGAATCATCCGAAAACTTAACAAGATCATAATATACGAGGTTTATAAAAAAAGTATGTCTTCTTGATTAGACTAATTTAGGTAAGGAAGCTAGATACGAAGACAAATAAATTCTTTAAAAAATGTTTCTGTAATTTGATCAAAGAAGGTGTTCTCAAAAGATCTTGACTGCAATGTCACCATGCAAAATTAATCGTTGTTCAAAATAAGATTTTTTTATTTCCGTATTTTTGATTAAAACGGTTTCGCTGTAGCGAGGTATTCAAATTTGAGTAACACCCTGAGCAGTCATAAGCCATTGTTAACTTGGATCTCCCCGCCTATAGAATGCCTGAATCACGATTCTTATTAAAATACCGGTAGGAGTCTGCGAGACACACGTGTAGTCATAAAGGCAAACTCCCATCCTCCTTTGTACGAATTTTGTGGAATTTTGTGAAGGGAGTGATTTATTTCGGTCAATGTAAAAGAAAGTTCATTACACTCGATCATGACGAAGACGGAAAAGTCACAAATATCGAAATAAAAAGATTCTTTGTTGTTGTGAATTATTCAATACAGTTCATGTAAAATTTTAGATTTCGTTTTTTTCATTCATCAATATTGTAACTAGGGAAAGAGTTAATGAACCTTCGTACGACCTTTCTTTTGACAGCTTTGCATGACGCTTTTCTCATCATTATTAAAATTCTTGTAATATCAATGTTTTATAATAAAAATGACAAACAAATAAATAACCTAATTGGACTGGTCACTTGGATTAATTATTGTGGAACCACATTTTAATTTGACAAAGGTAGGTATTTACCTTTTATACTGGTGCAGACCGACAAATCCTACAAGTATAATTATAATTGTAGGATTTGTGTATCAAGGATTTTCGTCATTATTCGTTTCTCCCTGCGTGTCTTTTCCCGTGCGTCCCCGTACCCTCCTGCTTTCCCCTTCCACCTTCCCCGCCCACCCCCTCCCATCTCCCGCTCCCCCGTCCCTCAAATCCCCCTCCCGCGTTCCATATATTCAGTCCCATTACACTCAGTTTTCAAACAGCTCGCGTGCCACCTTTTTATTCAAATTCATTTTTGTATATCATAAGAACAATCAATCAAATTTGGTACCTAACATAGGTACCTATTTAAAATATCTATAATTTTAAAAATCCATAGACAATCTTTTTCTTCTTCTTCCTTGCGCTGTCCCAACTCATTGCCTAGGTAGGCTGTTGGGGTCGGCTCTTCTCGTTCTCAGGTTGTAATATTTTCTGTTCTGGGTATCGCCTTCATCCAGGCCGTTTCTCTGAAGAATTTTGGAACATTGAGTCATCCAGGAGTTCTTTGGTCTTCCTCTGGATGACTGTCGATGAAGCTCCATAGACATTGCCTGCCTCACTGTGTAGTCTGATGGTCTCCGTCTTATGTGTCCATACCATCTCAACTGTCGTTCTTCCAGCTTACTATTTATGTCTGTGACACTCAGGCTACAACGAATGCGTGAACTTTTGATCTCATCTTTTAGTGATACTCCTGCCGACCATCTAAGCATTCGCATTTCTGCTGTTTCAAGTTGCCTAGTGTAGGAGTTGTACATAGTCCAGCATTCGGAGCCATACATTATTGCGGGTCTTACAATAGTCTGGTATATCTTTCCTTTCAGTTTTATAGGCATTTTGGAGTCACACAATATTCCTGTTACGGATCTAAATTTAATCCATCCCACACCTCTTCATAGACAATCTTTTTAATGCAAAAAAAACAGCTGCCTGCTAAATTTAATTTCATCAAATGCGCGAACTGTCAAACTTGCGAAGTTGAAATAGTTTAGTCGTTAATTATTCAATTTTCCACGCAATTTTCTTAATTTTTCTTTCCGTGAGAACCTTCTACAAAATATTAGAAAACTTAAAAAAAATGTAAATGAAATAGTTAAAGTTGTTGTGAAGTTATGGCGTAACAAATGGAAACAGGGATTCATTTTTATATTATCACAGTGTTTTTTTATTTCCGCAGTCGATGACATTGCAGTAGTACCCACGATAAAAGATCAACTTTTTACCGTTTATATAGGTAGGTACTCATACCTACGTACGTAATGATAGAAAACAATAATTATTTCAAAGTATTATTACAAAGAAAGAGTGGTATACGAGTAACAAAAACACGATCATTGCAGCAATTAAACACGCTTTCCTGAATGCCCTAAACATTTTTTACTGCTTCTTGATGTGAAGACGTCTCATTCTTTACAAATAAAACTCCAGAGGTCCAAACTACCGAGGCACAGTTGTACACTTCTTCAGTTCCAAGGGTCTGTGATTAATTGGGTTCCCTTTCTGGTTTAGTTCTGATAATGAACGGTGGGACGTGGAATCGTGGAACCGCGGCTGCCGAACGGAGGCTGCGAGTGTTAAGAAGCCGGGGTCAAAGGAAGATGGGAATATTGAAAATAGAATATCACGGGCAGCTCGGCGATACAAAACTACTCGTTACTTGTAAGTTGGTACACAAAAGGGCCCATTTACATCCAACAACTACACGATTACGGGGGATTTATTACACACAGGGAGGTTCAAATGTTATGAAAATAAATAACTTTGTGTACACCATTACTTAATCAAAATAATCGACAAGTTTCAAAACCAATGCTTTCTTCGTCAGGATAAATGTTTAATAATGTTAGTAACCATATAAATGGTTATTTTTTTTATTAAATTAAAATAATGGCACAAAGTGCGATGCGATTATTGAAGAAAGTTAAATTGTATTTATTAGAATACTAGCTGGTTCCAGGCATGCGTTGCAAAGCCATTCAAAGAAATAAATTGTTTCTCCCTGCATGACCGTTCCCATGCGTCCCCGTTCTCTCCCGCGTTCCCTTCCCCTCCTGAGTTCCCCTTCCACCTTCTCTGCCTTCCCCTCCCTCGTCATCCCTTCCTGCGAACCCCACCTCCTTCGTTACTATCCCCCCCTGAGTTTCTTCCTAAAATATATGAAATACACACATTTTCAAGACACTCGCGAACACCCACATAGTAATTTAGGAATTGTTATGTCCAAAATCATTTGGCTATAAGAAAATAGAGTAAGCAAATTGTTTTTCTTTTAAACTTCTTTCGCACCGTTGTGATTTGAAACTCGATGAAACGAAAAATCGACACTAAAAAGAGATAAACACATACATCTATATGATTTAGCCTGCGAGTGAATGAGATAGAATAATGCATAATCGAACTCTTCATTGAGCGGTGCTTTTTAGCCTTCCCACTCTGCCGAGCGATTCTATATTTTTTGTGGGATCGTTATGAGATAACGGACGTGATGTCCTGTCAGATTCGTGTGACTTATTTGCTTTTTCTATGTACAACGTACATTAAATGAATAAATAATCATGCATACTTGCAGGAATTCGTGTTTAAAACGATCTAAACTAAAATATGTGACAGTAAATATATAAAAATCACACAAATCTGACAGAAGATCACGTCCGTTATTTCATAACGGTCCAACGAAAGATATAGAATCGCTCTTCTTGTCTAAGGGACAAACACATACATCTATAGGATTTAGCCTACGAGAGAATGAGATAGCATAATCGGTCTCCTCTTTGTGCGGTGCTTCGTAACCTCCCCACGCTTGACTACTTTAGTTTTCTGAAGGTTTCACTTCTACCGCATGTGAATTGCACAATCTGATTTTTAAAAATTGAAAACTTCTAGCACCGTTGTGATTTGAAACTCGATGAAACGAAAAAGCGACACTAAAAAGAGACACTAAACACATAGGTACATCTATAGAATTTAGCCTGCGAGAGTATGTGATAAAATAATCGGTCTCATCTTTGGGCAATGCTTCGTAATATCTTTGTGGGGTGCATCGTAGCCTCCCCACTCTTACCTACTTTAGTTTTCTGGAGGTTTCACTTCTACCGCGTGTGAATAGCATTCTCAGATTATTTTTTTTTAGTTTTGTTTAAATATATTTCAAATGTTTGTAATTTAATTATTTCAAAACATTCTTAAGCTAAATAAACGCGTTTCTATGTAGGTTAAGAGATAATGACATTAATGTGAAACTGCCTAAATATGCGGAGGACACAACAATTTTATTTAGTTTCTTCCGAAACACCGAATTTCCATAAAACTTATGAAGAAGTCACAAGTCAGCACTGCGTGGAAGCTTTCAAAAGTCCTTGCAAGTGAATCTTATCCGTAAAAGAATTATCCCGAGTGAAAAAGCTGCCTGCCACACGCCATTGTCATGGATATTGAGCCTATTCGTCCGTTCTAAAAGCGGCAAAAGGCAACCGTCTGACACCAAAAATATTCAGAGACATATTTCATAATGTCCGGACAATGCGGGGAACATTACAGGTTATTGTGCGTACGGTACGTGGCTTGAATCCGGCGAGATGTGTCTCAGTATCCCCGGAGACTGAATGTAAATACTTAAATACTAAATAATAAAAACGACCAATGAAAGAATATGAAGTCACGCGTTGAAGATTGTGAATTAATTCCCGCCTTTGTGCGGACAGACCGCCGCCATCTTGCGTGAAACGTCAGAGTGTGGCCGGTAGTTTCCGCTTGTGGTTTAGTGTTTAGTGTGTTTGCACTCTTAATTCATCGCCATGAGAGACAAACAGAAATATATTATTATTGTCCTCTTCAGATTCCGATGTCGGGAAAAATGGAAGTAGGACTGATATTTCTTTTCCATTTGAGGCGAAGTGTTTGCATTGGATTAGTGCTGCGGATCGGAATTTATAAATGGTTTCTATACAACCACTTCCCACACATATTCGGCACACAAACAAAAGTATAATAATATGTAATGTTTTCAAAAGTGCCAAGGCTCTAGAAATGCTGTTTGTTCATTAATCAGGACTCCATTGGCATATACTTCCACAGTATGCCGGTCAGTAGTGAATTGGCATCGCGTTTGGGTCCCAACCTATTCCTCGGCTGGCAAAGTCCTCCATCACGACACAACCAACATTTTTCGCGTACTGTGGTGGTATATTCAGAAATATTCCATTTATTTGAATTTTATTGCAAAACGGAAATATTTTGACCCTCTGACAAAATACTTTCGAGGCCTGAGGAGTGAAAAAACCTGATTTGAAAAACAACTGGTAGATATTATAGTCCCAGGGAGAGCTCGTACGTGCATCATCGACGATTGTTTTCTTCCTTCCCATGCGTCTTGAATAAAAACGAAAAAGATGGAGATACTGGTACGATCTCTTTGTTGAGACAACCAACACAAAAGTCAAATCGGCAATGGTAATCATTAATGATATAAAGATCTTTAATATAAATATTTGACAATATATACATGGTATACATGGTGTCGGGAAACTAGTGGAACAAGCGGAAAACTGGTGATACATTTTGAGTCGGTCTTTGTTTGATTTGAGCTTTTGTTTTCTAGCAAATTGAATCCAAAGTTGGAATTTTTCAGGTCATTTAAGGGTTGCCATTAGCCGATTACTGTATTTTAAATGCGCTAAAGCATGGAAACGGCTCCAAAAAGGTAAAAGTTTTTCTTTCTCTTGAAAATGTTTAAATTTTTTTTCATAACTTTTGTTAGTTTCCTGCCTGTAACCATTAATTTCAGGGACACTGTACGTAAATATTATTATAGAAAAGAAAAAAAAAACTTAGTAGAAAGTCTATATTTATTTGGGCAAAATTAAAAATAATAAAAGTATTTGCTTTTGCTTTTCAGCATTTGAATTACATTCTCTGAAGTTTCACGGTATCAGCGATAAACACAGAATCGACATTTATAATCATTAAATTCCAAAGCGGGAAAACAAATTTAATTGTAACTCTACTTGTTTCCCCCAAAACACATTAACGGAACAACAAAAACAATAACAAAGAAATCCCTAAAGACAAGACGAATACAACCCAAATCAGTTGCTACGAGTCGGTTGCTCTAATGATTTGCAGATCACGATCCAGTCCTCCATCGCCGATAATACAAATGAGCCCGAAAGACCAGAATACCAATAACTACGTACAACTCCAAACAATTCCAACTGAGCAGCCGATCCGGCTGTCACCAAAGTTGCTGTTGTGCATTGACGAGGTCAGTTTCACCAATTTATGTGCAATGTGGATTATTTTTGGCAAGCGCAATGCCTATTGCGCGTTGCGGTGTTGAGCCAATGTTGTGGTTTAATAAAATTAATATTTATAATCGGTGTTTATTTACTTATTTTAAGAACATAAACAGTATTAAAAATATAATGTATAGAGGAGGTAGACAAAAAAGACCAATTGATAAGGTTCTCAGATAGGTTTTAAGAAATATAAAACTGAATACTTAAGGAATTTGATCTAAAATATGAAAAGGAGTACATAGCAAATACAAACAAATGGGAGAACAAACATAATAAACCTGTAGTTACATAATGCTCAAATATATTTTTGTGATCATAACTATACCAAGATGGACTGGAAAATAGGTATTTGATTCGCACCTAGAATGTGATATAATGATCCATCTGTAATGATAGCAACTGCTAGTGAATATGTCAGCATGGATCAGGATGATCAAGGAAGTTTTCCTGTTCCGCCTGCGCCTGGTGCATCCAAGAATATAATGCCGGCAAGTTATCCGTTTACATGGTCTGTGATAATATTTTGGCTGTCAATTAGCAATGCTTTGTTATTTGTTTCAGCAGTTACACGTCTATTTCATTATTTCATTTGGATTTTAATTGCACAAATATGTTAATGTTGAAAAGGGTGTTCTATCTGCTATATCGAAGCGATGCGTGGAAATTTATTTTATTTAAAACTCCGAGTAGTCAACTTTTGAGTTAGTAGAGCTTGTTGAATCAGGGTCGAGATACTGGTCTTAGATGATGCTAGCTCTTCGAAATGCTTATGTTATGTGAGTTAAATTGATTTAACATTATCATAAATATATAGCAGAATAATTATTTGTTTGTCTGAAATCTCAGGCAGTAAGAATATCCAAATGTGATCTCAGATGCCACGAAATTGGCGCAGCCAACTTGTGACATGGATCTTTGAATATCTGTCACCATGAAATCACCATAGGTTCCTTCTTATTGCAATTTGGACCAGCTAAAATATCTGCTGATGAACATGAACACGGATAACAAAAATATAAAAATAAATTAAAAGAATGATTTTCATGAAAATGTTTGGCGGTCAATAGTGGGTGATAATTGGAATTGATAGGTTAAGAGTGATAAAATACCTATCTATAATAAAATATTTTTTTACAAGAAAATTATTTTTTGTAATGTGTAGGTATTTCTTTTGTTTAAATGTTGGCAAGTAAAGTCGGATTTCGTGATTTTTCATGGATCTGCGCTTTTTAGCTAACATCCAATATTTTTTATATAAATTCTGCACAAGAGTCCCAACTGCTCCCAGCCGTCTGGAGCCAGTAAGAATACGGCATCCACAACTGGGGTAAGTTGTGAGGCTGAAGGTAGTGGGGAGTTGGGGAGGTTAAGACGACGACAAAAATGAAGGTGGGAAAGAATCTGACTTTTAAGATCTGGACATTAAGCACGGCTAAAGCCATTTCAAGCAACGCGTCTTCCACTCTGGAACAAATTGCTATAAATATATGTTATATTATTTTAATTGAGTAAATTGTGAAATAATACAAATTGATAAAATAAAATTTATTTGAAACCGCGCCCTACGGATGGCTAGTCGGGAGCTTTACCTCTCGACCACGGAGGCCATATTGTTGCTAACAATCAATTATCAATCCAACAACTTTAGTATCCCATGATTTCAAGGGACTCCACTAGTTGACATTATTTGAGTACGAGTAACTAATACTTACGTGCAATAGGTAAGTATGGCATTCTTAATCAAATGCAGTGAAGATATTTAAGTGCGTTGATTATTGTTGATAGTCGATGCCATCTTGCATGCATAATGGCATCTCCCAGTGCGGACAGCCTCAATATCGGCGCAACAATCACTACTTGATGAGTAGGTCTGGAGAGCCTATGTAGCCCCAGGTGTATCTGGAACATTCTCAGACATGTCTGATAGCATCAGATCTGAGCCCAATGTGCGTATTAATAATAATCGCTTTGACTGTGAAGTTCCGTAAGCACAGGTTTATTTATGATTAACTTAAGATAAATTAAACATTAAAATTATTACAATTATCAAATTAATTTTGAGATAAGATACCCGCGTAATAAATTACGAATAAAAGTGGGACACATGACAATAAAACGAAGATGAAGCAATTTCAACAAAGTCAGGCCCATAGAATTAGGCCATTAGAACAAAATAAATGCTTTATGTATATGTTCATGATCCAAAATTTCTAATACAAAACTGATCAAATGTTCACGATGAAGGAATCTCCAAAACAAACAATTATATTTGATGTATTAATTAGATATATTTTGTGCTGGAGAAAAATGTTAAAGATTACATGGACAGCGAGAAGGACAAATGTGTCAATTCTGGAAGAGATAGGAATCAACAACAGGCTTTCAACTATTTGCGTGGAATATATCTTAAGATACTTTCGACACGTTGCTCGCCAAACTGAGGACTCCAACTTGGAGACACTCATAGTCACTGGCGAAGTGGAAGGCAGAAGAAGCAGAGGAAGGTCATCAATGCGCTGGAGTGACCAAATATCACTGGCGTCTAGTACGTCTAGTACGTCTGTATTTGTATACGCAGCTCTCCACGCAACGCCGGAGACTGCGAGAAGTCGAGAAGTCTTGTCCATGTGGAAATTGGTGTAGGGGTCACCATCCATTCACAGGGGGTCACAATCATTTTGATTGTTCTGAATTTTACATCGAAAAAACGGCCCGGAACGTAAACATAAGAATTAAAGAACATCTAAGATGTTTAAATAGTAATGCTTTTTCAGAATCTACGAACCATCTACTAGAAACTAACCACTCATTCGATAAAACCGCCGGGACTAAAATATTACATAAAAATGGAATTGGAATTAGGTTAAACAATCTAGAAGCCCTCGAAATCAAAAAAGCCGTCAATAATAAATCAAACATTGTTATAACCAAATCAATTTATCTGATAATCCCATTTTTCTGAAACAACTCCCTCCCTCTACCTTCCCCCTTACTTAACAATCCTGTAATTATTTTTGTCTCCCTCTTTTCTATTTGTATCTCTTTCGGGCCTATTCTATTGCTAGCTCTTTCACTCAATATCTTAATTTATTTTATATATGTGTCTGTATATAATTATCTTTAGTTGATATAATAATCCCTGATGAAGCTTGAGATAAGCGAAACCTGGTTGGCTGTTAAATATTAATTCTAATAAAAAGTGGTGTTTTACAAAGTGTGTTTTTTCATTATATTATAATGTCACACCACAAAGTATTTGCTTCCTTCGATAAAAAAAATCTTGGTTTGACTTATATTTGTGGCGTATTCGCTAACGAAGTGATACACCGATTAGTAAACTAAACAGAAACCGTAATAAAAGATGTGTAGTAACAATAATTTATTAGCATTTATATATTTTCTAGGAGATGTACAAAACAACAATAAAAATATATGTGCAAGTGTCTGGATTTAACCCGCGACCTTTGAGTACAAAAAACATTAGCGCCCTTCCACGGAGGTTTGTTACCATAATTACGATGCGTTACATTAATAATCATAGCAGGACGCGTAGAGATTAAAAGGCACTCAAGCCAGAATCATCATTATTCAATCCATATTAACCGAGTACCACTCAACGCACCTATTAAACCTTTTAACTGACAATTTGCAATCTTCGTAAGACGAAAGACATTTATAAGATCTTGACTGCTTTCGGCTCCCAGTTGCAGAGCTCTTCAGACAGTGGCGTGCCTATCACAACATATATTTGTCATGCTTTGAGATTAAATTTAATCAAGTATTGAGCACAAAATAAATAATCAAACTAAGTCAAAGATCTGAATGAAATTCGATAGATAATGTCCTAATCCATGTTCAGGATATATGTACCTAATCAGTCAATATTCAATAAGACATTTCTGACAAAATTAAGATTAGAGACCAGTTTGTTTTAGTTGTGAAAACGATGATGATATTCCGCGGGTGTAATTGTTTAGAATTTTGTAGAGACGAACAAGGACTTATCGATGTCTTTGAAACGAAAATGCGAATATCATGCAAATATTGCACAGATAAAATAGATCGAAGTACCTATTGCCAGCCTTGATAAGGAATTGCCATAGAATTAAAAATATCACAAAAAGTGCCTTGTAGGCGTGTTTCGTGATCCAATATTTGCCTAATCTAGGCTTAAATTTCTAATACTGTGTTCACGAAATTCAAATGGGATGGAGATACACGATGTCAGGCGAGTGTAAGTTAGACGGAACGCTGCAGCGCGCTGGGCTATTGGGCTAAATGGAATAATATGTAAAAAATAAAACAATTTAACTTTGTTTGAACCACTTTTATATTTGAGTAAATCCGACCGGTTTCAGAACGACCGCCCTTCTTCAGAGCAAATGTATACTGATTTGACAGTTTTGAAATATGTATGGGGACAATGTATTATTATGGTGGTAATAATATAATATATAATGACATCTTTTCAATATACGTAATTATAATAAGCCATGTTCTCAAGCTTCCCGTAATTGTTTGGTTTCGGTTTCCCCATAATTGTATTTTTATTTTATGTTTCGTATCCGAATTTATGGCAGAATATCTCTCATTTCTAAACACAAACTGCCTTTCTGTTGGTATATTATATTTTAGTTTTAAAGTTCTTGTTTTGTCCTGTGTTACAATAGCACCGCTATTGTCTATTATTATTATTGTCCCGTGTGTGCTATAACAGCACTATCTTTGTTAATTTTGTTCTTCTGTCATTGTTTTGTTTTGTAAATACTGTATATTCTTTAGTTAATTTTGTTCTTCTGTCATTATTTTGTAAATACTGTTTATTCTTTTATTATTTTCTTAATATTATAAGGAGCACTGTAGAATTATTTTAAATTTTATTATAGTTAAGCGCACTTGAAGTGAAATGTCACAAAACTGCGCTATATAAATAAAATGTTATTATTATTATTATAATACATTGTTCCCATCCATATTTCAAAACTGTCAAATCAGTATACATTTGCCCTGAAGAAGGGCGGTCGTTCTGAAACCGGTCGGATTTACTCAAATATAAAAGTGGTTCAAACAAAGTTAAATTGTTTCATTTATCTATAATGGATAACCACAAAGTTATAGCTACATTCAAAAGTATATATATATATATGTTTGGAAAAATATGTGTTTCTATTTAAATTTGTATGAATGACACTTCTACTCTTCTTCTTTATTCTACAGGAATAACGCTAGTCTCCAAAGCGATGCAAATATATAACATACCTAATATTAATATATTTATTATAATACTTCAAGTGGAGAATTAAATTTGACGTCCCAAAAGTTTGACGTAAGAATTCTTAGCATGAATTTCAAAAAAAAAAAAAAAATATACGTGTAGCTTGGAAAAGTTGTTGTACCTACGAGAATATCACAGCAGTGAAAGAATAAGTCATTGAAACGAAATATGAAACAGAATAAGGCACAGAAAAATAAAATGGAAAACATAAAACGGTCGTAAAGTGGGACAATACAGCAATATCTCAATATAGGTCCAAATCCCGAGATTTTTTTAAAATTTTTTTTAAAATTTTTTTTTATTTCTTTTTATTGAGGAAACAGTCATACAGAAAAAAATGATTATAACAATAAAATTCATATATTGTAGACCAATTAAGTTCCATTTTGTTAAAAAATATTGGTTTAGTTTTTTTTACCTACTCAACTTATTAAATGACAAAGAAAAAAAAAATAAACATAATAAAGAAAAACATAAAAAAGAAGAACATAGGTAATACATAATAAAGAAAAACGTAAAATTATTAACAACCGTGGTTATACTATTTACTATGGTTGATAATAATATGATTTTCACAAAAAAGGAGAAAAAAAAGTATTTTAAGTTATTAATTTATTAAGCTGCATTTTATATGATTTCAAGTCATGGTTGAAAATGTCTACATTTCGTAAGGTATTGTAAGTTTCACAGATACGTACTAATACAGAGTTTTGCGCATATTGAGATCCTGGGTTCGTGCCGCTGTCGCGACCGTTACATTTTATTTTTCTTTGTTTTGTTCTATTTCATGTTTCGTTTAAATTTATTAGTATAATTTTCTTCTTCAATGATATATCACATTTGTTTATTAAAAATCAACAGATGTTTCGTGTAAAAAAAATCGGAAATTCTTAACCGAGACACTATCTAGATTACAAATAAATTTGTTAAAGAACTTTGTAATCATTCAGAAAGATAGCTGCCAAAAATGTGTGAAAAATTAGTTCAGGATAATATTTTCGTTATTTGTTTTTGGGGTGTTATGCCGTGTTGCGCTACCTCCTTTTTTAGCCAACTTTTCGGACGGCGATCAAGATCTACCGGATCTGCCGGATCAGATAGTTAACACCTGTTAAATTAAATCAATAAAAAAAACAATAAATGAAGTAGGCGAAAAAATAATCTATTTTTGTATTCTATAAAACAAACAAAATTTATAAAAAATAACAAAACATGTTAACTACTTCTTGGAACTGATGCCGAAATTAGATTTTTTTGCCGAAACCCAAACCGAACCTTCGGTCGGTCACTGAAAATTTTCTTAATGGACACGGTGTTATGTCCCTCCCAGGAAGAGAAATTTTGTTATTTTATTTTAATAATATGTAGATAAGTATGTGATTTTCCAATCAAAAAAAGTCCTTTACTGCGGACCGCACGCAACTGACTTCCATGCCTATCGCATTACCCGCCTTATTCTCGATTCACAAGTCGATAAGGCGATATGATCGGATCCGCGCTCCCATCTGGCAGCTGTATTTGTTCTGGCTCCGGGCGATTGCGGATCCCTTTGGGGAGATAACAACTGGGCTGTAAACGCCGGTCGACATCGATGCCATAAACGATCCCGATGAGTTGGAAGCGATATCGTGAATCGGGAGCCGTATTTGCGGATAATGACAATGTGCAGAATATGGAATAGTTCATATTAGCAATTTAGTGCAATTTAGAAATAAGATCACTGCGTGGTAAAACCATATATGATCGTGTGAGAAATGTTGAGATTCGCAAAGAATGCAAGGCAAGTACCTAATGGTAATGATTGTAATGAGTAAGATAATTAATAAAGGGGCGCTTAGACAGGGCCGTAGCTAGGGGGGGGGGGCATTAGGGGGCAATGCCCTACCTTAAAATACCTGTGCCCTACCTTAAGAAATACCATCGACTATGATAATATACTAGTAAACTGTTTGTTCATTGTTTGACATGATTGAAAAAAAATACTTCCTATTAGGGTAGCGTAGCGACATCTAACTAAACAGCTTCAAATTAACCAAAGAGTCATATTATATCAATTCTTTATTCTGCCCATAGATGGAATTGAAGTAAGTGATGAGAGGCTGTGCGCGTATTGCAATCACAGGGGAATTCCCAAACAGTTTGGGGATGTTATTCAACGGTTGAGTCATAAATAAACCAATCCCAAGATCGATATCTTCGGGCCTTCTCCATACTAAACGGTTTGTCATCAGATCAAGCACTTGCATACTGCTCGCTAACAACGTATGTAGGGACAATAGGGGTCTAGTTTTAGTTAATTATAATTGGAGGGTCGTTCTATAAAAAAATAAGAGTCCTTGTTAAATAGTAACCTTCTCTTACTTACACCGGGCGGGTACGTTCTGGATAACCTCCAATTCACTTCGAATAAGAGAACGTTTTCCTTCAAAATATGTCAGCAGATGAATCCAAAACTGGAAATTTACATTCTGATCACAAAACTGGTTTTAAATTAAGGGTGAATCTGCTTGCATGTCCACAGATTTAATTAGTATTACTCTCATATAATGTGTAGTATGGTTTTCCTACGAATTACCAATTTTGTGGAATGGTTTGAAATAAAAATTTTAACTCCACTCGAAATATTAGAACGCTTTTCTTCGAAATGTGTCAGCAGATTAATCCGCTACTGGAATTTTGACAGATCATTCGGAACATGAAACTGGTTTTAACCCTGAATTTAATCTGCTAAGTCCTCAGCTTAAGCTCAGATACTACACCCAGAACAAGAAAATGGTTTTCCTCTTACTTTTGTACTCGGAACACATGGATGGTTTGATGATCCATTGGATTTGACGATCCATGAAACTTTCTTAGAATTTTCGCGCATCGCCCACCGACCTCTCTCAATCATTCTCACCGAATATCAGTCATAAAAAATCCAAGCGCAAAACAAAATTCGATCCAAACGGTGTTGCCAGTCGCTGCAGTTATCAAGATGACATTATTATACATTCATTTGAAGAAAGGGGATTCCCCAGGTTTGTCACAGAATAAGTAATGAAAAATTCCGTGCCCATTTCAATCGGTCTCAATCATATATGCAACAAAAATATGAAAAAATGATTAAAATTTTAACAAGATATTATTATTATTTATGTGAAATTTTGCCGCCCCCCCCCCGACCCATATCAGATCATTTTACTTGCGCCCTACCTGTAATTACCGCTGCCCTATCTTAAATTCAACTCTAGCTACGGCCCTGCGCTTAGATGACTTTTTTTTTTTTTTTTTTTTTACATGAGCTCCACACAGGAGGCCCTGAGGAAAATAATTTCCCTCAGGGCCTATGTCATCTTTGAGGATGCTGTGTGGAGGGTTTTTTTAAGGAAAGGAAGGAGAGGAGAGTTCTGGGAAGGAAAAGGATTTAAGGGGTGGGTAGGAATCTGGGGTTCAGTATGTCCTGGTCATCCGCCTTCAAGACCGAGACAAACCTCACCCCATGAACCCGGGCACCCCTGCTAAATCACCAAACGTAGCGAACCACTTGGGGTGACCTATGGCAGAGGTGTTGGTTATCCAATAAAGGTTCCCGGGGCGGCGGTACCCATTCCCGCCTCCCAAATTGACTTGATCATGTAAAGAGGATTTTTATTATTTTTATTATGGCATCCCCATTGGGGTATATTGTGAGGCTGTAGGTAGTGGGGAGGGGAAGGAGATGGGGAAGAGGAAGGTGGGGAAGTACCTGGCTATTCAGATCTGGTCACTAAACACGGCTAAAGCTATTTCAAGCAACGTTTCCATTCTGAATGGTGGTCTTACACCAGGGCGATACTGAGAGTATCTTCAACTCTGGAACGTGCCGCAAATATACTATATATATAATTTTAAATGAATTAATTGTGAAATAACACAAATTAATCAAATAAAATTTATTTGCCCACGCCGGGATTCGATCCCGCGACCTTCGGATTGCGAGTCAAAAGGCTTATCGCTAGACTAAGCCGGCCGTCAATAATTTGACTTATGTTACAAATAAATCATAAGAAAAAAACTTCCAAAGAAAAGTGTTATTTACAGACCTTAGTGTAGGCGTGTGATGTGTGTGATCTTGCAGATCTTAATAATACGCGCGTAGACGAGATGAACATTTATTTGTACTATATACAAGTCTTAAGCTACGTGCTAGCCAACGAAGCTGTCTCTGGGTAAGGAGAGCGAGCAGGTACATTCATCAATTTTTATACTCAGTTATGCCGTCTCGCTCTTGCATATTTGAAAAGGCAGGCGTGCCACTAAAACCATTCTCACAAAAAAGATTTCATTAATTTAAAAAAAAAAACGTGTTTTTAGGCTAGAAAATGACAATGGGAGCTTTATCACGTTTTAGTCCCAATACAAATAGAATGAATATACATAAATATATTTGTTTTAAATATGGTCATACATTATACAATGCCCCTCTTCTCTATACATATCGCAACATCACAGCGATAAAAAATAATAAATATTTAATTTGAAAGAAACTTCCTTCTTTACTTATTACTTCTTACGATGTTTTAATGTTGCTGCTTCTGTCAACACTCCAGAGGCGAGTGTCTGGGAAAATTACCCGGTCCTCTCGCAAATTAGCGTTCTTAACTATCCCAGTCGGGGGGCTGAAGGACCTTCAAGTTTGAACTTCAACGAGTGCTAATTTGAAGGGCCTCTTTCAGTCCTCCGAGGCGCTTCCCGCCCTTAACGGCGCCAGGCGGAAGTAAGCGACACTAGCGCCGCCTATGTAGAAAAGGGCGGATATCCGGAGGAATGGACCCGCCCAAATAGCGGAGCACTGACGACAGTTTAAGAGGAATTTGAATAAATATGCTAAAATTGAGAAGAACTTACAAGGTAAGAAGAAATGTTATAACTTTAATAATATAATGATTTGCAAAATATAGATAATATGAAATCCAAAGGGTTTGTAGTTAAGACTCGAAAACGAATACAAATAAGTGATTTAAGTAGTTCTTAGAGATAGTTTAGAAAACCTGTTTGATTATTTATAACGTCAAATCTCCAAGTAGAAATATCTTGAAATAACATTAAAAAAAATCTTGGTCACCGTTTTTTTATAGTGTTACATTTTTGTATAAATATGTGCACTAAGAGTGAGTGAAAGGAAATATAAACAATTTAAACTTCGTCGAAACTTGCATAAAATAACTAAATGTTACACTTACAACTTGTTCTTTCAATTGATCATTTAAACTTAATTTAATCTTGATTTTGGAGGCAGGCATGGGTACCGCCGCCCCGGAAACCGTTTATTGAATAACCAACACCTCTGCCATAGGTCACCCCAAGTGGTTCGGTACATTTGGTGACTTAGCAGGGGTGCCCGGGTTCATGGAGTGAGGTTGGTCCAGGTCTTGGCGGCCGATGCGTCTGCCTGCCTGCCGCGTAGTGGGCAGGATAGAGAGACACTGGTTGAGTCTTTTATCCTCTCCTGCCGCAATCTCTAGACCCATCGCCTTGCACCGCGGTTGGAGGAATGGATTCATAAGTCTGTTACGCCTGGACACACTGACTCCCAGATTCCTACCCACCCCTCGTACCTATTTCCTTCCCAGAACTTCCTCTCCTTATTTCCTTAAAAAAAACCTTCTCACAGCATCCCCTAAGACGACATAGGCCCTGTGGAGCTGATGTAAAAAAAACTTTGATAATTATTTTCATGCCTCTAATTTCTCAAAGAACTTGTTTGTGACCTAGGTACCCGAATTTATGTGTCATTTTTTTTTTATGCGACACAAAACGTTACTGCCGGGAACCAGTGGGACTATGGCAACCCAAATTACGAAAGCGATGTGTGACCGTGAAATTTTAAATCATAACTGTTTTTTTAGGACGAACCAAGTGATTGAATTGAATTGGTTTTATTATTTGGCTACTATTATCAACATAATCAAGACAATAACACACTTCACAAGCATCAAATATCTTGGAATTAAAATTGATGATAATCTCCAATGGAACTCACACATATTTCGATAAAACAATAAAAAACATATCTGAATACTCTAACTGCCCTACATAAATACTCAACCAGGGGAGATAGCCAAAATCTATTGATAACTCCCTGTTTTAACGCTTCTTTTGGACAGGGAAATATTACAATCTATGCTAGGAAGCTATACATCTTCTACCAAATCAAACATAAAAAATAACAGAAATGAATACACCATTAAAGAAGAAGATAACACTGATAATCTAAACGAAAATATATAAGAGAACAAGACACAGAAAAATAGAAAAAGATAATGGTCACAACTGGGACTCGAACCCAGAACCTCTCGTTTAACCAAGACTTTTACCAATTCCCCCATTGCCACCTTCAATCAAACCGTCATAATTGTAAATCTCTTATTTTAAAATTTTAGAATAATCAATATTATTTCGACTATTCATGCCATTTCATAGGCAACTACCTTTTTCATTGAAAACTATCGTTATAAGAACTGGTTTGTAACCTAGATAGCGTCTCGGATAAATATATCCGATTTTATTTAAATGGAACATATATTGATCTTTTTATGAAAGTTAAATGAATATTTAAATTTTTAACTCTCTTTTTTATAACTTTTGAAGGTTATTCCCAGCATTGTAATATTTCATTGAAGAATAAGATAACCCTAATAATCTAACGGTAAAAGCGCACGTCCCGGTTACACGAGAGGTTCTGGGTTCGAGTCCCAGTTGCGACTTTCTATTTTTCTGTGTCTTGTTCTCTTGTAATTTTCGTTTAGATTATTAGTGTCATCTTCTTCTTAAATGATAATGAATTATATTCTACATTAATGGGAATAACCGTCAAAAGTTATAAAAAGAGAGTTGTTCTTAAAAAATGGAAACGAATATATTTAAAACAAAAATAAAAACATGGCTGGGAGAACAAAGTGATAATCGACATAAACATAATGAAGACAATGTATAGAAAACTAAATATAAAGTATAAAAAATCATATTCAAACTTTGCCATTGATACTTCTTCTTCTTCGATGGCGCTACAGCCCATATCGAGCTTTGGCCTCCTGCAACAGTCGCCTCCAACTCCTCCTGTCCTCAGCGGCTGACTTCCAATTTGGTACCTGGAGAAGCTGTGCTGCATCCCCTCTTACTTCGTCTTCCCACCTCAGTCTGGGTCTTCCCACTTTTCTCTTTCCACCTGGGTCCAGTCAAAATTCTTTTTGGGACGCGTGTATCCGGCATTCTCTGTACATGCCCAGCACATCTCAGCCTGAGGAGTCTCATATGTGTTGAGATGCTAGGTGCCTTATATATATCATACAATTCTGTATTGTGCCGGATGCGCCACTGTTCACCCTCTTTCACGGGTCCACATATTATTCTCAGCATTTTTCTTTCAAAAGTGTAATGTACTTTTATTGTGGCCACACTAGCCACAATAATAATAAATATGTTAAACGTAAGTTCTCGTCTTTATTGTAAGAGTACAATGGATTCAATAAGTAATATTATTTGTCTCGGTAGCGACTGATTATACTGGAAGTTAGAATGGTTCTGGCCGCGGCCGTACACCGGACCGCTGTCCCGGCTCGTATGCCCGATCGGCAATGTTCGGCGACCCGAGCATTCCCGAATTACTACATAGATACAAATGCGATATAATTGCATATATCACACCCTTCCCCCTGTAAATCAGTCACTACATATTTAAGTATTTCAAGTATTTCATGATTCTATATAATTCAAACACTGTAAATATTATACTGATATTTCACTCAAGTTCTTATAATGTTTTTTCATAAACACATCATTATTAATATTTCACACAAAATTATATTAAGTTAGAAGGCTTTCCGTTCCTTCCTTGTGGACTATCTTGGGCGGAGTCTCCCCAACCAGGGATTTGAACTTTGACTTGGACCAGCGATTGCCGTGTCTGTGACCTCCGGTGACCTCTCTCCTCCCTCCGCAAATCTGAAATCAGGAGAAAACACCGTTAACTCACTCCACAGATTGGATAACTCTTTCTCAGAGTGCTCAGTCCTCGTGTCATCAGACGCGGAATCTGGCAAATCTGACTCAACATCACTCCAAGACACTGATAAGTTCCTCATCTGATCCACATGACGTTTCCAAATTAATTGAGAATCACAAGTTTTTACCAAATATAATTTTTTTCCAATTTTATCTGTAACAATTCCCTTTACCCATGTAAATTTATTATTCTTCCTGAAATCTTTAACTAAACATTTTTGTCCCACAATAAAATTTCTTGTTTTTACACCACCATAATACTTAGATTGTTTACGTTGATTTGCCTCAATATTCTTATTCGCCAAATCATGTTGTTTTGACACAACCCGTTCATTCTCTTTCGGAATGAGACTGTCAAAAGTAGATCTAAGTTTCCTACCAAACAATAAAACTGCTGGCTCGACTCCCGTCGTACAATGTGGAGTATTTCTATAATCGGACAAAAAATGTAACAATTTATCCTTGTAATCAACCTGAAATTTATTTCCTACCATAAGTTTTTTAAGAAAACTCTTAGTAGTTTTCACTGAATATTCAGCGATCCCATTACTTTTTGGGTGCATAACTGGAGATGACATGAATTTAATATTGTTTTCCCGAAGAAACTGTTGGAAAATTTCACTCGTAAAACAAGTTCCGTTATCTGACACTATGAGTTCAGGGTAGCCAAAATTTGAAAATAATTTCCTCAATTCAAATATAGTATTAGCTGAATCTGCCCTTTGAACTTCAATACAGTCAACCCATTTAGTGAATGAGTCGCAGATGACCAGAAACATTTTCCCTGCCAGCGGTCCACTATAATCCAGGTGTAACCTACTCCAGACCTTCCCAGAATTAGGCCATACCGATAATTGACTCTTAGGCGGAGATTGTTTCGTCGACGCGCATTCTGGACATTCCTGAACAATTTTCTCTAAATCTTTGCTCAGCGATGACCACCAGAAATAACCCTTTGCTAACCCTTTCATCTTAACAATACCTAAGTGTGAACGATGCACGAGCTCTAACACTTTTTTATGCAACGAACTTGGAACAATAATTCTATGTTGCCAAAATAAACAATCCTTAACAATCGAAAGTTCGTTCCTTTTTATCCAGAATTTCCATAATTCCTCCTCGCGTTTAACACGTTTGGGCCACCCTTGCCTTAAACACGTCATTACGCCTTGAATGACCGTATCTACTTTAGTGGCTTCCCTAATCGAATTAACGTCAAGATGTTCACAATTGCTAACAAAATCTACGAAATCTGAACCGCAGTAATCTTTAAATTCTACCTTAGAATTCTCAACTTTGTTCTTTAACAGAAACCGAGACAGAAAATCTGCCTGGTTTCCACCTGATTTCATCGGTTTCCCAGAAAGTAATCTTTGCAACTGAACTACCGTATTCTTTAAATAAGGTTTTACATTCCTTTTATTTGCAGATGAACTACCATGCCCTTTAAACATGGTTTTATATTCCCTAAGATTAGAACTTCCATACCCTGAAAAATATGGTTTTACGTTCCCCATTTTCTGAAATTTGTTCCTATTCGCGAACGAAACCAGATTATTGTATTCGACCTTGAAATTTGCATTACCCACAACAGTCAACATATTCCCGTCGTAACCTGAAATTTTTCGTGTTTCGGGTGACAACTCTATATTACTGAAATGTTTACAAAACAATGTCTCCGGAATGACACAAACTGATGATCCTGAATCAATCATCGCTTCGAAGGATTTCCCATTTAATTTCAATTGTGCCTTGATTGCCTTAACAAAAGCTACATTTTCAATATTTTCATTATTACAATTCATAACTGATTTTACTGACCCGTTTTTACAAAATCTCTGTAAATGACCCAATTTACCGCAAGAATAACATTTAGCTTGCTTAAACTTACAGTTATGAGTGTCATGATTTGATTTCCCACAGATCTTACACTTTTTTAGTGATGAACCGGTTTTAACTTGTTTATCCGACCTACATGAATCGGAACTATTCGACCGATAATAAAGTTTTCGCGCCGGAGAAGCCGATTTTCCAAATCTCTTTACCGAATTTATTTCTCGCGCCGGAGAAGCCGATCTTCCAAATTCCTTTACCGAATTTACTTCCAACTTCATCTTGATTGAATCGACCTCAGGACCTTTCGCGGTCACTGCAAGTTCAACTAGTTGATTAAAGTTTTGTTTAGGCCCTTCAACAAACAATTTTACCCGTACTGGGCCCGGAAGTAGACCGATTGCAAACACGTCTACAAGATTATCCTCCAGCCTGTTTCCGAACTGACAGAATGAGCTGAGCCCTCGAATTCTTGCGGCGAAATCCCTTATCGATTCGTTATGATTCTGTTTAGCTTGGAAAAATGATTCCCGCTCTTGAAAAAGAGATCTACATTTACCACAATGTTTTTTTAGCAACTCAATTAATTTCTCAAACGTAACATCTGTGATTTTAATCGGGAAACATAAGTTGGACAGAAGAGTCAAGGTCTCCGTTTCAAGCGAGTTTATCAGATAAGCCTTTTTCTTAATCTCGGTAATGTCATCATGTAACACGAGAAACTGCTCTAATCTGAGTTGAAACACATCCCAATCTCCGTTTATGTGAGAGAACGGTGGAATTCTCGCCGATTCCATCTTCACAAAAGGAAAAAAAATAATCACGCGAAGCTACGACAACAATACTACCCCGGAAAAAATTACAAAAAACCCAGACAAATCCTCCACAAGAAAGAAAAGAAAAACCTATCTTAGAAATTGCGGTTGCAACGTCTCCAGATTGTTTCC